>OW569326.1:5182182-6382182 GCA_937595015.1 Polyommatus icarus
TTGAAAAAGACACAATGATATTCCAATGAATAGGATAATAAAGTTATTATAACGATGTTTTAGTTAAAACTCACGGAAGAAATAGCCCTATTTATCGTTATTCACACCAAATGTCACAGTAATTATAAATTTTGGTTCTGACAACATCTTACCGGCACTTGTGCACGATAACGGATATATAATTGCAATTATTTTACCAATAATAAACATCAAAAACCCAAATACACAATTTGGGAAAAAATAATAAAAACTACACCAACAATAAAAAGAAGAAGAAGTTCCAAAGTAACATGGCCGCCACAAGGCCGTTCAGTTGGAGTTTTGGCGGGCATGTGAAAGAGTGCTGTTGTGTTTTGTATTATTTTCCTAAAATTGTGTTAGCTGGGTTTTTAATGTGTAATATTGGTAGAATATTAACCATTAGATATTCGTGTTTATGCACAAGTGTAGGAAAGTGATGTAATATCCAGAAACGTGCTATTTTGTGTTCCCTCCAAAACTCCATCGAAAGTTTCAGGAAAGCGTCTACCACTTTACTGAATCGACCGACTTGACTCCTTGACTGTATTGACTTTTACTTAGACTTGGACTAGACTTTAGACATGACGATACATGAAAACGGTGATGAAAATTATAATAGGAGGAATATGGTTTTCCCGCCATATTCCTTACCTTTTTACCTTGTCTGTGGCACAACATACACATCCTTTGTGTCAAGTTGCCAAAAAAGAAGAAAAAGAAAGAAGAAAGAAAGGCCGTTCAGTTTTTTTTTCTTGCACTGACACCGGCGGTGTACTTTGCCATAATATGCAAAGGCCGTTCAGTTGTCAGTTGTTACTTTGACAAGTTTTTATTTTAACAGCGTGTTCCTAAACTATTACCAGTATAGTGGCCTAATCACTTAGGCCAATGATCGCTTAGGTTTAAGTTCATCCAAGGGTTTAAGATATATTTTAGATTTATGTCATACTTGACAGTACACTGATATTTTTTAGAAACACAACCAATATGTAGTCAGTGACAGAGTAGACAGAATGATAGAGTATGCCGACTTCTTCTTCTTCTTTTTTTTATGGCTAGCTCAGTGAGTTGCCAATGTCAGAGTGGTGTAGAAGGACTTTGCTCTATTTGATGCAGGTCTGGTAAAGCAACAAGGGTACAGTTATGTGAATTATATATATTTTACAAATTGATTTACCTAAAACAAAAACAAGTGTTAGTAAAGACATCACAATCTAATATTGTTATCACGAATATATGTACACAACTTAGAACTGATGTAAATTTTTTTAAGTTTGACGTATTATGACAAAAGTCGTCGCTAGGGTCGTTACCTACAAATTAAGCTGTTGTTTATATTTTGGCACATGCAAAGAAAACTGTCAGAATTCAATTTCAAAATCTTATTTTTTAAAATAAATTATACCAACCAGCGCGCCAGCCTCTAACTTATCACCCCCAAACCCGACGAATTTGACAGATATTGAAACCTCTCCATTTCTTTGCAGTCGAACTACTGGTAGTTATGTCTATTGTGTCAGTGATGCTAACCTGCAGATAATTTCAGATCGGTGGGGAACCAATAGAAAATCTAGTTATGAAAAAATAACGTTATTTGAAGCCCTGACTAAAATGACGTCACACTCTGCAGTGGTCGCAGTACATTTAGGAACTTAGCCTTAAATGACAAATGACATATGTGTCAAGTTGCTAAGAAAAAAAATGACAATCATTGTCAATGAGGAATTTTCTTAACTTTTTAATTTGATTGTCAAACAGCTTCCATTTTAGTAACTAGATGGCGTATGGGTAGACAACTATCGGTAATACCAGGGAATACCATCAATAATTGCTACATAACTGGGCAAAAGCATGTAAAACTTGATACATTTCAATTTGAAAAAGACACAATAATATTCCAATGAATAGGATAATAAAGTTATAATAACGATGTTTTAGTTAAAACTCACGGAAGAAATAGCCCTATTTACCGTTGTTCACACCAAATGTCACAGGAATAATACATTTTGGTTTTGACAACATCTTACCTGCACTTGTTCAAGATAACAGATATTTAGTGGCTAATATTTTACCAATAATGAACATCAAAAATCCAAATAACACAATTTGGGGAAAAATAATAAAAACCACACCGACAATAAAAAGTAGAAGTAGAAAACTCTTTCAGTTATCATGTTTTCAGTTTGACAAGTGCAAGCGTGTTCCTAAGCTGTTACCAGTATACTGGCCTAATTGCTTAAGCCAATGATCGCTTAGGAGTATGATATTTTGATTGATATTACACTTCACAGTACACTGATATTTTTTAGAAACACGACCAACATGTAGTCAGTAATGCCAACCTGCAGATAATTTCAAATCGGTGGGGAACCAATAGAAAATTAGTGAGTGTCTACCGTTGCGCCGTCTAGTGGAGATGATAAAAAGAAAACATCCCATTGATCATTGACAGGGGGGTGACAGCTTTAGTTCCAAATTTAGTTCCCTCTAAGTGGGTTTAGCGCTAGCTAGTGTCGGTACGGAAGTGTTTTTATCTGTGGGCATAAATCGGCATAATCCGTCAATGTCGTTTTCTCCTTGTAGACCGTACTTTAAGCGCTTATTCCATTTCACTAAATTTAGATATCTAAATGATTTAGTGACTAAATTTAGTCAAGTGGAATAACATTTAGTAACTTTCTAAGGGCCTGTTTCACCGCTTCCTGATAAAGCTCCCATTATCTATTTACCACATAAAAATATCTGCCATATAAATCCACCTGCTGCGCTAGCACGGGGATTGAAATTTATTTCCGATCTTCGTAGACAAAATATAACTATAGTTTTTTTGATAAAAGATTCTACGTCTAAAATAAATAAGGTCGCAGATTCATTGTCAATATTATTTTATTTTTATGTGCATTTTGTGAACTGTTTTTATTACCCATTGTTTAGCGTGAGAAAATTGATAATTCCACCCTCAATGAATCTACATCGCCAAAGTGCTAGATAAATTTTGTAACATTTTATAAAATCCGAGCTCGCAAAACAATAGGTCGTAAAAGTTGCTCGTAAAACTTACATTAAAAATGCATTAAAAATGATTTCTGTTGTCGATGAATCTGCGACCTTATTTTCTTTAAAACAGGAACTATTATCTAAGAAACTATAGTTATTTCTTGTCTTTATCTATGTCTTCGAGATCGACAATCCCCGTGCTAGCGCAGCTGATGTATTTTTTTGGTTCCACCACGTACGTCTCTGTTAAATTACGCGCCAGATAATTATTTTTAACCTTATTTGACAGTCGGAGTGGCAACGTCGCATTTTCCGTCGTACGTTCCATTTTAACCCAACCTTATAATGAAAAGTTCAATAGTTTCATAATTTCACTTATATATATATTAGAAAAAAACACCAACAAAAATAGAGTTGACGTATGTATTGATGGATTTACTAAAGTTTTACATAAGATTTGTTTTAAAAGAGTAAAAAGTTTGATTCAACAACATACATAATAATTAATATGCAAGGAATATGAAATACGTAAAACGAATCGTAGGTGACACCTTTCAACTCAGTAGTATCTCTTGGGCTAAAAGGGCTAAAATCCAGGCCAGTAAAATTTTATTAATAAAAAAAAAATCAGTAGTTGGTAGTATCGTAGTATCTCTTATTAGTCTGTGAGTCATTTCCAGGTGGACGAAACTTTCCGAACAAAAAAAAATTGGGTTCCAAATTTAAACGTAGCTACTAAAGTAAATCGCATAATCTGTACAATTTTTAAGCACGGTCGACTGTGATTGGTTGATAAAAAAGACCATAGAGAATATAAACTACATGAGAAAAAAGAGGAAGATGATGTTTAAAACTCAAGGTTCAAATTCCATTTTGTGAAAATTATTTATTACAAAAATACAAAAATTGTAAATTAAGTGGATTAATTATTGAAAAACGAAAGGTAAGCCATTGTAAAATGTAAATGTAACCGTAAATTGATAAATTGAAGCAAAACATAACGATATCATACCATGTTCTAATACTTTAGTATGTCGTAGTATTATTTGCATAATTGTACAATAATTTAGAACTTAAACTATATTAATATGAAAAAGATAGATTATTATTTCATAGAAATTATTATAATGTATATCAGTATGCAGTTAATTTGGAAAATGATGAAATGTGTATCATGTGTATATTGTTTTATTGTAACAATACATAAGGTTATTAATTACTATACTTACTATAATTTATGTAAACTGTATGGAATATAAATGAAAAATGTTTCATTAATTTCAGATTTTTAGGTCCCTATACAGCTAGTTTGCAACATTTTAGTCTGCAAGCAATAGCTGTTAACTCGATCGCGGATTCTAGGAAATCTTTTGTTCTCGCGGTCGCATGCGACCGCTTGGGAACGAAAGCAGCAAAGAGATTCAATGCAAGGAGATTTTAGGAGAAGGAAGGTATGGGATTATGAGTGGTACGGCCACCAAGGAAAAATCCTCTGATCAAGTGAGGTGGTATGCAGCTGGCCTGAACCCGCGCCATAGATTTCAGCTGTCGTATACAGGGTGTAACAAAACAAAGTGTGTATGTATAAAGGTGCGATCCACTGGATCGGAATCGGAGCGCAGGTACGCAGTGGACGGATTTGTTGCTTTGTATGTATGGTACTGACTACTATGAACTGCACTAGAAGTACTGGAACATCATTCTGCGCCTGACAAGTATATGACGACACGTGGTGCCACCGTCCGCACCGTATGTCCCGATTCCAACCTGGTGGACGCGCAGCTTTAATCCCCTCCCTATATAGAGTTTACTGTATAAAGCGCTTATTCCACTTATCCTAGCTAGGTTCCTAGATCCTAAATCGTTTCCAATTTAGTCAAGACGTGGAACAACATTTAGAAGCTAGGATCCTAGCTAGGATCCTACCTAGGAACCTAGCTAGCCGCTAGGATAAGTGGAGTAATGGCTTAAGCCAATCAAGTAGTTAGTAGAGTAGCATAGACAGCTATTCTATCATATTTATAAATAAAATACATAAAACTGTACTGTAATAATATTATAATATTTAATAATAGAAATCAACAAAAACTTGTGGATTAAATCTGTTTTATTGTTTAATTTACCTTATTAGCCTATTTATTTAGCCATGTACAATAATTTTTATTGAAATAAAACATTTATTTGAGCTCATTTCTTTTTATTTTTATTTTTTTTAATTTTTGGTATGTTTAGAGTGAAAGGTTTTGCACTTAAAATTTTGTCGTTTAGTTTTAAATTAAAAAAATAACGAATGTTTATTTTTTTTCTTCTAAGTCCGACCTCTTGTTACGTAGTATACAGTTTACATCCTCTTTGGTCATTTCTACAAATATATATTGTAGTAATCTGTGGTGTCATTTAACATTTTTATAATATTTTGTATTTTACTCAATTTTACTTTGTGTATCTCAGCGCTGTGGACGTAAGATAAAAAATATTTTGGAAGTGAAAAGACAAGACGGAATCGTATTGAGCAGATAAAAACAACTGTGAATTCTGATTTATTTTGCGCTATAATATATTATTACGAAAATGTTGTGTTAAGTTTTCGTGACGTATATGTAACAATCAGCTGGTCAGTGAAGTGATTACTGTGTGTGTTTTAAATTCATTAATTTATATAACATAATGAATTTGTCTTTCGCTGGTTGTGGTTTTCTTGGTATATATCACGTAGGTGTTGCAGTATGTTTAAAGAAGTATGCTCCACATTTGCTGATTGGGAAAATATCAGGGGCCTCTTTTGGGGCCCTATCTGCATGTTGTCTTCTTTGTGATCTACCCATAGGTAAGTGTACACACAATAATTATGTTACACTTTACCTATCTCTTTCCTAATTCCAATTTTTTGATTGTTTTGTTAACAGTCAATATATTTTATTGTTATTTTTAAATGTAACATATATTATAAACGCTGGCTCCAACTTTGTTATTGTATATTACAAATTTGTTAAAGGGTTAAAAGGTCTAGTCTGGCCCATTCTTCTCAGAAATTAATATGTGGATTTTTTGTCTTTATTCCACTGATGTCATCTGGGCTTTGAATGCTTATAAATTCAAAGGTGTTTTTAAATGAAACTCAATAGTTTTAAATGAAAAAAAAGTGTATTTGTACGTAATATTAAATATTAATCCTTCGATCAGGGATTCTCGGAAATGCTATTGTATTCTATTGCTGTCGCGATCATTGGTGCTCGTACGGGGCTTGATGGGTTAATCCCAAGAAAGCCCCAAGAGGTCGCATGCGACTGCGATAACAATAGATTTCCAAGAATCTGCGATCGAGGTATCAATGGCTTTACTGTAATTAACCTATATGTGATTTTTAAAAATACTAATGAGCATTCCTCAATAAATATAAAATTATTGTGTTAAAATATATTTATACATTTTTGCTGGTTATTAGTTTAATCAGTATTCATTTTTGTCTTAGATAATTGTATTATTTTGTTCTCGCGATCACCGGTGCTCGCGCAGGGCCTGAAGGATTAAAACACTATCACTTGATAATTTGATAGCATATCAACAACCCCTTTGTTTAATCAATTAAATGATTTATACAAAGAAGTTTTAAAACTATTTTAAATTAACTTTAAAATAGGTAAATTTAAAAAAAAAAGGGTTCCGTACCCAAAGTGTAAAAACGGGACCATATTACTTAAGACTTCGATGTCTGTCCGTCTGTCTGTCAGTGTGTCAGTGGGCTCCCATACAACAAAGTGTGATTTTATTGCTACTTTTTGGTCGATATCAATAATGGCAATACATACTATACTTGAAATATTCACGAAATACTCAGTAATTTTATTTGTACTTTAATAATTTATAATGAAATTTAAATCAATGAAATAATTAAGGAGGCTCTCATACAAAAAACACAATTTTCAGCCTTTTTAATAGCTCTATATTGGTTTGGAAGCCTTTGTGTGTGTAGTGCGAGTTGGACTCGTGCGTCCAACTCGCACTTAGCTGATTTTATTTAAACAGATATAATATTATACAACTATTTGTATATTATAATCTATATCAATACTTCGATCGGAGGTTCTAAGAATTCCCATTGTATTCTTTTGTTGTCGCGAACCGGTGCTCGCGTAGGGCCTGAAGGATCATTTTACAGTACTTTATTAAGACCAATGATACTAAATATGTACAGTACAGTATTTAAGTGTTACTGTAGTTGAATTCCTCAAGCTCTGATAAAATGTCCCACATCAGTTTAAGGTTAAAGTTGTAAATAAATAATTATATCTAATCTTCATTACAAGTGAATTTAAAGTTGTCAGTTTCTAGGGTTACATAATTTAATTGATGAAGCCCCAATCGGCCACATCCGGCCGCGATAACATTGAAAAAGCTATTGTGTCTCGTTTTGCCACGACTGATGGGTTAATGGAGAATCTCTTTTAACCCATCAATCCCCGTAAGGCCCAAGTGGGCCGCGATAACAAAAGATTTGCCAAGAATTGGCAATCGAAGGATTAAATTCAATTCTTTAGCAAATTTTTATCCAATCTCAATACAAATTGTTGTATTTATATTCTGATATTATCCATCAATTGAGTTTATACATTTTGACAGTTTGTGTATATTGTATTTGTTTGTAAACATTGGATAATTTTTTAGGTGAACTCACAACAGATGTCCTACGGGTCGTAGGCGAGGCGAGGGCAGGCTCCTTAGGGCCTTTCAGCCCTTCCTTTAGTATACAGAATGTCCTTTTGGAGGGCATGGATAGGTACTTACCAAAGGATGCCCATAAGATAGTCAGTGGCAAGCTCCACATATCTCTTACCAGGGTGTATGATGGCAAAAATGTTATAGTCTCTGAATTCCCTACAAGAGAAGATCTCTTACAGGTACATGTTACTTATTTTGCAATCTATTTTAAAAAATATTTAAAGCTGACCTTGTTAATATCTCATTGTGACCTACACTCCTAAAATGTCATTGAACTAAAAGAAATATATTTAGATTCATTTTTTAAATTTTGTTTCTTTTTTGTTATACGAGTATATAGTTGTGAACTATTAGACCTGCGGGACTAGCTTGTTTTGAGGTGTTAAGTTTAAAAAATTCTAAATTTTCAGAATTTTTGCACATGGATGGAGTGATGTCTTATTAGGTTATTTTTAAATTTTGTGTCATTTCTGATGATAGGTTTTTGAGAAAATCAAAATTTAGTGGTCGATTTTTTAAATTTGTATAAAACTAGCTAGCAAAAACTTAACTTAAAAATAACAATAGCATCATATCAAGATTAGTCTTCGGATTGTAGGTACCTTTGATTTGAACCATTTTAGCCCATTGGAACCCGAAATATTGCCAATTATTTAAAACACTATCTAAAAAAAATTAGAGTTTCTAAAATCACAATAATTGGGCTCAGGTATATTAAATAAATCCATATAATAAATTTGTGTCAGATTCATCCACGATATTTCGAAATTTTAATAATTTTTATTTTTGCAAGCTCCAAACACTACGAAAAAGATATTTTTAATTAAAGGCGTTTACATTATGTAAAAATTTTGATTGTGGCAAACGAATGCGCTTTGAAACAATCAGAATTGGTTTGAAACAAATCTTGCAGGTTAGGTGGCTGAACTATGTGCTATTGAAATAAGCTGCTCTTGCTACTTTCTAGCAGCTTTCCTCACATAAATTTCGTTGAATACCTCAGACCGCCTCACATTTTGTTATAAAAATAGCCCATGTGTTAATGGAATACTTTAATTAGATGTACTGTAGGAATCAAATTATCTCAATGTAATCGGCAGTTTTTGTGTACAAAAGCAATATGAATTTTGAATATAATACTATCTTGAAAAAATTATACGTGGTCGGTCATCGGTGGTACGAGTATGTTAGAGTTCGTCCCTAGGGTTGTTACCTACAAATTAAATAATATTATTACAAATAATATTAAGTATAAGACCTATGTTTTTTCACGATTGCATTATTTTACCATTTAGAATAAAACATGTTAATTTGATATTTATTACACATCCTAACAGCTAGGAAACGCAAATATTTCATTGACAATTATACTCATGTGACCCTAGCCTTCTTTTTTTTTTTTTTTACGATGTGAAATGCGTTACGCATTCCCGACAGCCCGGGGGAAAGGCCGCCGGGATATGTGGGACTCCCCAGGTGCTGCGGTGAGCACCCGGGTTTAAAGTGACCCTAGCCCTAGAACCGTACCCATCTTAAACTTTATCTAACGGTACCCTGGGGTACTAGAGCACCCCAACAATAATAACACATTTTTAAAAATATATTAAAGTTTATATTATTAAATCAACTTACATAGACTTGTTAACAATAATCTCAGTCTTTCTGAACATAATTAAATCGAATTAATTAGGTACTATGAAACAATTTTGGCATATTTTGTTCTGGTGAACAGTACAAATGAAAGTTTTGCACGTCTCACATTGCGTACGTGATTTGCGGTCTTTGGACCTCTGGAAGACAAAACACCTTCCAGATTTGAAATTAAGAGTAGCTTTAAAAGGCGTTGGGCGTTTTTTTTTCTCCAGTACTTTTTACAAATTTGTAGATACGTCATACGTTGGCAAAGTTCGGTATTGAAATCTGTCTTCTAGGTGCGGTTTTATGTAATCAAAAGCGAGAGTCACGTCATACGTTGGCAAAGTTCGGTATTGAAATCTGTCTTCTAGGTGCGGTTTTATGTAATCAAAAGCGAGAGTCTTCAGGTAAGTGCGCCTATTCTTGAAAAATTGCTTATTAGCAGCATCTGAAGAATGTAACAGTACCATAGAATTGATCCCCACAATATTTAGTATTCCATAGAACATACAGAGGCTCCAGCGGCGAGTTTTGCGCGATACACTGAAGGTATGACTGCTTTTCTGTTTTTTTTCTGCCTCTACCACGTAAAATATCTAAAACACTGAGGACAGTGACTGGTTACGCATAAGAACAGAACTGCAAAGGTACTTTTTCTATTTCTTCGTCTGAATCAGGAGGTGACTCTACTTCTAAAGAGTGAGGACTCTGAGATAAAATTACGTCATCGTGAAAATCTTGGATAACATCATCCAGCTCTTCATCAGATGCCTCACCTAAAAACAGATCTTCACCACCGAACAATTCCTCAGAGTACTCCCCGTGATACAACCGATAGAGGATGCAGAGTGAAGCTACATCTCGGCGTAATTCCAAGGAGTCCAAGCAGTTTGAAACACTGTGGCAGTCAACAATTCGAGCGGCCCTTCGTTGGATACGACCCAGAGGGAGCACTTCAACATCATCATAACCAACTGAGGAGAGACAATATTTGGGATGAAATTGAGAAATAATGAATTTTGTTTTCTCTTGTTTCTCTTTTCCTCTTCTTATAAAATACAGCTAGTTACAACAATATCCTCGCCACTATCCTCTATAATGCAAATGCACGTTAACAGGCTATGACGGACAAAAATAAAAAATTGCCTATGATGAATCCGAATGCAGTGAACGCACCCCATTTACGAAATGCCGGTGCGTACGCTCCTATCCAGTGGACGCGCAGCATTTGACCGTAAAACTTAATAGGTAAATTGCGATTTGCGGCTTATGATTTATGACGTATTAAAAAAACTACTTATCTTTGTCCAAACGCCTGATGGCAACCCTACTTGCAAAGGTACTGAAACCAATTTGTCAGTTTCATTTTACAAATAGAATAAAATAAAATTCAAATCATCGAACAGTGAACACGAAAAAGGATTTTATGCGGATTACGTAGTAAGTAGTTTTTCTTCAACAACTTAAAATAACACATAAACTTTTTAAAATCTGCTAATAAATCATAATATGGTAGAATTTTTAGTAAGTATTAAAATATTGACTAAGCTTTAAGTTTCGAAATTAAGTTGAATATTTGTTAAAATAAGATGCAATTTTTTTTATTTCTTTTCCATCGAATAAATTCTAAAATATCCTGTTGTGTTTCTGATATCTATGAAAATATCGTATTTTCATAGATTAATCCTACCTATTAAGTTTTACGGTCAAATGCTGCGCGTCCACTGGATAGGAGCGTACGCACCGGCATTTCGTAAATGGGGTGCGTTCACTGCATTCGGATTCATCATAGGCAATTTTTTATTTTTGTCCGTCATAGCCTGTTAACGTGCATTTGCATTATAGAGGATAGTGGCGAGGATATTGTTGTAACTAGCTGTATTTTATAAGAAGAGGAAAAGAGAAACAAGAGAAAACGAAATTCATTATTTCTCAATTTCATCCCAAATATTGTCTCTCCTCAGTTGGTTATGATGATGTTGAAGTGCTCCCTCTGGGTCGTATCCAACGAAGGGCCGCTCGAATTGTTGACTGCCACAGTGTTTCAAACTGCTTGGACTCCTTGGAATTACGCCGAGATGTAGCTTCACTCTGCATCCTCTATCGGTTGTATCACGGGGAGTACTCTGAGGAATTGTTCGGTGGTGAAGATCTGTTTTTAGGTGAGGCATCTGATGAAGAGCTGGATGATGTTATCCAAGATTTTCACGATGACGTAATTTTATCTCAGAGTCCTCACTCTTTAGAAGTAAAGTCACCTCCTGATTCAGACGAAGAAATAGAAAAAGTATCTTTGCAGTTCTGTTCTTATGCGTAACCAGTCACTGTCCTCAGTGTTTTAGATATTTTACGTGGTAGAGGCAGAAAAAAAACAGAAAAGCAGTCATACCTTCAGTGTATCGCGCAAAACTCGCCGCTGGAGCCTCTGTATGTTCTATGGAATACTAAATATTGTGGGGATCAATTCTATGGTACTGTTACATTCTTCAGATGCTGCTAATAAGCAATTTTTCAAGAATAGGCGCACTTACCTGAAGACTCTCGCTTTTGATTACATAAAACCGCACCTAGAAGACAGATTTCAATACCGAACTTTGCCAACGTATGACGTGACTCTCGCTTTTGATTACATAAAACCGCACCTAGAAGACAGATTTCAATACCGAACTTTGCCAACGTATGACGTATCTACAAATTTGTAAAAAGTACTGGAGAAAAAAAAACGCCCAACGCCTTTTAAAGCTACTCTTAATTTCAAATCTGGAAGGTGTTTTGTCTTCCAGAGGTCCAAAGACCGCAAATCACGTACGCAATGTGAGACGTGCAAAACTTTCATTTGTACTGTTCACCAGAACAAAATATGCCAAAATTGTTTCATAGTACCTAATTAATTCGATTTAATTATGTTCAGAAAGACTGAGATTATTGTTAACAAGTCTATGTAAGTTGATTTAATAATATAAACTTTAATATATTTTTAAAAATGTGTTATTATTGTTGGGGTGCTCTAGTACCCCAGGGTACCGTTAGATAAAGTTTAAGATGGGTACGGTTCTAGGGCTAGGGTCACTTTAAACCCGGGTGCTCACCGCAGCACCTGGGGAGTCCCACATATCCCGGCGGCCTTTCCCCCGGGCTGTCGGGAATGCGTAACGCATTTCACATCGTAAAAAAAAAAAAAAGGCTAGGGTCACATGAGTATAATTGTCAATGAAATATTTGCGTTTCCTAGCTGTTAGGATGTGTAATAAATATCAAATTAACATGTTTTATTCTAAATGGTAAAATAATGCAATCTTGAAAAAACATAGGTCTTATACTTAATATTATTTGTAATAATATTATTTAATTTGTAGGTAACAACCCTAGGGACGAACTCTAACATACTCGTACCACCGACCACGTATAATTTTAGTGGTGTTTCTGATATCTATGAAAATATCGTATTTTCTCTTACACATGCCTTTCAAGATAAATGATGTTGTATCTATGTTTAAAAATTATTATTTTTAACAAAAAATTAAAACCGACTTCCAAGGTAAAAACAATAATAACATTAATATGAACTAAAAAGTATTAAATAATTTTTACTATCTAATAGTTCCTTTTTCCGAATTCGGCTAAACCTCAACTATTTCTGTACTCAATCTTCATTATTTTGAAGTCGGTACCAGATAGCTGAATATTCAGTCCTCTGACAGAATATTTGAAACTTTTGGAACTGGCACCGACTTCAAAATTAGGTAAGTGCGGATACACTGAAGGTATGACTGCTTTTCTGTTTTTTTTCTGCCTCTACCACGTAAAATATCTAAAACACTGAGGACAGTGACTGGTTACGCATAAGAACAGAACTGCAAAGGTACTTTTTCTATTTCTTCGTCTGAATCAGGAGGTGACTCTACTTCTAAAGAGTGAGGACTCTGAGATAAAATTACGTCATCGTGAAAATCTTGGATAACATCATCCAGCTCTTCATCAGATGCCTCACCTAAAAACAGATCTTCACCACCGAACAATTCCTCAGAGTACTCCCCGTGATACAACCGATAGAGGATGCAGAGTGAAGCTACATCTCGGCGTAATTCCAAGGAGTCCAAGCAGTTTGAAACACTGTGGCAGTCAACAATTCGAGCGGCCCTTCGTTGGATACGACCCAGAGGGAGCACTTCAACATCATCATAACCAACTGAGGAGAGACAATATTTGGGATGAAATTGAGAAATAATGAATTTCGTTTTCTCTTGTTTCTCTTTTCCTCTTCTTATAAAATACAGCTAGTTACAACAATATCCTCGCCACTATCCTCTATAATGCAAATGCACGTTAACAGGCTATGACGGACAAAAATAAAAAATTGCCTATGATGAATCCGAATGCAGTGAACGCACCCCATTTACGAAATGCCGGTGCGTACGCTCCTATCCAGTGGACGCGCAGCATTTGACCGTAAAACTTAATAGGTAAATTGCGATTTGCGGCTTATGATTTATGACGTATTAAAAAAACTACTTATCTTTGTCCAAACGCCTGATGGCAACCCTACTTGCAAAGGTACTGAAACCAATTTGTCAGTTTCATTTTACAAATAGAATAAAATAAAATTCAAATCATCGAACAGTGAACACGAAAAAGGATTTTATGCGGATTACGTAGTAAGTAGTTTTTCTTCAACAACTTAAAATAACACATAAACTTTTTAAAATCTGCTAATAAATCATAATATGGTAGAATTTTTAGTAAGTATTAAAATATTGACTAAGCTTTAAGTTTCGAAATTAAGTTGAATATTTGTTAAAATAAGATGCAATTTTTTTTATTTCTTTTCCATCGAATAAATTCTAAAATATCCTGTTGTGTTTCTGATATCTATGAAAATATCGTATTTTCATAGATTAATCCTACCTATTAAGTTTTACGGTCAAATGCTGCGCGTCCACTGGATAGGAGCGTACGCACCGGCATTTCGTAAATGGGGTGCGTTCACTGCATTCGGATTCATCATAGGCAATTTTTTATTTTTGTCCGTCATAGCCTGTTAACGTGCATTTGCATTATAGAGGATAGTGGCGAGGATATTGTTGTAACTAGCTGTATTTTATAAGAAGAGGAAAAGAGAAACAAGAGAAAACGAAATTCATTATTTCTCAATTTCATCCCAAATATTGTCTCTCCTCAGTTGGTTATGATGATGTTGAAGTGCTCCCTCTGGGTCGTATCCAACGAAGGGCCGCTCGAATTGTTGACTGCCACAGTGTTTCAAACTGCTTGGACTCCTTGGAATTACGCCGAGATGTAGCTTCACTCTGCATCCTCTATCGGTTGTATCACGGGGAGTACTCTGAGGAATTGTTCGGTGGTGAAGATCTGTTTTTAGGTGAGGCATCTGATGAAGAGCTGGATGATGTTATCCAAGATTTTCACGATGACGTAATTTTATCTCAGAGTCCTCACTCTTTAGAAGTAGAGTCACCTCCTGATTCAGACGAAGAAATAGAAAAAGTATCTTTGCAGTTCTGTTCTTATGCGTAACCAGTCACTGTCCTCAGTGTTTTAGATATTTTACGTGGTAGAGGCAGAAAAAAAACAGAAAAGCAGTCATACCTTCAGTGTATCGCGCAAAACTCGCCGCTGGAGCCTCTGTATGTTCTATGGAATACTAAATATTGTGGGGATCAATTCTATGGTACTGTTACATTCTTCAGATGCTGCTAATAAGCAATTTTTCAAGAATAGGCGCACTTACCTGAAGACTCTCGCTTTTGATTACATAAAACCGCACCTAGAAGACAGATTTCAATACCGAACTTTGCCAACGTATGACGTATCTACAAATTTGTAAAAAGTACTGGAGAAAAAAAAACGCCCAACGCCTTTTAAAGCTACTCTTAATTTCAAATCTGGAAGGTGTTTTGTCTTCCAGAGGTCCAAAGACCGCAAATCACGTACGCAATGTGAGACGTGCAAAACTTTCATTTGTACTGTTCACCAGAACAAAATATGCCAAAATTGTTTCATAGTACCTAATTAATTCGATTTAATTATGTTCAGAAAGACTGAGATTATTGTTAACAAGTCTATGTAAGTTGATTTAATAATATAAACTTTAATATATTTTTAAAAATGTGTTATTATTGTTGGGGTGCTCTAGTACCCCAGGGTACCGTTAGATAAAGTTTAAGATGGGTACGGTTCTAGGGCTAGGGTCACTTTAAACCCGGGTGCTCACCGCAGCACCTGGGGAGTCCCACATATCCCGGCGGCCTTTCCCCCGGGCTGTCGGGAATGCGTAACGCATTTCACATCGTAAAAAAAAAAAAAAGGCTAGGGTCACATGAGTATAATTGTCAATGAAATATTTGCGTTTCCTAGCTGTTAGGATGTGTAATAAATATCAAATTAACATGTTTTATTCTAAATGGTAAAATAATGCAATCTTGAAAAAACATAGGTCTTATACTTAATATTATTTGTAATAATATTATTTAATTTGTAGGTAACAACCCTAGGGACGAACTCTAACATACTCGTACCACCGACCACGTATAATTTTAGTGGTGTTTCTGATATCTATGAAAATATCGTATTTTCTCTTACACATGCCTTTCAAGATAAATGATGTTGTATCTATGTTTAAAAATTATTATTTTTAACAAAAAATTAAAACCGACTTCCAAGGTAAAAACAATAATAACATTAATATGAACTAAAAAGTATTAAATAATTTTTACTATCTAATAGTTCCTTTTTCCGAATTCGGCTAAACCTCAACTATTTCTGTACTCAATCTTCATTATTTTGAAGTCGGTACCAGATAGCTGAATATTCAGTCCTCTGACAGAATATTTGAAACTTTTGGAACTGGCACCGACTTCAAAATTATGAAGATTGAGTACAGAAATAGTTGAGGTTTAGCCGAATTCGGAAAAAGGAACTATTAGATAGTAAAAATTATTTAATACTTTTTAGTTCATATTAATGTTATTATTGTTTTTACCTTGGAAGTCGGTTTTCGGTAAACCTTCGCGTATATTTTACGTATCTTATTACAATTTGTTAAGAGTCACAATTCATACTCACAAAATAATATATTATCAGTGAAGTGAATATATTGTGCTAAGTAATTTAACAATTTTAATGCTTCAAGCCCCAAGCGGTCACCGGCGATTGCGATAACAATAGAAAGGCTATTGTGTCTCGTTTTTCCACGATCGAAGGAAACTTGCATAGGATGTAGCGTAGCTACTCATATAATATTATCATAATTATTGACAGCTCTTCTTGTAATCAAGTATCCCACCAAAAACATACCTGTTAAAATAGGGCCTAGTTCCTATAGGCTAACTGTTGGCCTAAAAAAAGAGTTGAAATCCAATCCAATGCCAAGTTCAGATGCACTTCATCGATCATAATCATCTTCATCAACAGCCTGATCCATAATACTTCTAATTTGAACTTGGCAGGTTATTTAAATTCTATTAATATTATCTAATTATATAATTAATCAAGTGTAACGCATAGCACAAAAACCTGCCAAGTTCAAATTTAGAAGTATTATGGATCAGGCTGTTGATGAAGATGATTATGATCGATGAAGTGCATCTGAACTTGGCATTGGATTGGATTTCAACTCTTTTTTTAGGCCAACAGTTAGCCTATAGGAACTAGGCCCTATTTTAACAGGTATGTTTTTGGTGGGATTTCAATACTTTTTTTCAAGAAATCCTACCTATGTTTTCTTTTTGTGCTACGCCCGATATAAACAATACTTTCAATAGATGCCTCATTATATCACTGGTACATAAGAATTTTTATCTAAAGTTCATAGATGAACTGACAAACGCTTGACGATTTCTTAAATTTCTTAATTTATCGTTAATCTACATAATAATATAACACACGACCTGTGTGCTAAATTTCATAACGCTAGGACATTTGGAAGTAGCCTCTAAAGTTCGTAGATCGGCCGACTCACGCTTGACCGATTTCTAAAATTTCTTAATTTTTTGTTAATCTACATTTAACACATGACCTGTGTGCCAAATTTCATAACGCTATGACATTAAAGTTTGTAGGGGCTCTAGATAGGCCGACTCACGCTTGACCGATTTCTAAAATTTCTTATTTTTTTAAATCTACATATGGTAACACACGACCTGTGTGCCAAATTTCATAACGCTAGGACAATTGGAAGTGGCCTCTGAAGTTCGTAGATGAACCGACTCACGCTTGACCATTTTCTACAATTTCTTAATTTTTCGTTAATCTACATATAACACACGACCTGTGTGCCAAATTTCATAACGCTAGGACAATTGGAAGTGGCCTAGAGGTTTTGATTACCGGTCAGTGAGTGAGTGAGTGATAGTCCGTGAGCCCGGCCCCGAAATGCCTACGTCACATGACATCAACTTAAAACGCATGGCACACGGTCGGCAAATATATGCCGAGCGAGGATCAGACGACTTTCGCATCTGAAATTGGCCGGAAGTCAGAAAAATCGCCTCACTTCCGGTCAAATTTTTAGTGTCTATTTACGTCACGTGACATCAACGTGAAACATGTGGCAGCATATAGCCCTATAGTTTTAGAGAATGGAAACATAAGTCTGTCAGTTTTAAAATGGCCGGAAGTACTTGGCAGACGGCGTCAAAGTTGGTCCTTGGGTACCCTTTTTTACGTCACGTGACATCTTGATGAATTCTTTTTTAAATGTTTTGAAATAATAGTGTCTTATAGAATAAATGCTGCCAAGCCAGATCCGGCTGGAAGTCCCAAAAAAGTGATTTTTAAACTGCTCGTGAATTATGATAAATTCGCATGATTTATCAAAATATTATAATCAACTAGCTGTCCTGGCAAACGTTTCTTTGCCATATTATATAAAGTATATCGCCCGTATTATTTTATTGAATTAGTGACTAAATAACTATGTCACCATGGCAACGTCCATCGCTATCCCGTGACCCGCGTCGCAACAACGGTCGCTCTTTATAGACAAATAATTTGCAATAAAATAAAATTGCGTCTATAATTAAAGATCTAAGCTATCCTATCTCTCAAGTTGGAAAAAAGCACACATTTAAAAAAAAGGAACATTGAAATCGGTTAAGTAGTTTAGGAATCCATCGCGGACAAACATCGTGACAGGAGATTTATATATGTCACAGGGAAAAGAGGATATCAGGGATATATTATCCCTATAATATATCCCTGATATATTATCCCTAGGGATATCACGAACTCCCGGTAGATGCCGAATATTCTTGTTTGTTAGTTGTTACGTCTTCTTACTAAAAATATCTAGTGATAATATGTCATTTCACTAAACTAAATCTAGTAAAACGTCAGAAAAGCGGACACCGCCGAATAAAAATCAAGCCATGCATTTCTCTCACTTGCTCTAGTGAAACGTCACTTGCTCTAGTGAAACAACTTACTCTTGTGAGCAAGTGAGAGAAATGCGTGGCTTGATTGTTATTCGGCGGTGTCCGCTTTTTAACCGACTTCCAAAAAACGAGGAGGTTATATGTTCGGCTGTGGATTTTTTTTATTATTTTTTTGTGGGTTCAACGATTACTCCGCCGTTTGTGAACCGATTTTCGAAATTTTTGTTTTGTTGTATTTGGTTTCACTCTAATTTGGCACCATGTTCACAAAAGTGGTGACCTGATGATGGGATCCAGGAGTAATCGAGGGAATTCCTCGAAATTTATATGGAAACATATGGTGATTTTGGTTTTATGTGAAGTGTACTAAGAATATGCTACCAAAAAGTCAAATATTGGGTCAAGATATACCATGGTTTCGAAGATGCTGAGAGAACTCCTGACTCCTTATAGATACACGTTTAGGAGTTTCGGCGTTGTTTTAAGAACAGAAAGCATATGCTACTATGCAATTCATATTCATCATCATAATCATCATCATCATCATCGTCATCATCATTACCACGTCGTATTAAGGTCACCAATGTCTCATGGCACAGAATAGATATAGTACAAGGCATAGGTATGGATATACTAATAATAATAATAATTATGTACTGTATAACAACACCTGTTTGTTTAATACACGGTGGTCAGCGCCGCGGAGGCGACGGCATTGCCGCGCCGCCGCGTGGCGCGTGGCGGCAGACGATAGATCGAATATACTTTACTACTTTATATACAGATCGAATACTTTACTAAATACTTTATAAAATTTTAATAGACAAATAGAATTAAAATAAAGTTATTTTAAAAAAAGCATTTAAACAAAACAAATTCATTAAGTGTCTTATTAATTAGTTATACTTATTCATCGATTCATGGCGCACTAAGTATCGATTTGAATTATTGAATTCTTGATTACAAGAACAGCTGTAAATAATTATGATAATATTATATATTATGAGTAGCTACGCTACATCCTATGCAAGTTTATACAATTTTTTATCTGATGGATCCTTCGATCGTGGAAAAACGAGATACAATATCCTTTTTATTGTTATCGCAATCGCCGGTGACCGCTTGGGGCTTGAAGCATTAAAATTATTGTTAAATTACTTAGCACAATATGTTCACTTCACTGATAATATATTATTTTGTGAGTGTGAATTGTGACTCTTAACAAATTGTAATAAGATACGTAAAATATACGTTTAGTTATACTAGTAGGTTAACCTACTAGTATAACTAAAAAGAGTGAAATTATTATTATTTTTAACAAAAAATTAAAACCGACTTCCAAGGTAAAATCAATAATAACATTAATATGAACTAAAAAGTATTAAATAATTTTTACTGTCTAATAGTTCCTTTTTCCGAATTCGGCTAAACCTCAACTATTTCTGTACTCAATCTTCATAATTTTGAAGACGGTGCCAGTTCAAAAAGTTTCAAATACTGTGTCAGAGGACTGAAGATTCAGCTATCTGGTACCGACTTCAAAATAATGAAGATTGAGTACAGAAATAGTTGAGGTTTAGCCGAATTCGGAAAACGGAACTATTAGATAGTAAAAATTATTTAATACTTTTTAGTTCATATTAATGTTATTATTGTTTTTACCTTGGAAGTCGGTTTTAATTTTTTGTTAAAAATAATAATAATCTGACGTTTCACTAGATTTAGTTTAGTGAAATGACATATTATCACTAGATATTTTTAGTAAGAAGACGTAACAACTAACAAAAAAGAATACTCGGCATCTACCGGGAGTTCGTGATATCCCTAGGGATAAAGTGAAATCCCTGATATCCTCTTTTCCCTGTGACATATATAAATCTCCTGTCACGATGTTTGTCCGCGATGGATTCCTAAACTACTTAACCGATTTTAATGTTTCTTTTTTTTAAATGTGTGCTTTTTTCCAACTTGAGAGATAGGATAGCTTAGATCTTTAATTATAGACGCAATTTTATTTTATTGCAAATTATTTGTCTATAAAGAGCGACCATTGTTGCGACGCGGGTCACGGGATAGCGATGGACGTTGCTGATGAAATGATACACGCGAGGACTAAAGATATTATATTATATTATTGAAAGAAACACAAAATAACATAGATACACGGACGTAGGTAGCTACAATATACTTATGTCACAGGGCAAATATTTTTCTTGACAAGTAAAATGTTTTCTTCTAAATTCCAAATATGAATTCTAAATAGTTTTCGTTCACACTCCAACATCCCCCCTTGAACGTAAACCCATGGCAGCAGCGAGGGCTTGCAGCTTGCAGCGATGGAGGCCCTTTGTCAGCGCGTAAGCCACCATGTCCTCGATTGGCACGTACTTGATTCGTATTAGCCCGGCCGCAACCTTTTCTTTAACGAAGTCTTGTACCTGACGTCAGTGTGCTTACTGCGGGCACGATAAGCGTCAGAACCTCCTCCTATCGTCTTTATTTAAATGTCTTTTTCCTCTATTTGTATTCTGCCTTATATTCATGAAATCAGAACCTGTAAGGCTTGCTCCACAGAGCTCTTCTTTTCTCTTTCTATTATTACTATACTCATAATCCACAGTGTACATATTTACATTCCTAATTACATAATACATTTTCTTTCTTTTACTCTTTACATTTTTGCATGTGCCTGTGTTCTCTAGATTATTTATTCTCTTCTGTTTTCTAATATCTGTCACCTCTACATATTTCTTTGACTTATTTACACTATTTACATGAGGACTACAATATTCCATCTTATAATTCTCATTACATTGATATTCACCCTTTTTCCTATCTTCGGTAGTAGCCGAGAACGCTTTGCCACTATGACAATATGTCAATAGCTTATACTTTCCATTCTCAATCATTGCATTGGCGATTTTATCTCCTCGCTTATTCATTATCGTGCATCCATTATTATTGAAATTTACTTCATTTCCTTTTCTAATAATCTCGCTTACCGACAGCAAATTTGTTGATAAGTCTGGTATATATAGTACATTTTTTACCTGAATACTGTTAAGAGCGCCAGTTACTTCATTTGGCACTTGTATGGTGACTGTGCCACAACTCTGCACGTGCAGACTATTATTATCAGCGACTCTTACTTTGTCAACAGGCGGGACCTTCTCGTCTTCGAGCCAGTGGCGATTCATCGTCATGTGCGCCGATGCTCCAGAGTCCACATACCAGATTGTACTATCGTTGCTAGACAAGGCTGAAAGGGCAACAAAAGTTTCCTTCTCAGTGTTATTGCTCTCCTTCTTATTCTTAAACCAACAGTTCTTGCTGACGTGGCCATATTTGTTACAATTGAAGCACCGGGGCCCTTTTGGTTTGTTTGACTGGCTAGAATTATTATGGGATTGAGTTTTAAACTTGTTAAATTTTGAATAAAAAGCGGTAGTAGCATCCGATTTAACCTCCTGCAGTAATTTGGTTTTAATCAGATCGGCACTAATTCTTATACCGGAGCTCTCCAGACCCATAATCATCGGCTTGTAGTTCTCTGGCAAGCCGGCTAGCATCAGTGTTCCAAGCCACTCATCCTCTACTTTAAAGCCTATGCCCCGCAGTTTGTGAGCGGCTGTCATTATTTTGCTTATATACTCCTCTACGTTTGTACTTGTTTCTACGGTTGTGTTTATCAGATCTTTCAATAATCCTACTTTACGGAGCAGGCCTGAGTCCTCAAACGATTTAGATAAACTTTCCCATACCATCTTAGCCGTCGTTGCGTCCTGGACATGTACGTAGAGCTGCGGATCAATGGAGAGTATTATCTTGGACTTAGCTTTCACATCCTTTTTAGGATCCTCGGAGTCCCCGGAGATACACTCCCATAGTTCCTCGTGCATGAGGTACGCCTCCATCGCGAACTTCCAGGTAGAGTAATTGTCTCGACCCATCAGCTTCGGAATAGAAAATGCGTTTGAAGCCATTTCTATATATTATAAGCTGAAAAAGCTAAAAAAAAAGAGCGGATGAAAAAACGGCAACGATGACGCGGTATGAAGTGACTTTTTTCGGAATTTGGAAAATATTTTTTACACAATTTTTATATAAACGTGCGGCCCATAACCTGATGAAATGATACACGCGAGGACTAAAGATATTATATTATATTATTGAAAGAAACACAAAATAACATAGATACACGGACGTAGGTAGCTACAATATACTTATGTCACAGGGCAAATATTTTTCTTGACAAGTAAAATGTTTTCTTCTAAATTCCAAATATGAATTCTAAATAGTTTTCGTTCACACTCCAACAGTTGCCATGGTGACATAGTTATTTAGTCACTAATTCAATAAAATAATACGAGCGATATACTTTATATAATATGGCAAAGAAACGTTTGCCAGGACAGCTAGTTGGTTATAATATTTTGGTAAATTATGCGATTTTCTCATAATTCACGAGCAGTTTAAAAATCACTTTTATGGACAGATCTGGCTTGGCAGCCTCATTTATTCTTTATGATACTATTATTTCAAAACATTTAAAAAAGAATTCATCAAGATGTCACGTGACGTAAAAAAGGGTACCCAAGGACCAACTTTGACGCCGTCTGTCAAGTACTTCCGGCCATTTTAAAATTGACAGACTTATGTTCCCCTACGCTACAACTATAGGGCTATATGCTGCCACATGCTTCACGTTGATGTCGGGATTTCTCCGACTTCCGGCCAATTTCAGATGCGAAAGTCGTCTGATCCTCGCTTGGCATATATTTTCCGACCGTGTGCCATGCATTTTATAATGATGTCACGTGACGTAGGCATTTTCGGACCGGGTTCACGGACTATTACGAGCTCATCAATTATAACGCGGTCAAATTAACTCGACGCATGGTTTGATCATTCATGACGTTATTATGGAGCCGGTATGTTAAATATCAAAATGATCTACCTGATATTTGTTAGTGTGTCTCAAAACAAATTGGAATAAGATATTATAACACGGTCACATCAACTTAACGCGTCGTTGGAATACATTTTGCATCCTAGCCATGTACAGTAACACACTTATTTACCCTAGATTTATTATTGTAACAGGTTAGGTACTTTGACTCGATAATTCTTGTACTTAAATTGATTATAATTTGCTAAATCATGCGAATTTCTCATAATTCACGAACAGTTTAAAAATCACTTTTTTTGGTACTTCCGGTCGGATCTGGCTTGGCAGCATCATTTATTCTATAAGACACTATTATTTCAAAACATTTAAAAAAAAATCATCAAGATGTCACGTGACGTAAAAAAGGGTACCCAAGGACCAACTTTGACGCCGTCTGCCAAGTACTTCCGGCCATTTTAAAACTGACAGACTTATGTTTCCATTCTCTAAAACTATAGGGCTATATGCTGCCACATGTTTCACGTTGATGTCACGTGACGTAAATAGACACTAAAAATTTGACCGGAAGTGAGGCGATTTTTCTGACTTCCGGCCAATTTCAGATGCGAAAGTCGTCTGATCCTCGCTCGGCATATATTTGCCGACCGTGTGCCATGCGTTTTAAGTTGATGTCATGTGACGTAGGCATTTCGGGGCCGGGCTCACGGACTATGAGTGAATGAGTGAGTCAGTGCCAAAATAAGCTATTTTTACAAGGACATATCTCAGGATCTACTGAAGCTATATCTATGAAATTGGGTATACTGCTTAAGTACTCGTAAATAATTACGTAGGTATAATTTTATCTTTGCACTCGCAATAGACACTGAACTACAGGGGGGTCAAAAGTACGTCGAAACGGTTCGTGTAAATAGTGCACGGCATGCGCGCGGGCCTGCTGGAACTAGGCTTGCGCACTTCCGTGCGCTTTGATTCAATAATTCAAATCGATACTTAGTGCGCCATCTATCGATTAATAAGTATAACTAATTAAAAAGACACTTAATGACTTTGTTTTGTTTAAATGCTATTTTTAAAATAGCTTTATTTTAATTATATTTGTCTATTAAAATTTTATAAAGTATTTAGTAAAGTATTCGATCTGTATATAAAGTAGTAAAGTATATTCGATCTATCGATGCGCGGCGATGCCGTCGCCTCCTGTGTATTAAACAAACAGGTGTTGTTATACAGTACATTATAATTATTATTATTAGTATATCCATACCTATGCCTTGTACTATTATCTATTCTGTGCCATGAGACATTGGTGACCTTAATACTACGCGGTAATGATGATGACGACGATGATGATGATGATTATGATGATGAATATAAATTGCATAGTAGCATATGCTTTCTGTTCTTAAAACTATCTATAAGGAGTCAGGAGTTCTCTCAGCATCTTCGAAACCATGGTATATCTTGACCCAATATTTGACTTTTTGGTAGCTTATTCTTAGTACACTTCACATAAAACCAAAATCACCATATGTTTATGGAAACATGTAATCGAGGGAACTCCTCGAAATTTATATGGATAAATTTCGAGGAGTTCCCTCGATTACTCCTGGATCCCATCATCAGGTCACCACTTTTGTGAACATGGTACCAAATTGGAGTGAAACCAAATACAACAAAACAAAAATTTCAAAAATCGGTTCACAAACGGCGGAGTAATTGTTGAACATACAAAAATTAAAAAAAATATCCACAGCCGAACATATAACCTCCTCGGTTTTTGGAAGTCGGTTAATAAAATAGTTTGTGGCTATTAACAAGTATAAAAATCAATTTCGCTTTACTTGATCGTCAATTTCTCTTAAAATCAGGGCTGAAAAGGAACTAAATTTTGAAATGTGGTTTGCATAGACCTTTTAATTGTAAATATGTAAACTCTAAAAACTTTAATTACTTTTTGTAGCTTTTACGGGATGTTGAAAGCAAAAATATAAATTTCTTCAAAACCCGTGGATGAAAATGACACAAAACTTTAACAGTAGCAGACATCAACAAACTAAACCATATTATACCGTTTTTAGAAACTCTTATATTTTTTCGACGCAATTAGGCGTCGTTTCTAATATTTGCTAATTACTGGGAAACCCGTGGATGAATCTGACACAAAACGTGTCAGCACATCAGTTACTGCCCTAGCAATATCCCAAAACCTAAATTTTAAACTTTAATATTTTTTTCAGCCTATAGCGACCAAAAATCAAAATCCCTAAATATCTCTGGAAGCTGTCGACCAAAATGACACAAAATCATTTTTTAGGTTTACCTAGTGGTCCCAAAACTATACGCAAAAAATTAGAAACTTTAGAATTTTTGAAACCAAAAAACCTAGTCCTATATCGGTCTATATTCTTTATGAATTATTCAATAGTTCCTATGAATGATTCAGAATTATATTCAAATTTTGTTTTGCTGAAATTTACTTGTACAATACTAGATTTACTATTAACAGCAGATGGAAAAGGCGTAAGTTTTTCTTTAATACCTTCCCAACATGTAGAAATGCAATCAGCAATTTTTGTAGGCTCTCCTGGCGTCATGTTTTGTGCCAGTTTTCTCGGGCATGCTGCCTCCGAGATTCCACGGGGTGAGATACATGGATGGCGGCTTTAGTGACAATCTGCCCGTGCTGGACGAAAATACTATCACAGTCAGTCCGTTCTGTGGAGAAAGTGACATTTGCCCGCGAGATCTAAGCTCACAGCTGTTCCATGTAAGTGTACTTGTCGCAAGTTTTTCTGATGAAAGGTTCATACATTCATTCTAATATTATAAATACGAAAGTGAAAAGTCTGTCTGTCTGTTACACTCTTCACGCCAAAACCGCTGAAACGATTTTGAGTCCTGGGAAAACATTTTGTTCTGGAAAAATGTATGGTTGCCGTGCGATAACGAATTTTGACGCAACGGTGTCATCTAGTAAATTATAATTATGCTTTTAAGAGCGGCCTGTGCAATTTTGCTGTGTTTTCTAATAAGTATTACAATCCGGGAAGATGATTGACTCAAATGAAATTGAGATTTATTAAATCATTGTATATTTATCAGATACTTAGGTAACGGAAAACATGATTCACTTATTTTGACTCGATAGTTTTATTTTTCGAAATTATGAATCTTTTTGCGCATTTCAACAAATATCTGTTACACTTATTGATTGTTACTATAATTAAATAACTTGCACTACTACAATCACACACTTTATAAAATAATAGCTAAAGGAAATATTAGTATTGTATTTAGTTTTTAAGTAATCATCAAAAAACAGTTTTGGGATTTACGATCTTTGCTTTCGTGCTCTAATGCGGGAACCGTTGTTACGCGATATTGTTCAATATTAGCTGCGGCCTAAAACACATTGCCCGGGAGCACGATTCATGAAATTATTGTATCACGATTGGAGTATAGCGTTGTATGTGGGCGGGGCTTGCGTTTTGACACTACGCCCTTAATAAACTAGGATTCAAGTTAGTATAATGTGTAGGAAAGCAGAAATAATATTTAGTCGCTAGAGGCCAATCACATGCGATTTATTATTATTGGAAATGCAGTGTTATGTGCGTTAATCGTTATTACGACGAAATGTCTCAAATCCCTGTGTTCAAGAGTTATGGTGCATTGAAAATATATTACGTGAACGAAGACCTATTATGCTAGACGAGATTGTTATTTGATTGCCAGTACATATATACATATAATTTAAAGGCAGATTTACATTGAGTCAGAAACTGATGTCACTCCTCTGACGTGAGCTGACCTGGCACTGCCATAGTGTAAAAGCAGATTTACATTGAGTCAGGGGCTCTCGTCAGTGTACTATGCTGACTTGAAATCAATTTACACTATGGCAGTGGCCAGGTCAGCATTGACGCGGCAGTGGACTAACGTCAGTTACTGACTCATTGTAAATCTGCCGTTACATAGGGCCTCGTATCGGCTATTTTAACCACAAAGCTTTTCTTGTGTCTAACTTATTTTTTTACAGGTAAACGTAGCGAACACGAGCATAGAATTGTCTAGACAGAACATGAGTCGGTTCGCTCGGATACTGTTCCCGCCAAAACCGGAGGTGCTCAGCAATATGTGTAAACAAGGCTTCGACGACGCCCTTCGTTTTCTACATAGAAACAACATGATCACTTGCACGAGGTACGTGATTATCTTCTGTATGTTATTTTGTGCTTTATTAAAAAAAAACACGATCGTTCAACTGTCCGTGACCGTACATTCATTTATTTGATTTTTGTAGCAAACGAACGTTAATGGGCTTATACCACCTTACTGAATTTAGATGTCCTAATTAGGATCCTAAAAATAAGACTAATTAGAAGCTCTGATTTCACCAATTAGAAGCCACACTTCTGATTTACTTCGCTAATAATTAGGATTTTATAACTTTCTAAATATTATTTCACTTGACTTTTAGTTACTGAATCAATTTATTCGTCTATATTTAGTGAGGTGGAATAAGCCCATAAGACTTATCACAATTTGTGCTTTCCGTGGGGTTGTTTATGATAAAACAACCATAATGTGATTTTTTGTTTGTACTACAGATAGAAAAAAAAAATACTACAGACTCTGTATATCATAAACGTCTTAAGCTGTGCCCTATTTCCAATGGCTAAGGTCCAATTCCGATCATACATTTGACACATTCGTTTTCCCCCAGATGTCTGGCGGTACAGACAACGTACCAGCTACAGGATGTGCTTGATGACAGCAAGTTTGAATACGACCCTGACTGCGAGGAGTGCAAGACACATAGACAGGTGAGTCACAGTCATATCAAAACGACCGATGAACGGCAAAAAGGGTTCCCAAAGGTGAACGCAGATTTGGGCCGCACCGCACGCACCGCAGTCGCTGCATTCGAATTCTGTTATGAAGTTATAGGCAAGCTCGCATACCTAGCCGCGCCGCAGTCTTCGCAACTTCATATAAAGAATTCGAATGCGGCGACTGCAGTGCGTGCGGTGCGGTCCAAATCTGCTTTCACCTCAATATCGCATCGTAAACAAAGTCCCTGCTCACAATAATATGCGTTGTAGCCTTGTAATGAAATTCGCTAGTCAATTAGGCGCCTAGACCCAGGGCCGGATCTACCATATGGCTATTTGGGCTTAAGCCCAGGGGCCAGGGAAAGAATCCATAATTTTATTAATCTATACCACAGAATACATAATAGTACCTTACGGTATCTATACGTGGGAGAGCCATGCTTTGGCACGAATGGGCCGGCTCGACCGGAGAAATATGTACCACGTTCTCACAGAAAACCGGCGTGAAACAGCGCTTGTGCTGTGTTTCGCCGAGTGAGTAAGTTTACCGGAGGCCCAATCCCCTACCCCATAACCTGCTTTCCATCAGGTGACCCGTTTGCTAGTTTGCCCCCTTATTTCATTAAAAAAAAATTTTTTTGTTGGTATCCCTGAGAATCCTACGATTGAGGTTTGTTATACAATTTAGGTGTTGGTACTACGAACTGACAGTTAAAATGTTGTAGTCCTAAGTAGTTTCAGCACTTTCAGCCCAGGGCCCCATAAGCTCACGCCTCACGGTCCGGCCCTGCCTAGACCGTGCGTGAAACACTAATAATTTAGATGAACACATCCATTCAATAGCTGTGACGCTACGCTCAGTCATGATATCATGCCTCCTAAGTTGCCAGTTTAAGGGCCTGTTTTACAACTTTCTGATAAAGTGCCGAATACGCTATTCACAACTTTTTTGACAGATTATCCATACTTGATCTGTCAAGTTATTGTTGGATAGCCTATTCGTCACTTTTCAGGAAGTGGTGAAGCAGGCCCCTTAATCCGTTAAAAACAATATTATTTATCTCAAATGTTCATTTTAGGACGCACTTGTTGATGACCTGCCTGACACTGTGATGACGATATTCGAAAACGCTATCCACTCAGCCAACAACGGCCTAGTCAACTGGGTGATGCGGCAGCGCGGCATGCGATACATCTCTCTACTAGCGCTGCCGTACAGGGTGCCTGCTGACGTCATGTACGCCACGTTCACCAAGTGAGTAGTTCATTCACTCGTCAGTTCATTAAATGACTAAGGGTCTACACAGACGGACTGCATTTCAACTGCAATCCAACTGCAAATTGCAGTTCAAGTGCAGTTTGAATGCAGTTGACACGACTGCAATAGAACTGCAAACCAAACGCGCAGTCGGATTGCAGTTCAGTTGCAGTCGGCGTGCAGTCGTGTACTCTTTTTGGTTTGGTTTTGCAATTTGCAGTTGGATTGCAGTTGAAATTCAGTCCGTCTGTGTAGACCCTAAGTAAACCAGATTATGAGATAGCGTGGCATTCGTTAATCGTTACAATAAGCGCTACCGTACAGGGTGCCTGATAACGTCATGTACGCCACGTTCACCAAGTGAGTAGTTCATTCACTCGTCAGTTCATTAAACGGCTAAGTAAACTAGATGATGAGATATCGTGGCATTTGTTAATCGTTACAATAAGCGCTACCGTGCAGGGTGCCTGCTGACGTCATGTACGCCACGTTCACCAAGTGAGTAGGTTCATTCACTCGTCAGTTCATGAAACGGCTAAGTCGACTAGGTGATGAGAGAACTCGTAGCATTATTATTTTTATTCCATTTATTTAATTTTCAAGGTCAACTTCAACAAGTGATAAAAATAAATTTCAAGATAAAACTGTACTTATATTTTCAATTGTTTCCTATATCTGTGGTCAGTAACTTTATACACAAGGCAATCGTTAAGCTAACAGTTTACATAAACTTAAATTGTTACAATAATTTAATCAAATTATAAACAACTGGCTTTAAGTGCAATATAATATTATAGTTCTACTTACTCCTTGGAATAATAGATAGTAGATACACAGTGTTCAATGAGCGTATAATATTACGCATAATTTTTTTGTCCTAGGGCCTAGGCTAATGTACCATCGAAGAAATTTATTCCTAGGCAGTTGACGGACCTACGTCATGCGGTCGGCTTATGTCAATTCAATGTTAGCTGCTGTTCGGATGGGTTTGATTTAAGGGCGTTCCGTCCGGAGATTCCGTAATTGACCGTATTTAAAACCTTATAAACTCATAATCTGAAAGCTACAAAGTTATAATAAAAATACAGCAATAATCTTCAGTATATCAACATTCCTTTTGTCGTTTTAAATTTTCTATTTTTGTTTCTTATACTCATGATATCAGCTTCCAAAGTAATACCAATTTGTTAAAATTCAAGCATACATTCAGCATCTCCTTAGGATTTACAAATTACTTTTATTTGAAACTCACGCCAATAGATCGGCAATATCATAAACTACATATTCGCCGTTTAAAATTTTTTTTAGGACAATTTTTAACTAAGATAAGTAAAAATAATAGGGTTTTGGCGCGATCTCGGCAACGCGGCAAATGTATGGCCAAGGTCGTTTGCTCGGGGGACGGCCTTAACGCGACCAAATTAGTCCGCCACCTGTCTAGGAATCAACTTCTCTAATAGTACAAAACGATTTTGAAGTTTCATATTGGCCAAGAACCTCATAGGAGCATAGAAAACTAGATGACGCCCACAACTCCGTTGCGCTAAAATTTGTTTAAATCGCAGGAACCGTACATTTTCCGGGATAAAAAGTATCACGGAACTCAAAAAAAAAGACGGGTTGCACTCCGGGAGTGCCGGCAGAAGTGAAAGCTTGATTTGATGAACGTTGTGCATTATTTTTTTAACCCATTTTTTTATGAAAATCGATTTTTAAAAAATCGATTTTTTTAATTACTTAATCGAAACCCTTATAAATTTTTTAAACCATTTTTTATGAAAATCGATTTTTAAAAAATCGATTTTCATAAAAAAAATGGGTTAAAAAAGAGTTCCGTAGCCAAAATGCCAAAAAACGGAACCCTTATAGATTCGTCATGTCTGTCTGTCTGTCCGTCCGTCCGTATGTCACAGCCACTTTTCTCCGAAACTATAAGAGCTATACTATTGAAACTTGGTAAGTAGATGTAGTCTGTGAACCGCATTAAGATTTTGATACAAAAATGGAAAAATTATTAAAAATTTTAGGGGTCCCCATAGGTACAAATGAAACAAAAAAAAATTCATCTGCGTGTGGGGCACATATCCACACGCATAGGTCAGATGAATTTTTTTGAGTCTCTGGATAGGACTTCAAAAATCATATTGAGGTTTCTAATATCATTTTTTTCTAACCTGAATAGTTTGCGAGAGAGACTCTTCCAAAGTGGTAAAATGTGTGTCCCCCCTCTAACTTCTAAAGTGATAATTCTAAAAAAAATATATGATGTACATTACTATAAAAACTACCAACGAAAATTAGTTTGAACGAGATCTAGCCAGTAGTTTTTTTATACGTCATAAATGATAAACCTTAATTTAACTTTCATTATATCAAAAAAAACCGGCCAAGTACGTGTCGGGCCACGCGCAATATAGGGTTCCGTAGTACCGCTAGTTTTTGACAAATTTTTTATGGTCAATGAATGTACATTTATAGCTTCTAACAACATCATCTCAGTTACTTTCAAAGGAATTTGAACGAAAAGTTCCTTTATACTTCGCCGAATACATTTTTTTTTAGTTGATCGACTATTATTCAATAACTTATGAAGTCTTCTTAGCCGTGATAGTTTTCCTTTTAAATTCAGCATATTTCCTACTCCCGTGAATTTTTTCACATTTCCAGAACCAACCGTTTAGCTGGTAGAAGGGAGGGACACTGGACTCTAACGATTTTTTCCACTTTAAAACTTAATATTTCACAAACGGATCCCTTAATCGGAAAATGATCTATGAATACTCGCAATATTTAAAAAAAAACCTATTCAACGACACCCCACACGATGGGGTGGGCGCGAAAAAAATTTTTCATCCCCGCTTGATGTGTAGGGGAAGTACCATAAAAAAATATTTTTTTACGATTTCACATACCATTTTGTTGCCATCATTAATATGTGTATTCATGCCAAATTACAACTTTGTAAGTCCTATAGTCTCTGAGTAAAACCGCGGACAGACAGACAGACAGACAGACGGACGGACTAACCGAAACTATAGCAGCTGCAGCATGCAGCTGATATTATATTTTGTAAGTGTGACTGTGATAAGATACCTACGTAGAATAATATTATACAGGTGTATTATTCTACGTATAGTACGCGATGGCTTACTAGGTAACTAAAAAGAGTGAAATTATTATTTTTAACAAAAAATTAAAGCCGACTTCCAAGGTAAAAACAAAAATTACATCCTTATAATATGAACCAAAAAGTATTAAATAATTTTTCCTATCTAATAGTGCCTTTTTCCGAATTCGGCTAAAACTCAACTATTTCTGTACTCAATCTTCATAATTTTGAGGTCGGTGCCAGTTCCAAAAGTTTCAAATATTCTGTCAGAGAACTGAAGATTCATCTGGTACCGACTTCAAAATGATGAAGATTGAGTTGATTGCAAAATGATAACTTATTAATATAAAATTATAATTATTAACAGTGAAATAGGAGTATGAAATTATTGATACGAAAATATTTGAAAAATGTCAGATGCATGAAACGGAACTTATGTCAATAGAGATTGCCACTGTTGAATCGAAATCAAATCGATAAAAAGGGTGGCCATCTTAAATCGCTAGCGCCACTCTGCAACGTCAGTACGAAATCGATAATTTCGATTTCAGTTCCTTTACGAAGTGATTCGATATTTTTAAATTATCGATTACAATTTTTAGGTAACTTCCCTACTATTGTCAATTATAATGTGTCACCCATATCATCTTAAAACGAACAAACTATAAAATAAATCATAAATCTTATAATTTCATAGAAATAATTCTTATTGCTGCTGCGGAACCCTTCATGGGCGAGTCCAACTCGCACTTGGCCGGTTTTTTAATTAATCGGGACATTTTTTATGACAATAGATTTTTTAAAAATCGATTTTTTTAATTAATCGAAAGCCTTAAAATCGATTAAAAAATATCGACAATCGAAAAAAAACAATCGATTGTTCGATTAATCGATTTCGATGTTACAACACTACGCTCCAACCGTCTTACGGTTTTTCGATCAGCCCGAGAATCTGACACGAGTTTCACAGTTTTTACCCATCCCACAAAAGTGCTCAAGTCTCAACGCCGCTAAAGAAGTTTTCACTTCAAAAAATGGGTTTAGTGGTTTGGGCGTGAAGAGGTAACAGGCACACTTTCGAAATTGTAATATTAGAACGGATTAGGTCATTACACTTAGTCCAATGATAAATAAATTGTATATTTAAATACCCTCTGTATATAAAAGCATAATATCAAGAAATCTGATTTCTCTGCCAAAGCCCAAATGACAGGTTATAATGTTGGGTGTAGACTGTAGAACTGGTAGAACTGTAGAGTGTAGATACTCTGTGGAGCTCGATTTAAAGGTCAACAAACTTTTTAGGGCACCTTACGAATGTTATGAAAGCGAAATTGTGCTTGTGCTTCTCTCAAATCTATGTTATTTTTCCATTGTTAATAATCTCTGGTTAAGGTTCTTGTGCTTTCTATTTTGAATTATAATAATATTCTTACTCCCATCCAGTCCCTAAGATAGCTTAAGCTCATGGGCGTAGCCACACTGTTGCAAGTTGACTCTGCCCCACCCTGAGCGCACGGCTGGCTACGCCCATGCTTAAGCTATCTGTAAAGATAAACATTCCCAAGATCTATCGATTATTATCATATTATTTGCCAAGTTTGCGCACGGTAAAATAGCAAATATTAATAATATTATTAAAACAATTGCATATTTAATACTTGTTGTCCAACAAGTAAATAATATCAAAAATCGGCCAAGTACGAGTTGTACTCGCGCACGAAGGGTTCCGTACAACTACAGAGCAAGAATAGGCTAAAAATTGAATTTTTTGTATGGGAGCCCCCCTTAATTATTTAATTTATTTAAATTTTATTATTAATTATTAAAGTACAAATACAATTAAGTATTTTGTGAACATTTCAATAGGCTACTTGACCTATTTTTTTCTTCATTCTAATCGCTTCTTAATCATTCATTTTCCCCAAAAAAACTAATATTTTAATTTTTTAAACAGTAAAAACCCATAAAAATGTAGATTGAAAAATATGCCTTTTATATGGCGCCAAAAACACTGTCCGCCATTGTACCGCCATAGTGTGACGTCATGTTTTTTGTATTTTATACTTTCTTTATTGAAAAAAGTTTTATGTGCTAAGCGTACGAGTCAAACAGTGCCAAAAAATTAGAAAAGAATTTAGAAATCATTTGTAATATTGAAGACTTTTTTAGAAAAGTTTTGGCCATTTCATTTCCCAATTACAATAAATGGAGATAATTTATAAAACCGATGTTTTATTTGAATTATTCAAGAAAATCTTTCTAGGCTTATTCATATTATTTATGTACAAATAAACTTACATATAACGAGCACGAAAAATAAAAGATATTAAAATACAAATAGGATGACGTCACATCCAAATCGGAAGTACCGCAAAAGCGTTTTCGTCAGTACAATTCCTATTTTCATAAAATCATATTTTCAAATCGACTTTATTTATCAATCATAAGCTTTTATTTGATGATAAGGGTTTCCTAGGCCAAGTTCTACTAGAAATATGCATTTTTTCAATGAAATTAAATATATGTCAAGTAGCTTATTGCCTATGTGTTGCCGTTATTGATTAAGAGCAAAAAATAGCAAAAAAATTACGTTTGTTGTATGAGAGCCCCCCTTAAATATTTAATTTATTTTGTTTTTAGTATTTGTTATTATAGCGGCAACAGATATACACAATCTGTGAAAATTTCAGAAGTCTAGCTATTGCGGTTCTTGAGTTACAGCCTGGTGACAGACAGGCGGACAGACGGACAGATGGACAGACGGACAGACATCGAAGTCTTAGTAATAGGGTCCCATTTTTACCCTTTGGGTACGGAACCCTAAAAATTAGCTATGCCTTCTTCCACTTCTTCCTTGTTCAGTGACTTGACTTATTATTAGAATACATAATATTATACATTTTATCAGTTAATAATGTTTTGACGGTACAAATCTATATGCAAGTCAATATTCTTGTTACTTACACATTTTCTATTTATGAAAAACGTACGATAATAAAAACATCTAGCAATCTTCATTGGTCCTACGATGTTTGTTCATTTCAACTGCGCATGCGCGGCTTTTTTGAATATCAGTGTGAGTGTCATATTTTAAAATACCTTGTCATGTTCTAAAATACTTGTCAGATTTTCTAAAATCTGACAGAAATTGATAGGTATTTTTGAATATGACACTCCCACTGACACAAAGAAAGCCGCGCATGCGCAGTTGAAAAACCAAACGAACACGACTATTATTCCTAAAAAACCTATTCTAACCTCATTCCTGTCATTTACTAATGCATGCTGGGTTTTTAGTTACTTCGGTGATAAAGTAGAGAGGCACGCGGTCCAGTACTCTGTGGTTGGCAGTATTCACGTGCTTAGGAAGCGGTGTATTCGGCACAACAACGTTATGACTAGGTTAGTGCAATATGCTACGGTGGTGGTGCTTTGGCCATAGATAAGAGAGATTAGTGAAGAGGTGATGGGTTTTTTGACTATATAAATATACAGGGTGCAATTAAACCTTCCTGCCAATTTTTTTCCAGTGCTTAGGTATCATTAGGAGAGTCCATTTAACCAAAAAAATGGGTGTTATTTTTTTTCAATTACATATTTTATCCCATTTAAATCGTTGCAGAACGGTCATTCGCGGCGGGGGGAGGGGCGCGCGCGGGGGCATGTCACGCGCGGCCGACGCATCGTGTCCATTAATTGTAGCGTTTATAGGATAACTGTCGGAAGCTATTTCTCAACATTTTAGTACTGAGTGATTATAAAAGAAAAAATACGTGTATATTTATTTTTAACAAGGATCAATATATCAAAATTTGGCAGGAAGGTTTAATTGCACCCTGTATAATTAAAGAGATTCGTGCAATAATATGCTATTTGTTGTGGGCACTTTGATCATAGACAAAAGACAGTGCAACGGTGGTTAGTTAGTTAGGTTGATGCAATTTATGCAATTTGTTTTATTTTATTTATTTACCATTTATTTTAGGAAACTTGGCCCATATTATTAACTAGATGTCCCACGCGGCTTCGCCCAAGTAAATTAGGAATTTTACGTAAAACCGTACATTTTTCCGCAAAAAAATAGCTTTTGCCCCTTCACGTGGTCTACTCTATATCTGTGCCAAATATTACCATAAAAATTGCTCCAGTAGTTCGTGAGATAAACCCTTAAACTAATATTTCCCCCGTCTTTTCCATATTTTCGTCTGTTTCTTTGGTCCTATTAGTCTTAGCGTGATAAAATATAGCCTTATAGCCTTACTCGATAATTTTTTAAATTGGAACAGTAGTTCCTGAGATTTGGGCGTTCATGCAAAAAAACAAACAAACTCTTCAGGTTTATAGTAATCATGATGATGATGATGAATGTAATTTGCATAGTAGCATATGCTTTCCGCATATGCTTAAAACAACGTCGAAACTCCCTAACTTGTATCTATAAAGAATCAGGAGTTCTCTCAGCACCTTCCGAACCATGGTATACCTCGGAGCAAAATCTTACTTATTGGTAGCATAATATGCTTAGAATACTTCTCACGAAACCGAAGTCACCACATGTTTCTACATAAATTTTGAGGAGTTCCGTCCTCCGAAATCCGAATTTTTTACGATGCGGTATTTACCTAATTAAAAATGTATGGAAGAAAAAACATTGTCTTTCAGCGCTGCTACTTTTGCAGTGAACTATATGAAAGGGATACATACACATTTTATTACACACCCTAAAGTATTGTCATTTATTTTTGTTACATTCTGTACATACATTACAAAAAATATACAGAAACTTTAATAGAGTTGTGACCTTAAAAATACCTTAGGCATGTGAAATGCAAAAACAAAGTATCGATAATGTCGATGATTTTTAGTTTCAAGCGGCTTGACTTATGCTGCTTCTAAATAATAAATATTGTGTCGATTTTGTATTGCAGTTTTAATAAGGCCATTTAAATAATTATAAATTTTAATATCCAGATGTTTCCAAAAAGTTATTGTCGTAAAAAATATGTAGGTTATTAAGATAATATGGCCTTTATCAAATTGGGTTTCCTGTTTTTAAAGTTTCTTGTATACAACATTATGATTGTGGAATCCAAAACATACAAGAAGTGGATGAAAAACTGTATTTTTCATCACGCTATAAAAAGCAGATTTCGTGTAGACTTTAGGTTACATGAAATATATGACACAATTAAAAAATTCAATACTGCTAACAGTTTCACAATTTGTCTCACTATAATTAAATATAGACATGGCACGTTTCATAACACTCTACGTGCTATTAAGTTAAATGTTATAATTTATGATGTATAGTTTAACAAGTCGACTTTCTCCTAGGTGGAAGTTTCTAGAAAACCGGATTAGTTTAAAAGGAAACCTGTCCGGTATTGCACTTACTGAATAGACGATTGCCAAATAGCTACAGTACGAGTAATTATGCATTGTTGAACCTAAATAATTATTATTACCTAATTTAAGCCTAAAGAACCCCGGTCCGTTTGTAAACTTTGAGAGCCTCGGAACGCCAAATGTAATGAACTTATGCCAACTATAATATATACGTTGACAAGTTAATTAAAATAATGCATGTTTAACACTTCAAAAAGATTACATATCAGTTGTTTTTAGGGTTCCGTAGTCAACAAGGAACCCATAGAGTGTCGGTCTGTCCGTCCGTCTGTCCGTCTGTATGTCTGTCTGTCCGCGGTTTTGCCCAGAGACTGTAGGACCTACAAAGCTGTAATTTCTCATGAATGCACACACATTAATGATGGCAACAAAATGATAAGTACATGAAATTTAAAAAAAAATATTTTTTTTGATGGTACCTTCCATACACATCAAGCGGGGTTTTTTCGCGTCCACCCCATCGTGTGGGGTGTCGTTGGATAGGTTATTCAAAATTATTATGAGTATCCATAGATCATTTTCCGATTTAGGAATCCGTTTGTGAAATATTAAGTTTTAAAATGGAAAAAATCGTTAGACTCCAGTGTCCCCCCCTTCTACCAGCTAAACGGTAGCTTCTGGAAATGTAAAAAAATTCACGGGAGTAGAAAATATGGTGAATTTAAAAGGAAAACTATCACGGCTAAGAAAACTTCATAAGTTATTGAGTAATAGTCGATCAACTAAAAAAAATGTTTTCGGCGAAATATAAAGGAACTTATCGTTCCAATTCCTTTGAAAGCAACTGAGGTCTGAGATGATGTTGTTAGTAGTGTAAAACACGTTATAAAATATGTACATTCATTAACCATACACAGATTTTAAGAAACTAGCGGTACTACGGAACCCTATATTGCGCGTGGCTCGACATGCACTTGGCCGGTTTTTTTTAGACCTCGTTAATTTTTTCTGACCTTAGAAATATAGGGATAGGGCGTGAAATAAAGTTCAACATCGTGTGGGATCGAAATTTCCTTTGACAACGGTTGACACGGTTAATCTGGCATCAGTTCAGTCCATCAATCTGTGATTGACGCCACTGTTGAAATAAAAGTACATAATTTATCAGTACTTAATACGTATCAGTCCATCAATCCGTATTAGTCCATCAATCCGTGGGTTAGACGTTCAGTTTCGCGTCAAGCTATACCAGATTTATGGACTGAACTGATGAGAAACTGACCGTGTAACCTACGTCTATTTCATGAGCAGGTTCTGGATGCTACTTGTTGTTGTTTGCAGATTTGTGGCGTGCACACCTAAGATGAGCAAGTCCCTATGGAAGCTGAGCTGGCAGGTGCTAAGTCAGCTGCATGCGTTCCTCTACTCCGCGCACGACCGCTCCGACCCCAGTGTGTTCTACAAGCTGGGGATCGAAGACAGCTTTGATAGAAGGTATAAACATTCTAATTTACTAGATTAGCGGGCTCATAGACGATCAATTTTATTGTGCAACTACACACACTGGCAAAATTAGCGGAACATGGGTAAAAAGGGCCACAACTTGAATTCAAATGGGTCGGGCAGTGTGAAATCCTTTTTTATAGTTTCTAAGCTCATTTAAGAAATAAAATATTGAACAAAACTGGCAAGATAACAGATTTTTATTGCAATTATGCCTTACTAAGTGTTTTTCGATGATTGACGTTGTAACTGTTTCTGATAAGAATGGCGTTTTTAGCGGTGTGCAAGGTATGCCAGCTCATTTGATTGTTTGGTTTTTGAAAGAACACATTGCTTAGATACAAAATTAGTGATTTTCCAGCATCTACGACAGCTAGAGCTGTAACCACGATAGAGAAAGGTCACACCTACCGTTCGGTCAGTCAGGCCTTAGGTGTGTCGGCGTTCGTGGTCCATCGTAACTTTCAACGCTACAGAGAGACTGGATCTTACCTTCAGAGACGAGAACAAGGCAGATATCGGGTGGCAATGGTTCAGGATGACCGTATTGTAAGGGTACATCGCCGTACAAGCCTTAAGAAATCAACCTCAAACTGCTTTGCAAAGACGAAGCCTGTCGGAAAGGTCCGAGATGTACGTGTAAGTGATTGTACAGTAAGAAGAAGACTCAAAGAAGTTAAATTAAACTCAAAGGTGCCAGCAAGGGCACCAAAACTTGAGACAGGACAGCAAAGAGCCAGGCTAAGATTTGCGCGTGAACATCAAAATTTGACAAGTGAGTGAAATCGTGTGCTGTACAGTGATGGGAGCAAATTCTATGTAAATTTTGGTAACAGGCGATAAAGAATGTGGATAAATCGTAAGAAACGCTATAGGCCATCAAACTTAACGGAAACAGTGGCCTATCATGCAGGCTTCGTAATGGTTTGGGGTGGCATATGATTTGGAGCCCGCACAGAGCTGATGATTGTTAATGATGGTACTTTGACAGTACAGGGCTATAGCACAGACATCCTAGAACTGCATGTTGTGCCTTTTACACAGTTTTAGGCAGTAACTTCAATTTTATGCGCGTCCATAGAGTAAAAAAATCGGGCATTATTACCTAAATGATGCTGACGTAGCCCAGGTGGAGAGGTCAGCACGGTCTACGGATGTGGATCCGATTGAGGACGTGTGGCACATCAATGGGTGAACGGTACGAGTTAAAACTCTATGTCCAAAATGTGTTCAGGAGCTCGAGTTGGCGCTACTGGAGGAGTAGAAGAATATCCCACAGGAAATGATTGACTATCAAAATGCAAGCATGGAATGGTGTATCCAGGCTCTCTTGAGATCCATAGAAGGCATTACACGCTTTTAACATGGCATTTCTTAAGTAAAAATGAAGAATTTAACTTAAAAACTTACTACTGAAATTTCAAAGATTAATCTTAATTTTTGATTTTTGCAGATTTTTTCTATTTTACACGTTTTTATATGCTAAATTTATGTGAGTTTTATTTTTTAATCATGAATTATTAAATTAATAAATAAATATATAAAAAAACAGCGAATAATTTTCAAAAAATAATAAAGTTTTGTTATGTTCCTCTAATTTTGCCGGTGTATTTAGATGACGCCCGAAACTCCGTTGCGCCAAAATTCGTTTATCGCTCAGAAACCGTACATTTTTCCGGGATAAAAAGTATCCTATGTCCTTTCCCGGGACTCAAAGTATCTCCATACTAAATTTCAGCAAAATCGGTTCAGCGGTTTGGGCGTGAAGAGGTAACAGACAGACAGACAGACAGACACACTTTCGCATTTATAATATTATTGTGCATATTGTGCAATATCACGAATTGCGAAATATTATTGACCGTCTATACTCGCTATCCCCAACCCGCGGCCCGCCGGGACCTTATTTGTGGCCCGCGTGATGTTTAACAATTTTGAAATTCACGCCCACCGGGCAAAATAATGTAAAGTCGTCTTTAAAGTAGTGAATTTCTTTCCACTTTTAAACCGTTCATTTTGAAAAACGTTATTTTTTAACCCAAAATTTTTTTTGTTGCGGCCCGCGACACCAAGATTTTGATCTTGATGGCATGTTTGTGGCCCGTGTGGAAAAAAGGTTGGGGACCACTGATCTAGACTCTAGGGTTGAATATCGCGCGCCTTCAATCTACTTGTCAAATAAACTGGTCAATAAAATTTCTCGTCTAGTAGACCCTAGGGGCTCGTTATGAACAGTGTTCGGTGGTAGTCGTTCATTTTCCCACGATTGTGAGTATTCTGTATAGAATACTTTTCATCAGAGGGTACACCACGGGGAAGGGCATATTGTGTTCTTACCCGTACTCTACTGTCCATGCCGATCATAATAATCGGCCAAGTGGTTTTAGAAGTGTAAAGACCGTCTAGGCGGGGGGACTATCGTGCCCCCAGATAGTGTCCATCGCTTACCGCCAACGTAGGCGGCTCCCCCACCTAGGTACCGTACTAATATTGTGTTGATTTATAAAACAATTCTCGTTTTCTATCTCTATAAGGTCTGAACAATCTGAACATTTTCTTTTGCACTTAATTGTTTTTTGGTGTGCCGAAAAGCTGAAGTTTGTAAATGAATGCAACTGGCTTTTAGATTAATTTGTTATATTGTGATGTCGTATGTGGCGAATGCAATAATATTTAGTAAGTAATTGCGATACAAATTGGATTGTGATAAGGTTATTTGTGTGTAGCTGTGAACAAAACAGTGTTGTAAACGTTATCGCTCCGATGTCGACCAGTAAACAGCTGCGGTTACTCATACCCAATTATATTTCTACTAATATTATATTAAGGAATGATTCGTTTTTAGGGTTCCGTACCCAAAGGGTAAAAACGGGACCCTATTACTAAGACTTCGATATCTGTCCGTCTGTCCGTCTGTCTGTCTGTGTGTCTCCAGGCTGTAACTCAAGAACCGCTGTATTTAGACTTCTGAAATTTTCACAGATTGCAGTATAATAATATATACATAATAATAATAATAATAATATCTATGGACGCTTCACACTACGTCGGTCTGGCCCTTGGTAAGTACTTACCTGAAGGACTTGTGTTACGGGCACCAGACAACGGAAATATATTTAATACTTTTGTACCATACATATATTTAAGATTTTTATTATATTATACACATATTTAATACACATCCATCATGACCCAGGAACTTTGAAAACTTTTTTGTTCCGTCGGCGGGATTCGAACCCACTGAGCCACAGAGGTCGTCATACATAGGCACTTCAAATATTCACGAAATACTCAGTTGAATTTGTACCTACTTTAATAATCACCTAAATAATAAAATTGAAATAAATTAATTGATAAAGGCAGGCTCCCATACAAAAAACACAAATTTCGGCCTTTTTATGCTCTATTGTGCGCGAGTCCAACTCTCGCTTGGCCGATTTTTTTTACTAAAGTACTGAACCGTTTTTAATGTAATTTGGCTCACGTAGAGTAGATCTCGTGTTATAACAAAGGTTTTTTTAAGTCGTTGGATTAAATCCCATTAAATACTCTATGCAGACGGAACCATCGTACGACTTTTGGCGCATCATTGATCATCAAGTCGTTAATAAGCAACAAAATGTTCTTATAATCTAAGATATCCTACGATGACCGACTATAATATTATACCGAGATATTATGATTCTGGACTTTGAGACTAAATCATGTTAGGTAGGTACTCGTTTTAGTCTTACTATTAAACACTTTTTGGTCCCAAAGTCCAGCTTTACGTGCAATTTGTATGCTTGGGAACTACGTACATATTAAGTAATTTTGATTTGCTCCGAAATGGATGTGTGTGGAGTGTGGACTATAATTATAAACTATAATATTACTAGCTGACCCGACAGACGTTGTCCTGTCTTAACAATGATTAATTCCCGAGAGTCAAAGGTATCCTTTGACTCTCGGGAAATAATCATCATTTTCATCAAAATTGATTGAATAGCTTCTGGCGAAAATCATAAAAGTTTATTGTTTCCTATATTCTATCCTATATTCGTCTTCGGGACTCAAAGTATCTCTATGCCAAATTTCAGCAAAATCGATCCAGCCGTTTACGCGTGTATACGGATTCATTTTTATATAATATTTATGATCATTACTAATTAGCATACATAATATTATTACATTCGGAGGTGAAGATACATAGGAATCTTCCATCAAGTATGGAGAAAATCCAACTCTACAATAGAAAATATTAAATAATATAATAAAGCAGAAATAAAACAATTTACCTGTTATGTATTTAAATATCTTTTTATTAGCTGAAAATTTTAAAGTGTAAATAACACTTTGGAAATCAAAATCTGATAATCTACAATATAATCAGAATTTGACCTTCACGCAATTATAATTTTTTATCGATGTATTATTGGATGACGTAAGTTAAAAATCGACGACCCAGGAGGTTTATCACATTAAAGAAATGACAATATTGATAACCTAAAGCTGAATCAAAATACATCAGATACATTAAAAATGTGTATAGAATAATTAATATAGACCTTTATATATTTAGAAAGTCCTGAAAACCTTTTTCTGAACTGTTTAAAATCTAAATGTGGAAAGGTCGATATAATATGGAAAGATAATTTCTGTAGGATTTAAAATTTAAATTCCGTCCAACTCGTAATATGTATATTTCGTTCCCAACGCACCAACCAATAACTGCACATCCGCAATATTATCGGCCAATCAGTGGACAAGTTCACTGTTTTAAATTTGTTTTAACACAAGCAGGACATAATAGTACCGCTTAAAGGTATATTATGCTAATCGTCTGATAACTGGAGCTCTATCGAATAGTTGATAAATGAAATAGGACAAAGAAACATAAATTATCACTGATTCACTATTAACATAAAGACCCCTGCGTGGTAACAAAGTTCAAGTAGGAAGCGACGTGATCGCTATGATCGCATCGTATCGTTTAATCCTTAGATATATTTTTAAATGCGACCTTTCTTCTATATCTAATTATTATAATATTATCTACGGTAATTTTCCGTATCTACCCGGAACTTGGAAATGTCTTATCGATATCGATCAAAGCGCACGGAAGTGCGCAAGCCTAGTTCCAGCAGGCCGCGCGCATGCCGTGCACTATTTACACGAACCGTTTCGACGTACTTTTGACCCCCCTGTAGCTCAGTGTCTATTGCGAGTGCAAAGATAAAATTATACCTACGTAATTATTTACGAGTACTTAAGCAGTATACCCAATTTCATAGATATAGCTTCAGTAGATCCTGAGATATGTCCTTGTAAAAATAGCTTATTTTGGCACTGACTCACTCATTCACTCACTCATTCACTCACTCACTCACTGACCGGTAATCAAAACCTCTAGGCCACTTCCAATTGTCCTAGCGTTATGAAATTTGGCACACAGGTCGTGTGTTATATGTAGATTAACGAAAAATTAAGAAATTGTAGAAAATGGTCAAGCGTGAGTCGGTTCATCTACGAACTTCAGAGGCCACTTCCAATTGTCCTAGCGTTATGAAATTTGGCACACAGGTCGTGTGTTATATGTAAATTAAAAAAAATAAGAAATTTTAGAAATCGGTCAAGCGTGAGTCGGCCTATCTACAGCCCATACAAACTTTAATGTCATAGCGTTATGAAATTTGGCACACAGGTCATGTGTTAAATGTAGATTAACAAAAAATTAAGAAATTTTAGAAATCGGTCAAGCGTGAGTCGGCCGATCTACGTACTTTAGAGGCTACTTCCAAATGTCCTAGCGTTATGAAATTTAGCACACAGGTCGTGTGTTATATTATTATGTATGTGTTACGATAAATTAAGAAATTTAAGAAATCGTCAAGCGTGAGTCAGTTCATCTATGAACTTTAGATAAAAATTCTTATGTACCAGTGATATAATGAGGCATCTATTGAAAGTATTGTTTATATCGGGCGTAGCACAAAAAGAAAACATAGGTAGGATTTCTTGAAAAAAAGTATTGAAATCCCACCAAAAACATACCTGTTAAAATAGGGCCTAGTTCCTATAGGCTAACTGTTGGTCTAAAAAAAGAGTTGAAATCCAATCCAATGCCAAGTTCAGATGCACTTCATCGATCATAATCATCTTCATCAACAGCCTGATCCATAATACTTCTAAATTTGAACTTGGCAGGTTTTTGTGCTATGCGTTACACTTGATTAATTATATAATTAGATAATATTAATAGAATTTAAATAACCTGCCAAGTTCAAATTAGAAGTATTATGGATCAGGCTGTTGATGAAGATGATTATGATCGATGAAGTGCATCTGAACTTGGCATTGGATTGGATTTCAACTCTTTTTTTAGACCAACAGTTAGCCTATAGGAACTAGGCCCTATTTTAACAGGTATGTTTTTGGTGGGATAGATCTTTCTGGACATCTCTATCACAAATTTCTATTAACAAAAAAATGAAAACCGACTTCCAATGTAATTAAAACCGACTTCCAAGGTAAAAACAATAATAACATTCTTATAATATGAACTAAAAACTAAAAAGTATTAAATAATTTTCCTCTCTAAATGTGCCTTTTTCCGAATTCAGCTAAACCTCAACTATTTCTGTACTCAACCTTCATCATTTTGAAGTCGGTACCAGATATAGCGGAATCTTTATATTTTATTTGACATAAAATTTGAAACTTATGGAACTGGCACCGACTTCAAAATTATGATTGAGTACAGAAATAGTTGAGGTTTAGCTGAATTCGGAAAAAGGCACATTTAGAGAGGAAAATTATTTAATACTTTTTAGTTTTTAGTTCATATTATAAGAATGTTATTATTGTTTTTACCTTGGAAGTCGGTTTTAATTTTTTGTTAAAAATAATAATTTCACTCTTTTTAGTTACCTAGTAGATAAACTATAATTAGTGCCAATTTACATTGTATAAAAAATAGTTTTATATTGTCTTCACTATATGTCATTGAGGCACTCTGTCGGCGCTATCGCTTGTCCGAACTCCGATTGTTGTTCATATAGTTTTAGTTACACGATACACATTAGGTTTCGCTGAGGTGCTCCTGAATCGCAGTATCGCTTGTACGTAGGAGTTTTATATAGTTGTATTGGCTGTGTGAAATCAGAAATGTGTCACCATTGGTGTGAGCAGTGAGCATTGAAATTTGAATTGTCAACATTTTGAGTGGTAATTATTGATCTCGTATTGTTATTAGAAATATTAATTAACCCTCCAAGATGACCTCCGTCATAGTCCGCGAGTTTATAAGTGGTCGTCGGTAGTACTAGTTATTCCACGTACCTTATTACAATTTGTAATACCCCAAGGCCCAAATATCAGGTAGATAAATTTAAATAATACATTTAGGGCCTGTTTCACCGCTTCCTGATAAAGCTCCCATTATCTATTTACCACATAAAAATATCTGCCATGTAAATCCAACTGATGTATTTTTTTGGTTTCACCACGTACGTCTCTGTTAAATTACGCGCCAGATAATTAACTCTAACCTTATTTGACAGTCGGAGTGGCAACGTCGCAATTTCCGTCGTACGTTCCATTTTATTGAATTCCTTATATTGAAAAGTACAATAGTTTCATAATTTCACATAAATATATTAGAAAAAAACAGCAACAAAAATAGAATTGACGTATGTATTGATGGATTTACTAAAGTTTTACATAAGATTTGTTTTAAAAGAGTCAAAAGGTTTTGATTCAACAACACACATATTTAATATGCAAGGAATATGAAATACGTAAAACGAATCGTAGGTGACACCTTTCAAGACATTTGAAAATATTTCAGTGTTCTATGGTTCTATGTTCTTCTAAGTAGTTTTTTGAATAATTTACCTAATATTTTGTGATTTGTATTATAGAATGTAGACTAAAAAATGTTTATATATGAGACGCTATATTAGACAACGGAAAGAATCGCGAGAGAAGTGTAAATTTTCCCATGGGGATTGAGGATATAGTATCCTAGGTACTATAATAAAAACACGATTTCGTTGGAAGCCTTGTTTCTTTGGTCTGAGTTGGAAACAGACAGTTAAGACAGTCAAAGAAGCCTCAAGGAAGTTCTATTGAACTAGTGATACATGTCTAAAGATTGAGGTTAAGTCGAATAAAGGAAGTGATAAGGAAAAGACTAAGAAGATGGATTTGTGTCTCCAATCTCCAGCATGCTGTGCTCTGTCTCATGCATGATGCAGTTCAGTCTTTAGTTGTAGATTAGACAGCTGTTGATACCTATGTTTGAATAAACTCACTGTAATCTGTATTATCTGATCCCAATGACAGCTAGTGATACAGTGAATGGTAAATATTTTCATTAGATAAAATCCTTAATAAAAAAACATAATGTAAATTTATAAGTACATATGTTGTTTGTTTCCAGATTCCAGAATAGATATTATTGTGGCTAGTACTTCTTGCCAAGATGATATAGTTGTTGTGGAACCTTGACCCAAGCGCGGCATCCGGCTGTTGCATAACAAATGAAAATCTATTATGTCTGTGATACCCACGATTGAGGTGCTACTGATCAAAAAAACATCCTGCTCTGTGTAAGTTTTCCTGATACTGAATAAATATTTAATCCTTCAAGCCCCATAAGGACACCGGTGACCGCGACAACAATAGAATACAATAGCATTTCCACGAGTCCACAGTGGACTTTTAGAACATTTACATTTACTCAGTATTATTAAAATCTCAAACATCATAATCTGTGAAATTAGTAATGACTCATAAGTCATAACTCATAACCCAAAGGTAACAAGTTCAACCACCCAGTGTACTTAACATTTTTGTGACATAATTATTATTGTATCTGATCTGACTTTTAAAAGTTGATCACCTACCAGTCTTATAACCTACCTACCAGTATTTGTGTTCAGTGCAGCTGGTTGATGTTGATCTTGGGCAGATTTGCCTCCCTAGCTGAAGTTTGCAGGATATCATTATTTAAGTATTTGTTATGAAATACTTGCATATTAAAAATATGTATTTCCTTACAGGTAAACCCGAAGCAAAAAGATCTTTTGATAAATTAGACGAAGAAAAGTTCGAATTTGTAAAGCTACAAAAAACCCCTCTTGAGGAAGAACTCCAGGAATTTTTTTTAAGAAACAGCTGATGTTGAAGATGGAAATGCGTTATAAAAAAGAGTAGATAACTTGAAATGGAGAAGGAAGAAAGGCTATTCAAATATTTTATATTATACTTATTTTAATAGCTTTTCTTCCTCCTCCATTTCAGTTTAGTGTTAACTCTGTTAGTTTTAAAATGTGAATAAGAAAATAAAAAGTAGTAATTATAAAACTTAATTTTAAATATTTCAATCGTAACGGTGATTGAATATTGAAGGATAATAATATATACTTTTTGCATTAATACTTTTATTTCTCTCTTAAATTTATTGACACATTCTATTTTTAAAACACAAACATTATTTTGTTACATAATAAAACTTAAATGCCATTAACCCTTAAGCTCATCAACTCCCAAGCGGCACCCGGCTATTCCGTCTGTCTGCCTGTCTGTCTGCCTGCCTGCCTGCCTGTCTGTCTGCCTGCCTGCCTGCCTGCCTGTCTGTCTGTCTGTCTGTCTGTCTGTCTGTCTATCTCCAGGCTGTAACTCAAGAACGATAAAAGCTAGAGATATGATATTTTCTCAGATGATGTATATCTCTTGCCGCTATAACAATATAAAATTAATATGTATGGAGGGCTCCCATACAACAAACATGATTTTTTGGCCTTTTTGCTATATATAAATAATGGCAACAGGTAGGTACTTGAATTTTTCACAAAATATCTATATATATAAAACTCAAAGGTGACTGACTGACACGGTGATCTATCAACGCACAGCCTGTACAACTGGACGGATCGGGCTGAAATTTGGCATGCAGGTAGATGATATGACGTAGGCATCCGCTAATAAAGGATTTTTATTAATTCTACCCCTAAGGGGATAAAATATTGTATATATAATTATACTTCTTAATGAGAGCGAAGACGCGGGCAAAAGCTAGTTTAATTATATGTGTTATTTTAATAATAATATTAAAATAAAATAAAAAATTAAGGGGGGCCATTCCCATACAAAAAACACAATTTATGGCCTACTTTTACGGAACCCTTTGTGCGCGAGTCGGACTCACACTTGGCTAGACAGATAAAGACATACAGACAGACAACGACGTCCAATCAGTTTCTTACGTTAGTAACATAGAATATCGTTGACGAAGTCTCAGTAGTAGGGTCCCGTTTTTACCCTTTGGCTTTTGGTTGCGGAACCCTAAAAATCATCTAATTCATCTTTTAAAATCTCTAAAAGATCCATGTTTATTCAAAATATCATTATAATATTATATTAACTTGAAGAAAGTTCACACAACACTGAAGTCTGAACTGCATCATTACGATAACTGGCAAAAATATAATAGGCTGCAGGATGGCTGCAGGCTGGAAATATTTTCGCGATCTCAAAAAAAAAAGTTTTGTTATCTGACAAATAAAACCTTTAACAGCCGCATGATCGGGCTGATAGGATATCAATGATTTTATCTGCTTGATTGGCTTATCAGACACGTGTGGAACAGAATTTTTTGCATTATCTGTCAAATAGCCTATTTGACTCCTTATCAGGAACCGGTGAAACAGGCCCTTAAAAAAATCTAAGTGAACACAACCCTATGCGTGCTAGGTAATTTAACGCTTCAACTCCAAAGCGGCCGCCAGAACAATGGATTTCCAAGAATCCGCGATCGAAGGATGAGCCGAATCACACCCAGCGGCGCGGCGAGTATATTTTCAGTGTCATAATAATATTATGATATTAATCTTTACCTTCATTATTGTAATACATAGTACTATCGCATGAGAAACTTGGAAAGCCGGCCTCGCGGCCGCCTGCGCCTTTCTCAAGCGATACTATATTGTACTACATTAATGAAGATAAAGTTTAAAATCATATTATGACACTCAAAATGCTCGCAGCGCGGCATTACCTGACATTAGAACTTGAATAGGTACGACGCAATGCTGCGATGTTTACGCACACGCCGCGCGGCGCGCGGCGGCGTGCGGCGACGCCGCACCGACCGCCGTGTATAAACAGCCTATATTAATAATTGGTGTTGTTATGTACATAATAATTATTATTGTATCCATACCTATGCCTTGTAAGTTGTACTATTATCTATTTTGTGCCATGAGACATTGGTGACCTTAACACGACGTGGTAATGATGATGATGACGATGATGATGATGATGAATTTTAATTGCGTGGTAGCATAATATGCTTTCTGTTCTTAAAACAACGCCAAAACTCCCAAACGTGTATCTATAAGGAGTCAGGAGTTCTCTCAGCATCTTCGAAACCATGGTATACCTTGACCCAATATTTGACTTTTTGGTAGCATATTCTTAGTACACTTCACATAAAACTAAAATTACCATATGTTTCCATATAAATTTCGAGGAGTTCCCTCGATTACTCCTGGATCCCATCATCAGGTCACCACTTTTGTGAACATGGTACCAAATTGGAGTGAAACCTAATACAATAAAACAAAAATTTCGAAAATCGGTTCACAAACGACGGAGTAATCGTTGAACATACAAAAATAAAAAAAATAATAAAAAAAAATAAAAAAAAAAAATCCACAGCCGAACATATAACCTCCTCTTTTTTTGGAAGTCGGTTAAAAATAATCGTAATATGAACTAAAAAGTATTAAATAACTCTTACTCTTTAATAGTGCCTTTTTCAGAATTTGTCTAAATCTCAAATATTTCTGTACATACTACAGTCTTCATTATTTTGAAGTCGGTACCAGCTAATTTAATCGTGAGTTCAGTAATGTCAGTAAATCTGAAACTTTTAGGACTGGTACCGACTTCAAAGTAATGAAGACTAATATGTACAGAAATATTTGAGATTTAGACAAATTCTGAAAAAGGCACTATTAAAGAGTGAGAGTTATTTAATACTTTTTAGTTCATATTACGATTATTTTTACATTGGAAGTCGGATTCATTTTTTTGTTAAAAATAATAATTTCACTCTTTTTAGTGTTGTCTGCAAAATAAGGCTTTATGCGTAAATAACCAATACGAATGTTAACTATTCAGTACATTATGTTACTGCAAGCAAAATTGTGGCAAATGCTTGCAGTTATCTAAGCGATGCTGCAATTTCCAAACTTTTATCTTTAAAGGTTCAGGAGTTATGTTCAGTGCCTTTGGACCAAGAGACACCTTTGTATGAAATTTCTCTTATTCGTAATATATGTTTAACTTACTAGAAACAACATTTTAACCACGATGAGCGTTTTGATAAATTTCAAGGATTTCCCTCGATTGCTCATAGATCCCATCATCAGCTCACCACTTTCGTAATTGTTATACAAAATTAAGATTATATCCTATACAACACGAAAATTTCTAAAATCGGTCCACAAACAGTGAAATCATCGTCAAAAACATCTGCTTCGATGCAAAATATCACGAAAATCAAGTGATGACTATGGTATAATTATAGCTGTGATGATGATGATTAATCAAATTTATGTGTTGGCACTTGGCTTATGCTTTCAGTTGTTTAAACAACGCCGAAATCCCCGAACCTGTGTCCTTCGAAGCAAGCCTTCGAGCTGTCAGTTTTGCGGTCCACACGGTGGTTATTGCTCGATTTGGAGTAAAACTATCGAGCAAAACCGTATGTCAGTACTTAGCATAATATAACTTCACTGTCTGCAGAAAATGGCACGTTGATACGGAAAGGTTTGCCATCCCTGTGATATAATACGACTAGATGGCGCCCGCAACTCGGTTCGGCCAAATTCGTATATCGCGCGGGAACCGTACACGTTTCCCGGAATTCAAAGTATCTCCAATCTCCATACCCACCAAAAGTGGTTCAGCGGTTTGGGCGTGAAGTGGTAACAGACAGACACTTGCATTTATAGTTTATGTAGATTGTAGACAGTAGATTGTAGGTATTAGTTGGTACTACTAATATATATAATATACTAGCTGACCCGACAGACGTTGTCCTGTCTTAACGATGACTATTTTATTCGAATTGGTATAATTAAGAAAACAATATATTAAAATTTGTATATCCATGCCAAATTTCATCAAAATAGATTAAATAGTTTAAGCGAAAACCATAAAAGTTTATTATGCAGGAACACAGCCGTACATTTTCCGGGACAAAAAGTATCCCTATTCCTTTCCCGAGACTCAAAGTATCTCCATGCCAAATTTCATAAAAATAATCTGAATAGTTTAGCCTTTAGGCGAAAAATCATAAAAGTTTATTGTGCGGGAACCGTACATTTTTCGGGACAAAAAGTATCCCTTGTCCTTTCCCGAGACTCAAAGTATCTCCATACCAAATTTCATCAAAATCGATTGAATAGTTTACGCGCAAATCATAAAAGTATATTGTGCAGTAACCGTACATTTTTCCGGGACCAAAAGTATCTCTTGTCCTTTCCCGAGACTCAAAATATCTCCATACCAAAATTCATCAAAATCAATTGAATAGTTTACGCGCAAATCAAAAAAGTATATTGTGCAGTAACCGTACATTTTTCCGGGACAAAATGTATCCTATGTCCTATTCCTGGTTCTAAGCTACCTCTCCACCAATTTTCAGCCAAATCGGTTCATCCTTTCTTGAGTTATAAGTAGTGTAACTAACGCAACTTTCTTTTATATATATAGATATTATTTCTGTGGTATTAGTAAGTATAGTAAGTATGGATATTGAACATGGATGTTGTTGCGAGCTTTTACTTGAGTATTTATTGTGCTAGATTATTTCAACGCGGAAGTTATCTGTTTATTTTCGCAAAATATTGTGATGAAGTGTGTCATTAGGTAACGTTACGCAAACGGCAGATATCAGCTTGAATTCCTTGTATTTATCAGTTTAAAAACATCTCTCTTCAATCTCTACTCATACACGGCTATTGCGTAAATAATAACCTTCGAATCTTATTTAATATTTATTTTAAAAACATAAGGAATTACTCAGTTCAGCACTTATTATATTGAATAGAGTAAAATATTTGTTTTTATACCAGAAGGTATAAAAACAAATATTTTACTCTATATAAATATTATTGTAGAAACAATAATATTTATATTTTACTTCTTTAAGGGCCACTTGCACCATGATGTTTAACTCAGAGTTAAAATTAACTCTGAGTTAAGCATCATGTCATATCTGTCACTCACCAAGTGAGTGATAGTGATGACATGATGTTTAACTCTGAGTTAAACATCATGGTGCAAGTGGCCCTTAGAATCTAAATCTTCTCGCCGGGTTAGTTCCCGGACCGGTGGTACCAACGTTCTGAAAGTATTTTTTTTCAAATCTATTCAGAAATAAAACAACTTTTATTTCATAAACTTGAATATTGAGTCCGAAGTCCGAACTCCGATGTAGAGACAATTGTGGCGGTACCCACATAAAATAAATAGTATGAGGTGCAGAGTACACTTTTAGGCTGTGTTTCCACTGAAGCGGAGCGGAGCTTAGCGGTGCCAAATTGACCAATTACCATGCTCGAAATCTTCGCTGTCATTCCGCTGGAATAGCACGATTGGTGGTCAATTCGGGCACCGCTAAGCTCCGCTCCGCTTCAGTGGAAACGCAACCTTAAGCAAGATTTAGCTGATAACCTTAGATACGACTAGAGTTGCATACCTACATCTTTCGATAAAACATAAGAGGTATGTTTTAAGATTAATCTTTTAATTTCAGACGCAGCACACCAAAGCTGGCGTATACTGATTCGCGACAATCTTTCGACACGCCTGGCGATGCGGACGCATTTGAACACATACTCAACGTGACCACACACAATGAGGCGCTATTGGCCTACTATTACCTGGACAGCGAGAACAAGGTATTGCCGTACGTAAAAATCGGCCAAGGGTGAGTCGCGCACGACGACCATTATAAGGGCCTGTCCACACGGCGCGTTGCGTTAGCGTTGCGTCGTTTTTGTACTGAATTGACAGATTTCAATTGCGTGAGACGTCTTGCAAATCTGTCAAATCCATACAAATTTAGAAACGCAAACTGGCCGTAAAGCAAAAAGAGGCTAAAATATAAATTTTATTTTTAGTATTTTTTCTTATACTTATAGCGGCAACAGAAATACACGATGAAAAATTCAACTCTCTAGCTATTACCGTTCTTGAGTTACAGCCTGGAGACAGACAGACAGATGGACAGACATCGAAGTCTCAGTAATAGGGTCCCGTTTTTACCATTCGGGCACGGAACCCTTAAAATTGAGAGCGCTATTAATATACACTACCAATTAAATGTTTTTATGTCGGACCGGTGCAGTGTTACGTCACACGTCAAAAAACGAATCCCAGTAAGCGAAGCGGATTTCTGAGTAGCGAAAATCCCGATTCTGAGTAGCCAAAGCAGAAGCTTTGGTTTGGCTACTCAGAATCGGGATTCGTGCTAAAATAGGTGAAATAATTAAGCCCTGATTGATTCGTTTTTAGTGACAGTACGGCATAATCTAAGCGTTAATATCTTTTGCTACTTGCAATAATATAATCTACATGCAGACATAATTCTAGGGCTGCGAATATGTCAAATAAATTGTTCAATATTATTGTAGGTCTAGGAGCCCGCATACACTAATCGATAAAGAAAAATTCGCTGATTCTGAATATATAAAAAACTCACTAGCTGTTGCCCGCGACTTCGTCCGCGTGGACTTCAGTTTATAGCGCGCGATGTCAACAAAATTGGTGTCAAAAGCTTTTATAAAAAAAAACCCTGGTACCCCTTAAATCAAAACACCCAAAAACAGCTGTGCAGTGTGCACATAACTTATTTTTTTTTAATTAAACTTTATTTATGCTAAATTTTAAAGTATATTTAGCCCCCAAATTACACAACTTTACCCATAAACTATTTATCATTGGTAGGTTTAAGGTTACGTCACTGCATAGATAAAGTACTGAGTTATTTAATAACGTAAAAAAGAAATGACACCACCTCTTATAGAAAGACGTTTGAGTAAGCGTCAGCGCGATGTAGGAGACGGCAAGCGCCATCTATTATAAATTTTTGGAACTAACTTAATATGAACAAATTTAGGCAATTTCACCCCCTTACAACCCTTTTTTCCAGTTGAAAAGTAGCCTATGTCCTTCCTCCGGCTTTAGACTATATGTGTACAACATTTCATTACAATCGGTTCGGTAGTTTTGGCGTGAAAGCGAGACAGACAGACAGACAGATACTCTAGTGTCATTTATATGCGAAGTTGAACCCCGACTTATTAGGCTGGTTTTAGTGTCACGCGGACCGTCGGTACGGATCGCTCCGTATAAATGCAATATGCATTACGCTCTAAGGAGTAATGCGGAGGGGTCCGTACGGACCCGTCCGCATTACTCCTTAAAACTTCATACAAATCGATCTACGGAACGATCCGTACCGACGGCCCGCGTGACACTAAAACCAGCCTTACTGTATTTTCTTCGACGAATAAAATCATACTTTCGAGGTTATTTGCGTGTACGGCAACCCTGGATAGGTTTATCGTTTGACACGTCAAGTGTCAGTGGGCGGTGCGGTGTGACGTACGCTCATACCACTCCGCGCCGCGCGAACTATGACATCCGTTATCGACGTCTGTCGTGCGATTTTTATCGATATCAGCGTGGCACCGCTCTAATCCATCGGTGGTAGGTCAACACGTTGACTTTCTAAGTTTTGTTTCAGATTTGTTTAGAAATAAAACTATTTTTATATTTTTAGGGTTCCGTACCTCAAAAGGAAAAAAACGGAACCCTTATAGGATCACTTTGTTGTCCGTCTGTCCGTCTGTCAAGACCCTTTTTCTCAGGAACGCGTGGAGGTATGAAGCTGAAATTTATATCAATTACTCAGGTCTACTGTCCCTTGAAGCTGTGAAAAAATCAAACTTCTAAGCCAACGCAATCAAAAGATACAGCCGTTTATGCCGCAAATTTTCGACACTTGCAAGGGAATCAAAACCTACAGGGTGCTTCCCGTGAACTCAGAATCTTGAAATTTGGTACGAAGCAACGTCTTATAGCATCTTCGATCACTAATATACAAGATACACAATCCGCGGCAAAAAACGACCTCACCAAAAGAGCACCAAACTCAACATTCTGGTGCACTTTTGATTTAGTAGTGCTCGAACGCTCCGCCGGGAAACATGCCTCGGTGCGCGTTTAATAATTGTAGAAATCATACGTCTAAAACCAAAAAAAAGGATGGAATTTCATATTTCCGGTAAGTATTAATTTTATCCTAATATATTTCTTACAATTGTATTGTAAATATTGGTATTTCTTTAAGAAATCACCAAAAGACAGTTTTAAAATTAAGTTGTAAATAAATCAACACCAGGTATAAACCATCTCAATTGCGAATACTCATACTAAAGGTACTTATCGTAGTTTATCATGCCCACTTGAAATGTTCGGGTTATAAGCTATGTTTCTGTTCCATTTGATGGAGTCGCTATTACTATTATTTTTTTATTGAGGATTTTTTTCAGGTTTCCTCGAGATCCAGTTAGATGTGGTAATGATATTATGTTCCCATCTTCGATCAAATATAGTTCCCATTAAGGATTTTTTAAGTAGGTTAAAAAGTATGGGCGTTGGGTGATGTGAGTTGTCCTTTGTGGCCTATCGGAAAATGTATGTACACTTATGTATATTTTGGTTAATGATAAAATTAGACATAACATTAGAACAACATAATATTACAAGTAAAAAATAATTACTCCTCACTTTATACATTAAACTTCGGAAAAATAAAAAAATGGACTATTAAAATTATTACAAATTACAATCAACAAAAAAAATTTGAACAGTTCGACTCCACTCATACTTCACTTCGCCCTGTTCCAGCGGCGAATTTCGGTCGTAAAATTGGATTTTTTTTTGGCACTATACAAATTTGAACTTAAATCATATACGCGGATGGTTGAATTTAGTATGAAGCGTGCATCGGACGTAAAAATTTTATTGCTTTGTAAACACAAATGTTCATTGTTTTATAAAAAGATCTTTAATAATTACTATAATTAAGGTTGATTTTAGATAAATGTATACTTCATTAAACTCTATTACTCGGGGACAGATTTTCGAGAGGTTTTGTATGAGACTGTGTATCTTGTATATTAGTGATCGAAGTATAGCATAGATAAAGGAAAAATTACGAAAACCATAAATTTTTAGTTACATCACATAATATATATTTTTTTTAATAATTTTAAACTTACTACCCATTTCCTCATACTCGATTGTCGTAATGAACGAACTTTGTAAACCTTGCAGGTTTGTACGGAACCCTCGGTGCGCGAGTCCGACTCGCACTTGGCCGGTTTTTTAATTTTATTAATACTTTATAATGAAATATAGGTAAATCCCCTTGATGATTAAAAAGTTACACAATAAGCTTTACAATGGTTAGGTTAGTCTTGAGCGATTTTTCCAATGTACCAGAATCCAGATACACAAAATTTTTATTAGTAAGGAACTTAAATTGAGTTAATTTAAAACTAATATACATATACAAGGTGTAACAAAACAAAGCAATAACTGTTTAGGGTGTGTATGTGTCTCTTTTAAAGAGTTAACTGTGAAAGTAACGGCGTTAAAACAGCATTTTTTAGGGGGGTATTAGATTATCATTTATATTGGATCCAATATCATTGAGTCATTTATATTGGATAATGTAATATAGATAAATGATTCATTTCTTCCTTGATCATAGATTTTTGACGTTTTGCTGAGATATTGGATCCAATACGGTCATAGAAATTGGTGTTGCCAGTTATCTATATATATAAAAGAAAGTTGTGTTAGTTACGCCACTTATAACTCAAGAACGGATGAACCGATTTGGCTGAAAATTGGTGGAGAGGTAGCTTAGAACCAGGAATAGGACATAGGATACATTTTGTCCCGGAAAAATGTACGGTTACTGCACAATATACTTTTATGATTTGCGCGTAAACTATTCAATCGATTTTGATGAAGTTTGGTATGGAGATACTTTGAGTCTCGGGAAAGGACAAGGGATACTTTTTGTCCCGGAAAATGTATGGTTCCCGCCCAATAAACTTTTAACTCAAGAACGGATGAACAGATTTGGCTGAAAATTGGTGGAGAGGTAGTTTAGAACCAGGAAAAGGACATAGGATACATTTTGTCCAGGAAAAATGTACGGTTACTGCACAATATACTTTTATGATTTGCGCGTAAACTATTTCATCGATTTTGATGAATTTTGGTATGGAGATACTTTGAGTCTCGGGAAAGGACAAGGGATACTTTTGGTCCCGGAAAATATACGGTTCCCGCACAATGAACTTTTATGATTTTCGCCTAAACTATTCAGTCTATTTTTATAAAATTCGGTATGGAAATACTTTTAGTCTCGGGAAAGGACAAGGGATACTTTTTGTCCCGGAAAATGTACGGTTCCTGCACAATAAACTGTTATGATTTTCGCTTAAACTATTTATTAATCTATTTTGATGAAATTTGGCATGAAGATACTAATTTTAATCTATTGTTTTCTTAATTATACCAATTCGAATTAAATAATCATCGTTAAGACAGTACAACGTCTGTCGGGTCAGCTAGTTTAATATAAAAAAAGAGTTTTTAATTTCTTGTTCGTTAATATGTTTCAAATAATGTAATGTAATTCTTTTTCTAATTATATACTTGAATAATCATGCTGAAATAACATAAAACAAGCCATATTAAAAATGACGATGTCTTTTGACAAATCGAATTCTCTGAGATCTAGTAACACTGATGTCAATACCTGTCAGCGTTAGCGCTCCCCGTTGGCTATTGAAACCACATATGACGTAAAATAGGATCAATGATAAATGATAATGTAATATGCAGATATGATCAAATGATCATTTTTATTGGATCCAATGTATGATCCTATATATGATCCAATATAAATGATAATGTAATACCCCCCTTAGAATTGAATAGGCTAGCGCCCCATCGTGAATCGTGATGATAATTATTATTATTTTTAACAAAAAATTAAAACCGACTTCCAAGGTAAAAACAATAATAACATTAATATGAACTAAAAAGTATTAAATAATTTTTACTATCTAATAGTGCCTTTTTCCGAATTCGGCTAAACCTCAACTATTTCTGTACTCAATCTTCATTATTTTACCTTGTTATGTATATGTTTTTACCTTGGAAGTCGGTTTTAATTTTTTGTTAAAAATAATAATAATTTCACTCTTTTTAGTTACACTAGCAGGTAAATCTTCGCGTATATTTTACGTATCTTATTACAATTTGTTAAGAGTCACAACTCACACTCACAAAATAATATAATATTATCAGTGAAGTGAACATATTGTGCTAAGTAATTTAACAATTTTATTACTTCAAGCCCGAAGCGGTCACCGGCGATTGCGATAACAATAGAAAGGCTATTGTGTCTCGTTTTTCCACGATCGAAGGATCTATCAGATAAAAAACTGTACAAACTTGCATAGGATGTAGCGTAGCATAATACGTGTATTTAATATTATCATAATTATTGACAGCTGTTCTTGTAATCAAGAATTCAAATCGATAGGTACTTAGTGCACCATCTATCGATTAATAAGTATAACTAATTAAAAAGACACTTAATGACTTTGTTTTGTTTAAATGCTCTTTTTAAAATAACTTTATTTTAATTCTATTTGTCTATTAAAATTGTATAAAGTAGTAAAGTATGCGATCTGTATATAAAGTAGTTAGTAAAGTATTCGATATTCTGTCTTCTGCCGCCATGCGCCGCGCGGCGGCGCGGGGCGGCGACGCCGACCGCCGTGTATTAAAAACAAACAGGTGTTGTTATACAGAACATAATTATTATTATTAGTATATCCATACCTATGCCTTGTACTATTATCTATTCTGTGCCATGAGACATTGGTGGCCTTAACACGACGTGGTAATGATGATGATGACGATGATGATGATGATGATTATGATGATGCATATGAATTGCATAGTAGTTTATGCTTTCTGTTCTTAAAACAACGCCGAAACTCCCAAACGTGTATCTATAAGGAATCAGGAGTTCTCTCAGCATCATCGAAACCATGGTATACCTTGACCCAATATTTGACTTTTTGGTAGCGTATTCTTAGTACACTTCACATAAAACCAAAATCACCATATGTTTCCATATAAATTTCGAGGAGTTCCCTCGATTACTCATGGATCCCATCATCAGGTCACCACTTTTGTGAAAATGGGACCAAATTGGAGTGAAACCTAATACAACAAAACAAAAATTTCGAAAATCGGTTCACAAACGGCGGAGTAATCGTTGAACATACAAAAATAAAAAATAAAAAAAAAAATAGAAATATCCACAGCCGAACATATAACCTCCTCGTTTTTTGGAAGTCGGTTAAAAAATAAAGTTGCCCGCTCTAGCGCTGCTACGTTCACAGTGAACTCTTTATAAAGAAAACATGTACACCCTAAAGTATTATCACTTTGTTTTGCTACACCTTGTATAAAGGTTCCCTTAAAATCTGATATTATTTTCCGAAACATCTGGAAAGGATCTTTTTCGAAAGGCGAGTTGATAGTCAATTTATCTTCAAGGATAAATTGACTATCAACTCGCCTCTATTTTATTTTTACTGCAGTTCAAAAACTATTTTGTCTTCTACGACGTAAAAAATAAAATACGTAAGTACGTAGTTAATTAAGGTGTCATAATTTTTTTATCAATATCTTTTATCTAAATACCTGAAATAAAAGAAATGGGTACTTAATACCAATAATTACTTTAATCTTCCCCTTTATCAGTACTAAAGCAAAGCAAATGTGATGTGTTACTTCCTCTTTCTATAAACTTAAATATCGTCTGAGTACGTTTTTAAACGGCTGAACTGATTTTTGATGAATTTTAATAAAGGAATACTCTTATTTCCTAATAATTATCTTAACATGGTGTTGATCACATAAAATACAGTTTTTGAGCTAGTAACGAGTTTCGCAGAACGTCTACGCTAGTAAAGAGTAAAGTCATAAAATATAATTATGTCCAAACATTACAATCGCAAACTAGTTTAATATAATCAAAGAATTCCACTAATATTATAACTTAGGCTTTTGTGAGTTTGTATGTTTGTTACTTCTTCACGCTTAAACGGCTGGAGCGATTTCGGCAAAATTCGACCCCTGTAAAACCGCCATACTGGTACAAATCACCAAGAATTTTGTGTCAGTATCCTTAGGCCTAATAGCTTCATTACAAAATTGTTAAATACACGACAGGTTTTGAAAAAATCATCATCAGGTGTACTGCAGGTAATTTTTTAATTACCTGCAGTACACCTGATGATTTTTTAATAAATGAACAATTTTATAATAAATCTATTAAAATAAAGTGGAATAAGTGCAAGGAAAGTGTATAATTATTTAATTCTTATAGATCTGTTTTTAATTACTTGCGTTGGGAGTATTTGCCCATTGAAAGTTTATAATTAATCATCATCATCATAACAATAAGCCTTCCCACCACAGTAGAGCTTGTCTAATTTGAAATGACGCGCCCCACCACTTCAAAGTTGATATAAATGAAACATTTTAGTACTGTGAATACGAGGGAGGGGCGCGTCATTTTAAGTTAGACAAGCTCGACTACCTACGGCACTGTAAAAATCGACGTTTTCCAGCTCTGTAAAGTTGTCAGCAGGAATATTTCAATTTTCATCGTTTCTCTAGTGATCTATGCTGGTTGTTAATATTATCAGTTTATTTATTTGTATGTTTAATTTCAAAGGTTATCAGTTGAGGGTACGCAAAAATACAAATACAAATTATGTATTTGTTTTGGTAAAGAATAAAAAATTCGGCCAAGTGCGAGTCGGGCCCGCGCACGAGGGTTTCTGTTCTGATATAGAGCAAAAGTATATAAAACATTGTGTTTTTTTTATGGGAACCTCCTTAAATATTAATTTTTTTATTTATTATTGTTAAATTACAAATATAAAGGATTTTATGAATGCCTGTTTCCATTATCAAATAGGACCAAAAAGGCCAAAAAATATCACGTTAGTTGTATGGGAGCCCTCCTTAAATATTAACTTTAAGTATTTTGTTTTTAGTATTTGTTGTTACAGCGCGGCGGCAACAGGAATACACAATATATGAGAATTTCAGAATTCTAGCTATGGTAGTTCTTGAGATACAGCCTGGAGACAGACAGACGGACAGTCAGACATCGAAGTCTCAGTAATATGGCCCCGTTTTTACCCTTTTACGGAACCCTAAAAACAACGAAAACAAGCAGATTTTGTGTTATTTTCTCTGTAAAATGTAAATACTACTTTTAATCAGTAACAGGATACATATTATAATTATGTAGGTATATAGATAGATTCTAGGTATCTACCGAGATTGCCTATCTGTGACGTAGTCTTACTGCGCAGTTGCACTTTGATAAAGAATAGCATCGGTCGAGGCTACATAATCATTATAATATATTTTGCCCTTCCCATTGTGAAGCGGTAGATTAAATAAGAAGGTGTAAGATACAGTTTCTATTTTTTGTGTGTATGTTACGCTCGAAGATCGAAAACGCTCAGAGAGCGGAAAAATAGCTCACAACGCGTTGTGGTCACAATACAATGTCCACATCGCGAAATTCGCGTTGTGGCTTTAACCCATTACCCTTATGAGCACCGGTGATCGCGACAACAATAGAAATAGCATTTCCAAGAATCCCCGATCGAAGGAATAATGAAAACGGCCACGACGCGTTCTGGCAATCACAAGCGAAATTCGTGTCATGGCTGATATGCTCTTCGACCAGAACGCTTGTGAGTTGTGGCAATCAAGAAAAACAATAACGCCTATGGAAGATTATTTGATTGTCACGAGTATTTATAGTCTGTTCGCAACTAGTTGGCCGCTCTGCCGGTATGTGACTATATTATGGGCAGAGCGGCCAACTAGTTGCGAACAGACTATAGGCGAAGCAAAACGAGCGTAATATTTTGTGAGTTGTGAGTCGTAGAATTTCGGTTCGGCAGAACCGGCACAATTCTGCTGCATTCAGTTTCATACAAAAGTCATGTTTGATTCACACGAGCGTAATTTTGTGAGTCGTGATTTGTATGAAAATTCACGCGGCAGATATTCTGCGACTCACAAGTCACAACTCACAAATTATGCTCGTTTGGCTTCAACTTAACGTATAATAAAACTAGATGTTCCGTGCGGCTTCGCCCGCGTAATAGGCTACTTGACCTAATTTTTTTCTTCATGCTAATCGCTTCATAATCATTCATTTTTACAAAAAAAACTAATATTTTAATATTTTACACAGTAGAAACCCATAAAAATGTTTATTGAAAAATATGCCTCTTAAATGGCGCCGAAAACACTGTCCGCCATAGTGTGACGTCATACGCTTTGCATTTTAAACTCTCTTTATTGAATTTTTTTTAATGTTCTAAATGTACGAGTCTAAAAGTGCCCAAAAATTATGAAATAATTATATAAGAAATTAGAAATCATTTGTAATGTTGAAAACTTTTGGAGAAAAGTTTTAGCCATTTCATTTCCCGTCTACAATAAATTGAGATAATATATATAAAACTGATGTTTTATTTGAATTATTGAAGAAAATATATAATAGGCTTATTCTTATTATTTATGTACAAATAAACTTACATATAGCGAGTGCGATAAATAAAAGATATTAAATTAGTAGGAGGATGACGTCACATCCAAATCGGAAGTACTGCAAAAGCGTTTTCGTCAGTACAATTCCTATTTTCATAAAATCATATTTTCAAATCGACTTTATTTATCGATCATAAGCTTTTATTTGATAATAAGGGTGAAATACGGTTTCCTAGGCCAAGTTCTACTAGAAATATGCATTTGTTCAATGAAATTGAATATAGGTCAAGTAGCCTATTTAGGAATGTCACGGAAACCGTACATTTTTCCGCAAGAAAAGAAACCTTATGTCCTTTGACGTGGTCTATTCTTCATGTGTGCCAAATAACATAAAAATTGCTTCAGTACATTCAAATAATGTTCAATAATTTCCCCCGTTTTTCCCACACTTTCCTCTATTTCTTCGCTCCTATTAGTATTAGCGTGATAAAATATAGCCTATTGCCTTCCTCGATAAATGGGCTATCTAACACTGAAATAATTTTTCAAATCGAACCAGTAGTTCCTAAGATAAGCGCGTTCAAATAAGCCCGTTCAAATAATTTCTCCCCGTTTTTTCCACACTTTCCTCTGTTTCTTCGCTCCTATTAGTATTAGCGTGATAAAATATAGCCTATAGCCTTCCTCGATAAATGGGATATCTAACACTGAAAGAATTTTTCAAATCCGACCAGTAGTTCCTGAGATTAGCGCGTTCAAACAAACAAACAAACTCTTCCCAATTATAATATTAGTATAGATACGCCGTATGACTAATGTGTGTTAATAATGTCGTTACAGATGAAGATGACGGAGATCTACGACGTGACGGACGCGGACACGGACGCGGTGCAGTCGCCGACGGAGCGCGACGTCAACATGCAGCTCGAGTTCGACAATGACTGGACCGCCGACCTCATTCCCGACAACGGTACGTCAAACTCCGGGGGCTTAGGATGCGTTTCCACCAGAGATGTGTTGCGAGGCATGTGTATGCCAATAGAATCGCTTCATTGACATAAGCTTGCAATGACATCGCTCAGCGCAGCGATGCTATTGGATCTTAAAAACACATTCCTTGCAACACATCTCTGGTGGAAACACAGTCTTATAGTCCGCGCGGAACTAGTTGGCCGCTCTGCCGGTATGTGAGTATATGGGCAGAGCGGCCAACTAGTTGCGCGCGGATTATAATCCCGAAACTGTAGGTTACACCGTACACGCTACGTTACACGGTTTCCGTTCGACTCGCATTCGACCATTGATCAATGTTTACGGCGAGCGTTTATTAGCTATGTCCACACTATGCGCTTTCGTCTTCAACTTTCGTCATCTTCTTTCAATTTTCATTCGTTTTGGCGCATTCAATAATTGAATGCGTCAACAAACACAACGCCAACATTAGCTTTGTCCACTGTGCCTTTTTCTGTTCGTCAAGGGCATGCGTTATAGCGCAGTCAACAGTGAACGTGAGGCATGCCCGCGACGCATGCCCTCTAACCGTCAAAATGGAAGATTATTTGATTGCCACGAGTATTTCTTGATGTTATTAAATAATTAAATAATATTAGGATTTTATTAAATAGTTCTGATTTGTGTGCGGGGTCTCGTAAAAAATGTATAGAGTGCGCGGTCCGAATGGTCGACTGCGGGCGTCAGACACGTCAGAATTCTGACAGTATGCGAGGTCCACAACAAAACATATGAGCAGTCAGCAGAATGCGTTCCGGCGGGGCGCCCGAATTTATGGATTTGGTCGCCGCGCTCAACGCCCGTGATAAAAGCTGTGCAATAGCTTAAAACAGGGGTCACCAAATGGCGGACCGCCGCCGACCCATCACGATCTTCGTTAAAAATAAATTTCGGTCTTGACTTACTGATGAACATAATATTATATATCAAAAGCTTGCACTTATTTCACTTGAAACATTAGAGAGAGCTACAAAAATTGACGCTTTTCCCATTGATAATGTTAATAAATAGTAAATACCTTTGTAAATTCCGTGATTACAATTTTTTAATAATATTTTTTATGTGTGGACCGCGAAGGTTACGTCATTTCTTAATATGGACCTCAAGCGAAACTAATTTGTGACCCCCGGCTTAAAACATTTAAATTTCTTTCCAGGCGAGCTAGATATTGAAGGTCTCGAAGAAGAATTGGACCGCAACATATTCTCGGACCCGGAGAGTGAGTGGGAGAGCAAGTCCAACGACCACAGCTTCGACTCCGACCAGCCCGAGTCCGACCGACAGAGCTACCTGGTGTCCTACCCTGAATAGAGTAAACAATAATCCCGGTTATTGACAGCTACCTGGTGTCCTACCCTGAATAGAATAAACAATAAACCCGGTTATTGATAGCTACCTGGTGTCCTACCCTGAATAACGTAAACACTAAACCCGGATATTGACATACCTACCTGTTATCCTACACTGCGTAAACCCGGTAGTTTGACTGAATAGGGTGAACCCGGTTATTAACACTTTGACAGCTTAGATTATAATGTAGCTACAGGAAGACAGGGTTGTTACGTTGCTTAACAGAATATTATATTCGGCTTATTTTGTACATTTTTTGCCACCTGCAATAATAGGGTTGACCCGGTTATCGTCACTTTGACAGCTTTTAAATTATGTTGTACCCTGAATAGAGTAAACCATGGGTATTGTTGCTTTGACAGCTTAGATTTTGGTGTACTCTGTATAGGTAAAACCCGGTTATTGTAACTTTGACAGCTTAGATTCTGGTGAACCCTGAATAGTGTAAACCTTGTTATTGACACATTTAGTTTTGATTAGGATAATAATAATATGCAATTTTGTGTACCCTATATTTTAACTCCTATCCAATTATTTAGTTATTTATAGGTTAAGATTTGGCGCCTTAGCTTTGTTTTATTGTGTGATCATTTTTTATAAAATATTTATTGCTAGTTGTAGTAATTTAAAAGTGTACTGTGTAGCTAACGAAAAGAAAAAGAAAAAAATATGATGAATTAGATGACAAGGCGAATTTTTTTACTGTCTATTCGATAACAACGCATTTTTGCATGTTGAAACTATTCAGTAATAAAATAAAATCACAATTTTTTTTCAGTACATAGGTTATTTTATTAATACGGAAAATAACAGGGATAAATGATATTAATATTAAAAGCTCTTTGTGTCTCTATGTATTTGTAAATATTATGTATAATATTTTATCTGCCTGTTGTTAACCAAAAAAAAGCTTTTAAGCTATTGTTGCTGTGCTAAAATATTAACTACAGGCAGCTAAAAGTTGCCTTAAAATATTGATTGCCTTTACGTAAATTACTTAAAAAAAAGTTTTTGAATAAATAAATCGCAGACAGCGCTAGCTAGTAAATAATTGCTAGTAAAAATAACAATATTGGTGTATCAAGCCATTCCTTTCTACATTTGTACCTGACGCCATAAAGGTTTTTGTATATCTAAGCATTGTATATTCTAAGATAAAAAAATTATGATTCGCTATCATTTTCAATTTAAAAATAATTATTATCTTATATACACCATGACTAGGTCGTGCACAACTTTACCAATCGGCTAAAATGGAAGGCGCATGTTAAGGCTTCTTACAGACGAACGGCACGTGTCGGCGGCACGTGTCGGCGGCAGACGACGGCACGTGCCGGCGGCAGTCGGCGGCAGTTTACGGCAGTCGACGGCAGCCGTTGACAGTTTATGACGCTTGCAGGGGGCCTACCACGACCTTTCCTATTACGATCATGTTTCCAGAACACTTTGTTGTAAGTTTACAATAACATTACCGTACTCACTTTTTAAATATAATTTTACTAAAATACAGTAAAAAAATACAAAACATTGTTAAATCCATTGTGAAATATCAACTTTTTTAAGATCGCTAGCTTGACGTTAAAGTAATAATTGCTTATGTGTTGCTTAGTAGAGGTGGTGGTAGGCCCCCAGTTGTGACGTGCCGCCTAAAGGTAAGCGGCCAGAAGTCGGTATCATACGCAACGGACGTCTCGCATCAAACGGATTATTTTTTCACAGTACGTCCGCTGAATCGGCAACATACGGATTACCGACTAGCCTAGTAAATGAATGCTCAAAAGGAGGGTGTGGATGGAATAGTCGAAAGCAGAAATTTTGACTCAGGAACTTTGGACTAATTTGAAGATAAAAATACTGGCTAGTCGGTAATCCGTACGCTGCCGATACAGTGGACGTACTGTAAAAAAAATATTCGTTTGATGCGAGACGTCCGCTGCGTACGATACCGACCTGTGGACTCTTACCTTTACGCGCTACGTCACAACTGCAAGCGTGATAAACTGTCGACGGCTGCCGTCAACTGCCGCCGACTGCCGCCGACACGTGCCGTCGTCTGCCGTCGACTGCCGCCGACGCGTGCCGCCGACACGTGCCGTTCGTCTGTAAGCGCTCTTATACAGGGTGTGACAAAACTAAATGATAATACTTTAAGGTGTTACATGTGTTCCTTGCTAGTTGCTACGAATAATAAAAACTAAGGAAGAGTAACTGTGTCAAAAAATTTGTTCCGCGAGTCTACAAAATGAGACCCGAATACATGCATACTTTATGCATGTATTCGGCACACAATTTTGTGTATTTATAGAAGTGACAATTATTGTCAACGGCTTTATTTCGTGAGTGTTAGGGTTGGACCTCATCTGGCAGCACGGAATCGCCTTTTACGTCGCCCTTTCTCTTTCTGTCGCTTAGAACTGCCATTTGCTAGACCGAGACAGAAAGCATAATGCGATAGCCTCGAGGATTCCGCCGCGTGCTATCGCATTATGCTTTCTGTCTCGGTCTAGCAAATGGCAGTTCTAAGCGACAGAAAGAGAAAGGGCGACGGAAAAAGGCGATTCCGTGCTGCCAGATGAGGTTCAACCCTTAATGTTTCGTAGCTATTGTCGTATTTTAGGGTGCGAAAAGCCGAAAAGGAACCAAATTCAAAACGGTTGAAGTATGGCAGTTACGTTTCCTTAGTTTTTATTATTCGTAGGTTCCTTGTAAAGAAATTACTGTAAAAGTGGCTGCGCCAGCCAATTTTTTACATTTTTGTATGGGGAACTCTTGCCCATACAAAAATGATAAAAAATGGATCTTTCAGCGCTGCTACTTTCACAGTGAACTCTCTAGATTCTAGAAGGAACACACGTACACATCCTAAAGTATTATCACTTAGTTTTTTTACAGCCTGTAATCTGTATAGGTCTCTTTGGTGGGACGAAGAGAGAGCAGGGTGGGTGCGCGCACGGGGTAACGCTATTGGTTGATCAGTGATTACACGGATCGTTATTGGTAGACCGCGATCAGACGGTGAAACGTTATTGGTGGATATTGTGCCTACTATCGTGGTCCAAGGTGATGAAATTATACAACGAGTTTTATCAAAGTAATCTATAGAATAGCTATTTATAACGATCAAAATATTTTTTATACTACTACGTTACTAACCAAATAGAACAAAATAAGCTAAACTTATATCATGACTATAGCAAAATATTATATTACCAACTAACAGGAATTGTACTTAGTATTTAGTAGTACAGTTCCACTAATGCACTAAACACTAATGTACAAAAAGTCAAAAACAAAAAATGCCTCTTTTACTAGTTATGTGCTTAAACCATTGACATAGGAAATAGATATACATACCTAGGTCTTTGGCTTAAACATTCCGTTTTTTAGAAACATTTCGTTTAATTTGGCAACATTGTTAAAATAAAAAAAATGTTATTTTAGTTACAAAATAGAAGTTTGTCATCATGCTAAAAGCCATTATGCGGCGTCTCTACGTTGGCCTATGATGGGCAAAATATTATATGTTGTCTATGATTGTTCACGATCAACGTAGATTGACTGCTTCAAAATCAAAGTTATCCATCATAGGCCAACAGTTAGAGGGTCCTTTATATTGTTACCATTTATTATTATTAGCAGTAACGTGCTAGTAATTTTTTTAGTATTATATTGTTATGTAACGGTAAAGGGGTAAGATTTTCTTATTCTATGTGATATTTATAGATTATACTTTTAGATTTTATTTTATAAGGGACCTATCAGACAGAGAGCGGTCACAAAACACGCGTTCAAGCGAAAGCGTTCTGCGTTCTCATTCTGCGTTCGAGCGGTCAGTCACACAGGATCAATTATGACGCGGTCAGAACGCCCCCTGTGTGAGTATCTAGTCTTAGATACATATTACGTAATACAACAAAGAACGCAAAACTGACCGCTTGAACGCTTGACCGCGTGACCGCTCTCTGTCTGATAGGTCCCTGAGTTGTATGGTAAGTTTTATAATATTATGTGACTTATATTTTTGAGGCTTGGAAGCCAATGTTACTTACGGCTATTATATCAAAGATTTTGTAATAAATAGTCTGTTCTATTAAATTAGTTTTTTATTTTCAGACCGGGGTTAAATTAATATACGAGTTCTTTTTGAAAATAGTACAAAACGCCGTTTCTAAATGTCAATGACTTTGTCACCTTGAAGTTTTTACTATATTAGTGCCAGATAAAAAAAAAGTTAGCAAGTTACAGATGTCATTTTCAAATTTTGAAAACTTCAGATCTTTTCGAGTGGCCATTTATGTTTGCTAATTTTTGTTTGAAAAATATATTTCATTTTAAAATACAAATTCGTGCAAATCGATGCTTATAATTTATTTTTATGTGTTAATTATACTTTGACAATGGTCGGTAAGGGTGAAGTAAAAAGTAGTCGTATTTTCCACCAATGCTACGTCAAATGTTGCAAGTTACAAAATTTGACTCCGCTCAATATTGTTCTGCCCTCTTCGAACGGTAAAGCTCTGGACTTCTGTGTGGATCGAGTCAAATACATCGAATGGCCGCCCATTCTGAATGCCTTGAGTTGCGACTTGAGTTTACATTCTGTCTCTATAAAATGTCGGCAACAGGTCAAAACAGGTATGTTTATTACATTCTCATATTATCATGGGTGATGGAATCAGCAGTAAAAACAGTGAAAAAAATGGTTGCCTGTAAAGTCGGTTTTACGGGCGAAGATTTTACGTGACAACGTCTTTTCTCGGTAGAATATTTATTGATATGAATGCGCGCTGCGCGCGCGGCAGACCGATCATAGTTGAGTGGGAGAGAGACGCAAGGCATTCGGCGGGCCTCTCTCTCGTTCGGTGACTCATCGTAACGTTACCGAGCGTTACACTTTTTCATAAGTGACTCCCAGCCGCAACCTAATTTAAGACGTTGTCACGTCAAAATAAGTTGTAAAAGGCTCAAAATTTAGCTTCTTTAAAGTTGGAAGATATGTGGTATAACTTCCAACTTCGCCGTTAATTTTCAAATATTTAAAAATAACTGTCGCTGTCCTTAAAAGTCGTTGAATATTTACACTGTTTCGTTTAGTTTTAGAACAAATCGACTGCGAAAGATTGGCGAAAACTGTAAACAAGCGTGCAGTCATACTAACAAACTTCATGCTAAAAAATTTAATCGAAGCGCTATCAGAACTTTTGCGGAACTCAACCTTACTCGAGTCACTGCTGCTAGAGGGACTACCCTTGAAAATACCATACCTGAATCCTCTATGTGACGTACGTATTTAATGAAATATAGTCTGTCAAGAAAGTGAAGAAAATATTAAAAAGTGGCAACATCGTAGTGTCATCCCTTTCGAATCAATCTAAGAAAAAAGGGACGACACTACGGTGTTGCCACTTTTTAATTTCTTCACTTTCTTGACAGACTATACTTTACATTTTTTTATAAAATTCGGTGCAAACGAGCAAACAGGTCACCTGATGGAAAGACAATGACAAACACTCATTTCATAAAGAAATTCTCAATCCACAAATAAAAATGACTGTTGTCGGTCTTTTAATACCTCGGTGGTGGAAAAACCTGCAGACACAATAACTTATCTATTGTTATCGCGGCAATCATTAGAAGGAAATACGCACTCTTTTTTAAGGTTTGCAGGTCGTATTGGCTAGGAAAAATTTAAAGTTGTCTTTAATGAGATGTAAAAACTAAAATGTACTTAATAAAATTCCAGGCAATATTAGCGAATAGCTCCCTACAACACCTGTTCTTGCCCCGTTGCCTGATCGGTGACGCTGGTTGCATGGCCCTGTGCAAGGTGGTGAGGTGTCTCCCTAACATTTTGACCTTGGACCTCAGTGGATGCGACCTCACGCCGCTCGGAGCTGGATATATCGCTGAACTTATTAGAGTACGTAAAATACATTGGTTTTTTAGCGTATTATACGAGTACACTATTGCCATTCGCGAAGCGTCTGTAGGGGTCGCGGAACCCTAAAAATGTATAGTTTCTATTTTAGGTCTAAGCGCACGGAAGTGCGCAGGCCAAGTTCCAGTAATTTTTTTTCCTTGTTTGTTTCAGTACCAGAAACTACACAGGTATAGCGAGAACTGGATCCACACTCTGCGCTACCGGCTGCCCGAGCTGGACACCATGGCCGGTCTGCGCCGGCTCACCCTGTGCGGCAACACGCAGCTGGGTGACACGGGCGTCGCCAGGTTATTCGATGAGTTGGCCGACGACCTGTGGATCAAGGGTGAGGCGGATGCTTAGTGTCTAAACAAACCATGCTGAAGATACGCGGCCGCAGTTCGGCAAGATTACAGTACCCGGCGATAAATATTGCACATCGACCTTTGGAAAGTGACAGTCGACTAATTTCGGTTTTGTAGAGCGTTATCTCTTACGCACGAAATACAAAAAGTCCGGTATATATTAGGAGCTGTTAAAAAAACATAATTATTATGGTTTGCTTCTTTTGACAATTTTATTATTCTTTGTATAAAATACACCAAATTTTCTATAAGTTATGGCTTTAGGTTCGGGTAAAATAAAATAAAAAAGCGTGTTCAAATTATGTTTACGTATATTTTAATTCTTTTGGAAAATTACAGATGTAGCAAAAGAGGTGTTAACAACTCTAGATATATATTTTGAACTGGACGCGACTGCACTCTATTGAATTTGAACAACGACTGACATAATGTCAAATAGGTATGTGTGCTACAAAGATAACGCTCTATGAAATCAAAATTAGCCGATTGTCTCTTTCCAAAGGTCGATATGCAATATTTATTGCCAGGTATTGCTATTGTACGCCTTATAGGCTGCCTTCACACTAGCGTTTGTCCAGCGTAGGCGTTCGATGAACGTATGCGCAACGCAGACGCGTCGCCGCGCTTCTCTACTGGAACAGTCAGCATTCTATATAGTTTGTGCGCTGAGCTAGCGCCGCGTGTGCCACGCGCGATACGCCGCGTTACTGCGGTGTCATGTAGTGTAAACATTTGCATGCGTTGATTCTTTCTGAAAGAAAGAAAAATAAGTCCTTGTCTACGAATGAAAGAATCTTTCATGCGTAGACAAGGACTTCCAAAAAAGAGGAGGTTATAATTATATATTCGGCTGTGTTTTTTTAGAATTCGTTGTATAATTTCTCTATGGTTGTTTGAAATGATGTAATCCCTCGCACATTCGTCCGCAACGTAAGCGGTACGCGCCGCATTTCGTGTAGCACTATGCGGTGCTGACAAAAATATATGTGCGACCAGGTTAACGTGACTATTTTTATTTTTAATCAAAACTGGACATCATCAAAACTTCGGTGAGACAGGTTGACAGTCACCAATCTGCAGCATTCTGTGTTTTTAACCCACTGGTTTAACGACTAACAAAAAATTAAGAGGTTGTATGGCTGTGGATATTTTTTTCTGATTTCGAGTGAATGTCACGAATTTAGCGTTTCATTCAGAATATATTGTAATTGAAATATATTATCTAAGTCTCAATTTTGATACAGATACTTATATTTTTATTATCTATTTATCTATAACGCTATAGCTCGATTACGGTTGAACCGATTCTGCTAATTTTAGTCTTAAAATAATCCTTGAAGTCCAGGGAAGGTTTTTCACGAAGTTCACCTGGACAGCTAGTTTGTTATAATTATTTCTGTTGTAAGACTTGTAAATACCTTTGCGTGTGCGGTGTGACCAAGTAAGAATGTTTTAGGGTTCCGTACCCAAAGGGTAAAAACGGGACCCTATTCATGAGACTTTGATGTCTGTCTGTCCGTCTGTCTGTCTCCAGGCTGTATCTCAAGAACCGCTATAGCTAGAGTTCTGAGAATTTCACAGATTGTGTATTTCTGGTGCCGCTATAACAACAAATACTGAAATAAAAATAAAATTAATATTTAAGGGGGGCTCCCATACAACAAACGTGATTTTTTTGGCCTTTTTTGCTCGTAATCAATAATGATAAGAGGTAGGCACTTGAAACTTTCACGAAGGCCTTAAATATAATTGAACTTTAATAATTAATAATAATATTTAAATAAAATAAAAAATTAAGGGGGGCTCCCATACAAAAAACAGAATTTTTGGCCTATTTTTGCTCTATAACGGTACGGAACCCTTCGTGCGCGAGTCCGACTCGCACTTGGCTGATTATTTCCTCTTCAGCGTTAGACGTCCAGAACTGCGGTATAACGGAGGCGGGGGGGGCGGCTGCGATTCACATGATGCAGTCCAACACCACGCTGGTCGTCCTCGACCTCAGATACAATCAGATCAGCACCGAATGTCACGCGAAACTACGCCAGGCGGTGCGACATAACGAACAAGGACATGCCAACCAGGTAAACTGTTCAGTTGCTTACCGCTTAGTCGCTTACCGATCCTCGCGACAAGCGAGCGCGACCGACAAGAATTAGAATGAAATGCCACGTATTATGAACATAATATTCTAGAATCTAGGCTATATAACTCTGCACTTAGTATAGATATAGCTATACTTAGGCAGAGACCAGACATTACTAGTGACCTAAATGTCGCCGCTGCTTTGTAGTGGCGTAAACTGCAAAGTGAAGCATATAACCTTACCTAGGACCTAAGTCATTAAATGGTGATCGCACATTCATCAGCGAGCACGCGCCGTATCATTTGTCCGCATCATAATATGCGCCGGTATTCGTGTATTATGCGGTGCGTTCGACGCCTACGGTGCTGACAAAAGTGCGATAGAGCTTAAAGGTGGCTTCTCGATTGTCGCGGCATAGTAAAAGGACTAAGGAGGTCGCGGCTAGCGACCGCGACCGTAAAAAATCCAATAAACCGGTCGCTAGACCAATATGTCGATAAAAATGAAACCTATAGCCTCATTCTCTACTGACATTGGTCTAGCGACCCATGCCGCTGTGCTGCTTTGTAATGGTGTACAATGTGTAGAGCAAAAGAAACATAATATGCCCTTATCTAGATGGAGTCCTAGGACCCAAGTCATAAAATGGGATTTTGGATTGGAAAGTTACCGTAACGGGCGAATTTTTCAGTATCAATGGCTGGGGAATATGAGCAGCGGTTCAAGTGACGGCAGATGTGTATCGAGACAAGTTTCAAAGTAAGTACCGAATTCCGATAGATGTGTAAAAATTAAAATAATGATGATTCTAGATAATATGTATTTGTCATTATTGTTCAATGTTCCCAACTTTCTACTTATTATTTTAGGACGAAGATTGAACGAGCATCTTCAAAAGTGAGAACCGTCCCCAAACACAACACAAAGCCAAGTGTCGTGAAGAAGGAACGGTAGCTATTAATAGTTTCTTTGTATCTATATTTTTTAACTGACTTCAAAAAAAGGAGGTTATCAATTCGACGCGTATGTATGTAATGCCCGCTGTACACTCTCGCCGAGAGCTCTCGGGCGAGAGTCTCGTGCGAGAGCCCCTTGCCCGAGTGCGATCATGTACATTCTCGCTTAGTTCAATCGCAGTTAAGAACTCAGAAAGAAGGACGAAAACGACCATCCACCATTCACCATGCATCGAAAGATATCATTGTAATCCAAAGATTTATAATCATATTTAATTTTATTTCTCACAGATAATGACCGACAATAACGCTTATTATGCCCGCTGTACACTCTCGCCGAGAGCTCTCGGGCGAGAGTCTCGTGCGAGAGCCCCTTGCCCGAGTGGGATCATGTACATTCTCGCTTAGTTCAATCGCAGTTAAGAACTCAGACAAAATGGACGAAAACGACCATTCATCATTCACCATGCATCGAAAGATATCATTGTAATCCAAAGATTTATAATCATATTTAATTTTATTTCTCACAGATAATGACTCATAATGTCGTTTAATATTGTTATTTTTCTGTTCTACACTGTCCAACGGCGGGACTAGTACTGAAAGACGCGAGAGTGTACAGTAGTGCGCTCGTTTTCTTCGCGAGACCCTTTGTCACGGGCGCAAAATACCGACAACGGACCGAGAGGGTCCGAGACAGGCGAGACGAGGCGAGCGCACCCATTTACACTCTCGCACTCGGGCCGCCTCGCTGTGTCTCGGCGAGAGTGTACAGCCGGCTTTATATTTCCAGAACTGTCCAGTTTTTGTATATGTCGTAGGATTATTTGATAAATCGAATTATCGCGAAAATCCAAGGGACATTGCGAAAACACGGATAATAATTAGACAATGGTGATTACATTTTTCAAACTTACTAACAAAAGGTGGTGTTTTCGCGAAAACCCGAGTCGCCTTAGTAAGATTGCGAAACGAATCGTTAGTTATTATCGAAAAAAATCACTGATTGGTCGGTTTAAGCGCCCCACAACAACATCTTCTCTGATTGGTTGAAGAGTTGACATTTAAAATGTCAATTGATTGTCACGCGTTGTTTTGTTTGTGGCTCAGACCAAAGAAAAAAGAGGACTTGAAATACCTACAAAAAAAACGTGCATACCTAAACCATAGATTCGTTACATAAAATGGCTGCCATTAACCTAGGGTTCTTGCACCACACATCACAATACAACATTTAGTCATTTTGATAAACAGTTTTCTCACACTTCCACGTAATTATTATCCTATTTTCTCGTATTTAAATCGATAAAACTCATTTTTTCCAAAAAATAAACAGCCTCTTGACAGCACAACTACCACGAAACTCGTTGCAAAAGATGGCGGATCTGGCACGTACCTAAACTTTTGACAGAATTTTACCAAGAATATGCAATAACTGAAATATGTTCGTCTCTTTCGTCAAATGCAATTACACTGTAGAATGAAAGAGACAAAGTTATATTTAACGCTCTGTACCATAAATGCCTGATATTTGTATAAGTAAAAATTTATATATGTTGACAACGGCTTCTCCATAGACTTCCTTGCTCATAGGTTTGTGGTGGTTTTTGTAAGCGAACTAGCAGTTTTTAATATTTAATGTGTTTAAAATTGCAGTTGGATTTGAAAAATAGTGCAAACAGTTATCTTAGGGTGTGTCTGTAAATACAAAATGACTGATACAAGTGAAATTAGTGCTGAAAGTTCGACAGAACCAGAAACTAATTCTGAGGTTATGTCCGATAAAAGGTTAAATAAAAAGTAAAGTTCCTATGAACAGGCATTGTCATTTCTTATAAGTCTATGGTGTAATACCTCAAAGATACATAGGGAAAAATAGTAACCAATCAGAATAAGAGTTGGCCAGTAAGTAAAAATCAAGCCAATCAGCGTTAAGAATGTGCAATGCTACTAAGGCAACTTGTGTTTTCGCGAAAACACTACCTTTTGTCAGTAAGTTTGAAAAATGTAATCACCATTGTCTAATTATCCGTGTTTTCGCGAAGTCCCTAGAATTTTCGCGATAATTCAATTTATCAATCATCCTACGACATATATATATATATATATATATATATATATATATATATATATATATATCCTCCTGCTATAGAATAACATATATATATATGTTATTCTATAGCAGCTTCTGAACAAATGTGCCAAATTTCGAAAGTGTATGTATGTATGTTTTTATGTTTGTGCACGCATATCTCCGGAACTACAAGTCCGATTTAAGTGATTCTTTTTTTGTTATACTAGGTATTGTTCAACTTGGGGAATGCTGCAAGTTTCATAAAAATCGGTTCAGTAGTTTTTGAGATAGGGAATTTTAATGCTGAATTACGTACAACTTGAAGTCGGTTTTATCTTTTTAAAATACTATTATTCCAATCGAAGTTATGTCCGTAGACCGTATACAGTAGGCCTACTACGAAACCGCGAGACTCAAACAATCGGACGAGAATGCTGCGTCCTGCTCTAACGACGTCATATTTTCACGTTTGTTACAGTAGTTTGAGTCTCAAAACGGTTTCGTGGTACGGCCCCAGGCTACAGCTATGAAACATGGCCTGTTGTAGGAATTTATACCCTATATTCCTAATAGGTAATAGGATATATTTGCTGCAATGTTTTCACACTAATGCAGCATCAGCATAAAATTTATGCTGATGCTTACCTACTACTATTTAATAGTAGGTAAACAAAAAGTTTCAGTTATACGTCATCTTGAATATAGGGACTACAGCGAAGTGCTAGAAGAGAAGTTACAGGAGGAGACTTGTCACCGGCAACAGCTGGAAGAGCTCAACGTCCAGCTCGTTGAACAGATGAAAAGGCAGAAACAGCATCAGATACAGCTGTGGGCGAACGCCGCTACATACTCAGGTATATCTAGCAGACTCAACAATTTAGCTCACTTTTACACCTGATTTTGTTCAGGGAAAAGAATCGCATTCTCTTCGATCACGAGATTATTGGGGAGTAGCGGATTTTAATATGAATGTTCGCGCCAAACTCTAGCGCGACGTTGGCAACACTGCAGCGTGTGCGGCGCTGTGAACTGTCATACGTCAAACGACACTGAAGTGACACACTTTCCGTTTGAATCGTTACCGGTGCGCGTTCGTTAAGTACGAATTTCCTCTCGGCTAGCCGTATCCCGTGTCGTTATTATCAGCTCAGTAAGCTCAGCTCAGTGATAATATAAACTAATAGACCAAGGTGACAGTGTCTTGTGACCACAGAAATCAGCGTCTTCCACCTCATCTCCAGCCGCCAGCGTACACCATCAACAGGTACCTATTTCCCATATAAACTCCTATTCTCCATTACCACTCAACCCCCGATCGATGTAGGGCATCGCCCCTACATTTTCTGGTCCTTCGAGCCGGATCAGAAAATGTAGGGGCGAAGCCCTACATCGATCGGGGGTTGAGTGGTAATGGAGAATAGGAGTTTATATGGGAAATAGGTACCTGTTGATGGTGTACGCTGGCGGCTGGAGATGAGGTGGAAGACGCTGATTTCTGTGGTCACAAGACACTGTCACCTTGGTCTATTAGTTTATATTATCACTGAGCTGAGCTTACTGAGCTGATAATCACGACACGGGATACGGCTAGCCGAGAGGAAATTCGTACTTAACGAACGCGCACCGGTAACGATTCAAACGGAAAGTGTGTCACTTCAGTGTCGTTTGACGTATGACAGTTCACAGCGCCGCACACGCTGCAGTGTTGCCAACGTCGCGCTAGAGTTTGGCGCGAACAATGAACAATACCTAAATAGAAGTAAAAGACACACTGCATAAAAATTACTTTTAAAGACTCTTTTAAACGCGCATGATTCGTATGACCGTAAAATCGCGGTGCGCTGCGACAGAGCGTGCTTGTAATTGCGCCTCTAGCTCTCCTAGTTCCCATGAGGCAGCTGCCTTACGAAGTTTCTATTATAGTGGTTCTTGTATCGTTAGCTGGTGTTCTTGCCAGAGGCAGGCCTGTCCCACTCGCGCGTATAGGCATCGAACTGTAAGTACCACCCGCGGGTGGCAAATCATAAGGGACTCACAAGCGAGCGGTGACGCACGTAATAGATTATGTATATATAATATAATAATAATATTATAATAATACAAAAAAAAAAGTCATCTATAATATTAATTATTATTTGTAATGTTATTAAATCATTTTATTATAGTCACAAGTTTAAGTTAGAAGTGACAACACAATTAATTGACATTATTACTATAATGCTGTTTCCTAATAATATATCCGGTTCTTAAAAATGTCTTTTAATATTATATTTTAAGTATTTCTGAAATTATTATTAAAATGTCAAATGAATTGAAGAAATGAATATTACATAAACTATAAGCTAATAATATTTTCAGTATTTATTAATATTATATTGGAACTTCCGTTATTGTGACATCCTGTAATTATAAATATTAATAATAAATTAAGTATGTCATGTGTAAAATGATTTCCTGACTGATGTAATTTTGTTAATATTTAAGGATAATTATTTAGGAAATTAATAACAATATTTAAAGGTTGTAACATAGCTTAAGAAATATTATGTATTTTAAACCGGAAGTCTGTACTGCTTCCGTTATTGTAAATTATTATGGGCTGTTATAAAATGGTATAAAAGGGGAAACATTGGAGTTCTAACACTTTTTTCTGGTGACCTGGAGACGGCTGAACAGGTTGATGTGAAACCGTAGCTGCCGCCGTAGGCAGGTGGCCTACGGCGGTAAAGAAAACCCGCACCGTCGCGTCGTCGTGTGCCGTCGCGGCGTCGTATGTCGTCGCGTCGTCGTCGTGTGTCGTCGCGTCGTCATGTGTCGTCGCGTCGTCGTGTCGTCGCGTCGTCATATTTTGTCGTCGCGTCGTGTCAGCTCACGACGGGGCTGCTGTTTGCCATCGATTTAGAAAAATGAGAAATTCTGAAGAATGACAAGAAAAAAAAGCGGGTAGGTACTGTCTTAGATAAATGAGATTATTTTTTTATGTCGATTAATTAATTCGCTAGGTCGAAAAAAAATAATCTCATTTATCTAAGACAGTACCTACCCGCTTTTTTTTCTTGTCATTCTTCAGAATTTCTCATTTTTCTAAATCGATGGCAAACAGCAGCCCCGTCGTGAGCTGACACGACGCGACGACAAAATATGACGACGCGACGACACGACGACGCGACGACACATGACGACGCGACGACACACGACGACGACGCGACGACATACGACGCCGCGACGGCACACGACGACGCGACGGTGCGGGTTTTCTTTACCGCCGTAGGCCACCTGCCTACGGCGGCAGCTACGGTTTCACATCAACCTGTTCAGCCGTCTCCAGGTCACCAGAAAAAAGTGTTAGAACTCCAATGTTTCCCCTTTTATACCATTTTATAACAGCCCATAATAATTTACAATAACGGAAGCAGTACAGACTTCCGGTTTAAAATACATAATATTTCTTAAGCTATGTTACAACCTTTAAATATTGTTATTAATTTCCTAAATAATTATCCTTAAATATTAACAAAATTACATCAGTCAGGAAATCATTTTACACATGACATACTTAATTTATTATTAATATTTATAATTACAGGATGTCACAATAACGGAAGTTCCAATATAATATTAATAAATACTGAAAATATTATTAGCTTATAGTTTATGTAATATTCATTTCTTCAATTCATTTGACATTTTAATAATAATTTCAGAAATACTTAAAATATAATATTAAAAGACATTTTTAAGAACCGGATATATTATTAGGAAACAGCATTATAGTAATAATGTCAATTAATTGTGTTGTCACTTCTAACTTAAACTTGTGACTATAATAAAATGATTTAATAACATTACAAATAATAATTAATATTATAGATGACTTTTTTTTTTGTATTATTATAATATTGTTATTATATTATATATACATAATCTATTACACGCGCAAGATTTTTCGTCGCGTATTTACTGTATAGGTACTGATCATAGAGGAATTTAATACAATATGATACTGATTTAACCGATGTGACAAATTTGTTATAAATCTTATAAAAATGAACAATTAAAAAAGCCAATGACATAATATGTACCTATTACATTTGAATAAGGTATTTAAATACAAATAGTAGATAAAAACTATACAAACATAGCAAATAAACCAATTTCATACAAAGAAACACACAAACTACACAGAAATAAACACTATTTACTATGTTTAAATTGTAAAAGTTTCCTGCAATATTATAATCTTTATATAATTCTTCTGTGAGTGTGTATGTCACTGAACTTCTCTCAAACGACTGGACCGATTTTGATGAAATTTTTTGTGTGTGTTCAAGGGGATCTGGGAATGGTTTAGATTCACAATTTTGTCCGCTGGACAATGTTTTTTTATTAATTTTTAATTTATTAGTAGTTGTTGATTTTGGAATGTTTTACATTGGATCCGACAGACGGCGCTACCATCGCAGTGTCAAATTTTAAATAATATTCGAATTCGAATTTTAATTTTAGTCCGTCCCGACAGTTAGCGCTGCGATCAAATAAAAAAAAATACTTTATATACAAGAAACGTTTGCCGGGTCAGCTAGTCCAATATAGAACTACTATAAAATATAGGTTGTTTTACTGAAATTTGATATTACTACAAAAAGGTTTGCTATTCATAATTTCATACCTATAGTAATTTAAAAAAATATATTTTGTTTTCTAAAAGGCTTAAACCTTGATTTCTTAAGAACAGGTACGCGTTATGCGATAGAAATAGAGCGGAGATGTAGGCAAATATAATTGTAGGCACCTAGCACTGCTCGGTCGGAATTTTATAACTTTATAGTATCGTAGCATGAGTCGTTAATTCTTTAAACGGGTTTCGTTAGTGGGAATTCTGTTGGTACAACTAATATGTATTCTGTGCCAGAGGTAAAATAACTCTGAACGGACTATACTTGAATCAGTGTACTATCAGAGAAGTTGATTCCTATTGGTATAGGCAGATGGCGGACCTAAGTAATTTGGTCGCGTTAAGTCAAACCCATCCGAGTTCCGACTTCCGACCGACACATGGTCCGACCACATGACGTAAGTCCGTCAACTGCCTAGGAATCAATTTCCTCGATGGTACAAGACGTGATATATTTTGTCTATTATTCAAGGTTCGGAGCAGTCGTTCCAAGCCAGCTGCCATTCGGAGGCGACGAGCAGTTCGTCCAACTCGGTGACGATAGACCAGCAAACACTCGAGTACATACAGCGCACCTTCCGCGATATATACGCGTTCATCAAGAACAACCAGTGCCATGGGTGAGCTTTAGCATCCTTCCACCGACGCCGCGCATCGTAAAAATCTGCGAAAAAGATAAAGAGCGAGATGCAACATGACGCATTTCCGCTGTTTGCCAGATTTCAAGCTGCAGCGTCGGTGTACCTACTAACAGCGTTAAGACTTATTACACATTTAACCCGTGTTTCCACTGATGCGGAGCGGAGCTTAGCAATGCCGAATTGACCAATGACCAATCACCATGCTCGAAATCTTCGCTCGGCTTCGCTGTCATTCCGCTGGAATAGCACGATTGGTCAATTCGGGCACCGCTAAGCTCCGCTCCGCTTCTGTGGAAACATACCCTAAGTGTCACACACTAGGCCGAAAAAACGCGGCCGAAGTTCGGCATGAATACGCCTGAAATGTATTTTAAGGGTTGGACCTCATCTGGCAGATCGGAATCGCCTTTTTCTGTCGCCCTCCAACCAAGGTCCAACCCTTAATTAACGATGACACACCATGCCGAAATTACATCGCGTTATATTGTATGCGTTTGACATTGCTGACGTAATCATGCGGAACTTCGGCATGGTGGGCTTAGGCTGCGTTTCCACTGAAGCGGAGCGGAGCTTAGCGGTGCCCGAATTGACGAATCGTGCTATTCCAGCGGAAGGACAGCGAAGCCGAGCGAAGCGAAGATTTCGAGCATAGTGATTGGTCAATTCGGCACCGCTAAGCTCCGCTCCGCTTCAGTGGAAACGCAGCCTGAGACACTAACAGTTCGCTGGCAGACCGCCGTCCGTCAGTTAACCGAACTATATAACGGACTCAAAGTGCGCCTGACGATTTTGCGTCGACAGTCAATGACCAGAGCCTGCAGGTGGACTGTTAATGGGACCCTTTAAGGTTGCTTTCGATCCTTGCGGCACACGACCACGACCCAAGACCGAAACAATCTCTCCTTGACCCTTGTAGAGCGATAAGATTGCGAGCTTAGTGCACAGTACTTTGTGCCGTCAAGTGAAGTATCGATCGTAAGACTGCCTTGGCTGGCTATAGCCTCGTAAAGACAAGAATGACGTCACAATGTAACGCATATAAGACGTTGACGACCATGATGACAATGTCGACCAATTTTTCATGACTCACTCTCTTCTTAAAGCGAATGATATATTTTATATAAATATTATAACTACTCTTTATTCAACAGGCAATGCCTCGGTGCAAAACCAGAAAGAAAGCAGGAAGCTGTCGAAAGCGAAAGAGACGTATCTTTAGACAAGATCCTAATGTCGCCAAAGCGAGCACAAAGTCAAGTCGAACTCGCCGGAAAGTTGAAGACTAGGAAGAGTACGAAGTCGGCGCATCTGCTCGGCGGGCTGAACCCCCTGAAGGAGGAATTGGTGAGAAACATTCTGTAGATTATTATCATTTATTGCAACTAGCTTGTATATGCGTGCTTGAAATTATTATGTAGCTTAATGTGTGTAGCATCTACACAGCTTAGGTATCCGTATTTGACGCTATGTATGAGAATTCAGAACTATCAGAGAAATATATCCATATTCCATACCCAGATAGCGGATATACCTATACACTTTGGTCGGGACTAGCATTGGCTTGAGTCTTGACATAACCCATTACCCAACAAAATAATGTAGGTCTGATGCTTGTCTGTAATCTACTCTATGTACCCAACGTTACCCATCACGTAGCTTGCGCAGAAGTTCTCAGAAGTTCTCAGAAAGGCTCGAAGGCATTGCGAAATTCTTCCAGCCTAGCTGTCAAGGTTTTTAAAATCAATTTTTAATATTTACTTACATGAAATTTCAGAGACCAGAAATGTTAGAGCGAAACATTGGGGACGTGAAAGATTCTTGCGAAATCAAAGAGATTGAGCAGAATGACTCCAAGAAGGTAAATACCGAAAAAATACTGCTTTGTAAATTATGTGAATGTGCCTTTAATGATCTTGTATTGTAATTTGTATGATGTATCTGCTACATTTTATATTAAAAAGCTGAAGCAGCCAGATTCATACATAAACCGTATAGGCCACGGCCTAGGGGCAGCAGCCTCCTAGGTGGGTGGCAGCATCCTATAAGTAGCGGCAGATTTCGTAAATTAGGTGGAAATAGAGTGGCCTACACTCAAAAAATATATACCTAAATCCCGCACTGAGCTGAAGAGTTTGAATGAACGCACGAACGAACCTAAATTTTTTTTTTATGGATGGTTCATAATATTGTGAAGTCGCGGGCAACGGCTATTTTATAAGGGTTTTTTAACCTCCGACAGCAAAAGGGGGGTGTTATAAGTTTGACGTGTCTTTCTGTCTGTCCCTACAGGCATTGTAGCATCCAAAGGGGTGGACCGATTTTGTTTTAACAATAGGTAGTTTATCATCATTGAAGTGCTGAAAAAATTGGGTTTATCCATTTTATGAAGGGTTGTAAGCAACTAACAATGATTTGATCGGTTCAATATTTTGCATTCGCCCTTATTAGACTCTCGAATTAACGGTTGTTTTTAAATTTTTGAATTTATAGCTTACCATTATTTTACAGGACTCGCACAGAAAGGACACACCATTATTCTCCCTGGGTAGCTTGAGCGACTCATCAGATACTCTGGTGTGCTCCCCCGCTCCTAATCCCAGGCTGGCACTTTTCTCCTCCTCGGATGAGGATTGATTTGTCAATATAAATTAATATAATAAAGCTTTTATGTTTCTTAATAATTGTTCTCATTCATTGTTGCTACCTTAAAACATTTGCCATTCAAACCGCAACGTGCGACGCCGCAACGCAGTGTTGTGGCCCGGCCCGTCGCTTTAGTGCAGCTAGCCTTTAACCTAAGGGTCAATTCAGACCGCAACGCGACGCGTAGATGCATTTCTAAATTAGTAAGTAGGTACCTACTGTCTACTGACTACTGAATTGATAGTTTTCGTGCGACGCGATGCGACACTACACTTATTTAGAGCACTACGCGCAAGTGTCTCGACTCTCGACGCTCGCGCGCTCCGCCGCGCTGCAGCGTAGAGTGGCTGTCTCGCTACGCTACGCGTCGCTGCCGCATCGTCGTAACTCGGTAACTCGCAAAGAATAACCTGGATGTAACTGCCCGAAACCGCGACCGACCGGGTGCCGGTCGCGGTCTCGGGTCGTGGTCTCTCGTCGCGGTCGTCTTGATTCGAATGCTTATATATGAATATATATAATCTTTAATCAATATTAACCGACTTTCAAAAGAGGTTAATTTACTCATTTAAGTTTTAAAGCAAATATAATTTTTGTATTTGATTAAGTAAGTAGGTACTTATACATTTTGTATGGGTTATATAATACCTCTTAGATATTTATTTTTGAATAAAATTATATCGATTAAACTTTAACGTAATGTGATAGATATACCTAATAATAGTCTGCATATTTCATGAATTTATCCGTCATAAAAATATTATTTTAAGCTGCTCAACTATATTGTTATAAGTACCTAAAGTGAAATATTATCTGGAATGTTATTTTATACAGTAATAACTAATAAAGTGCCTATTCCAACATTATAATTTAAATTTTATGTAATATTGTGGAAAATACGTCGCAGATAACTAAATATTAGAGTAGGTTTTTCGTAGATATGTCGCAGACGGATTATGTAATACACCATATTACATTTCGGCTAGCTGTTTTAAAAAACAGGGCCATTTTGTAATGCGGCGATTTATCGATTAGCCGCCAGCCGGATTGAATGCGGCTGAATGAAAAATCGCCGAAATGTATTCGGCGCCATACATTCATCAAAACTGCTAGCCATAATGTAATAAAGCGAAAGATAAGTCGCCTCTTTGAAAGTTTTTGTTAGACAACAACAATGTTGTTGGATACCGAAAGTGTGTTGCTAAATTGATAAGTTTTGAGTGAATTAAACAAAGAAAACATTAAAAATCAGAACAATTTTCAGGTGCAATTAAAGAATTTCTATTGTTCTCGATGTAAAACCGTAAAAGGCCGGCAACGCGCCTGCAGCTCTTCTGATGTTGCAAGTGTCTATGGGTGACGGTAGTTGCTTACCATCAGGTGACCCGTTTGCTCGTTTGCCCCCTTATTTAATGATTAAAAAAAAGTACGAGGCAAGTACGATGCGGCTAAATTTAACGTGGGCCGCCTTATTGAAGAACGTATCGCAATGACAATCCGGCTAATCACTAAACCGCTGCATTACAAAACGGTCCTGTTTTTTAAAACAGCTAGCCAGAATGTAAAACGGCGGTTTATACAATCCGCCTGAGACAGATAAATCAATAATTATTCTCGTTCCATATCTCTACAGTTGTCTATTGTGCTACAGGCCACAGGACGTAACAAAAGAAAGTGAAAATACTATAGCCGATGCATGCATGTCCCATAATATTAAATATTGTACCTATATAAGAGTTCCCTGGGAAAGTAGCAGCGGTAAAAGAGCGCAGGGAATACACAGGTGTCTATAGATAATTTAAAAAATCCATACTAATATTAAAAATGCGAAAGTCTCTGTTTGTCTGTTACCTCTTCACGCCTAAACCGCCGTATAGATTAAACTGTTTGGTATGGAGATACTTTGAGTCTCAGGAAAGGACATAGGATACTTTTTATCGTGGAAAAACTTACGGTTTCCGTGCGATAAACGATTTTTGCTCAACGCAGTTACGGGCGTCATCTAGTTATTTAATAAAACAACATTCTAAAGGTGTTTGTCTATTATAATTTATAATGAATCACTAATGGAAGAGTTTCAGGTTCTGCTTGTTTAACGTCCAAGATTTTTCATACCATTAGAGCCGAGCTGGCCCGGGTACATGTGCATGTTTTTGCCCTGAAAATAAACAAGACAATATTATTATAACACAAGTTTACAAGTTTATTATTTATGTAAACTAAGCATGTCTGCATGTGACCCGTAGTACCGCTATTTTTTGATAATTTTTGTATGGTCAATGAATATACACTTGTAACGTGTTTTACTGCAACATCATCTCAGTTACGTTCAAAGAAATTTGTACGAAAAGTTCCTTTATAAGTTTATACTTCGCCGAATAATTTTTTTTTAGTTGATCGATTATTACTCAGAAATTGATGAACTCTTCTTGACCGTGATAGTTTTTCTTTTAAATTCAGCATATTTCCTACTCCCGTGAATTTTTTCATATTTCCAGAATCAACCGTTTAGCAGTTAGCTAGTAGAAGGGATGGGGGACTGGACTCTTATCGATTTCATATTTCACAAATGGATCCCTAATTAATCGAAAAATAATCTATGAATACTCATAATATTTTTGAAAATTTTGCGTGGGTTGCAGTGGACACAGTCACATATATTTTCTTACAAAGCGAAGCCTGACGCACGTGCGTAGCCTCTCCGATCTCCGTGCGCCACGGTGGAATAGAGCCCTAATCCAATTTCTGCTTGACAGCCTTAAAGGTACGCGTCCACCGGATCGGAGTTGTATGTTGATGTTGTTGATTTCAGCTAGGTATAGTACTGCGTACTGGAACTTCATTTCGGCGCCTGACAAAATATTATAAACTAGCTGTCCCGGCAAACGTTGTTTTGCCCATATTATTTTATTGAAGTGACTAAAATATAAGTACCTATGGTGCCATAGTCGTCCGATCTGGCTCTCTTAGGCATTTTCAAATATTTAAGAAAATAATTGAATGCGCCAATACGACAGTTGAATGAAAGAAGATAACGATTATTATTTTTAACAAAAAATTAAAACCGACTTCCAAGGTAAAAACAATAATAACATTAATATGAACTAAAAAGTATTAAATAATTTTTACTATCTAATAGTGCCTTTTTCCGAATTCGGCTAAACCTCAACTATTTCTGTACTCAATCTTCATTATTTTAAAGTCGGTACCAGATAGCTGAATCTTCAGTCCTCTGACAGAATATTTGAAACTTTTGGAACTGGCACCGACTTCAAAATGGGGATTGTCCATTTTTTTTAATTTTGCTCATTACAAAAACATTTCGAGGAATAAGGTCAGTGATCGTTTTTCTGTATATAAACGAAAAAAATACCCATTAGTTACTTATATTTTTGAACAAATATGTTTAACCTTAGTTTGACCTTCAATGGCGTTAAATTAGCAATAAATTCGACCAACATTACGTTTCGAACTTTTGGTAAGCTTCTCGTATCAGCTTTCACATAATGAGAACTTGCATTTGACGAACCAGCCATTACAAATAAGATTGAAAGGAAAAAAACATACTGCAGAGGTCAATTGGCCGCCGATGATGACGTCAGAGCGAAACTTTAAAAATTTATTGAGAAAAAACTAGCCAATGAATTTCAAAATTATTTAATTTATATTCTTAAAATACCCTATTTTAACGAAAAAAAATATAAAAAGTACATGTGATTTTTTTTGGACAATGCCCATTATGAAGATTGAGTACAGAAATAGTTGAGGTTTAGCCGAATTCGGAAAAAGGCACTATTAGATAGTAAAAATTATTTAATACTTTTTAGTTCATATTATTGTTATTATTGTTTTTACATTGGAAGTCGGTTTTAATTTTTTGTTAAAAATAATAATAATTTCACTCTTTTTAGTTACACTAGTACGTAAACCTTCGCGTATATTTTACGTATTTTATTACAATTTGTTAAGTGTTGAGATTTGTAAACTTTATATTTTCTAAGAAAATTTAGTTCCGCAATTCAACAACAGATGTCGTTGTTAAGCATCTGCATCGCGGTATCGCTTACTCGACAGCATTTGATAGAACTAATTCGCTACAATAAACTTTTTCTTCTCGCTCACACTCACTGGTTGTCTTAATTGATATTACGCCAGAGGGATGAACGTCCCAGGGTAACCCTACAGAACCATAAGACCAGTTTTAGGCGTATGACGTCTTTTCTTTACATTAAGAGTCACAACTCACACTCACAAAATAATATATTGTCAGTGAAGTGAACAGTAGTTAGTAAAGTATTCGATCTGTATAATATAAAGTAGTAAAATATTCGATCTGTCGTCTGCCGCCACGTGCCGCCCGCGCGACACCGTTGCCTCTGCAGCGCCGACCGCCGTGTATTAAACAAACAGGTGTTGTTATGTAACAATACATAATTATTATTATTAGTATATCCATGCCTATGCCTTGCACTACGAGTACTATCTATTCTGTGCCATGAGACATTGGTGACCCTAACACGACGTGGTAATGATGATGATGACGATGATGATGATTATGATTATGATGATGAATATTAATTGCATAGTAGCATATGCTTTCTGTTCTTAAAACAACGCCGAAACTCTCAAACGTACTATAAGGAGTCAGGAGTTCTCTCAGCATCTTCGAAACCATAGTATACCTTGACCCAATATTTGACTTTTTGGTAGCATATTCTTAGTACACTTCATATAAAACCAAAATCACCATATGTTTCCATATAAATTTCGAGGAGTTCCCTCGATTACTCATGGATTCCATCATCAGGTCACCATTTTTGTGAACATGGTACCAAATTGGAGTGAAACCTAATACAACAAAACAAAAATTTCGAAAATCGGTTCACAAACGGCGGAGTAATCGTTGAACATACAAAAATAAAAATAAAATAAAATATCCACAGCCGAACATATAACCTCCTCGTTTTTTGGAAGTCGGTTAAAAATTGAAGATGAAAGTGTGGAGTGTGGACACTGGACATAGCTATAGATCTAAACTCCCCTCGGCTCTCGCACGTGCACCCCCGCCTTGATGACGCCCACTTCGCAACCGCGGGCCATGCAGTAGAAATCGTAATATTTAATTTCGCCATAACTTTAAAACCAAACGTCCAATTTTAGTCATTCATGACCAAATATTATTAACAGAAACTGTTCTTAGTGACGAAATAATTAATTTTGATAAGGATTAATAGCATGAGTAAAATAAACGCGTTTAAATGTAGTCCGAAAAAAATCAAGATTTTTTAAATAAAAAAGTGGTTGGTGTGCCCCACTCGACATGGATAGGTATAGTGTGTCGCGGACTTTTTTTTAGATATTTATAATATCTACAACTAATTGGAAAGCCGGCTGTACACTCTCGCCGAGACACAGCGAGACGGCCCGAGTGCGAGAGTGTAAATGGGTGCGCTCGCCTCGTCTCGCGTGTCTCGGACCCTCTCGGTCCGTTGTCGGTATTTTGCGCCCGAGACAAAGGGTCTCGCGAGGAAAACGAGCGCACTACTGTACACTCTCGCGTCTTTCAGTACTAGTCCCGCCGTTAGACAGTGTAGAACAGAAAAATAACAATAATAAACGACATTATCAGTCATTATCTGTGAGAAATAAAATTAATTATGATTATAAATCTTTGGATTACAATGATATCTTTCGATGCATGGTGAATGATGAATGGTCGTTTTCGTCCATCTTGTCTGAGTTCTTAACTGCGATTGAACCAAGCGAGAATGTACATGATCACACTCGGGCAAGGGGCTCTCGCACGAGACTCTCGCCCGAGAGCTCTCGGCGAGAGTGTACAGCGGTCATAACATTTTATGGTTCTATCTTTTATAGTTTAGGCAGCGTACGCAAAATAAGTAACTTTTCTGGTTGATTTTCGTCCGAAAAACTCAAAAAACCTATTTTTTTTTAAATAAAATATAGCCTATGTTACTCGTGGATAATGTAGCTTTCGAATGGTGAAAGAATTTTTAAAATCGGTCCAGTAGTTTTTGAGCCTATTCATTACAATTATACAAACAAAGTTTTCCTCTTTATAATATTAGTATAGAAATTATACAAACAAAGTTTTCCTCTTTATAATATTAGTATAGATGACGACGATCCGTCCTAGATTTTCTGTGGTCCGCACCGTATACTCCGATTTCGACCCGGTGTACGTACGCGCAGCTTCTACCAATACATATATTATATTTTTTAATTGTCATAATATAAGTAGTCGAGATTAAAATACTTACAGGTTTGGGCTCAGCTTGTACAACACCAGCAGCCAAAATGAGGCCAAAGATGAAAGCGGAAACAATGTTAATGAAGTTCATGTCGCGGCTTGTAGGAGTTGTAACTTGTAGGAGAGGGAAGTTATCACAGATGTAGTCTTAATGCAGACGGATCACTTTATATTATAACTTACTAGAGAAAAAATAACCGTATTTATAGCGCAGACAGTTCATACCTAACTACATATTATATTACAGTGGTTTTAAATTTCAGTCACATAAAAATATGATGGAAGATGGATGTAAGTACATACTTTAAATACTTAAGTAGTTATGCTTAGTATAAATGATATTATGTGATGTTACGATATTCGCACATTTTTTTATATTTGCATTCGCATTCATATTCGGAAACAAGATACGGATATATTTTAGAGCGAATGTATATTATTGTTGATAAAATATATACAAGGGAAATTATTATTGCATTATGCATATTATGAAATGATAATACATATTTTAAAAGATACCTAAGATTTATACAATGTGTCCCGACACCGGTGTTCGAGCCTTTAACTGTTATGATGTAGGTATGGCATAATATTTTATGGACAAATTGGTTCTCAATTTTTTTCTCTCCCTCACGGTTGTAAAATGGCAGTCATTTTTAGTGTTCCGTAGTCCACAAGGAACCCTTATAAGACGGCCAAGGCGAAGACGTCGTAACGGGCGCGACATTCCGCCTTAGCCAGGGAACTCGGGGTGACGGTATGGGGATGCCGCCACTCATTGCACCGAGTCCCTGAGAAAGTCGCGATGCGCGTTGCGTTCCTGCGCATCGCGACACAAAGAAGACGACCTATGCAAGCCCCCCATGTGGGGCCTCTGTTCGGCCTAGCCGCCCTTGCGCCCTCTTAGTTTTAAGTACTGTAAGTCTGATTGTATACCCATTGTTTATGTGAGCAATAAATAAGAACAAATACTAAAAACAAAATAAAATTAATATTTTGTTTTATTATAATTACTCGCACTTGGCCGATGCCAAGTGCTAGTAGATTATCGAAATATCCGCATCTTTGTTCCGAAATATACCAAGAAAATAATAGTATTTTCTTAACTGAATTCACAGAATACTAAGGGCCCTAAGGGGATACTACATAGTACGCCTGAGAGACACTTCCAAAGTGGTGTATAAAATGTGTCAATCCCTTTAACTTCTTCTTAAATATTATATTTACATTGGTTATGTAAATATAATATTTAAAAATTTATAAGCTTTTAACTTACAAAATATACAAAAAATCAGCTGGTTAGAAAAAACTAATATTGACATTACTTACTGCCTCACTCACCGCCGTACTCAGAGACATTTAATTATGATTTAGCTTCAATTTAATGAAGAGTTTGACAGATAAAGTATGGGGCTTATGTCAAAATTTTGAATTAATTACATTTAATTAAATAATGTTCCACTCTGAGTGCGGCAGTAAGAGACATAAATTAATTACGATTAACCTTCAATTTAATGAAGAGTTTGACAGCTAATAATGTATGAGGCTTATGTCAAAATTTTAAATAAATTAAATTATTTAATTCACGAATTATTAATCCCTAGATTGCGGAAAAACGAGACACAATAGATTTCTATTGTTATCGCGGTTGCCGGTGGCCGCTTGGAGCTTGAATCAAATGTTCCACTTTATAATATACAATAAACAATTGTTTCAGCGAGCCTAATTTATTTTCATAAGACAACTAATTCTCAAACTATTTTTAAAATAGATATTATTTAACTTCTGCACTCTGCTGCTGGAGTTTGGCGATCATTAATTTTTCTTTTTCCTGTCGTTTGGCTAATTTCTCTTGTTTCTTTTGCTCCTTTTCTCTCTTTGCCAGCATCTCTTGGAATCTCTCATCTCTGGGATCAAGGGTGAAGCCAAAGTGCCTTCTTACTTCCTCCACTAAGCGCTCTTTCTTTAGCTGAAATGAATTAAAAAATTATATCAGTATTGTCAAACTTCTTCTTCTTCTTTTATTTACGGCAAACCATCGCTTTTTGCGACATTCTGCCAGTGTCAAGTAATGAAATAATTTTTTTAACGAAACGAATATGTTAAAAAAGAAATAATTTTAAATTTTGGTATTTGAGACCTGAAAAGAGAAATATTGTTAGTTATTTACGGTAGGTTAGACAATTAAGGCTTATAACAAAATAACAAGAAATACAAACAAGTAGGATATCAAAGGAAAGGGTTATTATAGCTTAATCATATTTAGGTTTATAAATTTAGATAAGAGGAAAATCAATTTGTAATTATCAAAATGATAAAGAAGGGACCTGAAATCAGTAGGTTAAGGAATGTTGCGGTTTGGAAGATGATCATAAATAATCAACAAAGGAGAATTCAGAGGGCAGGTGAAAAATATGTGATCAAGGGATCCTTCATCCAACCCACACTCACAAAGTGAAGAATCTTTTACTCTAATTTTATTAAGAAACTTAGGAGTGCAGCAATGGCCTAAACGGATTCTACATAAAGAGGAAACAACATTTTTTGTTAATTTTTTATATTTTCCAAACCAGGGCTTGTCTTATTAAATGTTGGATTGATGCGTAAGATTTTCCTTTAATTCTCCCTGTTGATTCCCAGATTGATTGCCAAGATTTATAAGCACTTTTTTGTGGTATAGTGAGGAGGTCATATGTTTGATAACAAAAATATTTGCGATCTACCTCATGTGATGAAGCAAATTTGGCTAAAGAATCTGCCATTTCATTACCATTAATGCCAGAGTGTCCTGGTATCCAAACAAGAGAAATATTCAAACCTTTTTTAAGACTATTTAACAGAGATTGTTTAATATTAAGAATAATAGAACTATATATAAAATTCTCGTGTCACAATGTTAGTCCACGAACTCCTCCGAAACGGCTTTACCGATTTTTACCAAATTTTATATGCATATTCAGTGGGTCTGAGAATCGGCTACTCGGTACTTATTATATTGATAAGTGCATTTGTTGAATAAATAATAGTAAATTATTACAACTCGAGAAAAACGACGACCATGATAGCGATGGGCATTGCCATGGTGACATATTTATTTAGTCACTACAATAAAATAATAAGGGCGATATACATAAACTATATTATGGCAAAGAAACGTTTGCCGGGACAGCTAGTAGAACTATATAATTTGTTATACATTGTATTAGAGGATACGGATTCCAGGGCACTCGGTGTGTCAGAGAAAATTACAGCATTTGATATATTATGGTTGTCTATAAATAGGCAAGCTTCTAATATACCAATACATTCACCTGTATAAACAGAAGAATGGGGAGGGCACTGGAATTGCAGTGCTATTCGTGAGTTTTGGTAATACACTGCAACGCCAGTGTTCCCATCCTCCGTTAATTTAGATGCATCAGAAAAGAAGTAGTGACTGTTCTTCCATCTCTTATCCAATTCTGACAAAAAAAGAGTATTAGAAGAAGAAGATTCTTTTGAGAATCCAATATTTATAAATATATTAGGAATATATGAAAGAGTCTCATATGGGTATTCAAATATGGGAAGTTTTGAATGTAATCACATTCAAAACGGATGGTGATGTTTTGTTGGTTATGTGATAATAATTGTCAAACTTACTTGCTCAGATAACATCTTATTTAATGATAGATTAGAATGAATACATAAATGACAATTTACCTTAGCAGCTTTAACTTCAGCTTCCTTTTTAGCTATTCTCTCCTGTAAATCTTTCTTCCAGGCATCCAACTTGGCGAACTTTTCGGCAACTTCACGGTCACGCTGAAGGATTCTCAATTTTTCTTCTTTTCTTGTCTGTGCTGCACTTTCCATCACCTCCTTTATAGTATAAGGGAAAGCAACTGTTTCATATTCAATTCTTTCTTGTATCTCTTGTTTTGTTGGCCAGCACAAACCTTAAAATGAGGATTCATTATTAATAATTTTAATTATGTTAATGTAAATTAAATTAATAATAATTAACGTTTATTTGACTGTAAAGGACATGCAATTAAATCAGACACAATAGATTTTCAATTTGGGGATTGATGGTGTGGTTGATGATGATCGATGTAGGATTGTTAGGCGAATTGTGGGTACCGCCACAATGGGTTAAGTCAACTACTACTTTTCAGATTATTCAGTATTAAATATTTACTTACTAGGATTAACACCACTTGCGATTCCATATTTTCCATACATTTTTCTATGGTATTTTACTGTCAAGTGCGCTAAGCAGTGCGGTTCCTCATAAGGCCGTTTGTCATTCATCAAGTTATAATGGGCTCTAGACAAACCAGACTTATTCCGCTTCTTCTGTATTTCAGCCTCTTTAGCTTGCGCATCTTCTGTATCATCTATGATGAAAGTTGGCTCATTTTGCTCCACTTCTGGCACAGTAGTTGAGAAACGACACACACTGCTTATTAAATTACTTCTAAGAAAGTTGTTTCTTACACATATATTCATGGTGCAAATACGTAATTAATTCCTATATAATAAAGGAATTAAAAAATTTGATGAAGGAACTTCTAATAATTTTCTTCTGTGATGAATTAAGAAATTTTAGGTTAGGTAGGTATTTATGTCAACACAAACACTGACGTTTATTTATTTTAATTTCGCAGGCAAAAGATTTTTCATCCCATTTTCTTATTTTTTTAATTTGATTGTCAAACAGCTTCCATTTTAGTAACTAGATGGCGTGTAGGTAGACAACTATCGGTAATACCAGGGAACGCCATCAACAATTACTACAAAACTGGGCAAAATAATGTAAAACTTGATACATTTCAATTTGAAAAAGACACAATAATATTCCAATGAATAGGATAATAAAGTTATTATAACGATGTTTTAGTTAAAACTCACGGAAGAAATAGCCCTATTTATAGTTATTCACACCAAATGTCACGGGAATCATAAATTTTGGTTCTTACAACATATTACCTGCACTTGTGCACGATAACAGATATAATATAATGGCAATTATTTTACCAATAATAAACATCATAAACCCAAATAACACTATTCCGGAAAAAATAATAAAAACCACACTAACAATAAAAAGTAGAAGAAGTTCCAAAGTAACAACGACCATGAGCTCTGCGATTTAAAATGAAAAAAAAAACTTCATGTCACTTTCTGGTTTTCCATTTGGCATTTGGCATGGCTGTATGGGCAACGCTCCCTTTGCCTGTCCCGACCGGGACGAATTAAAAAAAATGGCATTTGGCATTTTCATCATTCTTCAATCTAGTATTCTTCTTCTGTTTTTGATTTCGTCATCTGTCAATCGGTGATAATTTTTCGTGTTTTGCCCAAATCCCAATTTTACTCAACAATAAAATTCAAATATGGATGAATTCGCCGATAACTTTGTTCAACCAGAAGTCGATCCTGCAGCAGAATTTTTAGCTCGTGAACAAAATCAGCTAGCTGGTCTTGAAGATGATCTGGAGACTAGCGCTCCGCCCCCTGTCGCTACCTCAACATCGCCAAGCGGACTTGACGATTTCGTTGGTAAAAATTATTGTACTGTATTTATTTGTGTTTTTCTATAAAGATTATAGGTATGTTTTCACGACTTGATTTTGTATTGATTTTGAAGAAAATACAAGTCTCATTGATAATTATTATATACTCCTAAGTTACTGGTAACTGCTTATAGTCGCCTTATTTAGTTTTTCATATAAGTAATTATTACAGTTTGGTTCTTTTATGATAGTTCTGAGTTGAAATTTGTGTCGCATGTTTTATTTTATTGCTTTTTCTTTTTTTTTCTGCATTAAGAAATTCCAAGCTCAGCCGATTTTGACGCCAATGATCTATTAGACGAGGAACCGGCTCCAGTTGCCCAGCCTACAACAGTCTTCAAGCAGGAAAGAGAGGAACCAGAAAAGATCAGATTGTGGCGAGAGGAACAGAAGAAGAGACTCCAAGAGAAAGGTGATTTCATTTGATTCTTAAGTATAAAAGTAATGGCCAGTTTCTGAGCTGTTTATCTTTTCACTATACTGCAATCTGCAACTGTACTCGGCGAATATCTACAAATAAAAACTAAGGAAACAACTCCCATACTATTACCGTTTAAAATTTGATTCCTTTCGAACTGTCATGTAACATCAGCCTTTATACCGCTCAAGGCCACCAAAATATTGCAAATCTATTAAAATGTGTACCTAAGGTACACTTATTAACTGCGATTGACAGTGACGTGTCAGATGTTGTCAATTGTGGCTTTGTACAAAAAATTTCAAGTTTTTGACAGGGAGTCAATGACCGCTACCGCCATGTTTCGCTGAGTACAGTATAATATACTGTATAGTGTATAGACCTTTTGGTTGGCTAATGTCAACAAGTTAACAAATCCAAAACACTGAAAGGATAAAATGCTTTTATAAAACTTTATAATAGGTACATAAAACAATCTAAACAATAATTAGCCTATCATAACGATCAGTGTAATTTTTTTCTTATTATTTTCTTTCTTCACAAGCACCTGACAGTATTCTGTTAGTTTTAGCGTAAAAATAATCAGTGAATTCAAAATTTTGCAGATGAGGAGGAGGAGAGAAAAAAACAGGAAATGCTAAAAGTGGCTAAAAAGGAGTTAGAAGATTGGTACAAAACACATGAGGAACAAATAGCTAAGACTAAGGCAGCCAATAGGTAATGTTTCAAAGTTTAAGCAAAATGCATGATCAATAATCAGTAGAACTATTAGCTTTAAATTAGTTACAAAGTACCCTCGTACTAATAAAAAAAACACAATGTATACACAGTGTGGATCTTTTTATTTGTAAGAAATTAAAATTACAATGCATACAAAAAAGCAATAGACTTTCACTCCAATATACAATATTATTAATTACATAGAAATATTATTATGTATTACTATTATGTATTCTGTAATATACTGCACTGATAGTAGTTAGCTTAAATAATTACTAATCTTTATCCTTTTTTTTCTGATGCTGGCAGGGAATCTGCTAAGTAAGTACTTCAGTGAATATTGAGGAAAACTAACACTTTTTGTTTTGAAGTGGGTAAAGGGAAAAAAATATTGTTTTATCTGAAGGTATCTCAAAAAGAAATTATTTTGATAACACAGTACTAACTTGAGGTGGTAGTTATCCATTGTTGTTTTTGCTATCATAATTTTGTACACTATTTACTATAAAATATACCTTATTGCTTACAGTTATCAGTAATAACACCACATGTCTAGTTGGAGTTAAATACATATTATACAGTAATGAAATAAGTAGATTTTTGTATGTAATTACAATAATCTACTTTTTGTTACATATCACAACATTGTTTGTTAACTTGTAAGGTGTGCGTCTCCCCAGAAGGCCCAATCGAGCTAGGTGTATTTGCAATATATCAGAATTAAGAGCAAAAATGGAGCACCTCTACAGTCAACTAAATAAATTGAGCATTAATACGAACGACGCTGCAAGCTAAAAACCGTGGGCTTGCTGGCGTCCTGTCCCGTCAGCACGCCCCAGCTAGATCTCGGGAACCGTTGAGAGTACTATCGTGTATTGTGGTTAAAATTTTCGAGCATAATTGGAGCACTCTGCTCCCGCGAAATCAACTTCGAAACTAGAATGTGAAAGGAGTTAGATGTGATTAACCGGTGGGCTTGCTGGCGTCCTGTCCCGTCAGCAAGCCCACGCAGATCTCTGAAACGGTAATGATTTGGATTATGATTAAAAACTCTACAACAGAGCCCTATTTAGAGCACTCTGCTCCGAAAAAAAATATTAATGTAGCTTCAATAGTTCTCGAGTTACAGGCCTTTGAAAACGGGCTTGCTGCCGTCGCGTCCCGTCAGCAAGCCCATTTGGAGCGTGGAAACTACTGAACGGAGAGTCGTCAAAAATATCTCAAATCGTAGCTTAGAATGAGAGAACTATGCTCCAAATAGATCAAAATCCTAGGTTCTACGGTTTTCGCGCTATCAGCGAAAAACACTTCAGCCGCCGTAGAACCTAGGATTTTGCTTGAAAATTTGAACCACACGATAGTACTCTCAACGGTTCCCGAGATCTAGCTTGGGCGTGCTGACGGGACAGGACGCCAGCAAGCCCACGGTTTTTAGCTTGCAGCGTCGTTCGTATTAATGCTCCAATTTATTTACTTGACTGTAGAGGTGCTCCATTTTTGCTGTAAATTCTGATATATTGAAAATACACCTAGCTCGATTGGGCTTTCTGGGTGGACGCACACACTTGTAAGGTGTATTTAAAAAATGTAACCAAAAGTCTGATAATAATTTGATATTGTTACATAATTTATTGACCATATCTATAAAAACTTGAGAGGCTGTTTTAGAGAATAGTGTCAATTTAAATAGTATATTGTTATTATTGCTTATTTAATGTATTAGTGAAAACAAGAACAAATAAAAAAATATGTATACTGTTTTAATTTACTGATGTATTTTATGTACAGGAATGCAGAGAAGGCTCTAGCTAGAGGTTCCGAGGGAGCTTGGGAGGAGGGCAAAGAGTGGGCCCTTGTGTCGGAGCTGTGCGAGTTTGGTGGTAAGCGGGCGAGGGACGTCGCACGCTTGCGCTCCATAGTACTGCAGTTGAAGCAGCAGGGCGTGCGCCCCAAGTATCCGCCTCGTGCTAAAGTGTAAGTGTTATTAAAACTTTAATTTTAAAACACGCTGGGCAAGGACGTCGCCAAGGGGGGGCAGGAGGGGCAGCTGCCCCCCATAGATTCTAAAAAAGTTGCCAAATTCCTAAGTCTTTAAGTTGATTTGCTTGAAGTTGAAAAATCATTCCCGTACGTCGAAACTCGAATGAATTCACCAATTCCATTCTAATTCATAGAGAATGAGAACCACGGCCATTCTTATTTTTATAATGTCAAGTTCAAATCCCGGGCCAAGTTTTCGTTCAACATGCTCAAAGCTGGGTGCTGACTGCTGACACATATGTGTGCACTTAATCTTAAGGTGTCTCTTCACAATGGACCATGATGCCCCACTACAAGCCATCACCATTGTGTAGACGGGGTAATGGTGTAAGATGGCGGACGGCGGCGGGCGTGGCCTGCAGTGGGCCATTGTGTACTGGCTACTTTAGAGTTGTAAGAATATTTGGGTTGCAGTTTGTACCTGTCCTTGTCAAAATAAGAAGATGTGGCTAGTGTAAAATTTATGCTAGCCACTTTTTCGCAGGGTGTTGTACTTATTTGCCTGTCTTCATAATTTTTTTATTGATCAAGCTAATTTTCTTAAAATAATATGGAGCACAATATTACATTAATTTTCTTTTCTTTTACAGGTCAGCTTAAGTATTAAGAACAAGGATACATCATTGGTTTACAGTATGTTACTTTTATATGAATTATACATCAGTAAAGGATTGTTATCCGTCTTTACTAACATCAGTTCATATAATTTTTTATTTATGTGCCTAAAAAGTAAAATTTGTATTGAAATATAATAGATAAGTTTTATATTTCTTTAAATATTATGTTGAAAAATTTCGTGTTGAGAACTTAATAATTCAGAGGTTAATGCAATTAGTTAAAAAATGTATGATCAAAAAAATATATGCCTGACATATTAATTAGTACCTAAGCAAATTGTTTCACTATCTAAAAACATAGTCCGTTCTAGTATTGTTATAAATTATAATAGTTTTAATAATATGGGCCAAGTATAATCAGCAATACATTGTCAAATGCCTATAATTAGTGGATTTTTTTTTTTTTGCGTTACTTGTAACTTCAAGCAAGTTTAACACTGTAATATATAAAATTATAGTTTGTCATTTTTAGCTTTAACTAAACTTGAACTGCATATTATAATACATAGTACTTTAATAAAGATCATTCCAAAATATATTATTATACCTTTTATTATATTATTATACTCCCCGCAACTGTTGCAAAATTTGTGTATCGTGAGGGAAACATAATTTTTTCCAGGATTAAACGTAGTGAAGAGCTTGTGAATAGGTATTGACAGAAATGCTATACGGCTATAACATATTTTATAATATTAGAATGGATTTTATTTTAATATTTATTATTAATTGTGTGTCTTCTACATAGGATGAGGGTAATGAAAAAGAATAAATTCCATAAATATCATATTTTTAAATCTTTGGCAATATCTATATGCTTTCTTTTGTAAACTTTTTCAACAAGTCGCAGTAATAAATACATCAAACTAATCACCAAGAGAAATGGCCAGACTCCGCATGTGAGGTAGCTACGTAACTGCTGTCCCAGCGGTTTATTTTTGTTCAACAAAATCTTGTCATACACAATCTCTGTTCTACGACTGACATCCATCCAGTTGTACATGTTTCTTATCATTACATTGCACTTATAAGGACAAATAAAATTGCCCTGTTTCAAATCACTTATGGCGAGTTCTAGCCCTTCAATAATACTGTCTACATTGGGCTCCGTCAGGTATATCATGTTTTCCGGTAACACCTCAGGTATGCCGCCTACTCTGGTAGATACAACCTTCAAACCGCAGGCTGCAGCCTCAACTATGGCCATACAATACGCTTCAGTGAGGGAAGTATTCAGAAATATATCTCCTTTGACTAGCACATCTCTCACTTCAGAGTGTTTTAAACTTCCTAGTAGTGTGACACAGTCTTGGAAGCCCTTCCTCTCTCGCACTTCTTGCAACAGCCACATCTTAGGCCCATCACCTCCAACAATGAATCTTATGTTAGGATTCTGTGAGCACAACTCAGTGATCACAGCAGCCATCAAATCTACTCCTTTCCTGTAAACCAACCTAGAAACAATTACTATAGTGATAACATTTTTGTCTCTTTTGCTCGGATCAGGAGTAAATGTATAAGCATCAACTGCATTAGGTATGACTGATACCTTGTGTGCTTTAACCTTGGCTCGCAACACAGTGTTCTCCTTGCCAGTGTGAGACACACATATACAATGATCACACTCACACAAACACATTTGTAAATATTTATTGGTGAGTACTGCAGACATATCGGCAAATCCAAACAGGCTATGATCCGTGAACACAGTCTTTAGACCCATAAGCTTGCCAATAATGGACACTTCGTGGGCCAATACACTGAATGCTGAATGACCGTGTACAATCTGAATGCACTCTCTAATTAAAATGTACCTGACTAATGCTATATTACATATCATAGTAGGCAATGCACACTGTGAGTAGAAAACTCTTATAGGTAAGTAGTAAACTTTGAGCCCTCCAGTTAAATACCTCACTCCTACACGGTCTCCATAACAGTGAGTAATAACAATTACTTTGTGACCATTTTTTATCAAGCACTGTGACAAGTTGTATATGTGCTCTTCGACACCTCCCGTGTTGGGATAAAAGAAATCGGATGCCATGCAAATAGTATGTCTTCCACTGGTTTTCATTGGTTTTAGAATCGAATTCTGCTAAATTAAAAGCCTCAAATGTTTTCTTCCAACTTCAGCCTGTGTAGACCGCAGCCTTGTTTGCTTAATGTTTTATGCATAACTTTAAAAACCATATATTAACACCAATGAATAATAAGTAATAATACAATCAATAATTAATTGTTATGGATTTTTTAAATTTTATTACAAAAGTAAAAAATCATTAAAAAATCGTGAAAAAACTTTGAAACACTTCTGTCTTCTTCATCTCTCTCAAATGTCAATTTTGCCACAGGTGGACGCAAGTTCCGAACAAAAAAAAATTGGGTTCCAAATTTAAACGTAGCAACTGTACCCAATCACCTAATCTGTGCTTGATTTGTGCAAGGTCGACTGTGATTGGCTGATAAAAAAGACCATAAAGAATATAAACTACATGAGAAAAAAGACGAAGAAGGAGTTTAAAACTCAAAGCAAAGAGGATGTAAACTGTATACTACGTAACAAGAGATCGGACTTAGAAGAAAAAAAATTAACATCCGTTATTTTTTTAATTTGAAACTGAAGTTAAAATTATTAAGTGCAAAACCTTTCACTCTAAACATACCGAAAATTAAAAAAAATAAAAATAAAAAAGAAATGAGCTCAAATTAATGTTTTATTTCAATAAAAATATTGTACATAACTTAATAAATAGGCTAATAAGGTAAATTAAACAATAAAACAGATTTAATCCACAAGCTTTTGTTGATTTCTATTATTAAATATTATAATATTACAGTACAGTTTTCTGTATTTTATTTATAAATATAATAGAATAGCTGTATATGCTACTCTACTAACTACTTGATTGGCTTATACACTTATACAGTAAACTCTATATAGGGAGGGGATTAAAGCTGCGCGTCCACCAGGTCGGAATCGGGACGTACGGAGCGGACGGCACGTCGTGTCGTCATATATTTGTCAGGTGCAGAATGACGTTCCAGTACTTCTAGTGCAGTTCATAGTAGTCAGTACCATACATACAAAGCAACAAATCCGTCCACTGCGTACCTACGCTCAGATTCCGATCCAGTGGACCGCACCTTTATACATACACACTTTGTTTTCTTATACCCTATATACGACAGCTGAAATCTATCGCGCGGGCTCACTCACACACACACGGGCACCTCACTTGATCAGAGGATTTTTCCTTGGTGACCGTACCAGTTACCATTCATAATCCCATACCTTCCTTCTCCTAAAATCTCCTTGCTTTGAATCTCTTTGCTGCTTTCGTTCCCAAGCGGTCGCATGCGACCGCGAGAACAAAAGACTTCCTAGAATCCGCATACAGTTTACATCCTCTTTTGAATCCGCGATCGAGGTAACAGCTATTGCTTACAGACTGAAATGTTGTAAAGTAGCTGTGCTGTGGACCTATAAATCTGAAATTAATGAAAAATTTTTCATTTACTACATTTCCATACAGTTTACATAAATTATTTAGTATAGTTAATAACCTTATGTATTGTTACAATAAAACAATATACACATGATACACATTTCATCATTTTCCAAATTAACTGCATACTGAATACTGATATACATTATAATATTTTCTATGAAATAATAATCTATCTTTTTCATATTAATATTATAGTTAAAGTTGTAAATTATTGTACAAATATGCAAATAGTACTACGACATACTTTGTATTAGAACATGGTATGATATCGTTATGTTTTGCTTCAATTTATCAATTTACGGTTACATTTACATTTTACAATGACTTACCTTTCGTTTTTCATTAATTAGTCCACTTAATTTACAATTTTTGTATTTTTGTAATAAATAATTTTCACAAAATAAAATTCGAACTTTGAGTTTTAAACTTCTTCTTCCTTTATTTTCTTATGTAGTTTATATTCTCTATGGTCTTTTTTATCAACCAATCACAGTCGACCGTGCTTAAAAATTGTACAGATTACGCGATTTAATTTAGTAGCAACGTTTAAATTTGGAACCCAATTTTTTTTTGTTCGAAACTTGCATCCACCTGACTCAAAGTTCGATTTTCATTTTGTGAAAATTATTTGTAGGTAGCAACTCATACAAAAATTGTAAAATATGTGGATTAATTATTGAAAAACGTAAGGTAAGCCATTGTAAAATGTAAATGTAACCGTAAATTGATAAATTGAAGCAAAACATAACTATGTCATACCATGTTTTAATACAAAGTATGTCGTAGTATTATTTGCATATTTGTACATTAATTTACAACTTAAACTATAATATATGAAAAAGATAGATTATTATTTCATAGAAAATATTATAATGTATATCAGTATGCAGTTAATTTAGAAAATGTTGAAATGTGTATATTGTTTTATTGTAATAATACATGAGGTTATATTAACTATACTTTAATAATTTATGTGAACTGTATGGAAATGTAGTAAATGAAAAATGTTTAATTAATTTCAGATTTTTAGGTCCCTATACTAGTTTGCAACATTTTAGTCTGCAAGTAATAGCTGTTAAGGAGATTTTAGGAGGAGAAGGAAGGTATGGGATTATGAGTGGTACGGCCACCAAGGAAAAATCCTCTGACCAAGTGAGGTGGTATGCAGCTGGCCTGAGCCCGCGTGATAGACACACAACAATATTTACCGATATACTTAATAAAGTACTCTGTGATTTATCGGAGCTTAACACACTACTTCTTCTTCTTTTAATAATGGCTGACTCGGTGAGTTGCCAATGTCAGAGTGTCCTCCTTCTTTAATTATGGCGGCCTCAGTGAGTTGCCAATGTCAGAGTGGCTACTGGCTGTGTTGACTTTGCTCTATTGTAGGTCTGGTGAAGCAACAAGGTACAGCGGAATCTAATTTAGTAAGTGTCAACACACGACTTAGAGATTTGACAGATTGTCATTCTTTATTTCTTTCTTTTTCTTCTTTTTTGGCAACTTGACGGCGTTTTCACACGAGACACGACACTACACGGTTCATAGACAAATATAAATTGTCTATGAACCGTGTCGTTTGAACGTTTTCACACGAGCGACGATTTCTGCGACGACACCGCATTCACTTATGGCTGGTTTACACGTGATAAGTAGATAAATGGTCAAATAAATTTTAACTTATGACCCTATACTTACTTAACTAAATTTTAACTTGCTAGTGGCTACTAAATTTTGTGTTTACAATTTACAAATTTAAAATTAAGTTAACTACTTATCAACTTAGTACGTGTAAACCAGCCATTAGTACTCAAAAATATTATGTCATCTATTGTTGGGTTTTGTACAATATAATTTTAAAAGATAGTTCGATGATCCTTTCTAACATCAAGTGGTACGCGGGGCATATTGTATTATTTAAGGCAGTAATTTTAGTGGCCTGGTTCAAAATTCAAACTGAATCAATGAACCACAGACAACTTTCATAATATCTTTGTAATTTTTTTATCTGTGCTAAAAAACGTGACGACATAGCGGATTGTCGTCTCAAAATCGTGTGTCGTGCTGTGCGGTGTCGTTCCGTGTGAAAACGGTACATAGAAATGTAGGGCCCACGGAATCGTCACCGCATTTTGTCGTGTCGGGTCGTGTCTCGTGTGAAAACACTCTTACACAAAGGATGTGTATGTTGTGCCACAGACAAGGTAAAAAGGTAAGGAATATGGCGGGAAAACCATATTCCTCCTATTATATTTTTCATCATCGTTTTCATGTATCGTCAGGTCTAAAGTCTAGTCAAAGTCTAAGTAAAAGTAAATACAGTCAAGGAGTCAAGTCGGTCGATTCAGTAAAGTGGTAGACGCTTTACTGAAACTTTCGATGGAGTTTTGGAGGGAACACAAATATTGTGTTCCCTCCAAATTGAACACAAATTTCTGGATATTACATCACTTTTCTACACTTGTGCATGAACACGAATATCTAATGGTTAATATTCTACCAATATTACACATTAAAAACCCAGCTAACACAATTTTAGGAAAATAATATAAAAACACAACAGCACACTTTAACATTCCCGGCAAAACTCCAGATTGTCGAGTGTTTTCACACGAGACCCGACACGACACGACAAAATGCGGTGACGATTCCGTGCGCCATACATTTCTATGTACCGTTTTCACACGGAACGACACCGCACAGCACGACACACGATTTTGAGACGACAATCCGCTATATCGTCACGTTTTTTAGCACAGATAAAAAAATTACAAAGATATTATGAAAGTTGTCTGTGGCTCATTGATTCAGTTTGAATTTTGAACCAGGCCACTATAATTACTGCCTTAATTAATACAATATGCCCCGCGTACCACTTGACGTTAGAAAGGATCATCGAACTATCTTTTAAAATTATATTGTACAAAACCCAACCATAGATGACATAATATTTTTAAGTACTAATGGCTGGCTTACACGTACTAAGTTGATAAGTAGTTAACTTAATTTTAAATTTGTAAATTGTAAACACAAAATTTAGTAGCCAATAGCAAGTTAAAATTTAGTTAAGTAAGTATAGGGTCATAAGTTAAAATTTAGTTGACCATTTATCTACTTATCACGTGTAAACCAGCCATAAGTGAATGCGGTGTCGTCGCAGAAATCGTCGCTCGTGTGAAAACGTTCAAACGACACGGTTCATAGACAATTTATATTTGTCTATGAACCGTGTCGTGTCGTGTCTCGTGTGAAACACCGGCCTAATCTTAGTTTTAAAAATTTTGTTCATTAAATTAAGAGGTGCAGGAAAAAAAGACAATTATTTTCCTGTCTGATGAATAATCAAGGCTATAATAATTATATGCCATTATTGTGAATCGCTGTAATACTGACAGAATATGAGATCTTTTCACGTGGAAACTTTCCGACGATCGTGAATCGGGCAGCTGGCAACACTGAAGGCACAAAAAAGAAGGAGAAGAATATTTCATATTGTTTTCAATCGGTGTTTTTAGGTTAAAAATATTTGCCTAAAGTATTTTTATTTTACTATTTACTAAACAGTGAGACTACACGTACATATTTATAAAGGAATGGAGGAGCACAGAAAAGTAGAGCGTAAAAGAAAACGATTTTCCGTTCGCTTAAAAACTTCCAAAGGGATTACCTGCACGGATACTCCAAGTCCGGTATTATTTTTTTGTTAAAAGATATTGTTTAGAAATTCATACATTTCTAAATTCTAAACAACGTTACATATTTGGGAGTTACACTACATAGTGTAACTCCCAAAAATGTAACATTTCTCTCTAAAACGTTTTCAGAATGTTGTCCTGTGTAACGTCGGTCAAGCAACAGGCTTTCATAAAGAATCCTTGTTAAAATTAATATCGCAGCTTCCAGAAAATGTGCAAATATCTAAATTCATCACTGAAAAGGGTGAATCATATTCATTTGTAGTTTTCAACAATGGAGACAGTGCAAAACTATTTTTTGAAAAGTTTAATGGAAAAAGTTGTAATGTAGACCGCACAGTAATTTATATGAGCTATGTAGAAGATGGTAAGTCTACTTGTTATTTATATCAGCATGTAAATAAATCACATTCTTGGTAATACTTCAGATTGCAAACTAATTTTTTTTATTTTTCAGTACCAAAGAATGAAGTTGTATGTCCTGCGGAAAACCCACAAGGTTTGCACTTATTAGAAAACTTCATCAGTGATAAAGAGGAAATATTACTTATCAATTTATTTGATTGGGTCGAGGAGGCCAATCTGAAGAATCGTCAGGTGAAACACTACGGATATGAGTTTAGATATGGAAGTAATGATGTGGACTTGAGTGCACCTCTGTCAGAGAAGATCCCACCAGAATGTGATATTCTGTGGAAAAGAATCAGAGAATCTGGGTTCAACATTGATACTCCTGATCAATTGACTGTAAACAAATATAGCCCGGGCCAAGGTAATTGGATTTAAAATCATTTTCAGTGTTATAAACACTTTGTTCTGTAAAGTCTAAAATTTTAAAATATTATATTCAACTACAAATATAATACATGCAACATAATATATCATATACAGCAATATTTTTCAATCTTTTTTAAGATTCAATTTTATATTTGATCCTTGTTTTTGAAAATGATAATAATAACCCCCTTAGGAAAAAAAAACCCTTTGCTTTTTTATCATGCTTGTATGCTTATAAATAATATATCCATATGCATCCTTCGGTTAAAATTCTCCTACTTAATATAGTATTTTTATTGACATAGTTCCTCAACCTCTGGCAACCCCCGTACCAGGCTGAAAAGCACTGATATATTAGAGAATATGAATATTTGCTTTTATTATCTATCCATTGATGTTTTTAACTTATCAAACAAAGGAGGTAATGTAAGTAAAAACTCATCGGAGGTGATGGACTGGAAACATCATAGCGGACAATATGTACCAGTAGTTGTTCCAGCTAGGTCCCTACTGATTATGATAGATGAAGCTAGGTAAATTAATGTAGTGTTTGATTAATGCCAAATGGCTATTCTAATATGTATTGTGTTTCTATCTTATATATAAAAATGGATTTTCAAATGTGTTAGTCGCGCTAAAACTCATAAACGGCTGAACGGATTGGGCTGATTTTAGTCTTAAAATATTCGTAGAAGTCCAGGGAAGATTTTAAAGTGACACGAAGTTCACTGGGACAGCTAGTATTTTTTAATTACTGCTAGTCTTAAAAAAAAAATTACCATTGGGGGATGAATTTTTACTTACATTATAGTTTTATTTCACAGGTATACCATCCCATGTGGACAGACATAGTCCATTTGCTGACACCATCCTGTCACTCTCATTGGGTTCGCAAGTGGTGATGGACTGGAAACATCATAGCGGACAATATGTACCAGTAGTTGTTCCAGCTAGGTCCCTACTGATTATGACAGATGAAGCTAGGTAAATTAATGTAGTGTTTGATTAATGCCAAATGGCTATTCTAATATGTATTGTGTTTCTATCTTATATATAAAAATGGATTTTCAAATGTGTTAGTCGCGCTAAAACTCATAAACGGCTGAACGGATTGGGCTGATTTTAGTCTTAAAATATTCGTAGAAGTCCAGGGAAGATTTTAAAGTGACACGAAGTTCACTGGGACAGCTAGTATTTTTTAATTACTGCTAGTCTTAAAAAAAAAATTAAACAGTTTAGATGTTAGCTATTTAATGCTTCAACTCAGGCCTGATCAGGCCGCGATAACAATTGAATAGATATTGTTTCTGGATTTCCCACAATCGAGGTATTAATGTTTCAGTCTTTGTGTATGTTCAGTAATAATAATTATCATTTTCAAAGACAAGGATCAACAATCAATTTAATATGTTGTTTATAATTAAAGACGTGAGTGGAAGAACCAGATAACTAAGGACAATATATCATTTTTCCCTTATAATTTAAACAAACCTTGTATCTTACCTACTTCATCATCTGGCTATACATAAAATCCACATTTTTTTATTTTGAATAATTTTCTCGACCCTAAAGCCTTCGTTTATGAAAAAACTGTAGTTTTTAACTGTTTTTTACGGTCTTCTTATTCCACGCATGTCTTAAATTTAATTTATACATCTCCAGATATGACTGGCAACATGGTATTCAACCGCGGACCTGGGACCCCATTATAGAGAAGAGGTTGCTCAACAAGGAAGAAGTTAAAGTCATGACCAGTGACACAGAGCCGAGGGGAACTAGAATATCTCTAACATTCCGCAAAACTAGGCAAGGACCTTGCAAGTGTGGGTACAAGGTGCTTTGCGATAGCTCCGGTGTAAAATCAGCTGATGATATTGATGGTGAACTGGCGTCCAATTTGGAGGAATTGCATGTGCATCAGGTAAGTTTAAAATTGTTAAAAAAAATTATTCCAATTTTAAGTTTTTGTGTCCCTTAGCCAAGACTCCATTTTCCGGATTTTGGCATTTAAATAAAGAAAAATATGAACTTCATTAATAGGCTACTTGACCTATTTTTTTTCTTCATTCTAATCGCTTCTTAATCATTCATTTTCACAAAAAAAAACGAACATTTTCATATTTTAAACAGTAGAAACCCATAAAAATGTCGATTGAAAAATATGTCTTTTAAATGGCGCCAAAAACACTGTCGGCCATTGTACCGCCATAGTGTGACGTCATGTTTTTTGTATTTTATACTTTCTTTATTAAAAAAAAGTTTTATGTGCTAAGCGTACGAGTCTAACAGTGCCAAAAAATAGAAAATAATTTAGAAATCATTTGTAATATTGAACACTTTTGTAGAAAAGTTTTGGCCATTTCATTTTCCAACTACAATAAATGGAGATAATACCTATATAAAACTGATGTTTTATTTGAATTATTCAAGAAAATATATTTTATAAATCTTTCTAGGCTTATTCATATTATTTATGTACAAATAAACTTAAATATAAAGAGCGAGAAAATCCATTGTAAATCTTTTTCCTACAATTTTTTTTATCTAGTTTGCGATGAATTCCAAAAAAGCATGTTGCTCTCACCTGCTGCAGTTTGATATAATGTACCTTAATACAGCCATGTTCTATATTACTTGTAGGTGTATGAACAAATAGCTGGCCACTTCAGTTCGACGCGACACAAGCCTTGGCCGAAAGTGGTAGAATTTTTACAAAGCACCCCCGTTGGCTCCATAGTCTTTGACTTAGGTGCAGGGAACGGAAAGAACATATTGAAAAGGACAGATATTGCTCAGGTATTTATGAATGAAACATTGCATGAAAATAATATTATGTTAATTGATATATAATATTACTAGCTGTTGCCCGCGACTTCGTCCGCATGGACTTCAGTTTATAGCGGGCGGTGTTAGCATTGGTAGGTTTAAGGTTTCGTCACTCATCACTGCATAGATAAAGTACTGAGTAATTCATTATCGACGTGTACAACAATCGAAAGAATCGAAACACGTACCTCAACATGGTACCACCTCTTATAGAAAGATGCATGAGCAAGCGATAACGCGATGGAGGAGACGCACGGCGCCATCTATTATGAATTTTTGGAACTAACTTAATTTGACCAGATTTACGCATTTTCACCCTCTTACAACCCCTTTTTCAGGTTGAAAAGTAGCCTATGTCCTTTCTCAGGCTTCAGACTATCTGTGTACAAAATTTCATTACAATCGGTTCAGTAGTTTTGGCGTGAAAACGAGACAGGCAGACAGACAGACAGACAGAGATACTTTCGCATTTATAATATTTAGTATAGACTAGTATAGATAAATGCGAAAGTGTGTCTGTCTGTCTGTCCGTCTGTCTGTCTGTCTGTTCCTCTTCAAGCTCAAATCGCTGAACCGATTTTTCTGAAATTTGGCCTGGAGATATTTTGAGTCCCGAGAAAGGACATGGGATAGTTTTTATTCCGGGAAAATGTAAGGTTCCCGCGCGATACACGAATTTTGGCGCAACGGAGTTGCGGGCGTCATCTAGTCTAATATAATATATAAATCTCCTGTCACGATGTATGTCCGCGATGGATTCCTAAACTACTTAACCGATTTTAATGTTTATTTTTTTTAAATGTGTGCTTTTATCCAATTTGAGAGATAGGATAGCTTAGATCTTTAATTATAGTCGCAATTTTATTTTATTGCAAATTATTTGTCTATAAAGAGCGGCCATTGTTTATGCGACGCGGGTCACGTGATAGCGATGGACGTTGCCATGGTGACATACTTATTTATGGCCGTTCCCAATATTTGATCTATCTCTGGTTATGCCCTACTAGATATAGGAATAGCTCTCATTAGACATTAGCTAGAGACATATTTTATGTCAATTCAATTTTAGCTGCGATCGATCGTACGTCGGCCGTTAGTCACTTCAATAAAATAATACGGGTGATATACTTTATATAATATGGCAAAGAAACGTTTGCCGGGACAGCTAGTGTAATATAATTTGTTAACTTCTGCAGTCAAAACTTCGCCATATAATCATGTTATTTTGCAGATAGCGTGCGAGCGCAGCGCAGGGTTGGTGTCGGAGTGCGGCGCGCAGTGCGCGGGTGTGTGCGCAGGCGCAGTGCGGCTCGACATACTTACCGCGCCGCTGTGTGACGCGCGCGCCGATCGTGTTATATGTATTGCGGTCATACATCATTTCAGTAGTCACGTAAGTAGATCAGTGGCCTTATTCATAATGCCCAATTTGACTCCGATTTGACAATTACTTGAATTGCTATTGACGTTGTTTTTTGAGAAATTTTATTGACGTATAGATTTATTATTATTTGAAGCTAAAATAAAGGTACAAATTCGCGCCTGTTCAGACCAAATCGTAACCAATATCTAGGTGTGTACCATAAGCATTTCTATGACATATGGCGAGTAAAATACATTCTTACATAACAGGCCAGACGACTGCAAGCCGTCGGTACAATCGCGCGGCTATTGCGGCCAGGTGGACTCGCCTTAATCACAGTATGGGCGAAGGATCAGAAAAAGTCCTCCTACCTCTGCAAAAGCAAGGAAAACCAGGAACCAAAAACTCATGCCACGGTCGGCGGACTTAACTTACCCGTGCACGAAAATAGAACGCAATTCCAACATAACGACCTCCTTGTACCTTGGAAATTACGGAGGGTAGTAGACAAAAAAGATCATCAAAAGTCCGAGAGTAAATTAGGCGATCCAGACACGACCTTGCTTAGATATTACCACGTGTTCGAAGAAGGAGAATTGGACAAGCTCTGTGGGGCCGAGCTTGTGGTCGAACAAAGTTTCTTCGAGGAAGGCAACTGGTGTGTGATTTGTAGGAAAGTTTAAAGAACCAAAACTAGATGGCGCTACTGTGTTATAACTTACAAAGGATAGTCCACATTGTGACGAGGCGCAACGAGCGGGCCGCAATTTCCGTACATGTTTTATGACCGAGTGCATGATAGATTAGGATAAAACAAATCAACATGCCGGGTATACCTACTGCAGAAGTGGCCATAATGTTGCCAACATTACACACTACGAATAATAAAACCTAAGGAAACGTAACTCCCATACTAATTACAGTTTTAAATTTGGTTCCATTCGAACTGTCATAACGTCAGCCTTTTTAAGTTTATACCGCTCAAGGTCACCTAAATATTGCAAATGTATGAAAAGTGAACCTAAGGTTATAAAATACTTGCCAAAAAAAGTGATTTTTTGACAAGTATTTTGGAGCATGTTTTTTGACGGAGTTACTCTTCCTTAGTTTTTATTATTCGTAGATTACACAGGATGTAGTGTAAAATACAATATATTTTATAAAATATTGAATTTCTTTTATCAAACCATAAACGCAACATAAACTTTGATTCTATTATGTGAAAATGTGTCTGTCTGTTAGCTCTTAACACCTAAACCGCTAAACCGATTTTGCTATACGTATGGAGATATTTTGAGCCCGGAAAATGTACGGTTCCCGAACGATAAACGCATTCTGTCGCAACAGTTGCGGGCATAACTACTATTAAAAAATAAAACAGAAAGATTTTTCAAACATTTTATTTGCTACAGGACCATATCATTAATTACGAAACAACTATAAAACTACAAAACCAATAATTATACAACACTTGTCTTTAATTCGGTTAATATTACACACTAGGGCCCGTATTTTTGGTCAGTATTTAAAATGCGACCTGGTCTCAAGACGTGGTTCGGCTCTGTGATTGGTCCAAATTTTGACAGCCAACCAATCACAGAGCCTGAACCGTGTCTTGAGACCGAGATGCATTTTGAGTACTGACTATTTATACCGGCCTAACACAGTTACGCACAACAATTCTACACATTTAAAGGCCTTAAAGTAAGTGAATATTTATTGATTAACAAACAAGAAAACTCAACAATTTAAGAACTACAACGAGGAACAGTGAAAATAAATATTAAAAATACACATAACTCCGTTTATACAAATTATGTCCATTATGTTTATACAGGTGCAACCAAACAAAGTGATAACATTTTATGCCCGTATTTTTGGTCAGTACTCAAAATGCATCTCGGTCTCAAGACACGGTTCAGACTCTGTGATTCACAGAGCCGAGCCGCGACTTGAGACCGGGTCGCATCTTAAGTACTGCCCAAAAATACGGGCCCTAGAGGTCTGTGTATAATGTAAGTTTCTACAATTATTAATTTCTATTAAAATTATTTCCTTTAATGTTATGATCTATCTATAGCATATTTTATCGACAAATTGGCCCTCATTTTTTTTTCTCTCTCAAGGTTGTAAAATAGCAGCCATTTTAGTTTTTCTCGGGCTTTCACACTAATCTGACCAGAACTGCTCTTGTAAATATCCTATAAAGATAAAAAAGGTCTCATTTGATAGCTAAATTTGTGGACTACGCTTACACAGGCAATATGTTATAAATTTCGTGGAATTAAACATAGAAAAACCCAAGTTTAAGAAAAAAAATTGTGTATTTTTTATTAATGGTTTTTTGTGAAAAATGTAGCAGATTAAACTGGTTCTTTTTTATTTTTAAAAGATAGAGGAAGTTTTCATCTTCTAAAATTCTTTTACTTCAATGCTCTAAGTTTAGAAGTTATAACGATTTTCTTATGATTAGTATGCATCCAAAGAAAAAAATATTTTTTCAAAAGTTGGAGAAAAAAATAATTTGAAAGCCAATTTGTCACTAATATAAGCCATACATCATGAGTTCAATTTTTTTTCTCCAACTTTTAAAAAAAATATTTTTCTTTGGCTTCATACTAATCTGACCACCTCATCATAAGAAAATCCTTATAACCTCTAAGCTATCTAATTTAGAGCATTGAAGTAAAAGAATTTTAGAAGATGAAATTTTTCTCTATCTTTTAAAAATAAAAAAGAACCAGTTTAATCTGCTAGATTTTTCACAAAAAGTCATTAATAAAAAAATACACATTTTTTTTTCTTAAACTTGAGTTTTTCTATGTTTAATTTCACGAAATTTATAACATATTGCCTGTGTAAGCGTAGTCCACAAATTTAGCTATCAAATGAGACCTTTTTTATCTCAGGTGAGATTAGTGTGAACGCCCGAGAAAAATTAAAATGGCTGCCATTTTTAAACCGTGACAGAGAGAAAAAATTTTAAAGCCAATTCGTCGATAAAACATGCTATAGAACATGATATTAAAGGATCGGACACCGGTGTCGAGACACATTGTATAGAGTTCGCTGTAAAGTAGCAGCGCTAAAAGAGACATTTTTTCACCTTTGTATGGAAAAAATCATTACGTTGGACGTTAGGCGCTTGCCAATACAAATCACAAAAGAAATTGCTCTTTCAACGCTGCTACTTTCACAGTGAACTCTATACAAGGGACACATACACACCCTAAACTAAAGTATTTTCACTCTTGTTTTGTAACATCCTGAATACATATAGGGTTTTTTTATCTATTTATTAATCCTTCAAGCCCCATAAGAGCACCGGTGATCGCGTCAACAATATAATACAATAGCATTTCCAAGATTCCGCGATCGAAGGATTAAAGGGGTTTTGTCGAATGTAGGGGGGTTAGAACTTAGGACTTCATCAGAGCCAATTGTAATATCGGTATGACGGGTATAGTAGACAGATCAGCTAGCACGGCATCCACGTTTTGCGGTGTGTTCACTTGAAAAATGTTTTCCTTCCTGAAACTCAAGATGGCTACTGCTAGTAGGGGCAGGATTTCCAACCTATCGTACCCGAGTATAGCGTCCCATAGCAATAGCAACTGATCGGGAGGCAAGTGGCCGCTGAATGCACGCATCAACCATTTGAACACCACACGGATTCTGAAATAAAACCTTATTGAAAAAATTAAAAAATGAAATGGCTTCTACAGTTCGGGACCTAAGCCTGGACAATGGGGGATTTGATATTCCATTTGCCATCAGGTGTCGCCATGTAGCCTTATGGTCTATCGTGTCATATGACAAAATATAGCTGTCATATCATCACGATATTGCTGCCACAACACTGACCTCTATAATACACTGGACAGGCGATGGCTATCAATAAAATGTTCCTATTTAAAAGTCGCCATATTGGCGCTGATTGCTATGTGAAAGCAGTAGTGAGTGTACTTGGAACTACTATTTTGCAAATGGCGGTTGCAATTTTCTATGAAATTAGTTCACAGTACGCTCACCGTGGCGCTTCAAATCGGCACAAGAAATAGGTGTCATTTTGTACGGCATAGCCAGTCCAGTGTATTATAGAGGTCAGTGTGCCACAATGATATCTATTTAACACTATAGACCCTAAGGCTATATAGCGACGAGCGGTGGCAAATGGAAAATCAAAAACCCTGATTACCGGTGTCACATAGGTATCATGTGTCAGGATGTTCCACAATGAGTATTCTCACTCCTATAAGTTTATAAGAGGCTTTAGTGGTTTTCTATGTGCCCGCTGTGTTTATTAACCAAACAACTTAGATACTCACGGATTAACGTTAATATTTCGGAAATGTATCCAAAGCAGGGGCTCGTTGGCTTCCAATAGTCTCTCGTAGAGAAGGCACAACGAAACAATACCCTGCAAAGCATTGAAACAACATGACTATCATACCCATAAACATTAGATTCTACCCACAATTTTTAATTTTAGCGTGACCTTGAATAAGGCTGCGTTTACAGTTTCGACCAGAGATGTGTTGCGTGGAATGTGTTTTTGAGAACCATCAGAAGCGCTTCGTTGACGCGAGCTTGCCATGACATCGCTCAGCGCGGCGATGCTATTGGATCTTAAAAACACATTCCTCGCAACAAAATATCTCTGGCGGAAACGTAGCCTAAGCGGTCTCCAAAACGAGAACCGTCGCAAGAAGTAACGGCCTGTCCACATCTCCACGTCACGACTGACTACGTCGTCAACGTGGAACGGTGCGGTATGCGGCCATGTGGACATGCCCTAACATGGCGCTTACGGAAAAACTACCTGTGGGTGTGTGGAGATGTAGTGCAGGTGATGCCAGTACCTCACGTAGAAGGCGCGGAAGGTGCAGTACAGCTGCACCGGGTCAGAGTACAGGTAGCAGAACGGCGTGGCTGGAGAGAAACAAAATAATAGTACCTAATCTTACATAATGTGCGCGTACCTTTATTGGAACGAAGTTCCTTATCTCGCGTTCGGCGTAAATCTTGAAGGCTAGACAGATTTATATTTGACCTTGATTTGACCTCGACATTTTTTATTAGTACCTGCATGGTAGGGACAGAGGGCGTTGATAGCAAGCATTCCTAAGCGTCAACTAGATAGTTTTTTTTTAATAAACAGCGTCGCGTTGTGAGTATTCCTGGGCGTCAATAGATGGCGTTTTTTTAAATTACACTTACAGGTTTTTTGAACATAAGAAATAATTTCGTTCCATTCGGGTGTCCTTTGACACCTCTCAAAGTTTTTTTATTAATTTAAGTCGGGCATCTTGGCCCATATTACCTTACAGACTAATTACATACATACCCACATATTTTATATACTTAAACTATCACTAAACACGTATTGTCTGCGACGTGGGGCGCGACGTGTTCGGAAGTCGTCCTCTGAACCTCCTGTAGACGACTCCAATCGGCCAGAACTCCTTCTCGAAGGTGGGTAGATAATGTGTCGGGATTCTCACCACAAAGGAGCTAAAATTCATTTTGTGGCGGGACTCCTTGTGCTCACCTTAAAGGCGGGACACCTTAAAGGTGAGCACTAGCCGTATATAGCTACACTGCAGCGGAGCTACGCGACTCAGAACGTCAGTGCTGCTCACATCATTGACGTAGAATACACGATCAGTTTTTCATCAATCTGATCCATCAGTCTGTAAAGATTGACGGAAAACTGATCGTCTGGCCCACGGATTGATGGACTGATCTTTTTTTAATAATATGCAAGTACTTTTGACGTGAAAACGTCTTATAATTCGATGGAGCCGGCTGCACGCATGAAACAACATGACTTATGCGGCGTTACCTCGCTCTGAGGCGTTCCATTTTCTTATGATGCTGTCACGCTCAACTATCGCCAGTAAACCGACTTTACAGACAACCGATTTTTTATTACCATCAGTATTCCGTCAATCAGATTGATGAAAAACTGATCGTGTAACCTATGAAATTCACTCAGTTGTAGCTCAGTGCTAGAACATTTGAATTCATGTATTTTATGAAAGGCAAGCTGTCACCCATTAAAATCCTCACCGTACATAGTGAACCCGTGGAAGGGTATAACGCCACTGGGGGGGAAAGTGGTGACGTCGCCATGTCGGCCGCGCACCGGCACCGTAACGGGCGCGCCGATGTGTCCCGCCAGCTGGCCCAGCACCTCGCCGTCCCGGGAGAAGCACAGCATCACCTGGGCGAGAGAGGCACAAAGTCATAAACTATTTTTGAAGTGAAAACTTCTTTAGCGGCGTTGAGCACTTTTGTGGGATGGGTAAAAACTGTGAAACTCGCGTCAGATTCTCGTGCTGATCGAAAAACCTTGGAAAAACCGTAAGACGGTTGGAGAGTAGTGTTTTGTGTCGAACTCGAACTCGAAATCGAACTCGAACTCGAATTGATTGTAATTTGTAAGTAAGGGTTTCGAATAATTAAAAAAATCGATTTTCATAAAAAGTGGGTTAAAATTTAATCTATTATTGTAAGGGTTTCGATTAATAATTTAAAAAATGGGTTAAAAAAATGCACAACGTTAATCAAGTTTTCACTTCTGCCGGCACATACGCCCGCCCGCCTTTTTTTTACGAAGGCCTCATAAGTTGACACCGCATCATAAGCGGCTAGGCGCGACGCGACGCGACACGTTTCGTAGAACTGACGTTTTGTGATGCGCGCCGCTGCGTTTGGTCATATTTTATATTTACCTGATATAACAGGTCTTCAAATACAAAATACTGGTCATCATTAGAGGCAGTCAGCTGGACGTCTTTGAAGACCAACTTGTCGATCATCAAGTCCACTTCCAAAACACATTTTTTAAGCTGGTTGAAGTAAGTTGCATGCTGCAATGAAGTTGAAACTGGTTAAGTACTTCGTTTCTCAGTAAAAATAGTTTTTCTCGGAGAATCGCATCCCGAGATATATGATAATTATTATTTAATAGAGAAACAAATTATTTTCGTAAATTTTTCCAAGTAAAAATTCGTAAACGTCTGTCTGTGTGTTACGGTTGTCTGGAAGAAACCGCTGAAGGTAATAGGTAAATTTGCTATTCCCTGACTTTATTATATTGTTTTGTTATTTTATACTGTACATTTTTAAAGCAAATAAAGAATTTATAAATAAACGTCTTGCGAATAGCGCTTGTATAAGTGTTCTGTATTTCAAGTGACCTACCTGTGACGAGGTTTCAGCTCCAAGCACTTGAGTCCACAGCTTAGCTCTCAAACACTGCGGGCTGCCTTTCTTCAGAAACTCCTGTGTAACGGGAGCGTAACCCAACGCCGCAACTCTCTCTCCCAGCGCTATTCTCTCCGCCTCTAGGGAGACGAAACCTGGCATAGAACTTGGCATGCCAGGGTTCACGCCTAGGAGGGGTTCCCCGCATGCCCACTCGGAGTAAATCTTACGCTGTGAAAAAGGCACTTCTATGCTGTCTCTATCTGTCAGACGGCTATTCCAAAGTGCAAGACAAGGACAGAAACATGGATTAGATAGTGCTGTTTTATCTTATATATAAAATTCTCGTGTCACAATGTTAGTCCACGAACTCCTCCGAAACGGCTTAACTGATTTTTACAAATTTTATATGCATACTAGCTGTCCCGGCAAACGTTGCTTTGCCATAAAAGTATTTCGCCTAGATTTCGCCCATATATTATTTTATTGAAGTGACTAAATAAGTATAAATAAAAAAAAATCGTTTTATTTCTGAATAAATTTGAATCAAATGTTTTCAGAACGTTGAGCTACATGTTGCCTACCACCGGTTCGGGAACTAACCCGGCGAGAAGAACCGGCGTAAGAAACTCGCACGGGGCCACTTTTTACTAAAAAAGTGGAAAATTAGTCTTTTAAAAAAATAAAATTTACAATGTAAATAACTTAATCTAATACATTATAGAAAGTCAACATGAATTGTAAGTCACATATAATAAATGTAGAAGCAGCAGCAAGCAGCCATCCTACTCCCAAGATGTGCCATCGTTTAGGAAATCATTGACCGTATAGTAGGCTTTGGCACACAAACGTTCTTTAATTAGGTACTTTTTTAAATTTATTAATGGGGATTGTCCATTTTTTTTTAATTTTGCTCATTACAAAAACATTTCGAGGAATAAGGTCAGTGATCGTTTTTCTGTATACAAACGAAAAAAATACCCATTAGTTACTTATATTTTTGAACAAATATGTTTAACCTTAGTTTGACCTTCAATGGCGTTAAATTAGCAATAAATTCGATCAACATTACGTTTCGAACTTTTGGTAAGTTTCTCGTATCAGCTTTCACATAATGATAACTTGCATTAGACGAACCAGCCATTATAAATAAGATTGAAAGGAAAAAAAACATACTACAGAGGTCAATTGGGCGCCGATGATGACGTCAGAGCGAAACTTTAAAAATTTATTGAGAAAAAACTAGCCAATGGATTTCAAAATTATTTAATTTATATTCCTAAAATACCCTATTTTAACGAAAAAAAATATAAAAAGTACATGTGATTTTTTTGGACAATACCCATTGATAGATTTTGAACGTTTTTGGGGATTTTATTGTAAAGGCGTATACCTAAACCTTTAAAAGATTTACTTATTTTGCTAAGTCTGATCACTGGCATTTCCAGCTTGTGCCTATTTCTAGTGTTTCTACCGTGACTATCACCTTTAGTTTTAAATTTAGTTAGATTCTTTCTAACATACAACACATTATCCAAAATGTATTGAGATACCAATTTCTTTAAACTTTTCTCTCAGAGATTCAAAAGCTGACATTTTATAAATTGAGCGTATAGCTCGCTTCTGCAGCACAAAAATTGTATTAATGTCGGCAGCGTTTCCCCATAAAATGATACCGTAAGACATTCTACTGTGAAAATAACTAAAATAAACTAGTCTTGCCGTGTCTTCATCAGAAATTTCCCTAATTTTTCTGACTGCATATGCTGCAGAACTGAGCTTACCTGAGGTTAGCAATATGAGGACCCCACTGTAATTTACTATCTAATGTAATGCCTAAGAACATAGTGGAGTCCACAAAATTCATTTTCTCATCATTTAATAGTAAATTGGTTTGAACTTGCCTAACATTGGGCAAAGTAAATTTTAAACATTTGGTTTTCTATGTATGTATGTATATATGTCGCCATGGCAACGACAATCGCTATCCCGTCGCTTATACAATGGTCGCCGTCAGTCTCGAGTTGTAATAATTTACTATTATTTATTAAACAAATGCACTTATCAATATATAAAGGACCCAGTAGCCGATTCTCAGACCTACTGAATATACATAAAAAATTTGGTAAAAATCAGTAAAGCCGTTTCGGAGGAGTTCGTGGACTAACATTGTGACACGAGAATTTTATATATAAGATTCAGTAGGTCTGAGAATCGGCTACTCGGTACTTATTATATTGATAAGTGCATTTGTTGAATAAATAATAGTAAATTATTACAACTTGAGACTGACGACGACTATTGTTTGTGCGACGAGTTTTTTTTTTTAATTTATTCGTGACTATGGATACAGACCTTCTGTCGTACACATTATAATAGTACAATGAACTTATATAAGAATACAATGAAATGAATTCAATACAATGAAATATAAATTATAACAAAAGGAAAACATAAATAAAATCTAAGAAAGATACATTTTACATTTCTAAGACACATATAAAAAAGCTTAAAAAAAACTAACACCAGTGACATATGACATCTATCAAAAACAACTGACATATGAAAAAAAAATATCCTCAGCCGAACATATAACCTCCTCGTTTTTGGGAAGTCGGTTAAAAACGTTACAAAAGTCAAAACATAAACATACTTAATACCTAACCAAACTTTAACATTAAATTTTCTGTACAGTATTTACAATATATTTCAAAACAGAGTTATAGAAAAGAGAATTTGCCAATAGGTCTTGACTGTGGCGGGGGACACTTAAAGAGTTCTCTTCAGCCATTACCTTGATAGTATCAACAAATATGGTTCTTTGTATGGCAAAGACTGGACACTTATTGGTTCTTCAGAACAATGTGTACAGGTACTATTGTCAAAGCAATGGGATTTTTGTTTCCCAATTTTTCATTGTTTATCGATTCTACGTAAACAACGCAATCGCTACTGTAATTCTCCGGGAATTGTCTTTTGTAATTTGTTTTTATATACATTCTATAATCCACTGTACAGCTGGTATCGTCAAAATTTTCTTTTCTTAGAAGAATCTGCGGGGGCCGGGCCCCCGTCGCTATCTACACTCATCTTCTTTATCACTATTGAAAAATTACTATTTACAACTAAATTACTCTAATATTACTGGAAAATTATTTTTTATATAGCAGAGAAAATTTTAAAAACCCGTTCTTTTCGACTTCCCGCCAAAAAGTCCTGTGCGACGAGATAGCGATCGACGTTGCCATGGCGACATACTTATTTAGTCACTTCAATAAAATAATATGGGCGAAATATCTAATTTATAATATTATGGCAAAGCAACGTTTGCCGGGACAGCTAGTTGTTATATAATACGAGTATTTTATTAAGGGGCCGGGTACCCTCGAAATTCTCATACATACGTAATACCAAAATCATTTTCTCATACGAAAATATTTAACATGTTTGAGTTGTTTTTTAGTTTAACATATAAATAAATAGTACATTTACTACAAAATATTTAAACTCTAAAAAATATTTTTTAGTATTTAAATATTTTGTAGTAAATTTACTATTTATTCATATATTTTTTAGCGTTTTACTCTATTTTTTAGTGTTTAAATATTTAGTAGTATATTTAGTAAAAAAAAATTTAAACAAAAAAAAATTTTTTTGTGTTTAAATATATTGAAGTAAGTTTCTGTGCAGGAACCTAGGTAATTACTATTTTAAACTGAAAAACAACTCAAACATGTTAAATATTTTCGTATGAGAAAATTATTTTGGTATTACGTATGTATGAGAAATTCCAAGGGTACCCGGCCTCTTAATGATAGATGATAAAGGCTGTAGAAAAAGTTCTAGTCTGAAGAGTGTTTATGCTTTACGGTATAGGTAGGTACTGTCTGTCAAGAAAATGAAGAAGTTAAAAAGTGGCAACATCGTAGTGTCATCCCTTTCAAATCAATCTAATAAAAAGGGATAACACTACGATATTGCAACTTTTTAATTTCTTCACTTTTTTGACAGACTTTACAGCGTGTTTAAGTTACGCGGTGCAATAAACAGGAAGCGCTCTTGAAAAAGAGTTAACAACTAGATAGATGGGTATTAGACTACAGGCCCACGTCGAAAGTTGATGGGTCATATGAACCACCTGGGGACGTACCTATATAGGACGATAAAAGTACTTTTGAGTGCTAAAATAATGTTTGGAACCGAAGCCGTACTGTTTCAGATGACCCCCCGGACCCCTCAAAAACAGGGGTTTGTAACCCTCGATTTTTTTCTATTGTCGCATTATTTTTGTACGGCGTTGCGGAATAATTGATTCGAAGCTGTATCCAAACAGTATGAAACGTATGCCGTATAGAATCAAAGGGATGTTTTCTTTTTATCATCTCCACCAGACGGCGCGACGGTAGACACTCACTAATTTTCTATTGGTTCCCCACCGATTTGAAATTATCTGCAGGTTGGCATTACTGACTACATGTTGGTCGTGTTTCTAAAAAATATCAGTGTACTGTCAAGTGTAATATCAATCAAAATATCATACTCCTAAGCGATCATTGGCTTAAGCAATTAGGCCAGTATACTGGTAACAGCTTAGGAACACGCTTGCACTTGTCAAACTGAAAACATGATAACTGAAAGAGTTTTCTACTTCTACTTTTTATTGTCGGTGTGGTTTTAAATATTTTTCCCCAAATTGTGTTATTTGGATTTTTGATGTTCATTATTGGTAAAATATTAGCCACTAAATATCTGTTATCTTGCACAAGTGCAGGTAAGATGTTGTCAAAACCAAAATGTATTATTCCTGTGACATTTGGTGTGAACAACGGTAAATAGGGCTATTTCTTCCGCGAGTTTTAACTAAAACATCGTTATTATAACTTTATTATCCTATTCATTGGAATATTATTGTGTCTTTTTCAAATTGAAATGTATCAAGTTTTACATGCTTTTGCTCAGTTATGTAGCAATTATTGATAGTATTCCCTGGTATTACCGATAGTTGTCTACCCATACGCCATCTAGTTACTAAAATGGAAGCTGTTTGACAATCAAATTAAAAAGCTAAGAAAATTCCTCAATGACCAAATTTACCATGGAAATTGGCTGAAAATAAATAAATAAAAATACCGACTTGTTGGCGCATCCTTTTTGTACGGCACTACGGGCTTTCTTATTATTTTTCATGTGTCTATCGATGGTAAAAATGCCGTACAGGTACATTTTGGTCATATTATGAATATGACCAAAATGTACTCACCCTACATGCACTTTTGAATTCTCACCAGCACTTAGTTGGACAGCTTATAAGTGACTGCATAGTGCTAAATCTTATTATTTTATGCTCTAATATCGTCCTATATACGTCCCCAGGTGGTTCATATTATGACCCATCCATTTTCGACGTGGGCCTGTAGTCTATATATTACGTAACCAGTAACACTGAAAGATTTTTTTTAATCGGACCAGTAGTGAGTTTAGCGCGTCCAAGCAAACAAACAAATTCTTTAGCTTTATACTATGGAATCTATCTATATTAAAAAGCTGAAGAATATAATAGGTTATGGGTACTGTGGGTACTCAAGCGAGCCACGTTTCACGTCGCGTCACTGAGGTGTGAGCACTTAAGGCGCGCCACAGACGTCACACTTTTTGTGTGATCACTGCAGTGTGATCGAGTCTGCGGCTTACATACAGTCTGCATGCAGACTAGACTGTATGTAAGCCGCAGACTCGATCACACAAAAAGTGTGACGTCTGCGGCGCGCCTAAATGTTTACTTACTAATTGCTCCAATGTCTTTGTCTGTAGAGGTAGATGAGCAAATTCCCATTTTGGTTCATCTCTGTAATGCAAGAAAATATAATATACAATTATAGGTATGGAAATCATCTTTTAACGTACTATATCTAAGGCAATATACATGACTGTTAAATTGGTAAAATATTACTTACTCTTTCGTGTAAGGAACATAACCGGATAATGTTAGTAAAACTTCTAAAAAATCTTTTGGGGCGTAAACTGGTCTATATTTTGTTAAATCTGTAATGAAAGAGATAACATTACGGTATATTATTATGTTAGAATGACTTTTATGCCCGCTGTACACTCTCGCCGAAAGCTCTCGGGCGAGAGTCTCGTGCGAGAACCCCTTGCCCAAGTGCGATCATGTACATTCTCGCTTGGTTCAATCGCAGTTAAGAACTCAGACAAGATGGACGAAAACGACCATTCACCATTCACCATGCATCGAAAGATATCATTGTAATCAAAGATTTATAATCATAATTAATTTTATTTCTCACAGATAATGACTGATAATGTCGTTTATTATTGTTATTTTTCTGTTCTACACTGTCCAACGGCGGGACTAGTACTGAAAGACGCGAGAGTGTACAGTAGTGCGCTCGTTTTCCTCGCGAGACCCTTTGTCTCGGGCGCAAAATACCGACAACGGACCGAGAGGGTCCGAGACACGCGAGGCGAGGCGAGCGCACCCATTTACACTCTCGCACTCGGGCCGCCTCGCTGTGTCTCGGCGAGAGTGTACAGCCGGCTTTAGAGGCGGCTCGGCGTAAGGCGTGGGTGGTGTGGGCGACCGCCCACCACAGATTAATACCGCATTGCCGCCCACCGGCCACGGCCTCGCGGTCCTAGGGGTCTCGCGGCCCTTGAACAGCGGCCTTACGGCCTTTAGGGATTTACAAGTATCAAAAAAATCTTTAAACAAAATCCGTCTTTTTGCATCATCCATCAGGGCTCCTCGCAAAATATATTTCGCCCACATAAAATTTAGGTCTTGCGCCGCCACTGTAACTTAGATGTCTGAAAGAGTTTTTAAATAATAGCTTTGAGGAGCCTCTTACTTTTAGTAGACGTAGGTAAGAACAAATTGCGATAGAATTGAATAGAATCTACTTTAGCGAATTTACCCAAGTTATATGTGCTGAGTTCGTTCCATTTCTCCAAAAGCTCCTCTTGCTCGCTCTGACTTCGTATTTTGGCCAGCGATGTCTCTAAATCTGTGCACATGGAATTTAGTGACTTGTGTATTCTCTTCTCCCATTGGGCACCCGCTTTTGTCAATGATGTAATCGGATCTAATTTCTAGAAGGAAAATATATACTTACCTACCATATTACTCATTAGGTACGTTAACGTACTACATATCTTACAGGGGCAACAAAACAAAGTGATAAATGATAATAGAGATAAACTACGATAACATGGCGCGCCCCTCCAAATTACTGTTTCAATGTGTGTAGTCACATCCTTATGAAAGAGTTTAAGTATGTAGTAAGTATTCAACCAATCAACCAGTACTCGTAATATTTCACTGAATATCACTTAATACCAAGATTTGTTGGTCAACTAATCATAACTAGCCGACTGCGCAAGACAACGCAAATCAAACGTTTTGACAACGCACTTCAAACGTTTTGGATTTTGGAGGGGCGCGCCATGTTATCGTAGTTTATCTCTACTTTAGGATGTGTACCTATGTGTCCCTTGTATAAAGTTCACTGTGAAAGTAGCGGCGCTGATGAAGCAAAATTATCACTTTGTTTTGTTACACACTGTATAGTCAATAATAAAAGATGCTGTAAGTATATATATTTTATAAATTATAAATTTCCGATGTAATAAATTAAGGACTAAGAAGTAAGAACAAAGGCATAACCCACCCCTTATATAACCCTTTTTTAACATTGTAATTATGTGCTGTAAGTTTTCCGAATAAAAAAAATAAAAAAATAAGATGCTATTCTTACGTTATGTTTGCTCTGTGTTCTGACCCAGTGAAATACAGTATTTCTTAACTTTATATCTAAACCTTTTTCTTTCATAGCCTGCTGCAAGGTTTGTTTTAAGTCTTCTTTGTTAACATTTGGAGATGATACTAGTTTCTGAAAATCGGGCACATTTTAAAACAGTCGGTAGACGGTAAGGTTTACTGACTAGCAGCTGTTACTAGTTTATATAGGTACAAGGTAACATATTTTATGTTCCTTCTAATAAATAAATTAAGTCCAGTCACCTGTATATCACTATAAAAAGATTTGTATATCGACAAGCTCTTTATTTCTTCAGCTAGTTTTACAGCAGTTTGATGAATTGCTCCGTCCTTTATTTCTTCCATACTACACTTTCACATTTTCTTAATTTTGCTTTATCTAAAATGCAGAATTTCTGTGTCCTTTTTGTTGAAAGCCAAATGTCCCATGGTTTGCGTAGCTATGGAAACTATCAACATAATATTTTGTTTGAACCATATGCATCAATTGCCAGATACGACATGTTGGCAATTTTTTTCGTTAATATTATTTATTGGGGAAGAAGAAGTGGTAGATTTTTGAAATTTCATGGAAATTTCACTTGCAGGGTTGCCAGTTTGTGGAAAATTCCTCAAACTACGGCGTTTCTCAACCTAGTAGTCGAATATGTTTTAGCTTCGTGAACTATGAATAATATAAACTAAGGAAACGTAACTACTAACTCCCATACTATTACCGTTTTAAATTTGGTTCCTTTCGAACTATCATGTAAAATCAGCCTGATACCGCTCAAGGCTACCTAAATATTGCAAATGTGTACTTAGGTATACATTTTTCATAAGTATTGTAGAACAATATGTTTCTACAGTACTACGATCAATCGCGATGCACGGAATTGTACCTTTAGGACGAATTTAAGGGGGATCTGTCTACTTTTGTCATGAAGTTTGGGGGTTATACTAGATAATTTGGAATTTCATTATTTAGCATTGTCCACCCTAGTGACTAGTCTTCTTCTTCTTTTGAAAATGGCCTCCCTTGAGGAATAGCCAGTATCAGTGTTGGCGGGATAAAAAAACTTGGTCGTCATCGACGACAATCATGACTTTGCTCTGTATTTAACCTTTGTGAATATACAAGTTTAAAAAAGAAAAGAAAGAACTCGATTAAAAATAAAGAATTGCATTTTAAACAATTAAATCCACAGTACCTGTAACAATACAACATAAATATTGTTAGTTTGTTAGTATACATTAGTAAAGACTCAATTCTACAATTTAATATTATTTGAATTAATAAAATTACACAAAACATCTATAAATGGTGTATGAACAAGGGACAAAAGTGATAGGAAATTGGAAGGACGAGAGACATCAGGGGGAAGTAGATCATACAATGAGCAAATACGGTTAGGGCAGCTAAAAAATATATGTTCAAGGGTGCCTTCATCAAGTCCACATTCACAAAGAGATGAATCTCTCACCCTAATTTTGTGGAGAAATATTGGAGTGCAGGAGTGACCCAGACGCAGACGGCAAACAGTAGATGTAACAAATTTTTTAGCTTTTCTATATTTAAAGAACCATGGCTTAACTAAAACTTGATGCTGTAGAGAGTGGTAGAATTTACCCTTTAAATTTCCTGAAATTGACCAATCCTCATTCCACTTGCACACCAAATGCTGCATAGCCAGTGGTAATAGGTCATTATTATAAAGTTTAAATTGATCAAGAACTCCTATATCAGTGGCTCGTTTTGCATATAGGTCCGCACTCTCATTACCTGAGATACCACTGTGACCTGGTATCCAAACAAGTTCAACTGTTATGTTTTGAGTGATACACTTTAAGAGCATGTGTCTAATTTTAGAGATGTATGGAATTTTTAGTTTAGCGCGAAAAGGATTAGCAAGTATGGCTTGAAGACAACTACGGGAGTCAGAAAAAATAACTGAATTGTTTAAATGGTGGGACTCGACAAATGACAAAGCTTCAAGTATAGCAATTGCTTCTCCAGTGAACACTGACGACTGAGAGGGCAATTTAAAATTTAAAACTACGTTTACCTTTGGGATCCAAACTGCTGAACCTACAGAGCCATGCTGATTTAGTTTTGAGGCATCTGTATAGATATGATACCAGTTGTTGTACTTGGTGTTCACTAATTCCAAAAAATCATGTTTAGCAGATTGTGAGCCTTTTACAATGCCAGTATTGAGGGTAACACTAGGGAACCTAACTAGAGCTTCATACGGAATTTCAAATATAGGAAGGATTTTACTCTGATATACAGGGCAGGGCATATTATTAAATTTGAGGAAACTTTTAACTAAACAAGGAGGAGTTTTATGGGACCAATAGGGTGAGGATTGGACTAATTGGGAAAGAGTATGCAAAATTGGAATAACGGGGTGATCAGATAGCTGTAGGGCTTTAAAAAGAAATCTGTCAGAGAGATACTGGCGTCGGAGATACAAAGGGGGATCTACTGCCTCAACTTGTAGGGCGTTTTTAGCTGTTGACTTCATTGCACCGAGAATTAAGCGGAGACACTTAGCCTGGATTTTATCTAATTCATTAAGTGCAGATTTATGGCACGGTTCAAGGATAATCGAACCATAATCCAAGTGACTCCGAACAAGGGCGTTATAAATAAGCTTTTGGGTGTAGGGGTGTGAACCCCACCAAACTCCAGAGAGGCAGCGAATAATATTTATATTTTTTTCACATTTTTCAATGACATGATTAATGTGTTGAACACCTGTCATTTTAGAGTCAAGATAGACTCCCAAGAATTTTACTGAGTCTGAAACAGGAAAGTTTTGATTATCTAAGGTTATTTGAATGTCAGGTATAGTCCTGCTTCTTGTGAAAACTACGACTTTACTTTTTGCAATGGAGATGCTTAAGCCATGATCATTTAACCACTCGCGAAGGTAGTAGAGAGCAGAATTAATACGAGCACAGACATCTGATAAGTCTCTGGAGGAGGCATAAATAGTTATGTCATCCGCATATCCAAGAAATCTACAAAATGAAATAACTGATAAGTATAATTTGAGGGTGTAAAGATTATAAAGACAAGGGCTGAGGACATTTCCTTGCGGCAGGCCTTTCCACACATGTCTGTAAATGGGCTGTGAGTTATTATGAGAAATTTGGATGGTACGGCCTGAAATAGAGTTACAGATGTAATTGACTGTCTTCTCAGGAATACTCAGCTCTAGCAATGTCTGCCTGAGTACTGGAAGAAGTACATTGTCATATGCGGACTCCACATCCAGAAACACCCCCACCAGAGTCTCCTGCTTGGAGAGGGCAACTCGAATGTCGGTTACCAATGTACAAATACCATCCATGGTACTAAACCCTTTGCGAAATCCGAATTGACATCTCGGCAAGATGCCTCTGCTTTCCACAAACCACTCAAGCCTATTTTTAATAAGATGCTCCAATATCTTTGATAAGGTGCAAGAGAGGGCGATGGGACGATAGCTGGAAGGGATATTCTCCGGTTTACCTGGCTTTATAATGGGGATAATTATCTGACACTTCCACTCACCAGGAGGATGTCCAGAATCATAAATACAGTTTAAAAAATCTAATATAATTTTTTGGGTCCTGGTGTTGCACTCTGTAATAAATGAGTATGGGATATTATCAACTCCAGGAGTCGAGTCCGTCAGAGAGCCAAGGACGAGTTTCAACTCCTCCAAAGTAAAGGGAGCATCTAATTCACTATTGGAGGGAGAAGGGGGCGGCGACAGATTGGGCAATTCTTCAAGGCAAGGCACCCAAGGGGGAGCAATCTTTTGGGAAAAGTCATGAATCCAAGGAGATGGGTCATTTGTCAGTGGATTTAAGTTAGGGGAAAAAGAGCCACGGAATCTTTTAAGATTATTCCATACCATAGATGGTAGAGAAAGAGGGGCTAAACTTTCACAGAATCTATGCCATCCGAGACGCTTCTTATGAGAAAGCATTCTTTTGGTTTCAGCAGCTATTCTTTTACAGTTGTTATAATTCTCAAGAGACATATCAGCAGAGAAAATCCTCTCTGCCTCCTTACGTTTTTTGCATGCCAAAGTGCATTCTGAATCCCACCAGGGGGGAGAGGAGACGCGATCTGTTTGTTTTGAAGCTCGAGAAGGGATGGTGGCATATCCACTGTCAAGAAGTGCTTGAATTAAAAGAGGGTAGATAGCAAAAACATTTTGATTATTGACGGGTTCAAGAGATAAAATTTTTTCCTCAGCCAGCGATGTAAACTGAGTCCAATCAGCTTCTGAAGTTTTAAATTTAAATCTGGGTGGATTCCTTATTATACTTGGAACTGTAGAGAGCTGTAAATTGAGAAGGATGGGAAAATGGTCACTGCCGTATGAGTTAGGAAGAATGGACCAGGTTATTTGGGAGGAAAGGGAGGGAGAGCAGATGGATAGATCTACCGCGGATCTTGGATTTTGAGGTGGAATAACTCTTCGGGTTGGGGACCCATCATTTAATATAATTAAATTTAAATCGTGTAAAGCGTCTAGGAAAGCATAGGAAAGTGGGTCTGAATGATAAGAGCCCCATGAGGTATTTTGTAAATTAAAATCCCCTAAAAGGATCATCGGAGGAGGGATAAGGTTAAGGATGGAAAGAAGATCAGAGAGAATCGTAGGGTTAGGATCAGGTATGTATATAGAGAGAAAGGAAATGTTGAGAACTCTGACAGCCACTATGTTAAAATTATTGTGAGGTGGAAGTGTAATAAAATTATAAATTGCAGAACTAGAAACTAAAATTGCTGCACCAGCTCTACCGTCACTTCTGTCATCCCTGAGGCAAGAGAAGCCAGGTACCCTGAATTGAGAACCGGGCCTCAGCCAAGACTCCTGGATGGCAAAAATAAGGGGTTTAAATTTATTTGTTAAATGTATAATATCATTAAATTTATTACGTAAGCTACGTGAGTTCCATTGAATTAGGATCCTCTGATCCATTATTATTTATTGAATTAAGATTAGTTATCGATACTAGCTTAGTCAAGTTGTCTCTCAGTGTATTGGATATACCCATTCCAGTATCACTAAAACGGGACACAAGATTTACTAACAGGGTGGAGAGGAGTTCAGGGAAATTGTCATTCATAGAAAGCGAGTTGTCGGGATAAGCAGATCCATTGGGAGTTTCGGAAATAGGGTTTTGGATAATAGATTGATGGGCTAGTCGGTCGTAACCGGGTTGAGGGGAGGGAATAACGCGTCGAGGGGTAAGAACAGTTTTTCTGTAAGAGACAGTAGGATGAGTAGATGGAGAAGGAGTGGATAGATGGGGCCGTGCGGTTGTGTTAATAGGTGTAGCTGCAACATCATTAAAAGCTCTACGCACATTTGGAAATCTTGCAGATGCCTCTGCATAAGAAATATTTTCTTGAGACATAATAACCTTAATTTCCTTTTGTCGTACAAATTCAGGACATTTTTGGTTGTTAGCCGTGTGGGGACCAGAGCAGAAAAGACATGAAACTGCTTGGGTTGTGCAAGTGTCCCCCTCATGTGGTTGAGAGCATTTATAACATCTAGGGTTCGATCTACAGATTGTTTTCACATGGCCGAACCTACAGCAGCGGTTACATTGTATGGTGGGAAGCTTGTATATTTCTACAGGAAGGGAGGTGTAAAATAGATAAATGTGTGGTGGGAGTTTCTGACCGTTGAAAGTTAGAACAACAGTTTGAGTGGGGATCCAATTTGTTCCACTGTTAGGATCTACAGTTTTTCTACACATTCGACGTGCCTTTATCACATCACCATACCCTGAGGGTGCAATACAACTATTAACAAGTTCCTCCATAGTAATATCTATTGCAACATTTCTTACAATACCCATCCGCGATACATTAAATGACGGGATGGACATTGTATAACCTGCTTCAGTTAGAATTTGGGAATCTAAAAATGAGTTGGCGTCATCTGCATTTTTTAATTCTACTGAGACACGATTCCTGCCTACACGTTTTACTCCACCGAGAGAAACGGTCGTAAAATTGTTTTGGTATAGGTAGCGGCCAAACTCCATAGGGCGGATCTGACTATTATTGGTTGTATCGGTTTTTGAAACGTGTACTATGAAGGGGGCGCAATCAGACGGCGAATATTTGCGCTTGTTAAAAAAATCTGGTCGCATAAACATCATCGTATCATTTTGTGAGGAAGCTGGATTATTAAGGGTTGGTGATGAGTGTCTAGGACGCTTATTTGGGATTTCGTCTAAGTCTACTCTGCTCAAACCATTAGGAGGGGTAACACAAACATCTATTGGACTACCGCCGCCGGGGTCCGGCGGGTCGTTATCCATTGTAAACTAAATAACTACGTTACTTACGTGCAAACAAACAACCACAAACACGGACGGCACAATAACAAACACAACAATGAAGATTTAATCACTGAGAAAAGGGAGAATCCTTGCAAAAAACTGAAAAAGTTGCCCGATACTTGTACCAAGCACGCAAGTTTTGAGCAAAGTCCTAGTGACTAGTCGCTTTACGCTTGTCAGTTGTCACTTGTCATATACCTACGTAGTATCTCTTATTAGTCTGTGCTTGTCATTCATTTTTCAGTTTTCACTTTTCACATCTGTGTTTTGTTTAGAAAAATAGAAATCGTAATCAACAAAGGCAAAAAAATGGGAAAAATATTTCTGGATCATATTGGAGGAACTCGCCTTTTCTCCTGTGCTGCATGCGATGTCGTTTTAACGAACCGTTCTGAATTGATTAGCACAAGATTTACAGGAGCCACAGGTAATTTCAATATTTTTCGACTTTCGTCAATTGCCTAATCAGTAATCAGTTAATCACTAATGCCTTTGCAGTTAATACGTACAATCATAGACTTATAATATATACTTTGGATCTAAGTTTATGCGTACAATTGAGATGAATTTACAAACGACTTCACTCATGATTTTATTTAAAAAATATCGTATAGGTATAAACTTTGATTTTTAATAATAAGCCGATACGTAAGTTTCTTTGTTACAATCGCCAGTTACATACCTACTTGTATGTTCGTAACATACTTTCAGGTCGAGCATTTCTGTTCCATAAAGTAGTGAATTTAGTGTATTCGGAAGTTCAGGATCGTGTAATGCTGACTGGCAGACATATGGTGAGGGATGTGTCATGTAAGAACTGCGCCACTAAACTTGGATGGGTATATGAGTTTGCTACAGAAGAAAATCAAAGGTAACCCAGTGACAAAAATCTGATTAATAATTTTTAAAGTATACATTTTTTATCCAAAAGATATCAATATAATATAATAATATCTTATGGACGCTTCACACCACGTCAATCTGGCCCCGTGCTAAGTACCTGAAGGACTTGTGTTACGGGTACCAGACAACGGATTTTATATTTTTAATACTTTTATACTATACATATATTTAAGATTTTTATTATATCATACACATATTTAATACACATCCATGACCCAGGAACATTGAAAAACTTTTTGTTCCGTCAGCGGGATTCGAACCTGCGACCCCCGGCTTGAGCTGCCACACACTACCCATTGAGCCACAGAGGTCGTCAATATTAAGTATAGATGATAATATTTATAATATTATGTTACCTGCAATCTGTGTTATGGATGCTTCCTGGACGCCCAAGGCATTGTATACATTCCCTAGGGCAGGGGTCACCAAATGGTGGTCCACATCCAGACCGCCAACCCAAGTGTGCGGACCAAGCATTTTCAAAGATGAACTTTGCTAAAAATTTCAGTCTCGACTTACTAATGAACATCTCCAGGAATTAATGTCAAAAAAAGCTTGCACCGATTTCACTCCAAACAAGCAACAAAAATTGGCACTTTTCTAATTGATCAAAATTTTTTCTCATTTCTGAAAATGGGCCCGGAGTGAAACCAATTGATGACCCCTGCTCTAGGGTCTAGGTATTTTATACAACACCTGAATATAATTCAGATTTCCGGTTTCGTTTATTGCACCGGGAACCGTACATTTTTCTGGGATACAAAGTATCCTATGTCCTTTTCCAGGGCTCAAAAGTAGCTCCATACCATATTTCATCAAAATCGGTTCAGCGGTTTGGGTGTGAAGAGGTAACAGACAGACAGACACACTTTAGCATATTTTATAATATTAATCCTTCAAGCCCCATTTGCCCCCATAAGGACACCAGTGACCGTGACAACAATAGAATACAATAGCATTTTCAAGAATCCTGATCGAAGGATTAAGTATGGATATGCGTAACATTGGACTTAAAAATAATTTATTTTACAGGTATAAGGAAGGCAGAGTAATATTGGAGAGAGCACTTGTGAACGAGACTGAAGGCATAGAGGAAATTCCTGTGAACAACGATGATTAAAATAAGTACTATTTTTTTCTCTCATCCTAAAAAACTAAGTGCATTTTGCAATCCTTATAAGTTAAGTAAATACTTGGTAAATACTATTTAGACCAGCTTAGAAGTTTTTGAGAGAGGAAAATTGTACTAAGTTTATGTTTGTCACGCGTCGCCGCAACGCACATGTTACATACGATCCATTTTTTGATTACCGAAGACAAAGACGCGAGACTAAACAATCGTGAAAAACTTATCAATATTATAATAAATTCAACTGCCAGTTTGTGATCATTAGCATATAAATAAATACTTCAAACCATCATACGCAGTACTTATTATCTTTTATCAAATAAAAACTGTAACATAGCTTAATTTCTCGGGAAATTATAAAATTTAAATAAAACAAGTCTGAACCTTAATAAAAATTGGACTCTTATAACTCGAGCACTACAATGAAATAAATACTTAGATAATTCCCTAATTGCTACCTTTCCTTTCATACTTTACTGAAAGAAATGAGTTAAAACACATTTTAGAATATCACATTTACTTATTTATTAATATATATAACACAACATAATATTATATATATTTTGCTGATAACTTCTTATGCAAAATATAAGCTCAGTAACAATTTCATTATTTTATAATAATAAAAAAATGTCCACAACTTGAGGCATCAACTGAGCAGTCCTTGTGCTCTAAATCACTAAAATGTTTAAAAATAATAAGTGTAAGCTAACGCCTACTTACTAATTAATGATATTTTGTCGCTGTTTAGCAAATTAGTGTCCTAAACACATTTTTTTTTTGTTATTAAATTTTGCATGTAGTTTTATTCTAAATCATCTAAAGAACATAACTCAATACATAATTTTTTGTGGGTTATTTATTACAACATGAATGTTTCATTCTTCTTTCTTTTCGGAACAGCTTCCATTTAGAATTTTAGACGGTGAAAAATGACAAGGTTCTCTGTTGGGTTAAGGTGAACGCAGATTTGGCCGCACCGCAGTCGCCGCATTTCGAATTCTTTATATGAAGTTATAGGCAAGCTCGCATACCTACCCGCGCCGCAGTCTTCGCAATTTCAACATTCTTTATAATATGAAGAAATGGAAATGCGGCGACTGCGGTGCGTGCGGTGCGGCCAAATCTGCGTTCACCTTTAGAGTTTAGACAATAAAAATACAGTATGTATACTAGATCTTATTTCTGTGTATATTATGGAAGGAGAGGGGACAGTTACCCCCTTATTCCAGACAATGAAAGCATGCCTTGAATGGTAACATACTGTATAATAAATATCTTCAGCTGTTAAAATTTAAATGATTATTTCTTTTCTTTTAAAATAGTAGTTCATTAATCATTTTAAACATTTTATTTTAAATTTCTTCTAACATTAGTTAGTAGATGAGTAGTTAGTAACCTGTTATCTTAGGTTAATTTGTTTTACTTTTCACTGATCTTGTTATTTCTCTTGTATCCAAAAAAATTCTAGTGCCAAATTTTTTGTCCAGTTTCTACTAAATGTAACATTTTACATTACTGTTCGAGTAGAATATGGTTTAAATAATATTAAAACCAAACTGCTGCTCAGTTGATCCATTACAATGTGTTGGATGAACAAAAATATGAAATAATATTATTCTCAACAAGAATTATTATAATATTATCACCATAGCGAGGTGCAAAAATATATATAAAGCACATACATTTTTAAAATTAAAACAAAAGCAAGCATTACATGCTTGCAATTCAGAACAAACTTATGGCTCCAGTTGACCATAAAAAAAACAGTTTATATGAAGATTACCAATAATTATTATTATATTGATAATGGACAGGCTAAAGTTTTTTCTAGTCAATGTGTATCAGTTCATTACATAAATTATAATAAGTATTAAAACAATCGGACATAAAACATCCTTCTTTTTGGAATAGGTTAAAAATTTGTCTCGGAATATATAAAAAAACTATACTACATAATATTATATTGTCTTCTACCTTCAACTGATGACGCTAAAAATATTAAAATATTAGTTTGCAAAAGCAGATTTATCTCACACATTTATACTTCAACACAAATATAATACAAAACTTTTTTTTATCGATTCGAGATCATATTGAAGCCAAGCGCCTGACTTCATATAATAAATTTAAAGCAATATTTTTAAAACATCATCAGGTCTCCCAGTTTTCATATAATATTAATATACAAACTTACATTTTAATCTGACATAATATAAATTGATTCATACTACCAAAAGATTTGAAAAGGTGATGCATATTTCACATTTAGATAATTAACATGTTCTCTGTTAACAAGGTCTCTCTCTATGTCGCCTAGCTTGTTTTTGGGTCATAAATTCTCGAAGGTATTCAAAATTTTAAAGTTCTAAAATATGAATGACATCTTTTACTCGGGCCACACGTAAAACGGTGGAGTAAATAAAGAATCGTATTTATTATTAGTCTTATGATGCTCATGATTGTGACCTCGTGCAATCATTTTTAAAAAGAATGACAATATTTCAACAAAGTTAGAATTAATTTAAAATATTGCAAAACGATCTATTCAGATCAGATAAATCTATGTATCATAAAATTAACAACCGCTCTTTAATAGAATAAATCCATAATCACTTTAATCTCTAACAGATTACGATATATTTCGTAGAATACCGAACTACCTACTTGTTTCCAATCGACAGGGCGTTTATTTTACTGAAAAAGTTCTTTTCCGGGGCCCGAGCCTCCTGCGGGGGTTCGGAGCCGAGACCCACCCTCAACTTCTCAGTCTCGATGAACTCGAGCAGCGCCATGTAGATGAACTTGTACTGGGCCTCGTTCTGCACCATGCCGGACCGCTGGTCTCGCACCATCTGCACCGTCCGGTGGATGTCTATCTCGCAGTCGAAACCCTCCTTCCGTATCTGGTCGAGGATCATGTCGATGACGATGAAGGTGCCCGTCCGGCCGATGCCGGCGGAGCAGTGCACGCACACGACGGCCCGGCTCGGCGGGTTCTCCCCGGTCATGATCTGGTGCAAGCGGTAGTTGACGTCGAGCAGGACGTTGAGCACGCGGCCCGGCTCGGCCGGCACGCCGTGGTCGGGCCACGCGGTGAAGTGGAAGTGGAATATCGTCCGCTTCGCGCTCGGCTCGTCCTTCTTCGTTACCGCAAACCGCCGCAGCGTGTAGTCCTGCGTCGACGACTCCGTCTCGTTTAATATCGTGTACTTCTTTATCACTTCGGTCTCGTTGAGGTCGGGCCAGTACCGCTCGCACTTGACTTTCCCGCGCTCCATCTCCTTGGTGGTCATTATTATGATGCGGACGTCCTCCTGCCATATCATGGACCAGAACTGATAGACGGTGGTGGAGAGGCAGCCTTGCGTGGCGATGTACACCTTGTTGTACACGTTCACCAGGTCCCGGTTCTCGGCCGCGTCGCTCGCCTTGGGGATGGTGGTATTGACGTAGTTGGGGTTGGTGCGGAGAACGCTGACCTCGAACGTGGGCATCGGCTTGTAGACGCCGTTTCTCACGTAGGCTTTCGAAGGCTCCTTCTGTTTCTCCTCCGATGCGCCGACTTGAACCACTTTGCTCCTGGAGTTTTCGTCCCTACTCTGGGGGCTGCCGTTCTCGTTGGAGCCGTTCGCGTCGTTGCCCTCCGAATTGGAGTCGACGAAGTCGCAGCGAATGTAATTGGCGTTGATGTAGTCGGAGCCCGGCGGCGCGTCGGCGGGGATGTCGCGAAGGACGACTCGCGTGTGATCGAACGGTATGATGTTCTTGTACCTATTTTTTCTAATATTCTCCGGCTTGGAGCCCTCCATTCTGTCGAATAGCTGAAGGTTCTCCATCATTTGCAGGGTTTCGAACTCCTCCCAGAACCCTTGTTTGTAGGCCATACTCTCGATGGGGCCCTCGTTCTCGCTCTGCAGTTGTTTGACGCGCGTGTGGAAGTGTTGCACCTGGATCCGAGTGGCGTTGAAGGGCTGCATGAGCCGTATGACTTCGCCGGTGGTCTCGACGAGGGGATAGTTCCGGTAGTGCTCCACGAGGGCGACCAGGTCGTCGAACTGGAGGCCGCCGCCGACGTCGTACATGTTCCCCTGACGTCTGATTATTATGTGCGTCACCTTCTCTCGAGTGCGAACTGACAACACGAAGTCTCCGGGCTGCCTCTGCGACTCTCTCACTAGGAAAGATCCATTTTTCCCGTTTTCCATCATGATACGTTCCGCTTCTTTCGCAGTGAGCTGGCCGTGGTACCATCGTTCAGTAGTCGGATCGGCGCAATTTAACGGAGTTTTTAGTCTTATAACGTTGCCATTTTTTTCACGTAACTGACCTTGATTTTCCATGTAATACTGCACTAGCTCGGAGAGTGTAGCAAATTTCTCACCACCGTACAAGTCTAGAAATTCACCATTATTTTGGATTTTTATGTGCGTCACTTCGTTTCCTCGTCTAACTGATAGTGTAAAGTCACCTTTATTACTCATACTGGGTCTGGCGAGAAAATAACCGTCTCTACCTTTCTCTAGCAACAATTTCTCAGCATCCACTCCATTCAGCGATGGGTGGAACCATCTTCTTGTAATCATTTTGAGATAATAATTAGCACCAACTTTTCTTATTAATTATGTTCAGACAATTAATATTATAACTTCATTACTTTATACCACCATGTATTTGTAGCACACATCTGGAAATAAAGAAACATATTATGGTATTAGCAAAACAGAATTAATAACATAAGTGGCAGTGCTGAAAGACCAAATTTTTTTTCACGTTTGTATGGGGACACGCTCAAAAGTGAAAAAAAGAATTGGTTTTTTCACAACCAAATTTTTTCACAGTGAACTCTCCAAGGAACACATACACACCATACAGTATTAGGGTTCTGTACCTAAAGGGTAAAATCGGGACCCTATTATTGAGACTTTGCTGTCTGTCTGTCTGTCTGTCTGTCTGTCTGTCTCCAGGATGTATCTCAAGAACCGTTATAGCTAGACTTCTGAAATTTTTACAGATTGTGTATATCTGTAGCCACTAAAACAACAAATACTAAAATCAAAATAAAGTTAATATTTAAGGCCGTCCCGCGTTGCCGAGATCGCGCCAAAACCCTATTATTTTTACTTATCTTAGTTCAAAATTGTCCTAAAAAAATTTAAAACGGCAAATATGTAGTTTATGATATTGTCGATCTATTGGCGTGAGTTTCAAATAAAAGTAATTTGTAAATCCTAAGGAGATGCTGAATGTATGCTTGAATTTTAACAAATTGGTATTACTTTGGAAGCTGATATCATGAGTATAAGAAAGAAAAATAGAAAATTTAAAACGACAAAAGGAATGTTGATTTACTGAAGATTATTGCTGTATTTTTATTATAACTTTGTAGCTTTCAGATTATGAGTTTATAAGGTTTTAAATACGGTGAATTACGGAATCTCCGGACGGAACGCCCTTAAGGGGGGCTCCTTTATGAACAAACATGATTTTTTTGCCTTTTTTGCTCGCTTTTTTGCTTGCTGTGCCTACCTGTTGCCACATATTGGCAACAGGTAGGCACAGCAAGCAAAAAAAAAAGCAAAGGCACGTGAAATATTCATAAAATCCGTAATTATATTCGTAATTTAATATTCAATAATAAAAATAAATAACTAACTCCCTCCCATACAAAAAACACTATTTTTTCACTCTATAACGTGACGCCACTAAAACCTTCGTGCGCGAGTTCAACTAGCATTTGGCCGATATTTACAATATTATTTGAAATACGAGTATGGTTGTTACGGGAGAAAATTTAAAAAAAAATCCGTATTAAGCCGCCATTCCACCGCGGCGCACGCTGTGCACGGTCACGCGGCGCATATTTTTATTACTTTGACTACGTCAATTCGTGCGTAACGTGTCCGTGCGTTGCAGTGGACACAGTCACATACACTTTCTTGCAAAGCGAAGCTTGACGCACGTGCGTAGTCTCTCCTTGCGCTGCGGTAGACTGCCGGCTTTATGCCATTTAAACGCTTTTGACAATCAAAACTTCATAGAAATTCACATTAGTATGAAAATTAATGTTAAGGCGATTATAAGTTCTTCTAATAAATAAGTGAAAATAATATGCCATGTTTCAATTATTATATTAATCACTAGCTGTCCCGGTGAACTTTGTGTCACTTTAAAACCTTCCCTGGACTTCTACGAATATTTTAAGATTTAAATCAGCCCAATCCGTTCAGCCGTTTTCGAGTTTTAGCGCGACTTACACATTTGAAAATCCATTTTTATATATTACTAGCTGTCCCGGTGAACTTCGTGTCACTTTAAAACCTTCCCTGGACTTGTACGAATATTTCAAGACTAAAATCAGCCCAATCCGTTCAGCCGTTTTCGAGTTTTAGCGCGACTAACACATTTGAAAATCCATTTTTATATATAAGACTAGCTGTTCCGGTGAACTTCGTGTCACTTTAAAACCTTCTCTCGACTTCTACGAATATTTTAAGACTAAAATCAGCCCAATCCGTTCAGCCGTTTTCGAGTTTTAGCGCGACTAACAAATTTGAAAATCCATTTTTATATATAAGATAAGAAGATTATTATCACCACTATAATTATTGTGCTCTGTATTGTGACCCTGCTTGTGGTACTTCTTTTACATCAAAAGGTACTTAGTTCATTATTCTGCCACCTGTGGGCTACTTTTCAAAATTCTATTGTTATTGTAAGGGTAAGAGTTATTTGAACCTGGTATTATGGCAAACAGTGGTAATTTTATCATGGGACCCATAAAGCTATTTCAGAATTTACCTAACCCTTGACTATTTCTATACTCAATCTTTAAAATGTTGAAGTCAGAACCAGCCCCAAAAATTGATATTCTTGACATAGAACATTTAACTTAGTTGGTATCAATTTAAAAAGAACTAAACAGTGTACCTTTTGAAATAGTTGAGGATTTCATACATTACCAGCAGAGAATTCAGTAATGTTTGTAATGTCGAGGCAAAACCTAATATAAAGAATATGTCGTATATTATTATTGCCTACACATTATAGGAATTGTAGACATTGAGTAGGCATTTCATATAATGCCCGATTATACAGATTGCCAGTGACATCTACACAGAACAAATCTCAAATGCCCATGCTAACCAGGCAGGAGAACCCACATTGGGAATCAGTGGTATTGAATGAAGCAAAATACCTTTACTGTTTATTCATAACTGTGAAATGTGAATTAGAATCATTTGTGTCCTAAATGAAATTGGTTCTTGGCAATCTTGCTTTTAATATAGGAAGTAGCTTAACCCTATGGCATTGCCCAATTTAAATAAAACTTCACAAACTAACTATGATAACCTATCTAACCCTATAAGGTTAGAAGTTTTGAGATAGCATTTCTTAGTAGTAGATGTAGGCAACATCATAAAGGTTAATAACATGCATTATTCTTGCCTCTAGTTCTAAGGGTTTGGCTCGTTTGTTAATCTATCATCCTCATTTTTTTAACTATGTATATTGGTAAACAAAAAACTGTTCCAGAAATTATTCATAATGTTGTAATTTGAAGAACTGTAGAATAATAATCTAAACTACATAAATATTTTGTTCTTCCACAAGAGAAATTACTGTGCAATGTAATATTCATTAATATTTAGCGTCTTAACCTCTTCGTCGCGTAATATTTCTTTTCTGAATAATATTATATTTTGACACATAATTTATATAACTTTTACATAAATTCTTACAATTTGTATTGTGTATACATGAAAGTAAATCGCTAAAATGCTTGTACACCATGATAGTTACCAGTAAAACATTTTAGGAGACAAAATCATTGGACAAAATGGTTTTTGTATAATTGTTTTAGCCTATATAAGCGAAATAGTTCATAACATGTAAGGTAAAAGTTCTTTATAATACCTCATATCAGCACCACTCTTTTTGGCGCTAGATTTCCTTCTAAAAACACTAAAATATATCCAGGTACAGTTGTTGCTATGCTGACTTCAGACTTTTTGTATCACTGTTTTCAAGGGCGAAATCGAGAGTCAACTTGTGCACATGACTCAATAAAAGTAAATATTAAACAACAAAAAAATAAATAGGCGTATATCACAATACTATTTTAAAATTGAACCAATTTATGTATTTCATTTCTAAATAAAAAATACATTATACAATAGTGAAAATTATTTCCGTGCTGTTTCTATTCGTCGAAAACGTCACATTTGATTTGACACTATTTTTTTTATTCCATTTGACGGGTTTTTTTCTTTAATATGGCGAATCGGCCACAAAACATTGCATAAGTCAAGTAAAAAGCAGGAAAACCATCAGTATATTCTATATCTATGAGGAAAACAACATCATCTTTATTTTCAAAAACACGTTTGTTGGCCATTGACATAAGAAATGTTGTTGGCTAGGTAGGCCTGAATCATGATAATGCCTACGTACTACTTGCCAAGCAAATTTATATGATCCTACTTTTTTTGTTTATTTCAACTTTCCGACGTGCCAGACTGGCACTGCCAGTCGCCAAACAAAGACAATGACATAGACAAGCAACACCTTTTATGGTTTTGTTTTTGGTCAATGATTTCCTCCCGGGCGAAACTTTGTACAATGTATAAGAGACTTATACTATGATTTATGAATACTAAGCACCGTCAGCTGCTACTCCATGGGTGCCGGGTGGGGTGGGCCGGTGGGCCCATGAAGAATAAAAAATTATTCAAACGTGTTTCTATAAGAGGTGGTAAGGATAAAGTAACCTTTTACGATTTATTCGAAGTATTATTAAGAAGAGTTGCCCCCCCCCTAGGCCCTTCGCAAAAATAGGGGCGTTTTGTGTATGTCTGTAAAGTGTAAACATTGAAGTTGAAGTTTGAAGTAAGCGTACCGCGGAAGCACCAAAGTACCGTATAGTCGCCTGGACACCTTTAGGAATAACTGTACCAACTTTCAAAACTACAGGAATTATTTGGTCTGATCGACGATTCTGAAACAAATTTACTTAGACTAGAGCAAGAGTGAAAAGAAAAATAGCGAGACAGGGAAAAAATGATTTCTGTAAAAAATTTATTCACATGTAAAGTAGGAACTTATTACGTTAGAATTGAAATTCTTCTTCTTCTTCAGCTATAAAAGTTATCTAAATCAAAATCTCCAAAGTTGGTGTACGTCCAACCCCAGTGTTTGGGGTCGCCGCGCGGGTCAAGCGGCTTGTTGTTAGGCGGTACCGCGGTTCTGTTCACTCGCTCCAACTCCTGCAGCAGACCTCGGAGGATGTCAGGCTCGCTGAAAGGGATATAATATTCTGTATGAGTTTTTTAAGTATATTATAAATCACTGACCTATAGGATAGGGTTGTCCGATTTCGATCTACTTTTTTTTTGTTGGAAATCCGTTATGATCGAGAGCCATATATTTTAAGATTTTAAAAATTATGGAAGCATCAATAGAAAGCTATGTTAATATCTTTGAGTCTAGGCCAATGATATTCTACTAAATACAGATCTGTTACGTTCATACTATCTTCCAGCTTAAATTGCTTCCAAACAATTTTCAAATTCAAATACGTACTTACTTCTGTCATATCTAAAGGTTACCATAGTTACAACAATGAAATCATCCATCCTTATCGTTCTTGCGTCAAAACCATATCGCTGTCACTTTCTTTGCCTGAACCATGGCGGAAATTCGATTTTTTCAGATTGTTCGAAAAAATAATTGAAAATGTAATCAATCGAGGTATTTATTGCATTCTTATAAGTGGTAAGAGATTCCATGTGTTTTGTTTACTTTGGAGCCATAGTTCGTACAATTTCTAAATACACACGACGGCTTTTTCAATTTATTTTGGTACTTGACAAGACGCGGTACGTTCGTGAAGTGCGTTCGATGGTTCGATGCAGACTAAATAAAGGACCGGACAATTGACCTGTATTTGAAGCTTCACAATTCGCGCGGTAGTAACATATCTGCTTTGAGTTATTATTTATTATATCATTGGTCTAGGCTAAAAAATTTAAAAAATGACAGGTTTTATGACTTACCTATCAGCTAGGCTGTTCAACTCGCACGGATCCGCTTCTATGTCGAACAGGCACGGCGCCTCCAGCGGCCGACAAGGCGTTACCGCCCCACTACATTGCACTGTCGCCTCTTCTCTAAAACCAAACACATAAAACATTAATAAAGTATAATACCTTTTTACCCTGACCGATTTTGACTCTTTATATGATAAAGTTTTATGCCACAATTCACCGTTTAGACCAGTTATTCCCAAAGTAGTCCAGGTTGACCCCCAGGGGTCCACGCGAGACTAGACGGGGTTCTTTGCTGGCCCTAACAAAAAATGGGGGTCCAGAATTATTATTGTATGGGGTATTAAGGGGTCCATGTAAATTAATTTGGTTAGCAGTGAATAACTTTTGTGTAGGCTTGATTTCTCTTATTAGAAAGCATAGGCCAGGGATGGCAAACCCTGCCTTATCAACGTACCACTTTCTGAATAATCACTAAAGTGATGTCATACTTCATAGACGTGCCAACAAATAATATTTTTCTTTGTAATCCTGACGAGTAGCTGTATATTTAAAAAAAAAACCCCTAGTCTAACTTGGCGCTTTTGTAGAATAATCACTACAATAATTTTGTGATCAGTACCAGGGTTGTTGCGGATGCCGATATTTTTAATCGATTGTAAAGCCAGCTGTACACTCTCGCCGAGACACAGCGAGGCGGCCCGAGTGCGAGAGTGTAAATGGGTGCGCTTGCCTCGTCTCGCCTGTCTCGGACCCTCTCGGTCCGTTGTCGGTATTTTGCGCCCGAGACAAAGGGTCTCGCGAGGAAAACGAGCGCACTACTGTACACTCTCGCGTCTTTCAGTACTAGTCCCGCCATTGGACAGTGTAGAACAGAAAAATAACAATAATAAACGTCATTATCAGTCATTATCTGTGAGAAATAAGATTAAATATGATTAAAAATCTTTGGATTACAATGATATCTTTCGATGCATGGTGAATGGTGAATGGTCGTTTTCGTCCATCTTGTCTGAGTTCTTAACTGCGATTGAACTAAGCGAGAATGTACATGATCGAACTCGGGCAAGGGGCTCTCGCACGAGCGGGCATACGGGTTTCGATTAATTAAAAAAAAAACTATTTTTTTTAAAAATCGATTTTCTTAAAAAATGGGTTAGAAATTTAATCGATTGTAAGGGTTTCGATTAATAATTAAAAAAAACGATTTTTTAAAAATCGATTTTCATTAAAAATGGGTTAAAAAAAATAATGCACAAGTCACAACGACGCTAATAATCAAGTTTTCAAATCTGCTGGCACTCCCGGACTTCACCATGTGTGATATCGTTGGATAGGGTTTTTAAAAATATTACGAGTATTCCAAGATCATTTTCCGATTTAAGGATCCATTTGTGAAATATGAAGTTTAAAAGTGGAAAAAATCGTTAGAGTCCATTGTCTCCCCCTTCTACCAGATAAACGGTTGATTCTGAAAAATATGTGGAAAAATTCACAGGAGTAGGAAATATGCTAAATTTAAAAAGAAAATTATTACGGCTAAGAAGACTTCATATAAGTTATTAAGAAGTACAAAGGAACTTTTCGTTCAAATTCCTTTGAATGTAACTAAGATGATGTTGATAGTAGTGTAAAACATACATACATACATACACATTGTTATAATTAAACTTATATTTTTAAAGTTACAAAACTTATCAAAAACTGGCGGAACTACGGAACCCTCTATTGTGCGTGGCCGATACGCACTTGGTCGGCTTTTTTGCTCCCATTGGTCATTGTCACGCGCAAACGGCACGCGCTATTCACAGGCCCCGCCGTTTTTTTCTTTCTTGTTGCAACTTGTATGACATCCGCATCCGCATAAAAATCCGCATTGATTTATTGCGGATGCGGATGCAGATGCGGATGTCCAAATCTATGCGGATGCTCCGCATTTGCGGATGCGGATATTCGCAACAACCCTGATCAGTACTCAGTAGCTTCAAAATTGTGGGTCGCGTGCCATTGGTTCGCCATCCCTGACATAGGCGGATAATTTGTTGAAAAGCACAGCGTCTGTTACTTAAAATAGTAGCAAGTTAAAGGCAAGCTCCAACAAACACGTTATTTAAAACCTGTCAACATAATCAAACAACTCGCTGGTGGCTTGATACCCCAGAATGTACCCACACGTAACACATTGTGGGCTATCAAATGAGTGCGTAAAGAGTATGACAGCGGTTTATTACGGCCATATTTCACCTCACCTCAGCTGCAGTATCTTCTGTACATCTGGCAAGAGGCCAAGCTCCGTTATGGCCTGTCCGGCGGGCGAGGCCGCCAGCGAGGCCACGTCATAAGCCCCCTCTCTACCGCTGGGGCCGTACCATCCGTCCCAGTTGCCGTTGTAGTTTGTACCTGAAAGTCAAGGAGAATATCAGATGTTGTCTTGATGATGTTGCACATGTGAAACGATTTACCGCGATGGAAAAATAATATTTCGGGGTATGCAGGGTGTTTCACATTGAGCTTTAGAAGTCAACGTATTGGTAGTAACATACCAATCTATACTCAAATCCAACATAAATATAATTTATAAATGAAGAATTCTATACTCTTTTTTGAAGAGTCGTACTTAGAGATAACGATCAGTGTGCTTGTCATAAATCGCACTCGCTAGTTTAGACAGTGAAATTGTGGGTAGAAACATTGACAAATTATTTCTCCTATCATCGTCATCAGAACCCACAATTTTAACGTCGCGCTAGCCAACTAAGAGCCAGTCCACACAGCGCGTTGCGTCGATGCAGCGCTGCCGTTTGACGCATAGCCTAATAACGCTGCGTCACCGCAGCGTTATTAGGTAGCAGCTAAAGCAGTCTTGACGTCAACAGACAACACCCCCTCTCACTTCGTGTCGGGGGTTGACGTCCGTCATACGTGTGCGTTGCGCGCTGCTGTCACGACGCAGCGCGCCGTGTGAACACCTTGGTTATTTGTAAAACAATGCAACGGCAGCGCTGCGTCGACACAACGCCGACGCAACGCGCCATGTGGACTAACTCTAAACCACTGAGGTCATAAAATTATGATTGTCCCACCTTTATGCAGCTTCCACTTGCCGACAGTGATCGCGGCACTGGCGAACTCGTCATCTATGTTGTGCACCAGCGTCGTCCGCCGCGACTCCGAGTCGCGAGACAGCGCCGCCCACTGGTCCAGTCCGTCAAGCCCACGGATGGCGCTGAAAGACAAAACAATGTAGGTATCATGTGTGAATATAGGCAGAGTGTGTGCAGTGGTCACAACTCACAACTCACAGATCATAGACTATATATTTATAGCAAGGCATATTAATCTATACTAAATCCACATGTCACAGAAATATTTCTATATAATATATTATAGCTGAGTGTGTGGTCACGCGAAAATTAGTATAGAAAATATATAATAATATGCCTAGCTATAAACATATTAATATATATTATAGCTAGGTCTGTGACGGGCTTAAGTGAAGAAAAAGGGGAATAATAATTATTATTTTTAACAAAAAATTAAAACCGACTTCCAAGGTAAAAACAATAATAACATTAATATGAACTAAAAAGTATTAAATAATTTTTACTATCTAATAGTGCCTTTTTCCGAATTCGGCTAAACCTCAACTATTTCTATACTCAATCTTCATTATTTTGAAGTCGGTACTAGATAGCTGAATCTTCAGTCCTCTGACAGAATATTTAAAATTTTTTGAACTGGCACCGACTTCAAAATTATTAAGATTGAGTACAGAAATAGTTGAGGTTTAGCCGAATTCGGAAAAGGGCACTATTAGATAGTAAAAATTATTTAATACTTTTTAGTTCATATTAATGTTATTATTGTTTTTACCTTGGAAGTCGGTTTTAATTTTTTGTTAAAAATAATAATAATTTCACTCTTTTTAGTTACACTAGTACGTAAACCTTCGCGTATATTTTACGTATTTTATTACAATTTGTTAAGTGTTGAGATTTGTAAACTTTATATTTTCTAAGAAAATTTAGTTCCGCAATTCAACAACAGATGTCGTTGTTAAGCGTCTGCATCGCGGTATCGCTTACTCGACGGCATTTGATATAACTAATTCGCTACAATAATTTTTTTCTTCTCGCTCACACTCACTGGTTGTCTTAATTGATATTACGCCAGAGGGATTAACGTCCCAGGGTAACCCTACAGAACCATAAGACCAGTTTTAGGCGTAAGACGTAGACGTCTTTTCTTTACATTAAGAGTCACAACTCACACTCACAAAATAATATATTATCAGTGAAGTGAACAGTAGTTAGTAAAGTATTCGATCTGTATAATATAAAGTAGTAAAATATTCGATCTGTCGTTTGCCGCCACGCGCCGCCCGCGCGACACCGTCGCCTCTGTAGCGCCGACCGCCGTGTATTAAACAAACAGGTATTGTTATGTAACAATACATAATTATTATTACGAGTTAGTATATCCATACCTATGCCTTGCAGTACTACTATCTATTCTGTGCCATGAGACATTGGTGACCTTAACACGACGTGGTAATGATGATGATGACGATGATGATGATTATGATTATGATGATGAATATTAATTGCATAGTAGCATATGCTTTCTGTTCTTAAAACAACGCCGAAACTCCCAAACGTGTATCTATAAGGAGTCAGGAGTTCTCTCAGCATCTTCGAAACCATGGTATACCTTGACCCAATATTTGACTTTTTGGTAGCATATTCTTAGTACACTTCACATAAAACCAAAATCACCATATGTTTCCATATAAATTTCGAGGAGTTCCCTCGATTACTCATGGATCCCATCATCAGGTCACCACTTTTGTGAACATGGTACCAAATTGGAGTGAAACCTAATACAACAAAACAAAAATTTCGAAAATCGGTTCACAAACGGCGGAGTAATCGTTGAACATACAAAAAAAAAAAAATAATAAAAAAAAAAAAAAAATCCACAGCCGAACATATAACCTCCTCGTTTTTTGGAAGTCGGTTAAAAAGAGGATGCACTTTGAAGTTTGAGACGTATACCAAATGAAAAGGAATCTCACCATCGGAGACCAGCGTACAAAAAAAAAACTGTATTATTGCATCAATAATTTACAGTGTTGCTGGTGGAACAGTTTCTAGAAAGTAATCGTAAGTGGCAAAAGTGTGTTTAAAAAGATTGTTTAATATTTTAAAGAAATGTTTGAGAAAAAATGCTGAAAATAGCTTCTTTTCTTGTTTTATCGTATTCACTTTGGAGAAATTCTTTAAAATGTTTCGTAATATTATGTAAATAAGTAGATCCCTACTAACCTGACGTCATAGCCGGCGGCGCTTAACAGCGTGGGCAGCCAATCCACTATGTGCACCCTCTGGCGAGCGACGCGCGCCCGCCTCTCCAGCAGAGGACTAAACACCAGCCCCGCGCCGCGCACGCCGCCCTCCCACAGAGTGTTTTTCACCTGCAATTATATATACCCTGGCAATATTGATGTAGAGATCAACTACGATAACATGGCGCGCCCCTCCAAAATTCAAAATGTTTGAAGTGCGTTGTCAAAACGTTTCAAGTGCGTTGTCACTTGTCTTGCGCGGTCGGCTAGTTATGATTAGTTGACCAACAAATCTTAGTAATAAGTGACATTAACTGAAATATTACGTGTACTGTGATTGGTTGAATACTTACTACATACAAACTTTTTCATAAGGATGTGACTACACACATTGAAACAGTCATTTGGAGGGGTGCGCCATGTTATCGTAGTTGATCTCTATGTATGCGACAGCAATTTGACAGCGAACATTTTACCATCGAGGAAATTGATTCCTTATAGGCCACTGATCTCTAATATTATACAAGTACGCTGGATCGATGATACCCACTTGATTTTTGTGCCTATTTGAAGCGGAATCAGCGCCCCCATTATTCGGGATGAGAACTAAATTTGACGTAACCATTGATAACCATGTATGTATTATGTTTGTCTATGGCTTAATCGTTTAAATTGTTTTCGTATTTTAAAGTGTTTTAAAAGGTTTAACGCGATTAAGTAATATATAAATAAGTTGTGGTACTCGTATACCGTATTCACCACATATTTACCTTTGTTTTAACGATTTTTGATAAACAATAAAATTCAATAGTGCTGGAGTTTTCTGTCGATAAAACTTATCGATATCTATAATTGTATTGAAATCTCCGTTAACCGAATTTTATTATCTAATACATATTATTATACTCTTAAAATAATTGACAGGTTTCCGTCTGACGAAGGAAGAGTGAAGACTGGAATTAGGTATGGTTGAAAAAAATTGAAAAGCCTGGTTGGCGTCCGAAAATTGCTACTACCGCTTGCCGTTACTCTATGAAGCGTACAAACGTTCTCTGTGAAAATACAAGGCGCAAAAACTACCATTTGATCGTGATTATGTTTGGAAAATTTATTTCAGCGTCTACTCTTTCTTGACAGACTGTATGATAAAATATAATGTTAAAGTGTCGCACATATATTTTTATTATTTATAAATACCTTTCCTACTCCACCCCAATAAAAAAATGTATTCAAACGTTCTATATTTCTTTATGGATCGCATTATACAATTAGTTAATTTCCCTCGCACTTCTGCAATCAGCGCCAAAATGGCGAAAATCAAATAAGATACAGTAAATAGGTAAAAATTGGCTTGCTAGATCCATAAATAAATAATAGGGAACTTTTATATTATTACTACTAGACGTTCCGCGCGGCTTCTCCCACGTAAATATATAACTTCACAGACAAATTGGTCCACAAAATATAGCCTATATCAGGGGTTCCCAATCTTTGTCAACCTGCGGCGCACTTACAAGTCAATATTTTGTCACGGCGCCCTACTCTGCCTAGCTATTACAAAAAGATACATAAATAAATACCTTTAACGATTATAGTTAGGTTAAGCAAGTAAATATTAATAAACAAATATTTCATCATCTGCCTGCATTGTATAATTCATATTATTATAATTTTATAATATTATATTTTTGGTTATGGACGATGATGGAGGATCGACTCACGGCGCCCTCTTACCTTTCCACGGCGCACCAGGGCGCCGCGGTGCACAGTTTGGGAACCCCTTGCCTATATAATCCTTCACGTTATACATTCCCCCGTTTTTTCCACATTTTCCTCTATTTCTTATTAGTGATAAAATATATAAAATGGGTTATCTAACACTGAAATAATTGTTCAAATCGGACCAGCTATTCCTGAGATTAGCGCGTTGAAACAAACAAACTCTTCCGCTTTATAACATTATATGGTATACATTAGTTAGGGTCTAATCACACAGAACTCTTATTCAGCTCTATTCAGCGTTAATACGATACACTTTAGCACTACTTTGATAATATTAGAAATGAAATTAGAAAATACAATACAACAAAGTTTTTGTTAGAAGCTCATCTTCAGTTTTGTTTTTAGTTTTTCGTACTTAGTGCTAACTGGTAAAAATAAATGGGTTATAGATAGGTACTGCTACTTCACGTTATCTACGTATGAAATCGTTGTTAATTTATTACGCCTATCTAAATTACGGAAAGGAAGTCTGTAATCTTTAATACAAATATATAGCGTTTGTATTATTCAATTTAATATTTTTGTCCTAATGGTCGACATTATCTGAATCTGGAAACATTTCATCTTTAATAGAAAAGACAGTTGTACATCACTAGTATTAGTACCAAATACTCCCACTACTGCTATCAGCGCCAATATGGCAAATTTCAAACTTCATTTTTACGTCAAATTTAGTTCTTAACCCGAATAATGGGGGAGCTGATTCCGCTTCAAATAGGCACAAAAAATAGCTGTCGTTTCAAAGGGTATCATCAGTCCAGCGTACTTGTATAATGGAGGTCAGTGTTATAGGCAGTTGACATACCAACGTCATATTTGGTTGGATCATGTCAATTCAATGTTAATTGTGTTCTGTCGGCTGGGTTTGACGTAACGCAACCAAACTACGAAGGTCTTCCATCTGCCTAGGAATCAATTTCTCTGATAGTACAATACCAAATAGAAATTTCGTGTACACTTTTTCCAATTACAGCGCTGAGCGCATAATGTGACTCAGTGGCGCACGATGCCGAAGTGTGCTAATGCTTGATTTTTTGACCCGAATAAGTTTGCTTGAGAATGACTGATTGTGCGGACCAAGCGTTACTGTAGTTTACATTTAACGTTGAACATTATGCCGCATAATGCACTCTAGTGCTGCAGTTAGAAAATAGGGAACGTATCTTGCGACAGCAACTTGATAGCGAAAATTGTACAAAATCTGCTGTCAAACAGAATTTGTATTACAACAAACGACATGACATATTTTCTGACAGCAGGTATTATTCAATTTTGGCCGGCTTTGCTGTCGCAGAATCCACAACACTCACCCCACGTAGCGGGTAATTGGAGGCGGCGTTGTCGTTGAACCCCTCCGCGGGACCGCCGTTGTCGGTGCTGAACATCACTATGCTGTCCTCCAGCAGCCCCCGCGCCTGGAGCGCCCGCACCACCTCGCCGATCGACTCATCCATCTTCGTCAACATTGCTGGAGGAGAAGAAATAAAGGGGTCAAGTGTCAACAGGGTAAGTTCGTAGGGCTCTTTATGGCTCTAAATGAACGTGGCAAAAAAAGGAACTAACGCTGCCACCATTCAAAAACAACATTTTCGACAGTCCTAGCCTTTACCAGCAGCGCCACCGCTTTATTTCTATGTTCAAGTTACCGCTAAATGAGTCAGTGTTCGCCAGGTGCTATATTAAAATAGAGATGCTGCTTGGTGATGATGCTTGGTGCCAGGCAACTAAATACTCACCGATTTAGCTTTAGTGGCTTTAGCCTGAATTATCCGGACTTGGGCTGTTGCCTGTTGCGGAACTTGTTCTGATTAGCCTTGCTGTATTTTGTAACAATTTCGCTCCGTTGTATATTCGTATGTGAGATAAAGTCGTGAATACGCATTTATACGGTGTGTCGCTTTAGAGCAAGGCAGTGTAAAGGAGTGAGCAAACTATGCCGGGCCGCAGCGTGCCGGGGCTCAGCGGAAAAATCCGCTTGCATACAATTTGGATGGAAGCGGATGCGTGTACAAAGCGACTCGACCGCCACAATCTCCTCTTAAGACTGCTAAGGCTTCTTACAGACGAACGGCAAGTGTCGGCGGCAGTCGACGGCAGCCTTTGACAGTTTATGACGATTGCAGGGGGCCTTTCCTAAAACTATCATGTTTCCAGAACACTTTTTTGTAAGATTACAATAACATTACCGTACTCACTTTTTAAATATAATTTTACTAAAAAATGCAAAACAATGTGAAATCCGCTGTGAAATATCAACTTTTTTAAGATCGCTAGCTTGATGTTAAAGTAATAAATTCTTATCTGTCAAACGATGTCAGTTAGTAGTGGTAGTGGTAGGCCCCCAGTTGTGACGTACCCCCGCAAGGTAAGCGTCCACAGGTCAGTACTCGTATCGTACGCAACGGACATCTCGCATCAAACGGATATTTTTTTCACAGTACGTCCGCTAGATCGGCAGTGTACGGATTACTGTTTAGCCTAGTAAATGAATGCTCAAAAGGGGGGTATGGATGGAAGTCGAAAGCAGAAATTTTGACTTAGGAACTTTGTTTGGACTAATTTGAAGATAAACATGCTAGCTAGTCGGTAATCCGTACGCTGCCGATACAGTGAGACGTACTGTAACAAAATATCCGTCTGATGCGAAACGTCCGTTGCGTACTATATAGTGATGAGCAAAGCAAGACCAAGACCAAGACTCGACCAGTCTTGGTCTTGGTCTTGTTCTTGCTTGTGCAGTCTTGGTCTTGGTCTTGCTCAAATCTATCCGGTCTTGGTCTTGGTCTTGGTCTTGCACGCCTAGTCTTGGTCTTGGTCTTGCAAAAAGCAAGACTCTTGCAAACATTTTCAAAACTTTTTGTAAACGTTTTAATTTTCTCGAAAAAACATTTTCAAACCTAAATTATTAGACTAGCTACATGATCTTATCTTAACTTGATATGAGAATGGTTCTAGAATTCAAAATACTAATGAAAGGTCAAGAGCCAACTCAGCATAGGCTGATCTTTTAGAGGCAATGATGTCCTTAAGAAAAATTAAAATTTTTAAAAATAAGAACTTTTTTATTTTTAAGGTTCCGTAGCCAAAATGCAAAAAAACGGAACCCTTATAGATCATGTCTGTCTGTCTGTCTGTCCGTCCGTATGTCACTATCTGTGTACAAAATTTCATTATAATCGGTTCGGTAGTGTTGGCGTAAAAGCGAGACAGACAGACAGAGATACTTTCGCATTTATAATATTAGAATAGACATTCCCAAATTTTTTGTTTAAATGCATTGTTACATAATCAAAATGGTAAAAACGGGACCTTACGGGACAATTACTTACACATCACTGCCTGTTCGTCTGCCTGTTTCCAGGCTGTATCTTGGAACTTGAAATTAATGTTTTAAGTAGATATTATATTGTTATAATTATATTTTTATCTCATGAATATTATAGTCACTGCGACTAAGTAAATTTTTTTAGCAAGAGTCTTGCATGGAGCAAGACTCTTGCATGGTCGGTCTTGGTCTTGGTCTTGTTCTTGCACACCTAGTCTTGTTCTTGGTCTTGCTAGTCTTAGGGTAGTCTTGGTCTTGGTCTTGGTCTTGCAATTTTTGCAAGACCAAGACCAAGACTGCAAGACCAAGACTAATTTTGCTCATCACTAGTACTATACCGACCTGTGGACCTGTGGACCTTTACGCGTTACGTCACAACTGCAAGCGTTATAAACTGTCGACGGCTACCGTCAACTGCCGCCGACTGCCGCCAACATGTGCCGCCGACTGCCGTCGACTGCCGCCGACACGTGCCGTCGTCTGCCGCCGACGCGCGCCGTCGACACGTGTCGTTCATCTCTCACACAGGGCCGCTAGCGTAGACCCATTCGAATAAAAAAAGCAATCTCCTCGCAAGACACCATCCAGTACGTGTGTTGACACACCGTAAACTGACCGGCGAACTTCCGGCGCTGGTAGTGTTGTATGTGTGTGAGGTTGTCGATGACGCGGTCGGGCGCGCGCAACGGCTCCCCGGGGTTGCCGCTGTGGACGGCGGAGTGCGACACCATCAGGAACAGTGGCGAGGTGCGGTTGTGCGAGTTTATTATCTGACAACAAAAAATATGAAAGACTTTATAAGCATCCAAGTAGTATATGTAGCCACAGGCTCGAAAATTACGCAACACCTAACATTACCCAGCCAGAGTTGGGTAGACCTAGGTGAGTATGGGTAAACCCCGAGTAAAAATTTATTTTTCTCAATATTCTGACTTTACCCAAAAAACTTGGGTAATACTAAGTCAACCCGGGTAAGCCTAGGTTTACTCCGCCTTCTAGCATTACCCGTAACATATATAACACAAACGCAGAGCCTAAAGTTTGTTTATTTAATTAAATTTTATCCTGCGACCGGGGATTATTGGAAATGCTATTGTATTCTGTTGTTGTCGCGATCGCCGGTTCTCGTACGGGGCTTGATTGGTTAAATAATATCTTTTTTAGTTTTGAACTTTTTTATAACCGAATATTTTTTAATACGATTATTTTTTTTCTTAGATAATTTCGCTCTCAAAGCGTTTACATTGATCGCTAAATAATACTTTTTGGGATAATTTTACAAAGGAGATCGCTACTCAATACGTAAATTGCATAAATAATAATTTACGTCACGACTCACGAATACCGCTAAAACAAGTACTTTTTGGACCTCGCGCGACACTAGCGCCTCTAGCGGAAATTTCACTTGGCGACGGCAGCAGCCGTCGACTAGTGCTGTGCCGTAAAAATAATCAATGAATAAAAAATCAGCCTACAGTAAGAAGTCATCGCATCCGCATGCCTTTTACGTACCTTGACAGCTTCATCTGTATAAATATCAGTAGCGTAGCGCCCGTACAAATCGTAAGCTACTTCGTATCCTGAAAACATTGTAAAGGTGAGTGGTGGTGTCGGTATATTGCAAAGAACATAATAACTAGCGTTTTCAAAAACTGTGATCTACAAAGCTTTTTTGACCTTATACTACTTAGGTAACTCATAACATAAGTTATAACTTTTTTCTGACAAACTTTGTCGTTTATAGGTTGTGCCGGGTTTCTCAAACTTTTTTTAGAAAACCCCTTGGAGTATTTTTATAATACTTTAAAACCGCCTACGGCCTACCCTAGCTTGTTATTATAAAATTATTTAGAGTTATAGTCAAAAGGAAGAACATATTGACTATATACTGTACTGGGCGAAACATGGCGGTAGCGGTCATTGACTCCCTGTCGAAAACTTGTTATTTTCTATACAAGCCGCGATTGACAACATCTGACACTTCACTGTCAATCGCGGTTTGTAATTTGTATACAAAATGACAAGTTTTTGACAGGAAGTCAATGACCGCAACCGCCATGTTTCGCCGAGTACAGTATAGACATACTTTACCTCGCCTAAAGTCTGTGCCCCAGGAACCTTTCTCTTCGTTGGTGTGATCATACAAGTCTATTTTGCCAGTCCAAAATCCTAAATGGCTGTCAAATCTGCAATCACAGTAGGCATCATAATATACCTAATTATTACATAATGGATTGATGGTAGTGGTACACAGTACACACTTGCGACTTAGTGCCAATTCTCCAAACTACATCGAGGATAGTTTTATCGATACCAGTCGGGTAAAACATTAAAATAATGAACCATGCCAGGAAGCACGCATTTATACTAAATTGTAATGCGTGCGTGACTGTGCGTAAGCACATGCAGTCATGTCAACGGGTGTGCCGTGTGTTCTTGAAACAATATTATGTATTTTTCGGATTTCATTAAAACTATCAATTTCAATCAATACAGGTCTACTGCATGAATTATTTTGATCTTCGGGAGCTCCATTACAAAAATGTTGAGAAACTCTGCGCAAAGCCATAAAGTATGTTTTAACATTGCGATGTTACCAGTTACCACACAAAGAGTCTTCAAAGAGATTTGTTCCGCATCAAATGTTAAATGGATCACTCATTAGTAATTTGCATGAGAATTTGTACAAATTGGTAACAGATACAATAGAAAATTGACGGTGCACTCACGGCACGGCTAGGCGCGTTGACCAGAAAATAAATTCGCAAAACCTATATTTAGATACCTCTATAGATAAAAACTAAATGCCAACAAACTAGGGGTCACGTTTTGTTGATTTAAAATCCACACTTCCATAAATAAATAAATAAAAAACTCTTTATTCAAACCGCTAATTAAAAAAGTCAGTTTACAAAAGTTACAAAGAATGAAAACAGTTTGAAATGGCGGCCTTACTGCTGGAAGCAGTTTCTTCCAGGCAACCATAATTTTTCCACCAAACCATAATTAATTCCATATTTAACCATAATTAACCATAATTAATAATTAATTTAACCATTAATTAATTTAACCATTAATAATTAATTTAACCATTAATAATTAATTTAACCATAATTAATAATTAACCATAATTAATTATGGTTAACCCATATTGAACCATAATTAATTCCATACTAATATTATAAATGCGAAAGTGTGTCAGTCTGTTACCTCTTCATGCCCAAACCGCTGAACCAATTTTGCTGAAAGGTAGATATTATACTCTATAAATATTTTTTTTTATAAAATATAAATAAATATTCTATGATAATAATGTAAATTACTTTGAGTCCCGGAAGAAGACATAGGATACTTTTTATCCCGGAAAAATGTACGGTTCCTGCGCGCGCGATAAACAAATTTTGGCATACGAAGTTGCGGGCGTCATCTAGTTGAATAATAGTTCAAAGTACTGCACTGTCCTTCCTAGACTTCCACCGTGACCACCTAAATGCCAGCGAACTCGCTCGGGGTCACGTTTTGTTTAAAAATTAAAATAAGTATACTTTATTATTTGAAATTAGCACCCTTGCTAGACTACTATGATGACCATTCATCAAAGAAACAACATAGATCAGTCGTATTAACAGTAGGTACTAATTTTATATAATATACTTAATATAAGAGCGTAGGTATTACCTATGTACCAAAATTCTTTGCTTTGACGAGAAATTTCCGGAAATCTTTGACTAGGGTATAAAAATGTAACATTGTTCATATCAAAATATTATTATATGTAATTATTATTCAGAACTCTACGAGTATAATATATGAATAATATGCCTAATGCCTATGCTTGAATCACACAAGTTACATAGCAATGGCAAAGTACATACCCTCGGCTCATTGGCAAGTATTCCCGTTTGTAGCTGCCCAGGTGCCACTTGCCCACCAGGTGCGTGCTGTAACCTAACTCCTTCAGGTACTGAGGCAGCAGTTTTTCTGACAGAGGCAACCCTCGCGGCTCCGACCCGAATATCACGGTGTGCTGCATGCCTGGACCACAGAATATAATATGTACATATATTAGTTGTACCAACCTGGACGTCAAGGAATTCCATGGACTTACAAAATAGAAAATATCCACAGTCGAACTTAATATATGACCTCCTCCTTTTTGGAAGTCGGTTAAAAAAAGACGCAGCCGAATCTTAAACCTTCTTCTTTTTTGGAAGCGGTGAAAAATGTGGTATGACCACATTTTTCACCGTACTCATCGGATAACTTCCAAGAGAAATCAACTATTATTTCGCAACATATCTTTGACTCTTCGCGCATGAGCATTGATTTAAAATAAAGAAGAGAATTTACCAATATTATAAATAAACAAGGGACACCCGGATGGAACAAAGTTACTTATAAAGAGAAAGAGATATAGACAGGATGAGAAACACAAATGAAACACAATATTACTAGGCTGCTATTTATGTATCCGGAACTGGCCACTTACAAGAACAATATTTAAAAAGTAATTACAACATTTGAAAATAGAACTCTTTGGTTGAAGAATACATTTTGTTTCATGTGACTGTCAATTATTTTTCCATTATGGCGTCATTTTGAAAATTGCCTGTCTTCATTTGCCATGGATTTAACGCGTGAACATTTTCGTGCAATGATTTACTACGATTTTTGGCGTGGGCTAAATCAACAACAGTGCTTTATTCAACTCACCGCAACTTTTGGAGATGAAGCACCATCAAAAACCACTGTTTATCACTGGTACAGTGAGTTTAATCGTGGGCGGTCTATGCTCACGGATGAAAATAAAGAAGGTCGCCCAAAAACAGCTGTTGTCCCACAAAATATAGATGCTGTGCGGGAACTAATAATGCGTGATCGTCATGTTACATATCGCGAGATAGAGGCGTCCTTAGGCATAAGTATGACGAGCATACATAAGATATTACACGAACATTTGGCTATAAAAAAAATATGTTCGCGTTGGATTCCGCACAACTTGACAATCGATCAAAAACGGGCTCGTGTCGATTGGTGCAAAAAAATGATAAAAAAATACAACCGTGGTACGTCAAAAGCCGTTTATAATATCTACACAGGTGATGAATCTTGGATCTATGCATATGACCCCGAAACTAAACAACAGTCAACGGTGTGGGTGTTCCAAGATGAGCCGAAACCAACAAAAGTTACTCGTGCAAAAAGTACTTTGAAGCAAATGGTCGCCTGTTTTTTTTGGAAGTAATGAACATGTGGCTACAGTGCCATTAGAGAATCGTAAAACGGTTAATTCTGAATGGTATACGACCATTTGTTTACCAGAAGTCTTTGAAGAAATAAGAAAGGACAACCGACAACGCAGAATCATATTACATCACGACAATGCTAGCTGTCACACCTCAGCTGAAACAACTCAGTTTTTGGAGGGTCAAAAGATCGAATTGACTGATCATCCGCCGTACAGCCCTGATTTGGCACCTAACGATTTCTTTTTATTTCCATACGCGAATAACAAATTACGTGGTCAACGTTTTTCGAGCCGCGAAGAGGCTGTTGATGCGTTCAAAATGCACGTTTTGGAGATACCTCAATCAGAATAGAAAAAGTGCTATGAAAATTGGTTCCAGCGTATGCAAAAGTGTGTCGATCATCGCGGCGAATATTTTGAAAATCAATAAAACCATATTAAATGATATATTATGTTTGTTTCTTTTTTTAATTCCGGATACATAAATAGCAGCCCTCGTACTTGCACTTTTTCCACTATATTCATACAATTTAGACACTTTTTAAAACACGACCGGTTTCGAACAAAATCATAATCAGGTTCGAAACTGGTCGTGTTTAGTTTGTGTTTAGTCTTTAAATTGTATGAATATAGTGGAAAAAGTGCAAGTAATATTGTGTTTCATTTGTGTATAAAATTAATTTCCACCAAAAACCGAAGTACAATCAATTACATAGAATGAGAAACACGCGCTACCGCACGCTTTACAACTAAGTATAGCATTTTTGCTGTAGTTGTAATATACGGTAAGTATAACGACACTTTTGTGTCATGACTCATGTTGTTACAACTTTTTCCGTCCAGCCCTCTTTCGCAACGCGCAATAAGAAACTTCGTTCCGAAAGTAAAAAGTCTTAACTTTTGGAACGAAGTTAATATTATTAGTAGTCTCCGTATATAGGGGTCTTAAGTGCGCTTTACCTGTATGTATGGCGTACTTCCCAGTCATGAGCGAGGCCCGAGAGGGGGTGCAGATGGGCGTGACATAGTAGTTGTGCAGGGAGAGGCCTGCTGCCGCCAACGCGTCGATGTTAGGTGTTGGCACCTGGTTCGACCCATGGAAACCCACGTCGTTCCAACCCTGCAACACAAGTTGTGTATATGTGTAGCTATACATAGAGTATAACCTACACCCAAAGGATGACCAAATATTCCAAGATCAACAATAATTATTCTTTAAAATATGTAAGTGTATGGTAAATTGTACTACATATTGCAGCGTGAGTACAACTTACAAGTATTTTTTATTCGGCACCGTAGTATTAATTAAATATAGGTATATTAAGTATAGGAACGTTAACTTTCGCACTGCTCCGCTATAAGTGTAGTGTAGCCTTTCCCAAAGTGGGCGATAACGCCCCTTTGTGGGCGCTGAAGGCCTAAAGGGGGGTGGGAAGTGTGAGACCTAGAAAAAAATGGGGGCGTTGTGTAGAGTCCTTGGGGGTGATTGTATTTTTTTCTATTTTATGATTAATCTGATGCATTAATTTAAATTACATTCCTGACATTAGTGTTAATTTTGGGCTAGCATGTTTTGGAGGCGACTTCCGAAAATATTACGTAAAAACAAAAATCTCGGAGTTCTGTACTGTGGTAATGGTAAGAGTCTGACTATTTAGCATTTTGTATTTATTTGTACTTACTTATAAAAAGTTTTGCGGCCCTTAATTTAAATAAAGATGAGAAAGTAGGTGAAGCAATGGGGGCGCGGCGCGACAGCATACAGTCTATATTAATTGTAATTTGTATAGCTGTACTCCGTATCCATAGTTGTCCAATAATAGGTATTTAGTACAAAATTTACCTAGTATGTATCCAGTATGTATGGTTATTAAAATCAAAGGTTAATAATTTATTATGTTTACGGACGCACGTAACGATTTAGCAATCATTGAGCCGGGTTTCGAATACCTTATTAGGTAGGTATATAAAAAATAAATAGTTAGATGTGCCTTATTAGGTACATCTAACTATTTATTTTTTGGTTTCAAATCCACGACACAACCTTAAAAAACCCATAGTAATTATATTTTAAAATTAATAAACTTAATACCTAACATTTAAGTTACCATCTACACTAGATCCTGTTTAAAAATATATTAACACAATAAACAAGAATACTTACCTACTTGTTTACATAGAATTAGAACGTTGTTTAATTGAAGTATAAAAATATAAGTTTAAAAGATTAGCATAATCAAATAAAAACTCACCAGGTCATCAGCTATAAATAATATAATATTCGGTCTGGCTTCGGCTTGTAAACACAAAACACACGAGAAAAAAAGTAATGTCCACATCGTGAGGCGGTTATCTAACTAATAAGTTGCGACTTGTGACTTGTGAGTAGGCAGTAGTAAACTGACTACGACTAGTGATGGAGCAACGACCGCGGTGCGGCGCTAGGCTGCCCCAGTATACAGATAAATAAGGGGGCGTCCACAAATTAGGTGATGTGTTTTCTTGAATTTTCTGAACCCCCCTCCCCACCTGGTAAGATTTCGTGAGATTTTATTCAATCCCCCCTCCCCTCCATAAATCTCACATGAGATTTTTCAAAATGTGGGTTTCTTACGTAAACGTTTGGTTTGATAGTCAGTAGATTTTCTTTCGAACAAATTTGTGAATGATCTTAATCGTATTATCATTTTTAACAAAAAATTAAAACCGACTTCCAAGATAAAAACAATAACACGAGTAACATTAATATGAACTAAAAAGTATTAAATGTTTTTTACTATCTAATAGTGCTTTATTCCGAATTCGGCTAAACCTCAACTATTTCTGTACTCACTCTTCATTATTTTGAAGTCGGTACCAGATAGCTGAATCTTCAGTCCTCTGACAGAATATTTGAAACTTTTGGAACTGGCACCGACTTCAAAATTATGAAGATTGAGTACAGAAATAGTTGAGGTTTAGCCGAATTCGGAAAAAAGCACTATTAGCAACGAATAACATAACTACTATTAGATAGTAAAAAACATTTAATACTTTTTAGTTCATATTAATGTTACTCGTGTTATTGTTTTTATCTTGGAAGTCGGTTTTAATTTTTTGTTAAAAATGATAATAATTTCACTCTTTTTAGTTACACTAGTAGGTATATATACCTTCGCGTATATTTTACGTATCTTATTACAATTTGTTAAGAGTCACAATTCACACTTACAAAATTATATATTATCAGTGAAGTGAACATATTGGTTTTTAACCGACTTCCAAAAAACGAGGAGGTTATATGTTCGGCTGTGGTTTTTTTTTTTTTTTTGTATGTTCAACGATTACTCCGCCGTTTGTGAACCGATTTTCGAAATTTTTGTTTTGTTGTATTAGGTTTCACTCCAATTTGGTACCATGTTCGCAAAAGTGGTGACCTGATGATGGGATCCATGAGTAATCGAGGGAACTCCTCGAAATTTATATGGAAACATATAGTGATTTTGGTTTTATGTGAAGTGTCCTAAGAATATGCTACCAAAAAGTCAAATATTGGGTCAAGGTATATACCATGGTTTCGAAGATGCTGAGAGAACTCCTGACTCCTTATAGATACACGTTTGGGAGTTTCGGCGTTGTTTTAAGAACAGAAAGCATATGCTACTATGCAATTAATATTCATCATCATAATCATAATCATCATCATCGTCGTCATCATCATTACCACGTCGTGTTAAGGTCACCAATGTCTCATGGCACAGAATAGATAGTAGTACTGCAAGGCATAGGTATGGATATACTAACTCGTAATAATAATTATGTATTGTTACATAACAACACCTGCGGGCCGATTCTGTATCGTACATTTGTGAGTTAATCACTGAGTTAATAACGAAACGGAGTAGTGAGCAACCGAAAAGTCTCACTTTTGTATGCAAGTGAATACAAAAAGTGGCACTTTCCGTTATACACTCCTCCGTTTCGTTACTAACTCAGTTATTAACTCACAAATGTACGATACAGAATCAGCCCGCTGTTTGTTTAATACACGGCGGTCGGCGCTACAGAGGCGACGGTGTCGCGCGGGCGGCGCGTGGCGGCAAACGACAGATCGAATATTTTACTACTTTATATTATACAGATCGAATACTTTACTAACTACTGTTCACTTCACTGATAATATATTATTTTGTGAGTGTGAGTTGTGACTCTTAATGTAAAGAAAAGACGTCTACGTCTTACGCCTAAAACTGGTCTTATGGTTCCAGTGAGTGTGAGCGAGAAGAAAAAAACTATTGTAGCGAATTATCAAATGCCGTCGAGTAAGCGTTACCGCGATGCAGATGCTTAACACCACGCGCTTTCCACGCGCACGCCACGCGCACGCCACGCGCACTCCACGCGCACGCCACGCGCTTTCCACGCACACGCCACGCGCACGCCACGCGCTTTCCACGCGCACGCCACGCGCACGCCACGCGCTTTCCACGCGCACGCCACGCGCACGCCACTCGCACCACACGCGCACGCCACGCGCACCACACGCCACGCGCACCACACGCGCACGCCACGCGCACCACACGCGCACGCCACGCGCACGCCACGCGCACCACACGCGCACGCCACGCGCTTTCCACGCGCACCACACGCGCAAGCCACGCGCACCACACGCGCACGCCACGCGCACCACACGCGCACGCCACGCGCACGCCACGCGCACGCCACGCGCACGCCACGCGCTTTCCACGCGCGCGCCACGCGCTTTCCACGCGCACGCCACGCGCACGCCACTCGCACCACACGCGCACGCCACGCGCTTTCCAAGCGCACGCCACGCGCACGCCACTCGCACCACACGCGCACGCCACGCGCACCACACGCGCACGCCACGCGCACCACACGCGCACGCCACGCGCACGCCACGCGCTTTCCACGCGCACGCCACGCGCACGCCACGCGCTTTCCACGCGCACGCCACGCGCTTTCCACGCGCACGCCACGCGCTTTCCACGCGCACGCCACGCGCTTTCCACGCGCTTTCCACGCGCACGCCACGCGCTTTCCACGCGCACGCCACGCGCACGCCACGCGCTCTCCACGCGCACGCCACGCGCTTTCCACGCGCACGCCACGCGCACGCCACTCGCACCACACGCGCACGCCACGCGCACCACACGCGCACGCCACGCGCACGCCACGCGCTTTCCACGCGCTTTCCACGCGCACGCCACGCGCACGCCACGCGCTTTCCACGCGCACGCCACGCGCTTTCCACGCGCACGCCACGCGCTTTCCACGCGCACGCCACGCGCTTTCCACGCGCTTTCCACGCGCACGCCACGCGCTTTCCACGCGCACGCCACGCGCACGCCACGCGCTTTCCACGCGCACGCCACGCGCTTTCCACGCGCACGCCACGCGCACGCCACTCGCACCACACGCGCACGCCACGCGCACGCCACGCGCACGCCACTCGCACCACACGCGCACGCCACGCACGCACGCCACGCGCTTTCCACGCGCACGCCACGCGCACCACACGCGCACGCCACGCGCACGCCATGCGCTTTCCACGCGCACGCCACGCGCACGCCACGCCACGCGCTTTCCACGCGCACGCCACGCGCACGCCACGCGCACGCCACTCGCACCACACGCGCACGCCACGCGCACCACACGCGCACGCCACGCGCACGCCACGCGCTTTCCACGCGCTTTCCACGCGCACGCCACGCGCACGCCACGCGCTTTCCACGCGCACGCCACGCGCTTTCCACGCACACGCCACGCGCACGCCACGCCACGCGCTTTCCACGCGCACGCCACGCGCACGCCACGCGCTTTCCACGCGCACGCCACGCGCTTTCCACGCGCACGCCACGCGCACGCCACGCGCTTTCCACGCGCACGCCACGCGCACGCCACGCGCACGCCACGCGCACGCGCGCGTTATATGTTCGGCTGTGGATATTTTTTTTAATTTTTTTTTTTTAATTTTTTTTTAATTTTTTTATTGTATGTTCAACGATTACTCCGCCGTTTGTGAACCGATTTTCGAAATTTTTGTTTTGTTGTATAAGGTTTCACTCCAATTTGGTACACGCCACGCGCACGCCACGCCACGCGTTTTCCACGCGCACGCCACGCGCACGCCACGCGCTTTCCACGCGCACGCCACGCGCACGCCACGCGCACGCCACGCGCTTTCCACGCGCACGCCACGCGCACGCCACGCGCTTTCCACGCGCACGCCACGCGCACGCCACGCGCACGCCACGCGCACGCCACGCGCACGCCACGCGCACTCCACGCGCACGCCACGCGCACCACACGCGCACGCCACGCGCACGCTACGCGCTTTCCACGCGCACGCCACGCGCACGCCACGCGCTTTCCACGCGCACGCCACGCGTCATGGAAAACTTACAGCTAAGTGACATCAGTGGAAATTTTATATGAGGATCAGAAAGCCAATTACAAGTTTTCACCTCTAAGTAACAGAATAATTGAATACAAGATATTGTGAACGGTCTTACTAGTTGTGCAATACAAAATTTTCAAGGTTTTCGCTTCAGTAAAACATTTCGACATACGCATCACAAACCCCAAGGCCTTGGAAGCTTTATTAATAATCGCCTCGATCTGAGTATCAAAAATTAGTTTGTCGTGTATATCCATACCTATGCCTTGTACTATTATCTATTCTGTGCCATGAGACATTGGTGACCTTAATACGACGTGGTAATGATGATGATGATGATTTTTTTTTTTTTTTTTAACGGGCTTTGGCCCACCACACATTCCCACCACTGTATCTCCTGTGTCGCCAGGATCGACAGCGGTATCCAACCACGAAAACCCTTTGATATGATCTCAGGGAGCCCGAGGGACATGCTAAAACTGTCTTGGGACCCGCAACGAAATTAATCAGAAGATAATAGGAGGAGTAGGAAGATTCCAATTTCCCTCCCCATAAAAGCGGGAGACAGCACAAAGTTGCAATGACCGAAAGTCAAAGAACTTAAGGGGGAGCACCACGGAAATAAGGTTAATAATTGTGACTCCTAAGCTAAGCTAAGTTAATATTGGAGTTTATTGTGTTTGACTGTTGCCAATAATAATTGTGACAAAAACGCTTGAAGGCACGGAAGTTCCTAGCGCTGTCCACGAGATCACCGTAGTATGCGACTCCAGATGTACAGAATAGGTTGTTTAGCATAGTAGTTCTTTCGTCCTGCCAGAGACTGCACTCCCAGAGAACATGATGAGCGGTTTGTTCAAACATGTTGCCTTCGGTCGAGCACTCGCACATGGGTGAAGGCACTAGTTTAAAACCGTAAAGTTTGGCCTTAAAATTTCCATGACCGGTCAGGAATTGAGAAACGCAGTGATCAATATCCATCCACTGTTTGGATAGCCGTTCACGAATATTAGGGAAAAAGTTATAAAGATGACGCCCTTTGGTGGAACAGTCCCAACGCGACTGCCATTCGGAGATTAGGCTTTGCACAGAGTTTTCTAAAGGTTCAAACAATCTTGCTATTTTAATTTTATCGCGAGCGCTTAAAAAGAACGGGTTGTCAATATTTTTATTATGATAATACATTGTCGCACGACGCTGAATCTCAAGGTCAACGGGTAAAACTCCGGCTAACACAGGCAAGGCTTCGGTGCTTGTGGTCCTGTAAGCTTTGATGATGATGATGATGATGATGATGATGATGATTATGATGATGAATATGAATTGCATAGTAGCATATGCTTTCTGTTCTTAAAACAACGCCGAAACTCCCAAACGTGTATCTATAAGGAGTCAGGAGTTCTCTCAGCATCTTCGAAACCATGGTATACCTTGACCCAATATTTGACTTTTTGGTAGCATATTCTTAGTACACTTCACATAAAACCAAAATCACCATATGTTTCCATATAAATTTCGAGGAGTTTCCTTGATTACTCCTGGATCCCATCATCAGGTCACGACTTTTGTGAACATGGTACCAAATTGGAGTGAAACCAAATACAACAAAATAAAAATTTCGAAAATCGGTTCACAAACGGCGGAGTAATCGTTGAACATACAAAAATAAAAAAAAAATATCCACAGCCGAACATATAACCTCCTCGTTTTTTGGAAGTCGGTTAATAACGATTACGCTTAGGTACGATTAAATCTGAACCACTGGACCACGGAGGCGTTCGAATCTGGCATAGCCAAGAATATGTCATACCTTCTCTCTCTCATCCCAGTCCTCTGGTTTCCTGTCTTCGGGGTCATCGATCTCCTCTGGTGGGTTGACAGGGGGGGTAAAGTCCTCGAGCAGTGAGCCGGCGTTGGCCTCCTTGTTGTCAACCAGCACGGTAAACGTGTTGTCCGGCCGCACTATCAGCGTGTACAGATGCGGCTCCTTGTCCTTGTAGATGTCGTCTAGGCGTTGGCTGTAACGTAAATTGTTACTAAATATTATTTAAGGTTAATCAGGGTAAGTTCGGACTTTGGACACAGGGTAAGTCCGGATAATTCAACTTTCCACTAAATTAGTCAGTTTTTTGCCTGGTGCTACGTCATACTGCACTGCAACCACATAATATGTGTGAATGTGCTTAATAAAAAGGCAATGGGGATTGTCCATTTTTTTTAAATTTTGCTCATTACAAAAACATTTCGAGGAATAAGGTCAGTGATCGCTTTTCTGTATATAAACGAAAAAAATACCCATTAGTTACTTATATTTTTGAACAAATATGTTTAACCTTAGTTTGACCTTCAATGGCGTTAAATTAGCAATAAATTCGACCAACATTACGTTTCGAACTTTTGGTAAGCTTCTCGTATCAGCTTTCACATAATAATAACTTGCATTTAACGAACCAGCCATTATAAATAAGATTCAAAGGAAAAAAAACATACTGCAGAGGTCAATTGGCCGCCGATGATGACGTCAGAGCGAAACTTTAAAAATTTATTGAGAAAAAACTAGCCAATGAATTTCAAAATTATTTAATTTATATTCTTAAAATACCCTATTTTAACGAAAAAAAATATAAAAAGTACATGTGAATTTTCTGAACCCCCCTCCCCACCTGGTAAGATTTCGTGAGATTTTATTCAATCCCCCCTCCCCTCCATAAATCTCACATGAGATTTTTCAAAATGTGGGTTTCTTACGTAAACGTTTGGTTTGATAGTCAGTAGATTTTCTTTCGAACAAATTTGTGAATGATCTTAATCGTATTATCATTTTTAACAAAAAATTAAAACCGACTTCCAAGATAAAAACAATAACACGAGTAACATTAATATGAACTAAAAAGTATTAAATGTTTTTTACTATCTAATAGTGCTTTTTTCCGAATTCGGCTAAACCTCAACTATTTCTGTACTCACTCTTCATTATTTTGAAGTCGGTACCAGATAGCTGAATCTTCAGTCCTCTGACAGAATATTTGAAACTTTTGGAACTGGCACCGACTTCAAAATTATGAAGATTGAGTACAGAAATAGTTGAGGTTTAGCCGAATTCGGAAAAAAGCACTATTAGATAGTAAAAAACATTTAATACTTTTTAGTTCATATTAATGTTACTCGTGTTATTGTTTTTATCTTGGAAGTCGGTTTTAATTTTTTGTTAAAAATGATAATAATTTCACTCTTTTTAGTTACACTAGTAGGTAAACCTTCGCGTATATTTTACGTATCTTATTACAATTTGTTAAGAGTCACAATTCACACTTACAAAATTATATATTATCAGTGAAGTGAACATATTGGTTTTTAACCGACTTCCAAAAAACGAGGAGGTTATAAAAAAACCACAGCCGAACATTCGGCTGTGGTTTTTTTTTTTTTTTTTGTATGTTCAACGATTACTCCGCCGTTTGTGAACCGATTTTCGAAATTTTTGTTTTGTTGTATTAGGTTTCACTCCAATTTGGTACCATGTTCGCAAAAGTGGTGACCTGATGATGGGATCCATGAGTAATCGAGGGAACTCCTCGAAATTTATATGGAAACATATAGTGATTTTGGTTTTATGTGAAGTGTCCTAAGAATATGCTACCAAAAAGTCAAATATTGGGTCAAGGTATATACCATGGTTTCGAAGATGCTGAGAGAACTCCTGACTCCTTATAGATACACGTTTGGGAGTTTCGGCGTTGTTTTAAGAACAGAAAGCATATGCTACTATGCAATTAATATTCATCATCATAATCATAATCATCATCATCGTCGTCATCATCATTACCACGTCGTGTTAAGGTCACCAATGTCTCATGGCACAGAATAGATAGTAGTACTGCAAGGCATAGGTATGGATATACTAACTCGTAATAATAATTATGTATTGTTACATAACAACACCTGCGGGCCGATTCTGTATCGTACATTTGTGAGTTAATCACTGAGTTAATAACGAAACGGAGTAGTGAGCAACCGAAAAGTCTCACTTTTGTATGCAAGTGAATACAAAAAGTGGCACTTTCCGTTATACACTCCTCCGTTTCGTTACTAACTCAGTTATTAACTCACAAATGTACGATACAGAATCAGCCCGCTGTTTGTTTAATACACGGCGGTCGGCGCTACAGAGGCGACGGTGTCGCGCGGGCGGCGCGTGGCGGCAAACGACAGATCGAATATTTTACTACTTTATATTATACAGATCGAATACTTTACTAACTACTGTTCACTTCACTGATAATATATTATTTTGTGAGTGTGAGTTGTGACTCTTAATGTAAAGAAAAGACGTCTACGTCTTACGCCTAAAACTGGTCTTATGGTTCCAGTGAGTGTGAGCGAGAAGAAAAAAACTATTGTAGCGAATTATCAAATGCCGTCGAGTAAGCGTTACCGCGATGCAGATGCTTAACACCACGCGCTTTCCACGCGCACGCCACGCGCACGCCACGCGCACTCCACGCGCACGCCACTCGCACGCCACGCGCACGCCACGCGCTTTCCACGCACACGCCACGCGCACGCCACGCGCTTTCCACGCGCACGCCACGCGCACGCCACGCGCTTTCCACGCGCACGCCACGCGCACGCCACTCGCACCACACGCGCACGCCACGCGCACCACACGCCACGCGCACCACACGCGCACGCCACGCGCACCACACGCGCACGCCACGCGCACCACACGCGCACGCCACGCGCTTTCCACGCGCACCACACGCGCAAGCCACGCGCACCACACGCGCACGCCACGCGCACCACACGCGCACGCCACGCGCACGCCACGCGCTTTCCACGCGCACGCCACGCGCTTTCCACGCGCACGCCACGCGCACGCCACTCGCACCACACGCGCACGCCACGCGCTTTCCACGCGCACGCCACGCGCACGCCACTCGCACCACACGCGCACGCCACGCGCACCACACGCGCACGCCACTCGCACCACACGCGCACGCCACGCGCACCACACGCGCACGCCACGCGCACCACACGCGCACGCCATGCGCACGCCACGCGCTTTCCACGCGCACGCCACGCGCACGCCACGCGCTTTCCACGCGCACGCCACGCGCACGCCACGCGCACGCCACGCGCTTTCCACGCGCACGCCACGCGCACGCCACGCGCTTTCCACGCGCACGCCACGCGCTTTCCACGCGCACGCCACTCGCACCACACGCGCACGCCACGCGCACCACACGCCACGCGCACCACACGCGCACGCCACGCGCACGCCACGCGGACCACACGCGCACGCCACGCGCACGCCACGCGCACCACACGCGCACGCCACGCGCACGCCATGCGCTTTCCACGCGCACGCCACGCGCACGCCACGCCACGCGCTTTCCACGCGCACGCCACGCGCACGCCACGCGCACGCCACGCCACGCGCTTTCCACGCGCACTCCACGCGCACGCCACGCGCACGCCACGCGCACCACACGCGCACGCCACGCGCACGCTACGCGCTTTCCGTTATATGTTCGGCTGTGGATATTTCTTTAATGCACACGCGCACGCTACGCGCACCACACGCCACGCGCACCACACGCGCACGCCACGCGCACGCCACGCGCTTTCCACGCGCACGCCACGCGCACGCCACGCGCACGCCACGCGCTTTCCACGCGCACGCCACGCGCACGCCACGCGCTTTCCACGCGCACGCCACGCGCACGCCACGCGCTTTCCACGCGCACGCCACTCGCACCACACGCGCACGCCACGCGCACCACACGCCACGCGCACCACACGCGCACGCCACGCGCACGCCACGCGCACCACACGCGCACGCCACGCGCACGCCACGCGCACCACACGCGCACGCCACGCGCACGCCATGCGCTTTCCACGCGCACGCCACGCGCACGCCACGCCACGCGCTTTCCACGCGCACGCCACGCGCACGCCACGCGCACGCCACGCGCACGCCACGCCACGCGCTTTCCACGCGCACGCCACGCGCACGCCACGCGCTTTCCACGCGCACGCCACGCGCTTTCCACGCGCACGCCACGCGCACGCCACACGCACGCCTCGCGCACTCCACGCGCACGCCACGCGCACCACACGCGCACGCCACGCGCACGCTACGCGCTTTCCGTTATATGTTCGGCTGTGGATATTTTTTTAATTTTTTTTTTTTTATTTTTTTTTAATTTTTTTATTGTATGTTCAACGATTACTCCGCCGTTTGTGAACCGATTTTCGAAATTTTTGTTTTGTTGTATTAGGTTTCACTCCAATTTGGTACACGCCACGCGCACGCCACGCCACGCGCTTTCCACGCGCACGCCACGCGCACGCCACGCGCTTTCCACGCGCACGCCACGCGCACGCCACGCGCACGCCACGCGCACGCCACGCGCTTTCCACGCGCACGCCACGCGCACGCCACGCGCACGCCACGCGCTTTCCACGCGCACGCCACGCGCACGCCACGCGCACTCCACGCGCACGCCACGCGCACCACACGCGCACGCCACGCGCACGCTACGCGCTTTCCGTTATATGTTCGGCTGTGGATATTTTTTTTAATTTTTTTTTTTTTATTTTTTTTAAATTTTTTTATTGTATGTTCAACGATTACTCCGCCGTTTTTCGCCCCGTATTCGCCCCGAGTGCACGCGCGCAGCTCACTTGCACGTTGTGTTTGTGCATTCGCTTAAAGTACCTTCGCACTAGTGATGGGATTCACCAATCCGCGTTATCGATATCCATAGCGACAACTACATAGTCAATGGATCGCTACTTGACAAGGTCGTCATCTACAAGTAGCCTGAAAAGATCAGCTGAAGAAAGTGAAGATGTTTGGAGGTTTCCTAAGAAAACTGCACCATCTAAACTGCAGGAACGGTACGACCATAGCCGTAACCTAACATCTCCTAACAGCTACGAAACACTAAATGTCGATAATGTTGTGCATCCAATCGAGCAAAATCTACGCGAAGCTACCATACCTGTAAAGAAGAAAGGTCACATTCCGCCTGTAATCTTGGATATCAAACCGGAATGGACTCATAAAACCATCCAGGATTTGGTCTCGCAGCATACCAAAACATACCACCTACAATATAGGGCTAACAACAAGGTCGCAATTATATGCCACACACCTGAAGCCCACCAGGCCATTAAAAATGGACTAAAAAAAGAGAATGCTCCTTTCGTAACATACACTCGCAAAGACGAAAAAACACCTAAAGTTGTGATCAAAGGCCTACCAGCTCAAGTTGAAGAGGAATTACCAGTCGAGTTTGAGAACCTAGGATTCCATAATGTCAAAGTGATACGGCTGAACGCTAAAAATAAAGATTCTCCGAAAAATCCTCCATACCTATTGGAGTTCTCAGCTGGAACGGACATTGCGGCGATACGAAAGCTTAAGTACATATGTCGGTGTGTCATCACTGTAGAAAAATATAAACCTAAGCGATCCATCGGTACTCAATGTTTTAGATGCCAGGGATTTGGCCACTCATCTCGCAACTGTAACATGCCACCTCGTTGTGTCAAGTGTACCCTAGCACATGCTACTGCTGAATGTCCTAAGAAAGACCGGATTGAACCTGCTAAATGCTGCAACTGTGAACAAGACCATCCAGCTAACTATAGCAAATGCAAAACAAGACTTGACTACCTACAGAAGACGCAGCAAAAGAAAAAAGTGCTACCGCTACACCCTACACAAACTGCAACAAAACTCACATGGCTCCCTAAAACAAAAGATGGACTACCAGTAATTAACAATATGCCTAAGGTCTATGATGTGAATCATGGTCATCTACCCGAGACCGAATTCCCACCTCTCCCAAAGCCTCCAGCGAAAGGTATCCGCGGTTTCGAACAAAGCAAGTTTGATGATAAGACTCCTGATTTGAAATTGCCACACCAATTTCAAAATTCTGATGATACGACTAGGGAAATGATAGAAATTTTAGTGGTAATCAAAAATATAAAAAAGGAATTTACAGATTGTACAACTTTATTAGATAAAGTTTTGCTTATTATGTATCATTTGGGTCAATATGTGTAACGATAATCATTTATTGCGTATCATTACCTGGAACGCTGATGGAGTGCGTACAAAAATACAAGAACTTTTGCATATGGTGAGTGCCTTATCTATCGATATAGTAGCAATTTGTGAGACAAAGTTTTCACCTAAGGCTAAAATTGAAACACCAGGTTATACCCTTCTCCGTAAGGATAAACACGATTCTGGACGTGGACAAGGTGTTGCTATTCTTGTCAGGGACAATATTGATTACACGTTTGTAACTACACCTAAAACTACAAATATTGAGGCCATTGGTATTAAGCTCAACATTTTTGGTAATGAGCACTTTATTTTTTCGGCTTACCAGTCCCCAAACCTACCACTTACTAGTGACGATTTAGACTCTTTGTTCTCAATTGGCAATCATGTTCTAATATTGGGAGACTTTAATGCCAACCATGAGTACTGGCATAGTAGTTATCGCAACATCCATGGTCGAACATTGTTCTCCCATATGTTACAACATGATTATACCATTTATGCATCTGAGACACCCACACAAGTTAACTACCGAGCAAATCTTAATACAACCAACCCAGACCTAATTCTCGCCCTAAATGTTGCCAATATTGATAACGTAAAAGCTCTTCCTGCTCTGGCATCAAATCACCTACCACTAGGTTTTACAATCGCTGCAAACGTTGTGAGAAAACCTCCAATCCCTTTTTATAATTATTATAAAAAGGCTAATTGGAGTGCTTATCGTGATTATATTGATAATAATATTGAGCTAACATCCCGCGTCTTTACTAATGTGCAACAAGTAGATGAAAGCGTAGAAAACTTACATAATACTATTATAATGGCCCGTAATCTCAACATCCCCTGTACGGGTTGTTGCCAACCTGTCTGATCTTTTACCTCTTCAGACAGTAATGGAAATAATTTGCCAAATATCTCTTTTATTAAAAAATTATGGTCACACTTGCAGCATATAAACTTAGCGGATCCGGATTATAATATTTCCCGTCCTATTGATATATTATTAGATGCCAGCGTCTATTCTCAAATATTAATGAGTGGACTTATCAGAGGGCCACCTCAGGCTCCTATTGCGCAGCAGACCAGGCTGGGCTGGATTTTGTCTGGTAATGTTAGGAGATTTAACTGCCACGTGATTATCAACCATGTATCAGATTTATCAAAGTATTGGGAGATGGAGGAGATCTCAGTCGAACAATCATCATCACTATCAGCCGGAGAACAGTTTTGTGAAGATTTATATGCTTCGACTACAAAACGTTTGGAAAGTGGCATGTATGAAGTATGTCTTCCTATGAAACCAAATTTTGAGGAAAAACTTGGTTCATCACGTCCGAAAGCAGTTGCCCAATTTTATCAGTTAGAGCGCAAAATGGCTCAAAATCAATCATTTTCGGACAGCTACAAAAATTTCATGAAGGAATATCAAGAACTAGGAGACATGGTGCCGTATACCAAGTCTGGTGAGGGTCCATCATATTATTTTCCCCATCACGGCGTACTCAATTTAAACTCCACTTCTACCAAATTGCGGGTGGTCTTCAACGGCTCATCCAAGACATCATCAGGTCTGAGTTTAAATGACGTGATGGAGCAAGGCCCGAATTTACAAGCCGACCTACAGGCTCTTATCATATCTTGGCGCCAATATAGATTTGTGATGACATCTGATGTGGAGAAGATGTTCAGAAGAATTCTGGTCCAAGAGGCTCATCAAAATCTTCAATCGGTGGTCTGGAGAAGCTCAAGAGATGTACCTCTTCAAAATTATAGACTCACGACTGTGACGTACGGGACGAAGGCAGCACCGTTCCTGGCAATGAGGACGTTGAAGCAGCTGGCTATGGACGATGCTGAGAAGTACCCCTTGGGTGCGAAGGCTTTGAAAGATAGATTTTATATGGATGACTATTTGGGAGGCTGTAACGATCTAGAAACGGCGAAGGAAGTGCAGAAGCAGTTGATAAGCATCTTACGCGGGGCTGGCATGAACCTACGCAAATGGTCAAGCAACGAGCCACAGCTTCTACAAGATTTATCATGCGACCAATTAAATAATCCGTACGAGTTTCATTGCTCGGAATCACGTAAAACGTTAGGCCTTAAGTGGAATCCGTCATCAGATACTTTTACATATGATTATCAATTTGAATCGGAACCTAAATATCACACTAAACGGGAACTATTATCAGATATCTCTAAGTTATTTGACCCCATCGGTTGGATATCACCATTATCAATTAAGGCTAAGTTACTATTCCAAAAAGCATGGGTCACGGTGGAATCCTGGGATGAAAAGTTATCATGTGATATTATTCAAGAGTGGACAGAATTACGAACAGATTTTAAAAATATCAAGAACATAAAAATCCCACGATGCATCGGTAACCTTCAATGTACGTATCAAATACATGGTTTCAGCGACGCATCAGCAAAAGCGTACGCTTGCACAGTATATTGTGTTGCAACAAATTATAAAGGCGAGCGCACATCGCGGTTAATAACTGCAAAAACAAAATTAGCGCCTTTAAGCAAGAGCGTGTCGCTGCCTCGACTAGAATTATTAGGTGCACTACTTTTATCAAAGCTGATTCGGAAGGTGGAGAATACCCTGCCTAGCATACATGTTAAAACATACGCATGGACGGATTCCATGATCGTGTTAGGGTGGATTCATGGCGATCAATCTAGATGGAAGCAATTTGTTGCAAACCGGGTTCGACAGATTAAGGAAATTGTACCATCGTCGAACTGGAACTATGTACCATCGGAATTAAATCCGTCAGACAGTGCGACACGAGGAGAATCAGTCAAGAAGTTAGCTGACGATCGTTTGTGGTGGGGGGGCCCGGAATGGCTCACTTCCTTCGAACCTGACCAAATTCTTAGACCATCATACGCAGAACCAGATATTGAAATTAAAAAAGTTTCTTGCAGTGTGAACACAGCCTTACATTGCAGTAAGGTTGATTTTATATTAGAACTGTTAAATAATCACAGTTCTGTTACATTTATTGCGAAAACCGTGGCATGGGTGTTACGTTTCATCACTCGAAGTCGGAAACCGTCCAACACAGCAAAAACATTGTCACTCGTGGAAATAAACAATGCTTACAATATTATTATCAAAAATATCCAAGCTATAGATTTTAGCGAGGATTTGTCATTTATCAAGTCAAAAGGGCATGTTCATCAGAACAGCAAATTATCAAGTTTGAATCCTTTTATTGATGAAAATGGACTATTAAGAGTTGGCGGTCGTCTGAAGCATTCACATATAAATTGGACTGCGAAGCATCCTATCATACTTAGTAGCCATAGTAGATTTTCTTCTCTTATCATTGATCAAGCACATATCACTACGTTACATGGTGGAGCCCGACTGACACTAGCTTATATCAGAAATAACTATTGGATCATTAGTGGAATGTCTACAGTGAAGAGGGAATTTAGGCGCTGTGTTAAAAATAATATAATGAAGAGGCCAGTTATCAAATTAGTTCCATTACTGTCTGAAGAGGTAAAAGATCAGACACCAGCATCTATCAATCAGGAGATATCTACTCCAGAATCAAGTAACACGAGGTCTCGTCGTCCTCGACGTATCAACTTTAAAAACGTTTTCATGACTATTTTTATGTTTATGTCATTCCTTTTATCACCGAGCTTGCAACAAGTTCAGAAGAATTTTATGATCACGCCTGTAAACACAAATCAAAGCATTTATTTTGACAAAATCGCGGACCTGCAACATATAAGAGACGAATGGACTCTTGTTATTTTTTATAATATGTCTACATATTGGCAAGGCTATGAAAACATTAAAAAATATGTTACGCACATAAAGGAGAATGGATCTTCTCAAGATTATCAATCTATTACCTTGCAACTGGAACATGAACTCGACGAGATAGATCATTTTAATCAGCTTCTGAAAAATCAATTAAATAGAAGACAGAAGAGAGGGTTAATTAATGGCGTTGGTTACATTGCTAACTCCCTATTTGGTGTCCTAGATGAAAGGTTCGCCACGCAGTATCAGCAGGACATAGAGCATATTCAGCAAAATGAGAATCATTTACAAACACTTTTACATAACCAAACTCTTGTCATAGAGGCCGAGTATAACATAGTGAAGAGGCACGAGGATGTCATGCAAAAACAATTTTCTCTTATCGAAAATCATATCAAAGATTTGGCTTCTGAGGTGTATCAAGTTAAGCAATATTCATCACGTTCCACGTATATCACTTTTTCGTCGTTAGTTGCTCATATCATCATTTCCAAAATTAGACGTATTCAGGATACTCTAATTTCGACTCTCACCGAAATTAATCAAGGTCATATCAGCACAAGCTTTTTATCACCGGAACAACTGCAAAATCAAATAAATATAATATCAGGTCGTTTACAAACGAAGCTCGTGCTACCGACGGACGGCTCAAATATCGTTCAGCTTTACAAGCTACTGAGAGTTGCCGCGAGAGTCACAGACAAATATCTTATTGCTGAGGTGAAGATTCCTGTATTAAACAACGAAATTTTTGAGCTCGACAAGATCATAAATTTACCTAAGAAGAGAGATCAGAAATACTATCAATTAACCACGAAATTCCCCTATATTGGGTTTAATATCAACAAGGATTCCCTCATCCTATTATCAGAATCGGATCTTCAATCATGTCGGCATTTATCAAACGAGAAAGTTTTATGCTTTCTTAATAGCCCTGTTTATACTACGAAGATTAAACAATCAATTTGTGATGTCAACATCGTCGACGGCGATCCTGACCGACCGCTATGCAAGTCGGAGCTATCGCGTTGCACAGAGCGCTGGATAAAATTACACGCAGATAACGAGTGGCTGTACACCTGTTGCGAACAATGCAATGTCCGACTGATTTGCCCAGCTGGGATTACGTCACAGGTACTGATAGGCAGCGGAGTCATACGCTTAGGTCCTATGTGCATTTTGAAGGGTAATGATTTCACAATTTATTCCCACAACTACTTTAGCAACCGATTAGATATCAATCAAAAGCTCGAAATACCCCAGTCCTCCGTCTTGAATAATATCATTAACACTTCCTCGATCGATATACCTAAGTTAGAAAACCATGAAGGTGAGTTGGAAGTATTAAAGACGCAGATATCAGAAATAAAGGAACAATCAGCTAATAGTATGGACTTTAGTGTGCACGATGTCCATCATTATGCTCTGGGATATATCATGGTTAGCTTGTTCATCATCATCGGCGGTGTGGTGGTGTTTCGCCGGCTTCGACGGAGGCGCCAGCTGGCGGGCGGGGAGGCGTCCCGCGGCACGCGCGACACGGACGTCGCCCCCGCCGTCGCCCTCGCTGCCGCCCCCGCCCCTGCCGCTGGCGCGGGAGTCCAGCGCAGTGTTAGTGTTAGTGATGTGAATGTGCTAAATAAAAAGGCAATTAGTGAAGTGTTCTCGAATCAGGTGAAATCAGACAGTCAGTGTTAAGATTCGATAAAAGCACTTCCCCTATGTTTAGTCGTTCTGTTAGATTAAGTGAATTGAATGACTAAAGCTATCATGCTTATAATATCATAAGATAAATTTTGTTTTTTGCAAATTATTTACTCTTTTGTTTTTATATTGAACAAGAATTTTACCTATCACTTTTTATATAAATTTTATGTTTTACTATTTACATTTTTAAAAATATCTTGTATACAATTTGTATTGAATAGTTTATAGTGTATTATAGTATGATGTAGTTTTCAATTTATATAAACCTCGCCATCTTTCGGGGGGCGCAGGATGTACGGGTTGTTGCCAACCGTACATAAATAATTATGCTTACACGTTAAGATTCAATAATGTCGCGGATCATATTCATTTGTATTACGTGAAATAAAGTTAGTTATCATTTATCCATCAAAGGGAGCGGTTTTATTTATCATCCTTAATCGTTCTCCCTTAATTATCATTTATCTTTATCATACATCTTTTCTATAATATTAGTTGTAGGGCAGGCTGCAGCAGTAGCCCCTACATCCCCCTTCAATCTAATTCGAAAAGTTCGACACGATTTCCTAATTATATCAAAAGACTTATTAGATACAAAAATCAACTTCGCCGCTATGACCTGTGTTTGCCAAAAGGTGAATACAAGGTATATGTAAGGTCTATAGTGCGTAAATTCCAGAGGTATATTGACGTATGTATTCGCGAATATAACGACAAAATTTGGAACCGTAAACTTTCGAAAGTTGATAATCCTAGATCGGACATTTGGCGCATAACAAGGTCATTAAAACCGAGATCTCGCAATATAGCACCTCTTAAGCGAGATGACGGAGGCATGACCGCATCGCCTGTAGAACAATGTGAAATTTTGGTTAAATCTTTTTGTGATAATATGAGACTTACCTTAGACTGGTACAGCCCTGAAGTAAACGAAGTAGTAAGCAAATCGGTTGACTTACTAAACAATTTTGATACAACAGTTCTTTACCAACCAACTAGACCAAAAGAAGTTTGGCGGTATCTTCGTCATCTCAAGTGCCGCAAGTCACCTGGTGTTGATGGCATCCATAACTTACTGCTTAAAAACTTGTCACAAAAAGCGGTTGTGCTCCTTACAAAAATATTCAATGGGTGTATGTATCTCGGCTACTTTCCTCAAGCGTGGAAAATTGCTAAAGTTATTGCAATCAAAAAGCCTGGCAAAGACGAGAGCCTGCCCAGCAGCTACCGCCCTATTAGCCTATTGCCTACATTGGGTAAACTTTTTGAAAAAGTCATATTGGCGAGACTAAAAAAGGCCACTGATAAAATATTACCCAATGAGCAATTTGGTTTCCGGACTGGTCACTCCACAGCCCAGCAGCTTGCGCGTGTGGCTGAGCACATTTCCCATCATCTTAACCTTCATGAGTCTACAGGTCTGATCCTTCTAGATATAGAGAAAGCTTTTGATACTGTTTGGCATGATGGGCTCCTTCACAAGCTTATTATTTGTGGTGTGCCCTTATATATGGTTAAATTGATACAGTCTTACTTGCTGGATCGTAAAATCGCAGTCCACATTGGGGATATAAAGTCTGTTTACCTGTTGGTTGAAGCTGGTGTTCCCCAGGGATCCATACTGGGACCGTACTTATTTTTAATTTTCATTCACGATGTTCCTATCCAACCCCGCACGCTCCTGGCTTGTTTTGCCGACGATACAGCTTCTTACACATCTTCAAAAGATATTGATGTCGTGATAGGCCGTCTTCAGTTTTCCTTAGAATTGCTGCAAAATTTCTTTACCACATGGAAATTAAAACTTAATGAGAGCAAGACGGAAGCCATTCTTTTTACTCGGCAAAGAAAACTTCCCAAAAGATTATTGAATATATCAGGTCACTGCATTCCATGGAGTTCGTCTGTAAAATATTTAGGTATAACTCTGGATGCTAAGTTGAATTGGTCCAAACATGTTAGCCAGCTTCGCATTAAAGGAGCACAGGCAATTGGCTCTCTTCATCCTATCTTGAATAGGAGAAGCTCGCTTAGCCCCCACACTAAACTGAGAATTTACTCAGCATTAGTTCGACCCTGCATAACATATGCATGCCCCGTTTGGAGTAGCACTTCTAATACAAACTACCAACTATTGCAGACTATACAAAATAAAGCCCTTAAAATTGCATACAATACCAAATTTCGTACCAATCTCAGTAAAATTCACTCGGACTTAAAATTCCCTACGTTACGAGAATTTATTCTTAAACTGACGTATAAATTCTATCAGAAAAATAAAACACATTATAATACACTAATTTCATCCATTGCACGAACTAAAAAAGAAGACTTAAGTTATATCGATAGATACGGTACATACCGCTTGCCCCATCACTATCTGTTGTTCCCTACCGAGCGCGATAACGAAAGTAATGAAACGCAAAAACAGGTTCCCAGTCCGCTCGGTCGCCGTGCGGCGAGCTAGTCGCACTCGCGCGCACCGAGCCTGGCCAGTTCATTATCTATAATGAGTAATGACGAGTAAACCTACCGTGTTTATTGTTAATTTATAATTATTAAATTGCTTTATGAAGTATGATATTATAATATTATGTATGCTTACTGAATGGGTAAGTTGCGTAACAATTACTATTATGAATCCTTGGCGCCAAAAGTAAACTGCTAACTAAGCATTTACGTGTGAATTACAATGTAAACAAGTGAAGTTCTGTATACGGCCTGATAAAAATTTTACACATATATATTCATGCAGATAACTTTAAGAGGTGCGCTTAGCCTGTAAGTTAATTGAGGGATTTTCTTAGCTTTTTAATTTGATTGTCAAACAGTTTCCATTTTAGTAACTAGATGGCGTACGGGTAGACAACTATCGGTAATACCAGGGAATACCATCAATACTTGCTACAAAACTGGGCAAAAGAATATAAAACTTGATACATTTCAATTTGAAAAAGACGCAATAATATTCCAATGAATAGGATAATAGAGTTATTCTAACGATGTTTTAGTTAAAACTCACGGAAGAGTAAGCCCTGTTTACTGATATTCACACCAAATGTCACAGGAAATATACATTTTGATTTTGACAACATCTTACCTGCACTTGTGCAAGATAACGGATATTTAGTGGCTAATATTTTACCAATAATGAACATCAAAAACACAAATAACACAATTTGGGAAAAAATAATAAAAACCACACCAACAATAAAAAGTAGAAGAAGTTTTGAAAGTGACATGCCCGCCAAAACTCTCTGTCAGTTGTCAGTTTTCAGTTTGACAATTTGCGTGTTCCTAAACTGTTACCAGTATACTGGCCTAATCGCTTAGGCCAATGATGGCTTAGATTTAAGATATTTTGATTAACGACACACTTGACAGTACACTGATATTTTTTGTAACACTGTCAGTGATGCCAACCTGCAGATAATTTTAGATGGGTGGGGAACCAATAGAAAATCTAGAAGTGTCTACCGTCGCGCCGTCTGGTGGAGATTTAAAAAAGAAAACTTCCCATTGTGTCAATCCAATTGTATGTGTACTTATTCTTATGATTAATAAAGAATTTTGAAAAACAACAAAACAAAAACTCCGCCGTTTGTGAACCGATTTTCGAAATTTTTGTTTTGTTGTATTAGGTTTCACTCCAATTTGGTACCATGTTCGCAAAAGTGGTGACCTGATGATGGGATCCATGAGTAATCGAGGGAACTCCTCGAAATTTATATGGAAACATATAGTGATTTTGGTTTTATATGAAGTGTAATGTGTAAGTGAATATGCTACCAAAAAGTCAAATATTGGGTCAAGGTATACCATGGTTTCGAAGATGCTGAGAGAACTCCTGACTCCTTATAGATACACGTTTGGGAGTTTCGGCGTTGTTTTAAGAACAGAAAGCATATGCTACTATGCAATTAATATTCATCATCATAATCATAATCATCATCATCATCGTCATCATCATTACCACGTCGTGTTAAGGTCACCAATGTCTCATGGCACAGAATAGATAGTAGTACTGCAAGGCATAGGTATGGATATACTAACTCGTAATAATAATTATGTATTGTTACATAACAACACCTGCGGGCCGATTCAGGTCTTGTACCATGAAATTGTTTTGAGACTCAAACAATCGGACGAGAATGCTGTGTCCTGCTCTAACCAAACGTGAAATGACGTTGTGAGAGCAGGACGCGGCATTCTCGTCCGATTGTTTGTGTCTCAAAACAGTTTCGTAGTAGGCCTACTGTATCGTACATTTGTGAGTTAATCACTGAGTTAATAACGAAACGGAGTAGTGAGCAACCGAAAAGTCTCACTTTTGTATGCAATGTTTCACTCCAATTTGGTACCATGTTCGCAAAAGTGGTGGCTTTCCACGCGCACCACACGCGCACGCCACGCGCACGCCACGCCACGCGCTTTCCACGCGCACACCACGCGCACGCCACGCGCTTTCCACGCGCACGCCACGCGCACGCCACGCGCTTTCCACGCGCACGCCACGCGCACTCCACGCGCACGCCACGCGCACCACACGCGCACGCCACGCGCACGCCATGCGCTTTCCACGCGCACGCCACGCGCACGCCACGCGCTTTCCACGCGCACGCCACGCCACGCGCTTTCCACGCGCACGCCACGCCACGCGCTTTCCACGCGCACGCCACGCGCTTTCCACGCGCACACCACGCGCACACCACGCGCACGCCACGCGCTTTCCACGCGCACGCCACGCGCACGCCACGCGCTTTCCACGCGCACGCCACGCGCACGCCACGCGCACTCCACGCGCACGCCACGCGCACCACACGCGCACGCCACGCGCACGCTACGCGCTTTCCGTTATATGTTCGGCTGTGGATATTTTTTTTAATTTTTTTATTTTTATTTTTTTTTTAATTTTTTTATTGTATGTTCAACGATTACTCCGCCGTTTGTGAACCGATTTTCGAAATTTTTGTTTTGTTGTATTAGGTTTCACTCCAATTTGGTACACGCCACGCGCACGCCACGCCACGCGCTTTCCACGCGCACGCCACGCGCACGCCACGCGCTTTCCACGCGCACGCCACGCGCACGCCACGCGCTTTCCACGCGCACGCCACGCGCTTTCCACGCGCACGCCACACGCACGCCACGCGCACGCCACGCGCACTCCACGCGCACGCCACGCGCACCACACGCGCACGCCACGCGCACGCTACGCGCTTTCCGTTATATGTTCGGCTGTGGATATTTTTTTTAATTTTTTTTTTTATTTTTTTTTAATTTTTTTATTGTATGTTCAACGATTACTCCGCCGTTTGTGAACCGATTTTCGAAATTTTTGTTTTGTTGTATTAGGTTTCACTCCAATTTGGTACCATGTTCGCAAAAGTGGTGACCTGATGATGGGATCCATGAGTAATCGAGGGAACTCCTCGAAATTTATATGGAAACATATAGTGATTTTGGTTTTATGTGAAGTGTAATGTGTAAGTGAATATGCTACCAAAAAGTCAAATATTGGGTCAAGGTATACCATGGTTTCGAAGATGCTGAGAGAACTCCTGACTCCTTATAGATACACGTTTGGGAGTTTCGGCGTTGTTTTAAGAACAGAAAGCATATGCTACTATGCAATTAATATTCATCATCATAATCATAATCATCATCATCGTCGTCATCATCATTACCACGTCGTGTTAAGGTCACCAATGTCTCATGGCACAGAATAGATAGTAGTACTGCAAGGCATAGGTATGGATATACTAACTCGTAATAATAATTATGTATTGTTACATAACAACACCTGCGGGCCGATTCTGTATCGTACATTTGTGAGTTAATCACTGAGTTAATAACGAAACGGAGTAGTGAGCAACCGAAAAGTCTCACTTTTGTATGCAAGTGAATACAAAAAGTGGCACTTTCCGTTATACACTCCTCCGTTTCGTTACTAACTCAGTTATTAACTCACAAATGTACGATACAGAATCAGCCCGCTGTTTGTTTAATACACGGCGGTCGGCGCTACAGAGGCGACGGTGTCGCGCGGGCGGCGCGTGGCGGCAAACGACAGATCGAATATTTTACTACCTTATATTATACAGATCGAATACTTTACTAACTACTGTTCACTTCACTGATAATATATTATTTTGTGAGTGTGAGTTGTGACTCTTAATGTAAAGAAAAGACGTCTACGTCTTACGCCTAAAACTGGTCTTATGGTTCTGTAGGGTTACCCTGGGACGTTAATCCCTCTGGCGTAATATCAATTAAGACAACCAGTGAGTGTGAGCGAGAAGAAAAAAACTATTGTAGCGAATTAGTTATATCAAATGCCGTCGAGTAAGCGTTACCGCGATGCAGATGCTTAACACCACGCGCACGCCACGCGCACGCCACGCGCACTCCACGCGCACGCCACTCGCACGCCACGCGCACGCCACGCGCACGCCACGCGCTTTCCACGCGCACGCCACGCGCACTCCACGCGCACGCCACGCGCTTTCCACGCGCACGCCACGCGCACCACACGCGCACGCCACGCGCACGCCACGCGCTTTCCACGCGCACACCACGCGCACACCACGCGCACGCCACGCGCTTTCCACGCGCACGCCACGCGCACGCCACGCGCTTTCCACGCGCACGCCACGCGCACGCCACGCGCACTCCACGCGCACGCCACGCGCACCACACGCGCACGCCACGCGCACGCTACGCGCTTTCCGTTATATGTTCGGCTGTGGATATTTTTTTTAATTTTTTTATTTTTATTTTTTTTTTAATTTTTTTATTGTATGTTCAACGATTACTCCGCCGTTTGTGAACCGATTTTCGAAATTTTTGTTTTGTTGTATTAGGTTTCACTCCAATTTGGTACACGCCACGCGCACGCCACGCCACGCGCTTTCCACGCGCACGCCACGCGCTTTCCACGCGCACGCCACGCGCACGCCACGCGCTTTCCACGCGCACGCCACGCGCTTTCCACGCGCACGCCACACGCACGCCACGCGCACGCCACGCGCACTCCACGCGCACGCCACGCGCACCACACGCGCACGCCACGCGCACGCTACGCGCTTTCCGTTATATGTTCGGCTGTGGATATTTTTTTTAATTTTTTTTTTTTTATTTTTTTTTAATTTTTTTATTGTATGTTCAACGATTACTCCGCCGTTTGTGAACCGATTTTCGAAATTTTTGTTTTGTTGTATTAGGTTTCACTCCAATTTGGTACCATGTTCGCAAAAGTGGTGACCTGATGATGGGATCCATGAGTAATCGAGGGAACTCCTCGAAATTTATATGGAAACATATAGTGATTTTGGTTTTATGTGAAGTGTAATGTGTAAGTGAATATGCTACCAAAAAGTCAAATATTGGGTCAAGGTATACCATGGTTTCGAAGATGCTGAGAGAACTCCTGACTCCTTATAGATACACGTTTGGGAGTTTCGGCGTTGTTTTAAGAACAGAAAGCATATGCTACTATGCAATTAATATTCATCATCATAATCATAATCATCATCATCGTCGTCATCATCATTACCACGTCGTGTTAAGGTCACCAATGTCTCATGGCACAGAATAGATAGTAGTACTGCAAGGCATAGGTATGGATATACTAACTCGTAATAATAATTATGTATTGTTACATAACAACACCTGCGGGCCGATTCTGTATCGTACATTTGTGAGTTAATAACGAAACGGAGTAGTGAGCAACCGAAAAGTCTCACTTTTGTATGCAAGTGAATACAAAAAGTGGCACTTTCCGTTATACACTCCTCCGTTTCGTTACTAACTCAGTTATTAACTCACAAATGTACGATACAGAATCAGCCCGCTGTTTGTTTAATACACGGCGGTCGGCGCTACAGAGGCGACGGTGTCGCGCGGGCGGCGCGTGGCGGCAAACGACAGATCGAATATTTTACTACCTTATAATATACAGATCGAATACTTTACTAACTACTGTTCACTTCACTGATAATATATTATTTTGTGAGTGTGAGTTGTGACTCTTAATGTAAAGAAAAGACGTCTACGTCTTACGCCTAAAACTGGTCTTATGGTTCTGTAGGGTTACCCTGGGACGTTAATCCCTCTGGCGTAATATCAATTAAGACAACCAGTGAGTGTGAGCGAGAAGAAAAAAACTATTGTAGCGAATTATCAAATGCCGTCGAGTAAGCGTTACCGCGATGCAGATGCTTAACACCACGCGCTTTCCACGCGCACGCCACGCGCACGCCACTCGCACCACACGCGCACGCCACGCGCACGCCACGCGCACGCCACGCGCTTTCCACGCGCACGCCACGCGCACGCCACGCGCTTTCCACGCGCACGCCACTCGCACCACACGCGCACGCCACGCGCACCACACGCGCACGCCACGCGCACCACACGCGCACGCCACTCGCACCACACGCGCACGCCACGCGCACCACACGCGCACGCCACGCGCACGCCACGCGCACGCCACGCGCTTTCCACGCGCACGCCACGCGCACGCCACGCCACGCGCTTTCCACGCGCACGCCACGCGCACGCCACGCGCTTTCCACGCGCACGCCACGCGCACGCCACGCGCACTCCACGCGCACTCCACGCGCACGCCACGCGCACGCCACGCGCACGCCACGCGCACCACACGCGCACGCTACGCGCTTTCCGTTATATGTTCGGCTGTGGATATTTTTTTTAATTTTTTTTTTTTATTTTTTTTTAATTTTTTTATTGTATGTTCAACGATTACTCCGCCGTTTGTGAACCGATTTTCGAAATTTTTGTTTTGTTGTATTAGGTTTCACTCCAATTTGGTACCATGTTCGCAAAAGTGGTGACCTGATGATGGGATCCATGAGTAATCGAGGGAACTCCTCGAAATTTATATGGAAACATATAGTGATTTTGGTTTTATGTGAAGTGTAATGTGTAAGTGAATATGCTACCAAAAAGTCAAATATTGGGTCAAGGTATACCATGGTTTCGAAGATGCTGAGAGAACTCCTGACTCCTTATAGATACACGTTTGGGAGTTTCGGCGTTGTTTTAAGAACAGAAAGCATATGCTACTATGCAATTAATATTCATCATCATAATCATAATCATCATCATCGTCGTCATCATCATTACCACGTCGTGTTAAGGTCACCAATGTCTCATGGCACAGAATAGATAGTAGTACTGCAAGGCAATAGGTATGGATATACTAACTCGTAATAATAATTATGTATTGTTACATAACAACACCTGCGGGCCGATTCTGTATCGTACATTTGTGAGTTAATCACTGAGTTAATAACGAAACGGAGTAGTGAGCAACCGAAAAGTCTCACTTTTGTATGCAAGTGAATACAAAAAGTGGCACTTTCCGTTATACACTCCTCCGTTTCGTTACTAACTCAGTTATTAACTCACAAATGTACGATACAGAATCAGCCCGCTGTTTGTTTAATACACGGCGGTCGGCGCTACAGAGGCGACGGTGTCGCGCGGGCGGCGCGTGGCGGCAAACGACAGATCGAATATTTTACTACCTTATATTATACAGATCGAATACTTTACTAACTACTGTTCACTTCACTGATAATATATTATTTTGTGAGTGTGAGTTGTGACTCTTAATGTAAAGAAAAGACGTCTACGTCTTACGCCTAAAACTGGTCTTATGGTTCTGTAGGGTTACCCTGGGACGTTAATCCCTCTGGCGTAATATCAATTAAGACAACCAGTGAGTGTGAGCGAGAAGAAAAAAACTATTGTAGCGAATTATCAAATGCCGTCGAGTAAGCGTTACCGCGATGCAGATGCTTAACACCACGCGCTTTCCACGCGCACGCCACGCGCACGCCACTCGCACCACACGCGCACGCCACGCGCACGCCACGCGCACGCCACGCGCACGCCACGCGCTTTCCACGCGCACGCCACGCGCACGCCACGCGCTTTCCACGCGCACGCCACTCGCACCACACGCGCACGCCACGCGCACCACACGCGCACGCCACGCGCACCACACGCGCACGCCACTCGCACCACACGCGCACGCCACGCGCACCACACGCGCACGCCACGCGCACGCCACGCGCTTTCCACGCGCACGCCACGCGCACGCCACGCCACGCGCTTTCCACGCGCACGCCACGCGCACGCCACGCGCTTTCCACGCGCACGCCACGCGCACTCCACGCGCACTCCACGCGCACGCCACGCGCACGCCACGCGCACCACACGCGCACGCTACGCGCTTTCCGTTATATGTTCGGCTGTGGATATTTTTTTTAATTTTTTTTTTTTATTTTTTTTTAATTTTTTTATTGTATGTTCAACGATTACTCCGCCGTTTGTGAACCGATTTTCGAAATTTTTGTTTTGTTGTATTAGGTTTCACTCCAATTTGGTACCATGTTCGCAAAAGTGGTGACCTGATGATGGGATCCATGAGTAATCGAGGGAACTCCTCGAAATTTATATGGAAACATATAGTGATTTTGGTTTTATGTGAAGTGTAATGTGTAAGTGAATATGCTACCAAAAAGTCAAATATTGGGTCAAGGTATACCATGGTTTCGAAGATGCTGAGAGAACTCCTGACTCCTTATAGATACACGTTTGGGAGTTTCGGCGTTGTTTTAAGAACAGAAAGCATATGCTACTATGCAATTAATATTCATCATCATAATCATAATCATCATCATCGTCGTCATCATCATTACCACGTCGTGTTAAGGTCACCAATGTCTCATGGCACAGAATAGATAGTAGTACTGCAAGGCATAGGTATGGATATACTAACTCGTAATAATAATTATGTATTGTTACATAACAACACCTGCGGGCCGATTCTGTATCGTACATTTGTGAGTTAATCACTGAGTTAATAACGAAACGGAGTAGTGAGCAACCGAAAAGTCTCACTTTTGTATGCAAGTGAATACAAAAAGTGGCACTTTCCGTTATACACTCCTCCGTTTCGTTACTAACTCAGTTATTAACTCACAAATGTACGATACAGAATCAGCCCGCTGTTTGTTTAATACACGGCGGTCGGCGCTACAGAGGCGACGGTGTCGCGCGGGCGGCGCGTGGCGGCAAACGACAGATCGAATATTTTACTACCTTATATTATACAGATCGAATACTTTACTAACTACTGTTCACTTCACTGATAATATATTATTTTGTGAGTGTGAGTTGTGACTCTTAATGTAAAGAAAAGACGTCTACGTCTTACGCCTAAAACTGGTCTTATGGTTCTGTAGGGTTACCCTGGGACGTTAATCCCTCTGGCGTAATATCAATTAAGACAACCAGTGAGTGTGAGCGAGAAGAAAAAAACTATTGTAGCGAATTAGTTATATCAAATGCCGTCGAGTAAGCGTTACCGCGATGCAGATGCTTAACACCACGCGCACGCCACGCGCACGCCACGCGCACTCCACGCGCACGCCACTCGCACGCCACGCGCACGCCACGCGCACGCCACGCGCTTTCCACGCGCACGCCACGCGCACTCCACGCGCACGCCACGCGCTTTCCACGCGCACGCCACACGCACCACACGCGCACGCCACGCGCACGCCACGCACTTTCCACGCGCACGCCACGCGCTTTCCACGCGCACGCCACGCGCTTTCCACGCGCACGCCAAGCGTCATGGAAAACTTACAGCTAAGTGACATCAGTGGAAATTTTATATGAGGATCAGAAAGCCAATTACAAGTTTTCACCTCTAAGTAACAGAATAATTGAATACAAGATATTGTGAACGGTCTTACTAGTTGTGCAATACAAAATTTTCAAGGTTTTCGCTTCAGTAAAACATTTCGACATACGCATCACAAACCCCAAGGCCTTGGAAGCTTTATTAATAATCGCCTCGATCTGAGTATCAAAAATTAGTTTGTCGTGTATATCCATACCTATGCCTTGTACTATTATCTATTCTGTGCCATGAGACATTGGTGACCTTAATACGACGTGGTAATGATGATGATGATGATGATTATGATGATGAATATGAATTGCATAGTAGCATATGCTTTCTGTTCTTAAAACAACGCCGAAACTCCCAAACGTGTATCTATAAGGAGTCAGGAGTTCTCTCAGCATCTTCGAAACCATGGTATACCTTGACCCAATATTTGACTTTTTGGTAGCATATTCTTAGTACACTTCACATAAAACCAAAATCACCATATGTTTCCATATAAATTTCGAGGAGTTTCCTTGATTACTCCTGGATCCCATCATCAGGTCACGACTTTTGTGAACATGGTACCAAATTGGAGTGAAACCAAATACAACAAAATAAAAATTTCGAAAATCGGTTCACAAACGGCGGAGTAATCGTTGAACATACAAAAATAAAAAAAAAATATCCACAGCCGAACATATAACCTCCTCGTTTTTTGGAAGTCGGTTAATAACGATTACGCTTAGGTACGATTAAATCTTAAGCATAGTTACGTACGATCTGAATGAAATGGACCAAAATAGTATTATTTTGTTCAGAAAAAAATTACGTGAGATTTGCCGAGACCCCTCTCCCGAACGTGAGATTAGATGAGATTTTACTCGACCCCCTCTCCCCCCCTAAACGCCGCACGTAATTTGAGGACGCCCCCTAATGGTATATTATATCGCTTACTTGTTACGCGCGTGCACTCGTAGAGCTTGTCTAACTAGAAATGACGCGCCCCTCCCTCGTATTCACAGTACAAAAACGTTTCATTTATATCAACTTTGAAGTGGTGGGGCGCGTCATTTCAAATTAGACAAGCTCTACAGCTATGTTATCTTCTAATTAATTTCGATTTTCGACAATGCCCACCAATCCCACACCGGTTTCCGTGACAGCTTATTTCATTAATAAAGGGCAGCTAGTAGCTACGAATGAGTATTATGCCCAGTTGTGTGCGCAGTACACAACTCTGGAATCTAATCGTAAGTCGTAACGCCGCACCGCGTAGTGGGACGGAAAACCGAAATGGATGAAATCTGAAATGGATCAAATACTCCCCGAATCGATAATCCTTCATGTCAGGTGATAAGCCTGCATTGGAAATTGCAACTATTGAAACAACATTATTCTCAAACGGGAATCTAACCTACTACCTCTGACTTCTGGGCCAAGACACGCTCTAAACCACTGGGCTCCAGTACCAGATTTTAAATGTTTTATGAGTGTAGGCCACTTTACTTCCACCGCCCCATATTATACAAAATCTGGCACTTCCCTTAGGACGCTGCCGCCCCTAGGCCGTGGCCTATACGGCCTATTTGTAATACCAGGGCTGACTGGGCCAAATTAATTTAGTTGTGAGACCCAACTCTTATATTATGAACACGTTAATTCTTAACATACTTGTCAATAGTACGTTTAGTTTAATAGTATGTAGTAGTAGTAAATAAGCATACCTATCGCTTGATAAAAACGAGAATCTTTATCTTGATGTATTTAGCTGTTTACCTTCTTGTTGTAACTTGAACTGGAGAACCTTCATTTGCGCTTACTGATAATTTTACTTCTTGCTTACCTTTGTTTCCAAAATTTAAGTACTTAATTAAATGTAAGATGGAAGGACCTTCAGCCACTTTTTGCTTTTGGATTAGAAAATAAGCAGACATTAAAAATTTTTTGGGTTCCCTCAAAAATGTCATTTCTTAAAAGGGTTCCGGCACCAAAAAAATTTAAGAACCGCTGCATTATGGTAAACATGAAAACTGGAAGAATTAAGAGGTAGATTTGTAACTACTCTGGACGTGTTGTACAGCGTCCCAACCTTAAAGAGTATTTTATTTAAAGGAGGGGTTTGAGAGCTCTGCAATAAACTTTACTGTAAAGTATAAACATGCTGACTGAGATAGTAATATGTATTATTTGTTTGACAGTAATTATCCGTTTACTTAGCAATTAACTGTAAAGTATTTGAAGTGTCCATAATATAATAATAGATTATTTAACAAAACAAATATAATATTTTGATAAGTATCATGTTACTAACAATAACAATGTGCTTCGATAATATTTTTTAGTTATTTATATCTTCTTTTTATTTGGGAATGTGGAATAAATAAATACAAAACACGATACCCAAAAACACTAGCAACATGGGAGTAAAAATAATATCTATGGACGCTTCACACCACGTCAGCCTGACCCCGTGCTAAGTACCTGAAGGACTTGTGTTACGGGTACCAGACAACGAAAATATATTTAATACTTTTATACTATACATATATTTGAGATTTTTATTATATCATACACATATTTAATACACATCCAGACCCGGGAACATTGAAAAACTTTTTGTTCCGTCGGCGGGATTCGAACCCGCGACCCCCGGGCTTGAGCTACCAACGCGCTCACCACTGAGCCACAGAGGTCGTCTCATAAAATAGAATATTGTGAAATAAAAAACGGCATTTCATTAATGTATTAATTATTGCTCATACATTCAATACAAACTTCTAGGCATTCGACTACACTCGGCACTCATGACTCAACACATCTTACCAGACAATTAAGATCATCTACATAATATTTTGGTCATATTATTATAAACTCAAACACCGTACACAAAATATCATATCATTAGAATACATTTTAGGGTGCGCCCTGATTACTGTGACGCCTGTCACAGTAATCAGGGCGCACGTGTCCTCGACATTTTGTGTGTTAGTATTAAATGTGTGTGTATGTGTGTGTGTGTATGAGTGAACCTTGATTTTGCCATGTAACGATCACCATTACAAGGAAATATCGGCTGTCTAATCACCACGTTTGATCAAGATCTTGATCTATGTGTCTGTGGGACGCATCACGCACCCAAGGAATCTCTAATAAACTCTGGTACCATAGATAAAATGAAGGCAGAAAAAAGGAGTTGACAGTTTAAATAGTCACTGGAGTTCTAGATTGATTCATAAGTTGTCGGCATAAAGATTCTGTCACAGGTAAAAAACTCTGAATGGACTGTTAGATATACAAACTATATCATACTTTTATGCAGGTCTTAAAGATAACAAAACAACTACTCGAATCCTAAGACCCTATTACGATAAAACATAAGATTGTTATACTATTTAAAATCACTATGGATCACAACATTATCATACTGTATAAAAATACCAAGTGGTAGTACATAAAACGATTCGCTAACAGTAAACTAGCACATAGTCCACAGAAACATACACGTGTCACGTTCTAGTCAAAAGGTTATCTGCAAAATAATCATGTTATTCTAGTTTTTTTAACATAAAATATAAAACCGCATCAGTTACTAGTAAACAGCAAATATTACATGAAGAAAATAATACAGAACATCATCACTCAATTCATACATAATATACTATAATATAAAATTATAATTATACACTACTTAATTTACTGATAAAATATTTACTCAGCAAACTTTCAATAGTTACACGCTGCATAAAAATATTTAGATAAATGCATAGGGAATTTTCGCCAGCTACATATGTGTAAACTGTAAACTTACTAATAAAAATATTTAATAACTTGAATAACCTATAAAATATTCCGGTCCTTATCTCAGTTGGAAAATTCAGAAAAGGACAGGGATACATTGTACGAATACTTTTATTAGTAAGCATTTAATACATAATATTTGAAACTGTAGTTCATTCGCAAATCGCAACAATGCTATATAATTTATCTACTGTTACATTATATCAAATTTATTTTGCAATTAAACGTGTATTTTATTGAGTAATTAATAAAGTTCAATTTTGAATCGCTATTTCAAAAATGCGTACCTACACTGTAGACTGTACTAACCATTAATTGGACGCTGTTAAGCATTCGTGTACTAACCCATAAAAATTGCATATGAATGGAGTTTAAATGCTCTTTAGATCATTGAGAACAAAACTGCATTCAAAATTCAACAAAAAATATTTTAGGTTAGGAGTTAGGACACAAAATATACTTAACAGCGACCAAATACGATCGAGACTATTAAAGATCAATGAAACTGAAGAAGTGAAACAATGTTATAACTTATAAGAGAAGAGAAAAGAATATACAAGACCTAGAATACGGTTATTAAATTTCTTTGGTGGAAAACAGTTTGTAATAATGATTATAGTCTGATTAAAGGAAGATTAAAAACTGTCCAAGATATCACAATTCAAAACTCACATAAAAATTAAAATAGACCTTCCCTGGAAAACGCTCCATGTCAGCTAACTGTGACGTCACGCCTAGCTAGTTTGTATACAATAGTTTGCATCGCGGGAAGATTTTGTTCGATAGCTATGTTAAATATTGCGTTTATGAAAGTGGTCTCATAAGAAAAATTGTTATAAATTGCATGACTTATGGAATGGTTTACAAAAATTAAGGAATTTTATAAAAAAAAATTACTTGACTATCCCCAACTTTGAAGGCTCATAACAAAAAAAAAATACATAAGTTGGGAATACTTATTTTTTATCGTTACATATGTCTTTATTTTATCAAAAAAAAAAAACAGCTATCTTTGCCCTTGTCATCATCCCTATTTCTAATGTTATCATTAAACCTTTTCTCAACAGATAAAGTTAAAGTTTCGACAACGCGAGCGTTAAACAGCTACATTTCAATAAATGTGTTTTATTTAGTACGAATTTACGATGTAATAGTAGTAAGATGGCCAAAAATATTAGAATCCTCCTCAATCAGATTGACTATTTTCTAACTTTTACAACACATGCCATGTAATATTGAAAATAAATAAATATATTTAAATAAATCCGTTTGAACATCAATGGCGTATTATTTTTAAATAATAACCCTATCATTATAAATATATTATTAATTCGAAAATAGATAGAAATAAAGATTTCTACGATAAGAGGAAAAATTTTAAAAGGTACTTAGGTACCTACTCGTGTTTATGAGGTACTTGTATAACGAAACTGGTTTTCACATAATATATTATGAGCATATTTTTCAGGTGGCATTTATTACAAAATATTTGTCCTTGAAAAAAAAACATTCTTGACATTTTCGCAAAATTATCCTCATATCGTAGACTCAAAAATTATTAGAACATTCTCTATTTTGTATGTGGATTGTGGGACACAATCGAATATACTGCGGCTCTCCTGCCGCACGCTGTCCATATGCCATGTGGCAAGTTGCCACTTGTGGCAATAGTTGGTGTCATCTGAGGTGGACTCTTGCCACATGACAATTCTTATTTGCCATGGGACATCGGTGACTTAATACATGGCAGGTGCTAATTGCCGCTCGTTACATGGCAGATGCCACTCGTCACATGGCAGTTGCCACACATCAGTAGTCACTTGCCACATGGCTTCCCGCTTGCCACGTTACTCCTTGCGCGGTTTCCGTTTCCGCGGCGCGTCGCCGGCGCCCTCCGTTTCCGCGGGTGGAGCGGTCTGAAATCAAATTATTCTATAGTCAAAATGAAAAAGATGTCCGCAACGGTCATTGACCTTTTTAGTCTAGGAGATGCTCGAATTGTATTCAGTTAACTTAATAAAAAAAAAGAATCTTTTATAAAACTATACACAGACTATTATAGATTCGTCGGAAAACCTCTTGGTATTCGAAGTGATACACTTCATACTGATTACTGAGTTCTCATCGAGTATGAAAAATACGATATCGCCCTTAGACTAGAAACATCTAGTTCTAGTGTCACTTCATTATCAATCGCGGTTTGTATAGAAAACAATGATATGTAATATATATCATCGTTTTCTATACAAACACAGGAAACGGACAGGATTCGGCAATACGAGAATATTTAAAACAATTTCTCTTTATTAGTTTTGCACGCCCTTGTTTAGGTCCATTCTCGCTCTTATTTAAAAAATTGTGCGAAACCTTTTATCGGTCTAAAATGTTCGACGCAATTTCTACGCTAAATCGCGGGCAACATTTGAAGTGTAATTTTAGTGCCATAACTCACCGGGATGCCATCGCGACGGGATGCCAGTGACGTTACCATGGCAACGTCCAAGCAACGTCTGGCGACTCTACGTCGCTGCAAAGCGCTGTTTTTCTTAAATTTAAGGCTTCCTTCACATTAAGTCGCGAGTAGTGCGGCTGCAGCGCTGCTACCGCAATGCTTGCGACGTAATGTGAAGGCGCTCTTAGTTTAAAAACACCGATTTGCGGCGACGTAAAAGTGACATGGTAACGCCACTGGCTACGTCGCGATGGCGTCCCGGTGAGTTATGGCACTTATTGTTACCACACTACGTAAACTTACATCAGTGGTGTCCGGCTCCGGTTCCTCCAGTCCGGCCTTTCCGGACCGCTCCGGTTTTTCCTCCGGCCCGTCTTCCGGCTCGTCCTCGTCAGAGTGGGGGTCCGCCTCCGTCATCGCGTCAGTCTTCTTGATGTCAGCATCGATGTCTTGCTGTATTACATATTGCATAATGTTAGTGCAAGGCTCTGCAAAACGTATCTCCCAAACGGATAAACCTTTTAGGTTTTTGTATGGGAAACTCCTGTCATATTGTTTTCTTGTAAAATTTTGTAATGCTTTGAATAAATGAAATGAAAAAAATATATATAAGCTACTAGAGCTGCACGTCCACCGGGTCGGAATCGGAGCGTACAGTGCGGACGGAGCGTCGTCATTTATAATTTGTCAGGCGCAGAAATGACGTTCCAGTGCACGCAGTACCATAGAATTAATCAATACAAAGCAATAAATCCATCCGCTGCGTACGCTTCGATTCCGATACGGTGGACGCGCACCTTTAGTCTATTCGCGTTGATGCAGTGGACGCTAAAAAGTGACCAACAACGAATACGCATGTAAAATTTCTGGCATCCACTGTCTTTATAACGAGTACAGACTATAGTGATACTTTTGACAAATACTACTTAGAGATCAACTACGATAACATGGCGCGCCCCTCCAAAATTAAAAACGTTTGAAGTGCATTGTCAAAACGTTTGAAGTGCGTTGTCTTGCGCGGTAGGCTAGTTATGATTAGTTGACCAACAAATCTTGGTAATAAGTGACATTAACTGAAATATTACGTGTACTGTGATTGGTTGAATACTTACTACATACAAACTCTTTCATAAGGATGTGACTACACACATTGAAACAGTCATTTGGAGGGGCGCGCCATGTTATCGTAGTTGATCTCTACTAAACTTACTATCAAAAACATCCACACATATTAATATTTTTTTAACTACAAGACAACAATGGAAAATATTTGTATAATTTTTGTATAAATAGTGTGAATCTTTTTGTATAGGGGATTTTTCGATCAAGTCACACAAAGCCAACTACTAACGGCAAACTTCTCTCACAATTTTACAACAAACTCGATAATCCATACCAACCCAGTCTACTTATGTCTACTCACCATAATTATTCATCAGTCTACATTATTAAATAAACAACATTTATTTACACAGTTACAATTTAAAGTACGCACACATTATGTTAGGCAGCATTTTCTAAACTGCGGCGCGACGTAATGTGGGCGTACTTTAGTTTCGTCAACCTCATGGAAGCGGGAGGACTATATTACAGGAGGCCGGGGCCCGCGAGGCATATTGGGATTATGGGGTCCCTATGAATTTAACAGAACGCTATTTTGTTAAAATCGAAAGTAAATAAACATCTAAGGCCGCATACACACGTTTTCTGTATTTGGAATTCCGTAAGACTACCGCTTGAAACGTTATTTTTTCATGCACGAACTTGCAATTGAAACGTACGTGAGAAATTCGTTCCGTTCGGAAAAAAGCGAATGTGTGCGCCAGTTACTGTATTTGTTACTGAGTCTATTCTATGCATTCTGATTCCGAATCCGAATACGGAAAAATAATTCAGACATCGTATGCAGAAAACGTATTTATGCGACCAGCCTTAGGGTCGATTGCGGCACACGGCCCTAGGCACTTGTCGATGTGACCATGTGGCAAAGAGCGAACTGCTTGTGACTCACAGTGCTTGTTCAGACAAAGCGGAAATCGCACACCCGTGCAGAAACCGTGCGGTCAGGGCGCATTTTCACTGGTCGATGGGGCCCGAATGCGGGGTGCGGGAGATTTCTGAAACGCATGCCTCGACCAATCAAAATGCGCCATTAGTTGTCATAGACTCTCCGTATGCTGTATACCGCACGAGTTAACGACTAATGAAAATGCGCCCTTAGTGTAAACGTTGTTATACAACGCCTTTGTAATGAGCTGCGAGTTATAGGCAAGCTCGCATACCTACCCGCGCCGCAGTCGACGCAACTTCATAATATAAAGAATTCGAATGCGGCGACTGCGGTGCGTGCGGTGCGGCCCAAATCTGTGTTCACCTTAAATCGCGCGATTAGCGCTGTGTCTGAACTAGCACGTAGTGTACTCACCGGTTTGGGTCCGCAGCAGCAGTAGGCGACGCCGCCCACGACCACGAAGGAGACCACGATGAGCGCCGCCCACACCCACGGGTTCGCGCCCGCCCACTTAAGCGCCCGCTCCACGACTGACTCCTGTGGGGTTAGCTACTACTAGCAACGCTACTCTAGCCTACTACTACGGTTTCTGAGGGTTCCGACTGAAGTTTTTAATTGAAGTGATCTTAAAATAGATAAAAATAGTACAAAAAAGTCCTAAAATAAGATTAATAAAATATAATAATCCTTTAGGTGAAGTTCACACGGCACAATCCTGCACCTTTTTATCACGTTTTTTGCAGTATACGTCTTAACGAATAAATAGTGGCGCATACCTACTATAGATCAGTTAACTAAAGCTGGCACGTTCACAGTGCTGTCACTTATGCAATTTCACTATACAGTATGTTTAAAAATATAATATGTTTGCATCATGATAAAAATTATCGTATAATCTGCGTACGATAATAATATGCTATCGTACATCGCAGGTACGTACGCACAAAATTATCGTATGTGCACGATAATTATCGTACGGTTGACGGTTCCGAACGCTGGCCGCTCGCCGATCACACGACTTACCGACTTGTAACATCACGCTGTATTTATAAACAGTAGCATAAGAAAAACAATAACTGTCCCCTTCACGCTCATAAGATAGACCGCGCGAGAGAGAGACGGGCAGACTTTTTATGATGCGTATGCAGTACGACGTCACGCCACGCGCTTATTCACAGACACTACACAAGCGCAATGTTTAAATGTGTTGATGGTGCCAGCTCTTGTTAACTGACCTGTATGTACCTATATAGAACCATTCACACGTCGATTGCAGTACAATGATGAATGCCCATTCATCATTGTATGTATACTGCAAAAAAAAAACCGGCCAAGTGCGAGTCGGACTCGCGCACCGAGGGTTCCGTACAAACCTGCAAGGTATTATCGACCTGAGTATTTGGTATGAATTTCAATTTAATACCTCTACGCGTTTATGAGGAAATGGGTAGTAAGTTTAAAATTATTAAAAAAATATATATTATGTGATGTAACTAAAAATTTATGGTTTTCGTAATTTTTCCTTTATCTATGCTATAAGACGTTGCTTCGTACCAAATTTCAAGATTCTGAGTTCACGGGAAGCACCCTGTAGGTTTTGATTCCCTTGCAAGTGTCGAAAATTTGCGGCATAAACGGCTGTATCTTTTGATTGCGTTGGCTTAGAAGTTTGATTTTTTTACAGCTTCAAGGGACAGTAGACCTGAGTAATTGATATAAATTTCAGCTTCATACCTCCACGCGTTCCTGAGAAAAAGGGTCTTGACAGACGGACAGACGGACAACAAAGTGATCCTATAAGGGTTCCGTTTTTTCCTTTTGAGGTACGGAACCCTAAAAACGTGCAGGACAATGCCGTGTGAACCTACTGGGTCTTAATTTGTATTTTAAAAAACTAAATCAGAAGTGCTAGTGAACAAATTCACTGGCACTCATGACGGAACGTCAAAATAATAACATCAAGAAGTCTCAGAAACCGGACATACAATTTACAATCTCACAGAAGAAATATTATATTTTGTCTGTCCTTGCAAAGTCGTAACAGGTTATTCCCACCTGTTACGACTTCGTAATATAAAAATCTATTTTTATTACTAAGGGGGTAGGCTGAAAATTCTAGCGCTCAAAGTAGACGACGGATTATTATGACGACCGGTGTAGACAACCTAACGTATTCTCACACTCTGTAGCTCTAGTTTGAGACACACCCTGTATAGCTCGACACGCCCTATACATTTCTAGCCACACCCTGTACCTCTCGAAGCCGTCGCCTGAGGTACACGATGTACGTATGACGACCGGTATATTCTATAATCTATAGCTTGTCAAAAAAAGTAGACGCGCTGAACACAATTTCGAAATCACATAAAAAGTATGAAAACCTTAATAAATCGAGATAAAAATGTTTCAAGGATAACATTTAAAGTGTATAAGCGTTCTCTGTGGAAATACAAAGAGAATAAACCACCTTTTGAGCGTCATTAGTGATTACGTTTAGAAAATTTTGGTCTGCGTCTAAACTTTCATGACAGACTGTAGATGACCTAACATGTTGTTCATACTGTAGCTGTAGCTTGTGATACATCCTGTACTAGCCAGACCCTGTGCATCTCTAACCAGACCCTGTACATCGCTAGACACACCCTGTACATCTTTAGCCACACCCCGTACCTCTCGGAACCGTCGCACGAGGTACACGATGTATGCTATGACGGGCAGGGAGCAGTAAACGCCGTACGCCGCCCACATGTCGGCGCGGTAGTTCATCGCACGCAGCGCGCGGCCCCACCACGTGCGCTGCGCGTGCGTTATTGCGTACGGGTTGCGGCAAATATGCTTATCAAATCCTAGTCTTTTTACTCGACTTCTAAAAAGGAGGTTTCTCTATTCGACTGTATATTTAATATTATAATATGTTTTTTCACGGATAAGTTGGCTTGTTTGTTGTTGTATGTTTTTTTTCTGTTAGAAAGAGGATACACTGAGGTCCCATGGTGAAGCAAATGTACTGATTGAAGTCGGTTTTTTTCTTTTCGTTAGTTATTTAACTACTTACCAACCGTAAACTCGTTAACGAAAATTTAATTTGTTTGATTGCTGATAGTCACTTTCATTGACCCTTAGTGCCATAACTCACCGGGACGCCACCGCGACGTAGCCAGTGACGTTACCATGTCACCTCTACGTCACCGCAAAGCGGTGTTTTTAAACGTAACTTTAAGAATAACAGCGCTTTGCGGCGTCGCGACGTAGAGATGCCAGACGTTGCTTGGACGTTGCCATGGTAACATCACTGGCTACGTCGTGATGGCTTCCCAGTGAGCTATAGCCCTTAAAAGGCCATTCATGGCAGTCCGCCGTGCAGGACTGCAAATGAACATAGCTCACTGATTGGTCCACACTCGGTGTTTCCGGTCTTGTGAACCTATCAGTGAGCTATGTCCATTTGCAGTCCTGCACGGCGGACTGCCGTGAATGGGCCCTTTTACGAGCACTATATCGATTCAATAGTTATCTTACAATAAGAAATGTCAAAAAATTGCGAATTCGTTGCACTAATCCTACAGGGGTCGCGCAGAAGTCACGCTCACAATATGCTATTTAAATGTATAAACTTTTGTATCCACATTTGTCAATGACTATCGTTTATGACTTTATGTACAACCTTAAAATAATTATTATTCAACGTCCTCACTTAATCCTTTGACACAAGCATATAATATGTTTGTCACATTAATGATCAACTCACGGAATCGCTGGTGATCTTGGCCCGTTTGAGGGCGTACGTGGTCTTCGCCCACTCCTCGGCGACCGCCACGTCGTCGGTGATGATGAGGTTGTCGAACAGCAGCATCGGCGACATCGACCACAGCTCGAAGCCCACGGCGTGCTGAAAAGTGACAAAAACATAAAAGGTTATTATTATCATTACCCACCCATACACACCCCGAAGTATTATCACTGATAATACTTCAGGGTGTGTATGGGTCCCCTATATAGAGTTTGCTGTGAAAGTGTTAGCGCTGAAAGAGTAACTTTATTTTAAATATGATTTTTTGGAACTAACTTAATTTAAAAAAAAATACGCATTTTCACCCCCTTACAACCCTTTTTAGGGTTCCGTAGTCAACAAGGAACCCTTATAGTTTCGGTCTGTCCGTCCGTAGGACGTACTAAACTGTAATTTGGCATGAATGCACATATTAATGATGGCAACAAAATGGTACATGAAATCTTAAAAAAATATTTTTTTTGATGGTACCTTCCATACACATCAAGCGGGATGAACATTTTTTTTCGAGTCCACCCCATCGTGTGGGGTGTCGTTGGATAGGTTTTTTAAAACTATTATGAGTATCCATAGATCATTTTCAGATTTAGAGATCCGTTTGTGAAATATTAAGTTTTAAAGTGGAAAAAATCGTTAGAGTCCAGTGTGGGGGACACTGGACTCTAACGATTTTTTCCACCAGCCCTTCTACCAGCTAAACGGTAGCTTCTGGAAATGAAAAAAAAATTCACAGGAGTAGGAAATATGGTGAATTTAAAAGGAAAACTATTACGGCTAAGAAAACTTCATGAGTTTGTGGCGGTACCCAAAATTCGCCGAACAATCCTACATCGCGCTATCGAAGTTTCGGAGAACGGCAAGATATATACAACATCTGAAATGACGTCAGTGGGCTTCGGCCTGACCGAGCATGCTATCTCGCTCGGTCGGAAGATCTTCCTTTTCGGCCGCCACTAACAACGTTAAATTGGTGACCACCGACAAGAACACGCATCCTTCATCATGGACATCAATCATCATCAACACTCCCCGCCCCTCCGCACCACGTCAGCAGACATCAAGCACAACCGGGTCGCCTCGACCATAAGCCGCGTTGGAGGAGGAGTCCGGCTTGAACGGGGCAGCCATAGGCTACAACAACCGGTCAGCAAGCAGAGCACGGGTTCCCTCTCCTGGTCATTGCACGCGTAGCTTCGGCCCACACCTGACAACACAAGCGCATTGAAGAATACCACAGGTCTTCGGGGGGGAGTGATGTGGCGGTACCCACAATTCGCCTAACAATCCTACATCGCGCTATCGAAGTTTCGGAGAACGGCAATATATATACAACGTATGAAATGACGTCAGTGGGCTTCGGCCTGACCGAGCATGCTATCTCGCTCGGTCGGAAGATCTTCCTTTTCGGCCGCCACTAACAACGTTAAAAGTTATTGAGTAATAGTCGATCAACTAAAAAAAAATATGTTTTCGGCGAAGTATAAAGGAACTTATCGTTCAAATTCCTTTGAAATCAACTGAGATGATGTTGTTAGTAGTGTAAAACACGTTATAAATGTACATTCATTAACCATACACAAATTTTAAGAAACTTGTGTATCGTTAATGAACGTACTTGATTGGGACAATATTTTGTCGTGAACTACGATACGTGAACTACGCCGCTGTGGCCGGCCTCGAAAAAGATGGCGCGATGAGCATCATACATTCGAGCCAAGGGCCTTACAACGAAACCGTTTAGAGACTCAAACAATCGAACGAGAATGCCGCGTCCCACAACAACGTCATTTCACGTTTGTTAGAGATTCGTGTAATGCTAAGTACTCACATACGGTTTTGCTCGATAGTTTTACTCCGAATCGAAGGAAATGACATAATATTTAATTCCATCGAGCCGGCTCGAAGCGAGCCTTCGAGCTGTCAGTTTTGCGGTCACAGCACACGGTGGTCATTGCTAGATTTGGAGTAAAACTATCGAGCAAAACCGAATACTTAGAATAATACGCAGAGAATGTATACGAATCGTTATATCTATTTCTTACTGTCAAATGTCAATAATGTAAAACAATACTCACGACAGGCGTCATGCGGAAGGGATGGTCGTCTCTGAAGTAGTGGGGGTTGGGTATGCGGCGCGGCGCCCACCGCCCGCGGTAGTTCGGGTTGGAGATCAGCGGGGCGCGCCACGGACCCTGCAATGTCACAATATTCATAAACCCTCTTACTGACAAACATATACGCAGCGTTTCAAAATCCGCTGTTTTCAATGTGCCAGACCCTGTATTCGCTGTGTAAATTATTTTATTAGTAAAGAAAGTAACTTTTGTTGTAAGAGTTTAAAAATTATCCGGACTTACTGTGACTTACCCATAAGTTATGTTGTTACCGGGCACCATGACGGTGTACGGTGCGAGAATAGAGTGGAGAGTGTACCTTGTATTTGCGGTTGGATGTCCCCGCCGTTTAGGTGTAGGGTGTACCTTGTATTCGGGGTTGGGTGTCTTTGCAGTTTAGGTGGAGGGTGTACCTTGTATTTGGGGTTGGGTATGGCCGGCGGGCGCCACTCCCCGCAGCCAGGCGCGGCGGCGCAGCGCGGGTTGTCGATAAGCGGCGCCTCCCACGACCCATCCATTTCCTCGTCCCAGTCGTCCGGCTTCTTGGCTTCCGGATCTGAATTCAACAATAACAATAAAGATTTTTTGAGATTCGATAAACAAAGCTGTAATGAATTCTTAATTTGATCATAGACTTAAACCATAGTCCATAAACAAAATGTCATGTCATGTCAAAAACGTGGTTATGTTTTATTTGTTAACGCCTCTAGTACACCGACGCTGCGAACTGCGAAACGGCGGCGAACCGATTTGCTGTCTTACTAGCCACACGGCAATGCGTTTATACGCATTCGCCTGTTTCGCATATATTTCGCGTTTCGCAGCGTCGGTGTACTAGAGGCGGAAAAAAATTAAATATTTTTTTATATTGGCATTTGGCACTCCTCCATATAAACTAAAAGCTTGCAAATTTTCATACTCCGTCAGTGCATTTTTCGTAAAAAAGAAGTGCAAAAAATGCTGATTACGTATTAAATTCTCGATTTAATTCGTTTTATTTACAACTAGCTGTCCCGGCAAACGTCGTTTTGCCATTTAAAGTATTTCTACTTCATTAGCCGATACAAAATCTTAACCCCCAAAAGAAATTTTTACAGGAAATTGGAACCTTCTGAAGAGTAAAGGCAAATCAGTAGGGATCATTGGTATTCTTGGTATATGAATTATGAGCTAATTCACCAGCTGCAGTGTCGGTCATAATCTTCGCTACTGCGCGCCCCGCCTTGGTAGCGCCTAGCGCCCACTTCGGAACGGGCGTAAATCGCAATTTTTAATTTCGCCATAACTCCTAAACCAAACGTCCAAATTTCAAAATTCAAAGACCAAATATTATCTTAACAAACTGTACTTAGTGATGAAATAATTTATTTTGATACGGATTATCAGCATCAGTAAAATAAATGCGTTCAATTGTAGTCCAAAAAAAATCAAGATTTTTAAATAAAAAAATGGTTGTTGGGTCTCACTTGACATAGCTAGGTATAGTGTGTCGCGGAAATTTTTGTAGAGATAAGATCTACATTTACTTTTAGAACATTGTATGGTTCTATCTTTTACAGTTTAGGCAGAGTACGCAAAATAAGTAACTTTTCTGGTTGATTTTTTTCACCTTGTGTCAGAAAAACCCAAATATCTTACGAAACCTTACATTTTCCAAAATAAAAAGTAGCCTATGTTACTCGTAAATAAATTAAAGCTACATCTTTCGAATGGTGAAAGAATTTTTAAAATCGTTCCAGTAGTTTTTGAGCCTATTCATTACAATTAAACAAACAAAGTTTACCTCTTTATAATATTAGTATAGACATACAGTGTTTTGTAACATCATCATGCCAGGCGATTTATTTTACTTGTAAGACCTATTTTTACCCGACTGCCGGGAGGGTTATGTTATATATTATTTTACTAGTTTAGGTTTATCTTAGACGCTAGATTTTTTGCATTGATTTTTTTTACATTTATAGACGGCAATCGACGGCTGATGTCGACTGCCGTCGACAAGTGCCGTCTGTAATCGCTCTTACCGGGAATATTTTCCGGTTCGTTGTCGAGCCAGCCGTCGGGTTTCATCGCGTTGGGGTCGAGTATCTGAGCCGGCTCCGTCTCGTCCCAGTCATCAGGTTTCACTGCTGTCGGGTCTACAATCTGAAAGACATTTATGAAACACAACGCTCAAAAATAAAAAAAAACTTGAGAGGTGTCAAGGGACACCCGGATGGAACGAAGTTATAAAAAAAGAGAGAGACAGAGAGAGACGGAGAGAAACACGCGCTACCGCGGCTTACAACTATAGCAAAAAACACAGACATAGATCAAGATAGATACCGCATGTCCCACAAAGTACATACACATGCGGTATCTATCTTGATCTATATTGTATATAAGAAAAGAAAAAGATTTTTTTCCGTCTAGCCCTCTTTCGCAACGCGAGATAAGGAATTGTTCCAAAAACTATATAATTACTAGCTGTCCCGGCAAACGTTTCTTTGCCATATTATATAAAGTATATCGCCCGTATTATTTTATTGAATTATTAGTGACTATAAATAAGTATGTCACCATGGCAACGTCCATCGCTATCTTGTGACCCGCGTCGCATAAACAATGGTCGCTCTTTATAGACAAATAATTTGGAATAAAATAAAATTGCGACTATAATTAAAGATCTAAGCTATTTTATCTCTCAAGTTGGAAAAAAGCACACATTAAAAAAAAACAAACATTAAAATCGGTTAAGTAGTTTAGGAATCCATCGCGGACAAACATCGTGACAGGAGATTTATATATTATATTAGATTATTCTAGTAACAATATTTTATTTTTGTCTTTCATGTCTCAAAACTTTTTAACATGTTAAACACATTTTGACATGAGTTTAAACACAACTTAGCCGGCCCTTAGACGAGCAATTATTGTATTATTGTAGATTGAAGGCGCGCGATGTTCAATATCAACCCTAGACTGTCAATAATATTACGGAATACGAAAGGCGATAAAGGGCCGGCTTAAAAAGGTGATAATATTATGGCATAAATCATAATTAGAAGTCTGAACATTCTACTTTTTTTTTAAATGTAGACCATGACCTTAACGGTTGAAGTTCATTATAAGACAGCAGTTACCTACAATCTGGCATATAATAGCTCCCACACCGGTTTCGGTGACGGTGGCTGGTTTCATTGAAACCAGGCCAGCTACGCAGGAGTAATTTTATAGTGCCCAAGTGTGTGCGCAGTACACAAGAGCACTCTCTATTCCTTTACTCTCATAACCCAGTGGGACGGCAGACCGACACGACTGGCGAGAGATCAGGTGCAGGACCGACTTTTTACATGCCCATCCGACGCATGGATCATCTTACTTTTTTTAAAACGGGCTTTGGCCCACCACACATTCCCACCACTGTATCTCCTGTGTCGCCAGGATCGACAGCGGTATCCAACCACGAAAACCCTTTGATATGATCTCAGGGAGCCCGAGGGACATGCTAAAACTGTCTTGGGACCCGCAACGAAATTAATCAGAAGAAAATAGGAGGAGTAGGAAGAATCCAATTTCCCTCCCCATAAAAGCGGGAGACAGCACAAAGTTGCAATGACCGAAAGTCAAAGAACTTAAGGGGAAGCACCACGGAAATAAGGTTAATAATTGTGACTCCTAAGCTAAGCTAAGTTAATATTGGAGTTTATTGTGTTTGACTGTTGCCAATAATAATTGTGACAAAAACGCTTGAAGGCACGGAAGTTCCTAGCGCTGTCCACGAGATCACCGTAGTATGCGACTCCAGATGTACAGAATAGGTTGTTTAGCATAGTAGTTCTTTCGTCCTGCCAGAGACTGCACTCCCAGAGAACATGATGAGCGGTTTGTTCAAACATGTTGCCTTCGGTCGAGCACTCGCACATGGGTGAAGGCACTAGTTTAAATCCGTAAAGTTTGGCCTTAAAATTTCCATGACCGGTCAGGAATTGAGAAACGCAGTGATCAATATCCATCCACTGTTTAGATAGCCGTTCACGAATATTAGGGAAAAAATTATAAAGATGACGCCCTTTGGTGGAACAGTCCCATCGCGACTGCCATTCGGAGATTAGGCTTTGCACAGAGTTTTCTAAAGGTTCAAACAATCTTGCTATTTTAATTTTATCTTGAGCGCTTAAAAAGAACGGGTTGTCAATGTTTTTGTTATGATAATACATTGTCGCACGACGCTGAATCTCAAGGTCAACGGGTAAAACTCCGGCTAAGACAGGCAAGGCTTCGGTGCTTGTGGTCCTGTAAGCTTTGCATAAGAATATAAGAGCAAGACGTTGGCTTTGTAGCAACTTGCGACGAGCCGCGCCGATAGTTGCTCTGTCGGCCCACACGGGGGCCCCGTAGCAAATGCAGCCTAGGTAAGTAGCGGTGTAAATTAATTTTAGGGTTTTGAAAGAGAGGCCCCATGTCGACGTAGATATTTTGGTAAAGGAGTAAAAATTGCGCTTCGCTTTCTCACCAGTTTGAATTATATGTTCTAAAAATGTAAATTTATTTTCCAAGTAAAAACCAAGATAACAGAGCGACTGTTTGCGTTTAACGTTAATATTGTCAAGTTTAATGCTAGGGGAAGATATAAGGGAACCTTTTAAAAGGATTTGGTAAGTTTTATGCGCGGCGAATTTCAGGCGATTACGTTTACCCCAGCTCGATATTAAATTAAGACTATCATTGGCTTTAGATTCAATTTCGGAACGTGAATTTGCTTGAACGATGAGAAAACCGTCATCGGCGTAGCCAACTAGTACGCACAGCGGTGGTAGGGGAAGACTTAATAAATCATCAAATCCGAAATTCCATAGTTTTGGCGAGATAACAGAGCCCTGAGGGCAGCCGCAAGTTAAATCTTTGGCGTGTGTACAATGGCCAAGTCGAAGCTTAGTTTGACCATTAAAAAAGTAAGAACGTATTATGGCATAAATATTAGAGTAGCAACCTCGATTTTTTAGTTTTAATAATAATATCGGCCACCAAGCATGATCGAACGCGCCGGAGATATCTAATGAAATGGCGACCACGTATTTGGATTCCGAAAGATTTACTATTTTTCTAACTTCCATAGCCGCGTCAACAGTCGATTTCCCGGCGGTGAAACCGAACTGATGACTATGAAATTTAGGGCCACCGGGTAGCAGGCGAGGTACGATGAGACGTTCTAGTAATTTACCTAAGCAAGGCAGTAACGTTATCGGACGGTAAGATTTTGGGTCGTCTGGAGGTTTGTTTCCCGCTTTAGGTATTAATTTTAAGCAACCGGTGCGCCAAATTTTTGGAAATATGCCTTCTGCGATACATCTGTTGTAAACATGTAGAATCGATGAATTGGCCGCTAAGCACGCTTGTTTTATCATAATATTCGATATTTTATCCTCGCCCGCAGATTTTTTTATAGGCAAAAGGTTTACTATTTTACTTAACTCCTCCGAAGTTGGTAAATCTGAGACCGGTGTATGAATGGGGTCTAACATTCTACTCCTAATCTCGCGGTGGTGTTCATCATCCAAGGAGGGCTCGTCGTCTGGGATGAGAACGTTTAGATATGCCTTCGCCGTTTCATCTAAACTACAAGTGTAAGAGTTGTTAATTTTAATATTTGAGAAAAAACTTGGCTCATTACTACTACTGGGTTTAAGCTCGTGATATAACGAGGACCAGGGGCCCTCTTTATCTAGTCTATTCGCGGCATTCTTCAACATATTATTTTTTGCTAACGTAACGGCAGCGCGATAGCGTGACCTTGAGATGCGTAGGTTATTTAAACTAATTATGTAAGTATCATCCGAACGATTGAGGCCAGATTTACGAAGATTATTAATTTTGCGCCTGGCCCTTCTAAATTCCCGACGAAGATTAAGAAGTTTACTGTTCCACCATTTACAGTTGTGGTCTTTTTTCAGAGGTCTACGACCCAAGGCTACATCGGCACAGTAAACAAATGTGTTTGTCATAATTTCCGCGCACTCGTTAACGTTTAAATCCGGCCGAGTGAAGTCTCCGGCATGAGCGGTAATGAGGGAGCGGAATAAATTCCAATCGCCGTTCTTTACATTGTATTTATAGTCGTTAGAATTGACTACGGTATCACTCGGGACCGCACGAGAAAACTCGTACACCAGTAAGCGGTGATCACTACATGACGCATCGGGAAGGACACGCCAATGCCTAATCTGGACGTACGCGCTAGATAGCGTGACGTCAATTGACGATTCGCCCGTTGGGCTACTATAAGTAGGTGGTGCTTCGGGGGTGTTGTGAATTTGGAGGTTAAACTCCGCAATAAAGTCTTCGACGGCGCAACGTCGGTCGCGATCGGTGTACCTTAGCTGGCCGTGCCATAAGGGCGAGGATGCATTAACGTCGGCGCCTATAATGATTTTATTGCCCGCGAGAGTCTGTAGTACGTAACGAAGTTGATGTAGATGGGGGCTAACAGAATCCGCGTACTGGAAATAGCAGCTAACTACGTAAAGCTTAAACTGAGGACACGAAACCTCGGCTACTGCACAGTGCGTTGTCGATAGGTTAGTTAGGGCCGTGATTGAAAATCTAGACTGAGGTGTGTAAATACCCGCGCGAGCTACGTTACTAAATTGTATCATTTTCGGCCGTAGCGACGCGAGTTGATATTGTTCTTGAACTAGTACTAAGTCTAAATTATAATCAGAAACTAACTTCTGTAATTCTAACGTCGCGTGTTTGCTATTATGGAGGTTTAACTGTCCTATATTTAAACTATCCATACCTAGTTGTTAAAATGAGTTGCTCCATTTTGCTCTTATATGTTGGACAGTCTGGGGAGCCCGTGGAGTGGTCGGAGGGTTTTTTATAACGAAGGCAACTACCACAGACCGACTTAAAATTGTCTTTGTCTTTGTTGGGGCACGATAACGAGCTATGTTTTTCGGCACAGTGATAACAGCACGGATTAGGATCACGACAGAATTTAGCGACGTGCCCGTATTGTTGGCAGTTGCCGCAGCGGACCAGCTCAACGTCGTCCACGAAGCGACACATCGCCCAATCGATGAATAGTTTTTCTTTGGAATCGATGAGGTGTTTACGAACAAGAGGATCTAATTCAATGCCTATCCATTTCCTGTTGTTATAATCTTTATTTAAATTACGACGCCTCACTATTTTTGTAGTGCGCAAAAATTGTTCTTGTGACATATTAATTTCGCCGTTTATATTTTGGTTGTAAAGTGCGACTAGGAAATTATCGTCCGTCATATGTTGCGGGACATCTTTTACGAGAATGCGCGGGTTACGACCTTTAGGCGACTCGAGTCGCAGACCGGCTGATTTAAGTGCTTCCACCGATTTTAATTTATTGACTTGCGACTCGCTAGTAAGTCGCAAGATCACACCGGAATTTGAGGTTTTTTTGACGCCGTGAAATTGGAAACCATCGGCCGGGTTGATGACTTTCATCAGAGCTTGTTTAGTCTCCGACGACGATTTTAATTCCGCCGATTTTTCTTGTGTCGGATAGGCAATAACGCAAGGAAGTGGTTTTCGCGTCTCGACTGGCGGCACTGACTTCGCAAGTCTTAGTTTAAGCGCGTCCGAGTAGGAGGCAGAAGGCGCGGCGGAGACTGGTTGAACGACGGGATTTGTTTTAGCGGCCAGTAATTCGCGTTCCATATTGGCTACCTTGGTTTCCAAGGACGAGTTCTTAATAGCGAGGAGTGAAACGATTGTAGTTATTTTTTGTGTCATACTCATAATTTCTGACTTATTGGTAAAATTATTGCGACGAGATACGGTATCGTTTGCGAACTCATTAATCTTTGCTAAGTATGAGCTGGCTTCGCGGACAAGCTCGTAATAATTGCAAGAATCGTCGGATGCGCGGCTTGTGTCTAACAATGACGTAACGGGGGACAGCTGTGACTCGTCCCTAGTGGGTTGGTGACGCTTCTCCACGGGTGACAAGGAGGAAGGAGATAATTCCGACAACAGACGTTTACCGGACGAGAATGTCGGAGAACGAGGAGTTTTGTCACTTCTAGAAAACGGGGTTGTATCTTTATCCGGCGGTATATTATTGTGACTCGACATTGTGACTTAATTAAAATTAGATGCAGCAGAAAACACTATAGGTAATATGTATTTGCAATAATAAAAGTTAAACTGTAAGTCACAGTCAGCTGATCGCAAGGCCGGCCGGCGCCGCGCGAGCGGTACCGACACACACAATATTTTACCTACCTACAATTCCCTACTGATAAAAGTGAACAAAGAAATTACTTACCGAGTTAAATCCAAGAAAATACGGGCAAATGTGTTTAAAAAACTTACAGTACACGTAGATTACACCGTTACCTAGCTATTTACACACACTCAGCACGAATTTATCGATTTAAAACCACTGAAAATGATTTTTATTCCCGGAGCGCACGTCAGACGATGTTAACCGTACGGAGTCCGCGGGGGGAGGTCCTATCATATACTATATCATCTTACTTGTCAGACAATCAGGTGATCAGCCTGCATTATCCTAACCAAACTTGGAAATAACATGTTTCCAACGCGGGAACCGAACCCACGACCTCCGAGTCAAAAGCCGAGCTCTGAACCACTGGACCACGGAGGCGTTCGAATCTGGCATGGCCAAGAATATGTCATACCTTCTCTCTCTCATCCCAGTCCTCTGGTTTCCTGTCTTCGGGGTCATCGATCTCCTCTGGTGGGTTGACAGGGGGGGTAAAGTCCTCGAGCAGTGAGCCGGCGTTGGCCTCCTTGTTGTCAACCAGCACGGTAAACGTGTTGTCCGGCCGCACTATCAGCGTGTACAGATGCGGCTCCTTGTCCTTGTAGATGTCGTCTAGGCGTTGGCTGTAACGTAAATTGTTACTAAATATTATTTAATTCAGGGTATGTTCGGAGTTTGGACACAGGGTAAGTCCGGATAATTCAACTTTTCACTAAATTTGTCAGTTTTTTTGCCTGGTGCTACGTCATACTGCACTGCAACCACATAATATGTGTGAATGTGCTTAATAAAAAGGCAATTAGTGAAGTGTTCTCGAGTGTCCCGAATGTTCGAAATGTATCAGGTGAAATCAGACAATCAGTGTTAAGCCTCGATAAAAGCACTTCCCCTATGTTTAGTCGTTCTGTTAGATGATGTGAATTGAAAGGCTAAAGCTATCATGATTATATCATAACATAAATATTGTTTTTGCAAATAATTAACTCTTTTGTTTTTATATTAAACAACTGATATAAATCACTTTTTTTTGTATCAATTTTATGTTTTTACTTGTACATTTTTAAAATATATTCTATACAATTTTTTGTGAGTATTTTATAGTAGTTTTTAATTTGTATCAACCTCGCCATCTTTCGGGGATCGCAGGATGTACGGGTTGTTGACAACCGTACATAAATATGCTTACACGTTAAGATTCAATAATGTCGCGGATTGTATTCATTTATATTACTTGAAATAAAGTCAGTTATCATTTATCCATCAAAGGAAGCGGTTTTATTTATCATTCTTAATCGTTCTCCCTTAATTATCATATAACTTTATCATCTGGGGGCACGGCAGTGCCCCAGCCAAGCTTTTTAGCAAAGGCACAGCAGTACCATACTTTTCTCGAAGCGGTTCGCGGCTATTTCACACCCTCCTTATCTTCGATGTTAACAAAGCTAGAGATTTAGAATTTCGATGACTAGGAGCAAGTATTAAAACTAGCTTGACCTCCAAATTACATTATATTCTGATTAATAGTTTATTAGTTACGGATGGTCAAAGTTACTACGTTTTGTCACTGACTGACAGATCATCGAAATTCTAAGGTACTTCTAGCAGACTTAGAACCTTGAAATTTGGTACCCGGATAGGTCTTTATTTACAATGAAAGGAAAAATTGTGAAACCGGCCAAGTTCGAGTCGGACTGGCGTAAATAGGGTTCTGTACCGTAAATTTGTATGGGAGCCTCCCATACAAATTTAAACTATCTAGCTATTGCGGTTCTCGAGATCCAGCCTGGTGACAGACAGACAGCGAAGTCTTAAGACTTTGTTAATATGGTAGAATAGTTTTAACGCGACCTAAAGTGAAAAGAAAAAACCTTAAAAAAAGAAATGAAATCCCACCAAATCATTAAATGTAAAAGGAGCCAAGCAAAATATTGCATAGCTATGCAATACTTCTGTCGTAAAAAGTTTTCAGATCACATTCAAGCCAAGCCTTCAACTTATTTTGTAATTGAAATCAACATTCAGTGAATGTATCAATAGTTTTCTTTATTTTAAAATTATTATAGTGGCTTGGCAATGAGCACTAGAGAAATAATCAGCGACTAATTGGATTTATAGGGGTACCTGCATCGACCAGATGCGTCGTTACGATAAACTAAAAAAACACTTTACGCTTGCCGTCTGTGTAAGTATGAACTCCTCCAAATAAGCAGTTTTATATTTGTTTCTTAATAATTATGTGCTCATTGCCGAGCCACTATAATATTTTTAAAATAAAGAAAACTATTGATACATTCACTGAATGTTGCAGATTTCAATTACAAAATAAGTTGAAGGCTTGACTTGAATGTGATCTGAAAACTTTTTACGACAAAAGTATTGCATAGCTATGCAATATTTTGCTTGGCTCCTTTTACATTTAATGTTTTGGTGGGATACATCTTTAATATAATATTGGTTGTAAGGCAGACTGCAGCAGTAGCCCCTACAAACTGTAGTACCATACCGTAACAGCTGTAACAACCTAAACTTACACCTAAAGAAATGTAAACAAATCAAACTCACGTAGGTTTCTTGGCGTGTTTCTCCTCGATGGTCCCGCTAAAGAAATGTAAACAAATCAAACTCACGTAGGTTTCTTGGCGTGTTTCTCCTCGATGGTCCCGTTCTTGGGGTTCTGGTGTCTGAATATGAAGTGCAGCTTGTTGTCGTTGCCGCACTTGTCCGGCCCGAACATGATGGTGTACGGCGTCTGGTCGTGGAAGCGGCGCAGGTCGGCCACCGAGTTGGTCCCTCGAGACAGCAGCTTGATGTACGCGCCGCCGCAGTTCTGACCCTCCTGTGAACGAGTAGGACAAATCGTAATAAAAAAAATAGTATATCTGTCTCGCTTTCACGCCAAAAATATTCTGAACAGATTGTAATTACATTTTGTACACATATAGTCTAGACTCCAGAGTCTAGAGCTGAGAAAGGACACAGGCTTTGAAAGCAGGCCACATTTTATCTCGGCATTAGGTACCACGGAAACGGGAACCACCGCGCATTATAAACTGAAGTCCACGCGGAAGGAGTCGCGGGCAACAGAGCTAGTTATAACTATGTATATTTAGCCTTTAGAAGCGACCGTGGCCTAGGGCAGACCTTTGGTTCTCGAGAGGGTGCAGGTTCGATCCGAGGTGGAGGCGTGTGAAACATTTTTAGATCTCAAGTACAATACAGGCTATTGTACGATGAAGGAAAACACCGTGAGAAAGCCCGCACATGGTTAGTGCCAGATTTATTGACGTGTTCATTTCGCTGGACTAGACCGTCTATGTTGCGAGAATTATGCTATTATCGGTTGTCTGGAAGAAACTGCTTAAAGCAGTAAGACCGCCTTTTTGCACAATTTTGCAATTTTTATATACTTTTTTTGTTATTGTAATGTCTTTTGTTTTTTGTCTCTTATATGTCTTTTCTTTGGTGTGTGCAAATAAAGAATTAATTATTATTATGCTCTTGGGGTTATACATATATATGGGCATACGGTTATTACGGACGGAGAGTAAGCAATGGTTACCTAACTTCTGAAAGTACTGTATAAAACATCCACAAAGGATGCCAAGGCCTTATGCCTTTGGAAATACACATTAAATACTATGTAGTCTCAACTTTTTTTTATAATGAATAGCCATTTTTTTAAGTAAAAATTCGTGAGCATGACTGTGATATTCGCTGCACGTGTGAGATATAATTCTCGAATTGAAGGTCTTGACTCTAGAGTGCAAGTCAAATAAATATTATGTACTATCAGAGAAGTTGATTCCTAGGCAGATGGAGGAACGTAGTTTGGTCGCGTTATATATATCGTGTAACGTTATATATTTGTATCCTGTAACATTGTTTTAAAAAAATCTTGATTGTTTGTATTGTGTCGTATTTTTCTTCTTCTTATTTTAAATGTAGGTACTTTGTGTAATGTTCAAATTTTTTGTTGAATAAACGTTTATTTATTTATTTATGTCAAACCCAGCCAATAGGCTTGAAGACTAATTTTTTTTCTTATTGGTAATTGAAAGACCCTTAAAAAATAGAAACATTGCTGAAAGAATGACTCTCACAGCTTAAAAATTCACCAAGATATGAACAATTCAAACATCTCATAAAATAGACCTGCCCGAAACGCTCCATACAAAGTGCTACGAAAGACTGACGTCAGTCTTTCTTAGTTAGTACGGATCGGGAGAGAACTTTGTTCGATAGGTATATTAAATATTGTGTTTATGAAAGTGGTTTCATACCAAAAGTTGCTTTTAATTGCATAACTTATCGAATGGTATACGAATATTAAGAAATTTAATTGAAAAAAAATCGACTTGATTATCCAACTTTGAAGGCGCCTAACAAAAAAAATACAAATGCTATCAAGCTGAAATTTTGGTAACGCTTATTTTTTACCGTGCTTTCTTTATTTTATTAACAAAGTTCGCTAATCTTTGACCTTGTCATCATCCCTATTAACATCGAATTGACATGATCCACCCAAATGACGTTGGTCTGTCAACTGCCTAGGAATCAATTTCCTCGATGGTACAATGTACTATCCAATATCCATTCTTACTAATAATTAATAATACTATAAATGTTTAAGTGTGTGTCTGTCTGTTAACTCTTCACTGCCAAACCGCTAAACCGATTTTGCTGAAATTTTTACTTTCGAGTCCCAGGAAAGGACAGGTAAGCTTTTATCTCGGAAAAATGTACGGTTCCCGCACGATAAACAAATTTTAGCGCAACGGTTTTGCTACATCATCTAGTGTATTATAAATAGATGCTTTTAAGTTTAATATCTTATGTAAATCGTTTAAGTATTACCTATTATTTAATTGTTTACCTCTTTTTATACAAGTTAATCCAAATTTAATTTATATGAGCAGTGCAAGAGAAAAATATAATATATTGTGTCTGTCTGTTAACTCTTCACTGCCAAACCGCTAAACCGATTTTGCTGAAATTTTTACTTTCGAGTCCCAGGAAAGGACAGGTAAGCTTTTATCTCGGAAAAATGTACGGTTCCCGCACGATAAACAAATTTTAGCGCAACGGTTTTGCTACATCATCTAGTGTATTATAAATAGATGCTTTTAAGTTTAATATCTTATGTAAATCGTTTAAGTATTACCTATTATTTAATTGTTTACCTCTTTTTATACAAGTTAATCCAAATTTAATTTATATGAGCAGTGCAAGAGAAAAATATAATATATGTTTATTTGCATCAAATAGGCTATTGGGGATAACCCAATTTCTACCAATGTATTAATTTTATCAAGGTTCTTGCGCGCACGATATTTAATTATAAATTAGTATGCATTAACATTGTTTATAGTTTGGTTACAGTACAATGACTTTGTGTTTTGAGTCCTATTTACATACTTTATCTGCGTTTTAAGTCATTGATCTCATGAACAGGATGTGCATATAAATAGGGATTAGGAAGATACCATGTTGGACCATGGCCAATTTACACATCTTTGTGTTATTTATGTAGTGTTCATTTTTTTCTTTACAGTCATTCTAAACACATTTTGCATGTTCTTGAAAAAAAAAATATTTTTTTTAAGATAAATATATTTCTATAGTTTTGTGCAAATATAAGTATTAAGTATGCTAAAAACAAATATTATGTTTGTAAAGATTTGTATTTGTATGTACTGTATTATTAACCTTATTCCTAAGACTTGATAAGCCAATTAGTAATGCCACCGTTCTAGTGTAGGGCTTTAACTTGAGACATTAGGGTGAAAGAATAATATATGTATATATTAAATTCTATTTAATTAAACAGAAATTTTTCTTACCAAAGAACATCTAACTGATGTATATAGCTTCTAATATGCTATATAGCTTCTATAACATTGTAAACATTCCTAAAAAGGCTCAGAGACCCTCAAGTTTTGAAAGAATACAATACATTTAAAAAATCTTCCCAAGCCCAAACGCCCCACGCGTTGCCAGTGCGAGAGCTATGACCATCATTTTCCTTTTTGCCTTTACATAATTATACCCCTGTAAAACCGCCATACTGGTACAAATGAGCCAGAATTTTGTGTCAGTATCTCCAGGCCTATTATATTAGTTCTCTTAAAGTATACTTAATACTATTTCTAGACTATAGATGTGGATAAAACATACCTGCATCGTAACTTCATATTGGACAACTAGAGGTTTGTCCTTGAACTCAAAAGGCTTGTTCAACAGAGCTGAGATTGCGGCATGCTTGGCTTCTGTGGTCAACACCAATCCCAGATCATTTTTCAGAATATGTCTTGATGGAGCTTGTATCTACAATAAATTTAAAAAGTTTATAAACCATTTATTTTTATTAACTATGAACTCCTAAATAATAAAAATATTATCAAATTTCTATGTCTGCTTGTCTGTGTATGGCATATTGGAAATGTCAAACTACAGACTAAATGTGAACGCAGATTTGAGGTGAACGCAGATTTGGCCGCACCGCAGTCGCCGCATTTCGAATTCTTTATAATATGAAGTTATAGGCAAGCTCGCATACCTACCCGCGCCTTCTACATTCTACATTCTTTATATTATAAATAATTCGAATGCGGCGACTGCGGTGCGTGCGGTGCGGCCCAAATCTGCGTTCACCTAAAGAAATCAAACCTCGAACTGCTTAACCTGACCTTAAGTACTTAAATGCTGTTAAATATTTTTAGAAGAATAGAACATTCACATATATGTATAATGTAAAAACAAAATATTATTTTACCAAAACTATTGGACATATTATCTTACCTCCCATTTCCCATCGTATTTGGCAATATCCTCATCCACTCCCTGTTTTTTGGCTTCAGACACAACCCACTTCTTCTTGAAAGCTGCTTCATCATCAAAATGTTCCGCAAGATACACCTTTTTTGGGTCTATCGTCGGGCTCTCGTAAGTCTCATCGTCTTCAGTCTGCAGAACAAAATATCACTGATAATCATAACAATTCAAAAAAAAAAAAATACAATCTTAAATATACAAATATCTATACTAATATTATAATTGGGAAGAGTTTGTTTGTTTGTTTGTTTGAACGTGCTAATCTCAGGAACTGCTGGTCCGATTTGAAAAATTCTTTCCGAGTTAGATAGCCTATTTGTCGAGAAAGGCTATAGGTTATATTTTATCACGCTAAGACTAATATGAGCGAAGAAATAGAGGAAAGTGAGGAAAAAACGGGGTAAATTATTTGAAAGGGCTTATTTGAACGCGCTAATCTCAGCATCTACTGGTCCGATTTGAAAAATTCTTTCAGTCTAAGATAGCCTATTTATCGAGGAAGGCTATAGGCTATATTTTATAACGATAAAACTAATAGCAGCGAAGAAATAGAGGAAAGTGTGGAAAAAACGGGGGAAATTATTTGAAAGGGCTTATTTGAACGTACTGGAGCAATTTTTATGTTATTTGGCAAACATGAAGAATAGACCACGTGAAGGGACATTGGCTATTTTTTTGCGAAAAAATGGCCGGTTGTACGGTTGCGTGCAATTCCTAAATTACGAAAGCGAAGCCGCGCGGAACATCTTTAAATAATAAAATCGTAGGAAAGTCAATTCTGAACATTGAATATTTTTGTACAATAAATAATACTTGGGATGTGATCTACTATGCTAACGCGGATGAAGTCGCGGGCAACAGCTAGTATATGTATAATATAAAGTAACAAACTTAAAGTATAAAACTATAAAAAGATAATCTTCCCCAGGTCATCCCCATTTGGCAGAGTGCCTAGCAAGCTGACAGCATTGCCACGTTGGATGGCAATTGGTGTCCTCTGTGCCAGGTAGCTCCCGGTTCTGGGGTCTCGGGTGGCTTCAATAAGCGTCTTAGATATCTGTCTAAAAAGCTTATGTGCCCCCGGCCCCCATGCACCTTGGGTTTCCACCCCAAATGGTTGAAATAAGTATGAGATCTCTGCTGATGTCCTCATATTTGTGCCGCTTCAGGTTTTACATAGATACTACATAATATAAAATAAAGTTGCCTAAACTGTTACTCAGGCCTTATAAACCATACTGTGGAGTGTAACATATTTTTTAACAATTTACAGTGATACTAAGGAAAGGTTTTAAAATTGCATGACATAACTGGAACAGTCTGCTCATGTCAGGATATTGATGATGATGAATTTTGGCTTTTAAACATACTGGTTCCCAATGGGGATTGTCCATTTTTTTTAATTTTGCTCATTACAAAAACATTTCGAGGAATAAGGTCAGTGATCGTTTTTCTGTATATAAACGAAAAAAATACCCATTAGTTACTTATATTTTTGAACAAATATGTTTAACCTTAGTTTGACCTTCAATGGCGTTAAATTAGCAATAAATTCGACCAACATTACGTTTCGAACTTTTGGTAAGCTTCTCCTATCAGCTTTCACATAATGAGAACTTGCATTTGACGAACCAGCCATTATAAATAAGATTGATAGGAAAAAAAACATACTGCAGAGGTCAATTGGCCGCCGATGATGACGTCAGAGCGAAACTTTAAAAATTTATTGAGAAAAAACTAGCCAATGAATTTCAAAATTATTGAATTTATATTCTTAAAATACCCTATTTTAACGAAAAAAAATATAAAAAGTACATGTGATTTTTTTTGGACAATGCCCATTACTAGGTCAGTAGACAGATTTTTCACACAATTCTAGTGTAACTAATTCCTTAGTCATAATGTCAGATAAAGAGTTTGAGATAAGTTTGAACAAATAGCAGTGACTTCTTTGCAATAACTATTATATATTGTAATCAAAGTGTGACCTACATAATATATTTTCTAATCTTTGTTAGTTACCCAGATATTTTGCTTTAGAGTGCATTAGTTATTTTGAACAATTCATAATACCTCGTTGTGGGAATGGCAGACACAATAGATTTTCAATTGTTATGCGGCAGCCAGGTGATGCTTGGGGATTGATGGGTCACCATTGAGCAAAATGTACGCACTTTATAAAAAATATTATTGCTGAGTCAGGAAGGCAATAAAAATGATGACACTGAATATAATAGGATTGACCCTTGTACATCTTTTTATAAAATGCACAATCTACTAGTATCTCTGTCTGTCATTTCTACATTTCTATAGAATTATTGTCTTGGGTCTCATACGAGATAAGAGACAACTATAAGATATTCCTACTATTAGTACGGTAATGAGGGCAACTAACCTCAACTACGACACCGTCTGCATCGTCGTCGGCAACCACATGAGAAGCCGCAACCAGCACCAATAGAGCACTCAAACATAATATACGGTATTCGTGAGCCATCTGAAACAAATCAGTGTACTTTACATAAACGTCGGCATAGATGCACGGTGTACCCCTGCGGCCTGAATTAATTAGATTACAACAATTGCTTAACGCTTTGCTGTCGGAAATGCCTTTGGGGAGTGCATGCGGCGTAAAGGATATCCTTATTAAACAGAATGCAGAGGACAAAACACGAAATCAATTTTTTTACCTTGCCCGCAACGATTTTACCACTTCATGTGTTTACTACGAAAACATACGAATGTTTTATGGAATAAAATGGTATTGTTACTTCGCGTCAAGCGCTCCCTGTATTCCCTTAGAATATTTTTCGAAATTATATAGATTTTGTTATTTGTAGTCCCCGAATTCACAGTTCTCTCAATTCGGTTCAATTCGCACAAATTCACAAATCGAACAATAAAAAATATTTTTGTGAAAATCTAAGATGAAAAATAGATTTTCTTCTTTTCCGCCGGTAAATGCAGTGTTGCCACTCCAAATTTTAGAAAATTAGTAGATTATCCGTCAAATATCGGGTGAAATTGGTAGAATGAAAAATACAAATTATTGTTTTTTTTTGAGAGTTTGCATTATAGGATTACCGAATATGACATATTTTTATTCATCAACTTTATAATTTATTTTATTTTATTTTATAAAAAGGAAAAATATTTAATCCGTATTATAATACTGATTGACCGTCTCGGGGGCCCCGAGACGGTCAAATGGTTTGACTCAAGCACGTAAATTTTGGCTTGACTCAAACCATTTTCGTTTACAAAGCTAGTTTAAACGGTTTGTCAAACATTTACGTGTTTGAAGCTTGTTTGATGAAACTTTATATTTTTTGTTGTGTAAGATGCGCCGTTTGATCGTGTTCCGAAGCGTTTGATCAAACTCAGCTTAGCTTAGTGCTGGATTTTGAAGGAGAAAAAAGGAAAAAAGAAAGAAGCTGTAGTTTCTAGCACTTTCTGTAAATGTTCGTCAATAAAACAATATCTTAGTTCATACTATTCTTCGTACCAAAGCCTTTTCCTTTTTTTTTCTCTTTTGACAGAGGACATTAACGTTATAAACATAAGAAAATCATGATCCTCGTTCTAGAATCTAGACTCTAGACTCTAGATCATCTTTAAATATGTCTGCATCACAAGACGTGTACTCGACAGCGCGTATTGAATTAAACTGGGCAGTGTCGTTTGACAAACCGTTCAAACCGATATCAAACAGTTGCATCAAACACGTAAGGTTTGAATCAAACCGTTTGACCGTCTCGGGGGCTCTTTAGTGGTAGTGTTAGTATAGTTAGTTACAATTTGTCTGTAAAGAGTAAAGACAAGATAATTGATATTTGATGTGACATTTTTAACACTAATGCCCTTATATAGCACGAATAAGGGATTATTAAACTTATGTCTTATAAGTTAGAAATAATTATTATCTTTTTGGCTTACAAAAATACCGATTGAAAAGCCCAAAAACGTTGTTCAAAACTTAATACGTATTTAATTGAGTGTGTGTTTGAGGCATTGTTTGGCCATTTTTATGGTTTATTATTTAGAGCAGTGTTTCCCAAACTTGTCGGGACCGCGACCCATCTACAACATATTTTAAAGTTCGCAGCCCTGCACCTTGTGTCATGAAGACTAAAAAGCAGCGCTTTGTTGCTGCCGCAGCATTCACCCGTTAATTATTATCGTAGTTCACCACCAAATCATCATCGTCAGCCTTACTTACTTACAATTACGTTTGCATTCGAATGCCACGCCCCCGTCCCGCACGCACCCACGACGACGAACGAACGAGTAAAATGACAATAGAACGAGTACGACAATCGTCCTATAGTTTCACTTTGGGAAATACTGATTGAAGGGAAACAACAAAACTCAACAATATCTAGCATAAAATGTTCACAAAAAAACTTTATTAACATTTTTATTACGTACACGAAATAAGGAGACCGACTCCTACTTACTAGGACATAACATTACACGCTTTTGACGCTTATATGTAACACCGAATACCGATATAAGGCTCTCTCCTAAGTCCTAGTATATTATAGTATCTCAATCACAGATTACCCCCCCAGAGTGTGACGTCACATTGGACGTCACGATGTCCAAAACTGTGTGTGACAGTGTCATTCCGATATCAAATCCACACAAAGATATAAGTACGTAGTAATTAGTATCCCCTTAGTAGTCTGAGACAAAGATTTGGAGGACCGTGACGTCATAGCGATGCCATGATGAACTTTCGCGTTTTAGCGGGAAATTTTAAAACTAAATTTAATAAGACGTGTTTTTTTTAATTTAAAAAAGAGTGTATTAATTGTTTTTTAAAGTATATATTTTTAGGTGTAACAAATGTGCATTTGTATCCATACTTACATTATAAATGCGAAATTGTGTCTGTCTGTCTGTCTGTCTGTCTGTTACCTCTTCACGCTCAAACCGCTCAACCGATTTTGCTGAAATTTGGCATGAAGATACTTTGAGTCCCGGGAAAGGACATAGGATACTTTTTGTCCCGGAAAAATGTACGGTTCCCGCGCGATAAACGAGTTTTTGCGCAATGGAGTTGCGGGCGTCATCTAGTATAAAATAAATATATTTACTAAAATAGTCTACACCCCTATTGTCTATTAAGGTCAACCCGTTTGTACATATTAATTAATTGCTGTCAATTCTGGGTAGAATAGTTCCAATGGGTAGATCTTTGGTAGATCTACCAAAAAGTTGGTAGACATGACAACACTGGTCTAATGTCACGTCACTGGCCACTAATATATCAATTATTTGAACTTGTTAATGCTCTTTTTATGCTGTGGTTTGAACTGATTGGCGGTGGCGTACTTGTCATGACTTATCGACCAATGAGTAATGAACAAATGTCACAAGTCGCAGCTTTGAAAGCCGCTACTGTCATTGATAGACCACGCCCCTCATTGTCATCGATATGTCAGACTAGACTCAGAATTCTACTTTCTAGATCTTCTTTTATTATTCGTATTTCGTCAATGACGTAAGATGTATTTCGTACTCAATTGCATTAAACATTAGTCCAACAAGTAGGTAACAACAGAAACAATTATGGGGAAGAAGAAGTCGTGTTTTGAAAGTTGACGTCGTTGTTGACACTTGTGACTTGCCATTGACATTCTTACTTACAAAAATCAAAACCACTCTGACATTGGCAACTCACCGAGTCGGCCATTATTAAAAGAAGAAGAAGAATAGATTTTAGTTTTTGTTTTCAGTACGTGCGATTTACGGGTAATTTTAAATAAATTATTGATAATAGAAAATATTTGTAGCTTGTCTACGTACAATTATGGTGCAAAATGTAGTTTGTATTTTTTACGCTATATTATCATAATGAGTTTCAACGTCGTGTTATTTTATTTTTAAAGTAAGCGGTATTTTAATTATCATTATAATAATACTTAATATCTTTTTAAAGAAGTTTCGTAAAATTTTCCATGATTTATACTTTATAAAGTTTATACTCTTAAGAAAATCACAACTTATTTGCCAGCCTAAAAGCAAAAGAATCTGAAAAGTGTGTTATCAGCTTAGTTACTAATTACTACCTATACAATAATATCATGATTAGATGCGCTTTATGATAACAAAAGTAACTCATAGTTCTATATTTTATATGCAATTAACTACCTTTAATTATAGTGATAACTTATTATTTTAAATATACTTAATATTCAAATACTTACATATTATTTAAATATTTTTTATTGTATGATAACCAAAGTACTTTTTCAGATAAGTACTAAGATGTATGGGATAAGAAGATCATTGTCTAGATTACTAAGGCTGAGAAATCTCACTGTAATCACTATTATTGTGATCCTGCTCTATTTAATTAAATCAATAAGTGACAATGACTCAACTCAGTACATTTCACCTTTAAAGCAATCACTGTATGGTTTTCTACAAGATCAAAAGTACTTCGTGCCCTCCAGTCTAAAGGTAAATATTTCATATCTAATATAATATATAAATCTCCTGTCACGATGTTTGTCCGCGATGGATTCCTAAACTACTTAAGCGATTTTAATGTTTCTTTTTTTTAAATGTGTGCTTTTTTCCAACTTGAGAGATAGGATAGCTTAGATCTTTAAATATAGTCGCAATTTTATTTTATTGCAAATTATTTGTCTATAAAGAGCGACCATTGTTTATGCGACGCGGGTCACGGGATAGCGATGGACGTTGCCATGGTGACATACTTATTTATTCACTAATTCAATAAAATAATATGGGCGATATACTTTATATAATATGGCAAAGAAACGTTTGCCGGGACAGCTAGTATATTATATAACATGAAATGAAATATACTACTGCTTACAACATGAAAAATATATACAACCAAAACAAATGAATGGCCACTGTAAAAGTCCCAGCAAGACGCAGTTTGAGTATAGCTGATCTATGGTAATTATTACAGTGGGTGGCCAAATTAATATACTCAGTGTGAGATTTTTACATCGATTTGTATTGGTTGATTGTTAAGCCATTTTGTGTTGTTAGTTTTAGTTTTTTCTTTTATTTTTTGTTACTTTAGGCTGTTTTCTACATTTTGTGAGTCAGTAACATTTATTATTCAATAATAATCTTGTAATAATAACACCATTTAGTATGACAGTCACTATTGCCATATTTTCCTGTGCGAAGTGCGTGCAATAGGGAGTTAGACACAGGCACTAAAAATGTTTTTTGCTTGAAATGTGTTATAAAAAGCAACACTTAAGTCTTATCTATTTTATTATAATGTATAAATAATAGGTATTAACACATGATTCTAGTGTTTCTTGGTTATTTTTTGTGATAATGTAATTTTAAGTTAAAATAATGAAAGATGTAGCCATGGGAAAGAATTCAAATATTTCAGCTAGAAATAAATCTAAAATTTAGACACCTTCGAGTCATATCAATCATACCCGGAGAGGAATTGCGAGATTAGTAGGCGTTTCCCAGTCTACACTTTGAAATATAAAAAAGTGATGAACCTAAAAAAATATTTGTACCCATAGCGAGTTGATAAATGTCGTAGAAAACGTCTTTTGACTGCTTGAACAGGAGAGGAAACAAGGCGTTTTATTGTTGAGAACAGAAGAAAACCCCTGAAAGTCATAAAAGTTTTGTTAGATGATGCTGGCGTAGCTTTATCTAACAGAATGCTAAGGCGAAACTGAAGAAACTGAATTTCAGTTGTTTTCGTCCTTCGAAAAACCTAAGTTTACTCCAGATGCATGCATGCTAAGCGATTGGCGTTTGCTACAATGTAAAAACACTGGCTTGGGGAATACTGAAAGGAGGAAAACAAGTTATTTTAATTTAATTTTTTTCATTATGAAGAAAAAGGTGTGACCTTAATATGACCCAATTGATTCAGATCCTCTAGGACAATCCCTAGTTTGTTCACCGAAGGCGACATGAAATTTTTTATAAAAACTGTGTTATTGAACGAGTGAAACCTCCTTCATCGGTTACGACATGGGACGAGATTAGCTCAAACGGGAATGGTCTACTACACGTGGTTTAAGGAACCATGCGTTAAGACCAATATCTGCTAGTTTTACAAAGTCATCTCCATCCCCAGATGGCTGAATAGCAGCCAGACGGGACCTGCATATGCATGCAGGACCTTACCATAAGGCTAAAAAAATTATTAACTTTTTTAAAGATAAAATTTTTTCCTTATGAGGCACAAAAACGTATTGTTTTTCAAGTGAGTATAATAATTTGGCCACCGACGGTATATATTTAGTATTTTTGTTAGAAAATCTAGTGATGCATAATTTCATCATACTGTCACATATTCATTTCATTAAAACTAAGACTCTTCCAATAACAAGGTCCATACTGGGGATAAACTCATTATTATTATACAATATTTTAACCTTTTTTCAACATATTATTTAGTTTATTAAATGCTTAAATCCGACAAGATCTTGGTATGCTTTAATAAATAAACTTATTTCTCGTAGTTTGTATGTAATACTTTTTAATACTCAAATAATCATATTTTCCAGAAAATAGATTGGCACGACTACAAGCAAATAGCTTATGAAAGGAAACGTGAAGGTAATTCTATCGTACATTGCTCACAATAATCAATTCTAAAATTATCATTACAAACCATGCACACTGTACACAGCGAAACATGGCGAGAGCGGTCATTGACTCCCTGTCAAAAACTTGTCTATACAAAGCCGTGATTGACAACATCTGACACTTCACTGTCAATAGCGGTTTATATAATTTTATATCAGTTTTATCATTAGTTTATACCTATCAGTTTATACCTCAAGGGCTGGTATAAATAGTCAGTACTCAAGATGCGACGCGGTCACATGATGCGGTTCGGCTCTGTGATTGGTCCAAATTTTGACAGCCAACCAATCACAGAGCCTGAACCGTGTCTTGAGACCAAAATCCATCTTGAGTACTGACTATTTATACCAGCCTTAGTATATTAAGGACGTTTTCACGCCAAAATACGCCGCTGAATGTGGGCGAGCGTTACGCAGCTTATTGTATTTCCATACAAATTCACTTTATCGTTCACACCTAACTGACTATACGCCATTACGCTAGGCGTAGGCGCGGACACTCGGCAGCCGATCGTCGCGTCGCTACGCTCCGCGGACGCTGAGTGGCTACGTGGTAGCTACGCGACAACGTATTGGATTCAGTCCGCCGGGCGGACTCTTTTATGTGATTATTTTTAACAAAAAATTAAAAACGTACTTCTAGAGTAAAAACAATAATGATTATTATAATGAACAAAAAAGTATGAAATAATTCTTACTATTAATAGTGCCTTATGCAGAATACTCCTAAACCTCTACTATTTCTGTACACAATCTTCATTATTTTGAAGTCGATACCAGCTAAGAATGGTGAGTTCTTAGACAAAATATTTTTAATTGTAAAGACACCAGTCTTTACTCACCAGTCGGTACCATACCGACTTCAAAATTATGAAGATTGTGTACAGAAATAGTAGAGGTTTAGGAGTATTCTGCATAAGGCACTATTAATAGTAAGAATTATTTCATACTTTTTTGTTCATTATAATAATCATTATTGTTTTTACTCTGGAAGTCGGTTTTAATTTTTTGTTAAAAATAATAATTTCACTCTTTTTAGTAATTTAAGTAATTTATAAGGTTTTCTGTAAATACTAATGTGTTCTACTAAGTGACTTTGGAGCCAGGATACACATTTATGATATGAGAACTATAAAGTTAATATACCTAGCGCCCTTTCGGAATAGAGAATTGCATAAGCAACTCCAAGAATATACTCGTATCACTGTATAATTAATAATACAAGCTTGGCGGTAATTAAGCAATGATAAAATTAATGTTCATGCGCCTCTAAAGGCTCTAAAGTTCTGTTCAGTGACTTACTTTCTATCACAACACTCCTGGAAAGTCATTAGCTCACTATAATTATTGTTCATATAATATTATGCTTAAACTACTTAGAACTACGTTAATATAACTATTTATTTTGTCCTAATAACAAGGACTTTCCTACATACCTCATAATTATTCATAGATCTCATAATCAAATTGCTAACTTGGTAACCTGATCACCAAGTTTGAATCATTAACTTTGATATAACAATATAACACTAATATAATTTTTGAAATAGTTCGACAAATTAAGAGTTATGATTTAATGATTCATGGTGTGGTACTGGTGATGATGATGATGAATGAAACTTGCATAGTAGCATATGCTTTGAGTTCTTAAACCAAAGCCGAAACCCCCAAACTTGTATCTATAAGGAATCCGGAGTTCTCTTAGCACCTTCGGAACCAAGGTATATCTTAGTGCAAAATTTTGCTTTTTGGTAGTATATGCTTAGGATACTTCTCATAAAATCGAAATCACCATATGTTTCCATATAAATTTTGAGGAGTTCCCTCGATCACTCATGGACCTTATCATCAGGTCGAAGTAATATAATAAAATAATTTTCAAAATAGCTTATCTTTCTACAGAACAATGTTTAAAGACATCCGTGATCCGTTTTGATCTAAAAATATTATGAAAAATACCTACCAATTATAATAATATATACCATAATGTGAAGGTGTATGGTGGAATGGTGGTGATGATGATGATGATTAATGTAATTAGCTTAGTAGTATATGCTTTCAGTTCTTAAAACAACGCCGAAACCCCCAAACATGTATCTATAAGGAGTAAGGAGTTCTGTTCACCACCTTCGAACCATGGTATATCCTGGTGCAAAATCTTACTTTTTGGTAACATATGCCTGGAATACTTCATATGAAACCAAAAAAAACCATATGTTTCCATTTGAATTTTGAGGTGTTCCCTCGATTACTCATGGATTCCATCATCAGGTCACCACTTTTGTGAAAATGGGACCAAATTGGAGTGAAACATAATACAATAAAACAAAAATTTTGAAAATCGGTTCATAAACGGTGGAGTAATCGTTGAACATACATAAAAAAAAAATATCCACAGCCGAACGTATAACCTCCTCGTTTTTTTGGAAGTCGGTAAAAAATAGTCGGCCGCTCAGCGTACGCATGCGGTGTGAACGTATACAAGCCGACTGTTTTGTTCACACCGTTGGCGTATAATCAGCATAGTGTGAACGTTCACACTGGGGCTCACAGTGAGCCGCTCATATTCAGCGGCGTATAGTCAGTTTGGTCTGAACACGCGCTAACTTTATGGCTTATAGGGTTCCGTACCCAAAGAGTAAAAACGGGTAAAAACCCTATTACTAAGACTTCGTTGTCTGTCCGTCTATCGGTCTATCTTTCTGTCTGTCTCCAGGCTGTAACTCAATAACGGTAATAGCTATAGAGTTGAAATTTTTAACAGATTATGTATTTCTGTAGCCGCTATAACAACAAATACTGAAAACAAAATAAATTTAATATTTAAGGGGGGCTCCCATACAATAAACGTGATTTTTCAAACATTTTTTGCTCGATATCTCATATCAATGATGACAACAGGTAGGCACATGAAATGTACACAAAATACTCAGCTGTATTTATACTTCAATAATTAACAATAAAAAAATAAAATAAATATGTAATTAAGGGGGGCTTCCATACAAAAAACACAATTTTTTGCCTATTTTCGCTCTATAACGGTACGGAACCCTTCGTGCGCGAGTTTGACTCGCACTTGGCCGTTTATTATAGAAAATGACAAGTTTTTGACAGGGAGTCAATGACCGCTGCTGCCATGTTTGCCGAGTACAGTTGTAAGCTAGAGAATGGCAAAATCTATGATAGTATGACTACTCCCATGAATATTAATTAAAACTTTCCACTCATATTTGAAATATTTGCAATTTAATTTTTACTGTTATTTAATTTTAATTCTGGCAATAAATTATTATTACCGTTAAATTTATAATTTTAATGTCATGCCAAATATGGTAATTGGTGTTTAATCATTAATGTATATAATTGCATAATGTATGTACTTTAATAAATATTTTACGTTATGATAATGAAAGATGACATCATTTTGAAAGCGTGGTTCTTTTTAATCTTTCCCTACTTATTCACAAAATAAAACATTGCTGTTCCTTTCACGCGATTGTAAAAAAATAGGGACAGAATTGAGCGCGACTCTATGTTCATATTTTCACGTGCACGTGCATTGCAATACAATATACAATAATTTGCAGGCATAGGAGAACACGGGCGACCGGCGCATTTGCCAGACAAAGACTCGTCCTTGGAGAAGGATTTGTATGCCGCTAACGGTTTCAACGGGGCCCTCAGCGATAAGATTCCACTGAACCGGTCGTTGCCGGACATCCGGCACCTGGGGTGTCAGAAGAGACAGTACATCGAGTCCCTGCCGACTGTCAGTGTGGTGGTTCCGTTCCACAACGAACACTGGAGCACCCTGCTCCGCACGGTCTATAGCGTGCTGAACAGGTCGCCGAAATTTCTCATTAAAGAGGTGTTTTTGGTCGACGATGCTAGCACTAAAGGTAGGTATTATTCTACCCAGCAAATTTTTAACTCTGTCTCCTTTTTGACACTATATCTCAATGTGATAATATACGTATAATATTATTTTGTACCGTACCTCCGCTTTAGGCAAGAAAATACGTTTCATTGCTAGATTTTAGTTCATCAGAGCGCCGCTCTTGCCATGATATAAAATAGCTTTATTCTCGAATTAGTTAGGAACTAAGTTTTTTGGAGCTGTCTTACTTGATGTCATACTTGTTTCGGCCTGCTAGAATAACCGGCGTTAGAGCAGCCCTGGATTTATGTATAGGCAGTATAGGCCATGGTCTATGGGCGGCAGCGTCCTGTGCCGTCCTAGGGGGCGTGTAAGGATGACGTCAGAGTTCGTAAATAGGGGTACTCATAATCATAAAAAATATAAATCCGGCCACATAAGATGGCACGATTTGCCGTTTTCTACGTAACGAGTGTTCCCCTCTAAATTTTTTTTCCTCCTTCCCAGATTTTCTCAAGCAGAAGCTCGAAGACTACGTATCAACTCATCTGCCGAAAGTTCGCGTGTTGCGACTGGCGGCCCGCAGCGGGCTGATAGCGGCGCGGTTGGCGGGCGCGCGGGTCGCTAGCGCCGATGTGCTGCTCTTCCTGGACTCGCACACAGAGGCCAACGTTAACTGGCTACCCCCGTTGCTGGGTGAGTGTTTAAGTGTGTAAACACACCATGCCGAAGTTACGCGGGCGAAGTTCGGCAAGACTACGTAGCAATGCATTACGATTCTGCCGAAAGTCCGCGTGTTGCGGGCCGCTAGCGCCGATGTGCTGTTGTTTCTGGACTCGCACACAGAGGCCAACCTTAACTGGCTACCCTTGTTGTTGGGTGAATGTTGGGTCACCGCAGATATACAATTTCAACTTTTTGTACAAACAAATAATTGCGTAGTCTCACAATTTAATTCGAAAACTTTTTAATTGTGAGTAATCGTAAAAGAATCGCGGTTCTGATATCGATTGGTATCCAATGATGTGGTTGTACAATTTAGTTGGAAAAATGTGCGAGCTCTCATAAGTCGCCATAGCTATTGGTATGCTATGCGATTTAGTTGGCCAACTTGAAATCGTAAGTCTGAGGTCGCTCTTACGATGTGAATGGCGGCCGAAAAGGAATATATATATATACAACGTCTGAAATGATGCCAGTGGCCCTGACCTAGCTTGCCATCTCGCTCGGTCGGAAGATCTTCCTTTTCGGCCGCCATTCACATCGTAAGAGCGACCTTAGACTTACGATTACGGAGAACGGCAAAATTGCCGTTCTCCGAAATTTCGATAGCGCGATGCAGGATTGTTAGGCTAATTGTGGGTACCGCCACAATTGTGAAACACACAACAATACAGTCCTGCAAGGTTATATGGATAAGCCGTCTTGTACGCCGCTCGCCGCTCGATTTTCGGGGCCTGTCCGCTCCCGACCCGCTGCCCGCTGGTTTCGAGACTGAACCGATGGCTGTGGAATGTAGTTTAAAAAATTAAAGGGTTTACAATATATTTTATTATTTATTTATAAAGTAATAATTCCGACTGCTTTTAACCATCCAACCCATTCCAGAGCCCATAGCCCTCAACTACCGCACGGTGGTCTGTCCGTACATCGACGTGGTGGCGTACGACACGCTCGAGTACCGCGCGCAGGACGAGGGCGCGCGCGGCGCGTTCGACTGGGAGCTCTACTACAAGCGCCTGCCGCTGTTGCCAAGAGATATACAGAACATGCCGGAGCCCTTCGAGTGAGTTTGAAGCTTTTTTCGCAAGTTTTGAACGCAGCGAATCGAAAAATAAACCTAACACTCCGTCCGGTACGGCACACACAGCTAACCTAACATTCGGCTAAAGTAGTTTCAGTTTGGCAGACACATAAAGTTAATATACCTAACGGAATAGAGAAACAAAGGCCTGAGCAAACGAGATGTCACTATCAGTAATACTGCGTGGTAAACAAATTTTTACACACATACGTAAATCGCTGGGCAGGGCACGTCTCCCGTAGTGGCTACCGACTGGTCGTTACTGGACTGGTGGACTGGTTAGGACTGGTTTCGTTTGACGGCTCGAGACTGTTGCTCTATTCCGCTAGGTACACAGGTTGTAAGGGTGAACACTGAACACCGTTATCCTGAAAACCATCAAATGAGCCCGATGGATTTTTTTTTTGAGTTCCCAGAATCATATTAGAAAAAGTTGTTCATTTTGACGGGCTCATTTGATGGTTTTAAAGATAACGGGTGTTCACCCGAACAACCTGTACTAACTTTATGGTTTCGGCCAAAATTATCACGGCCCAAGTAACTATTGCCATTACGTTTGCTGTCACATTGCTGTCTGGTTTCAGTTCGCCGGTGATGGCGGGCGGCCTGTTCGCGATGTCGCGCGCGTTCTTCTGGGAGCTCGGCGGGTACGACCCCGGCCTCGACATCTGGGGCGGCGAGCAGTACGAGCTCAGCTTCAAGGTATATGCTTATTTATAACTAGATGACGCCCGCAACTTAATTGCGCCAAAATTTGTTTATCGTGAGGGAACTGTACATTTTTCCGGGATAAAAAGTATTCTTTGTCCCGGAAAAATGTACGGAAAAGTGTCAGCGAGGCTCAGATATCTGTTAAGCTATAAGTGGCAGCACATCTCAATTACGTGCGTAAACTATAAGTGGCAGCACATGTCAAGTAAATTATATTAAGGTGCTCCCACATGCCACTTATAAAACGTTATAAAACATCGTGTAACACGATAACATTTTATAACAGCATGTAACATACGCTACAACATGTCAAGAAAATAATAAACGTGTCTTTTGTTAAAAAAAGTTAGACAAAAATGTTATCTAATCTATACTAATATTATAAAGCGGAAGAGTTTTTTTTTATTGCTTTATTGTGCTCAAAAGTTAAAATATACAAAAGAAAAAGGAAAACATTCACATGACAGCATGAGCACAAAGGCGGCTTTATCGCTTAAAAGTTTGTTAGTTAGTTAGTTTGTTTGTTTGTTTGTTTGAACGCGCTAATCTCAGAAACTACTGGTTCGATTTGAAAAATTCTTTCAGTGTTAGATAGCCCATTTATCGAGGAAGGCTATCCATACTATACTAATATTATAAATGCGAAAGTGTGTCTGTCTGTCTGTTACCTCTTCACGCTCGAACCGCTGAACCGATTTTGCTGAAATTTGGTATGGAGATACTTTGAGTCCCGGGAAAGGACATAGGATACTTTTTATCCCGAAAAAATGTACGGTTCTCGCGCGATAAACGAGTTTTGGCGCAACGGAGTTGCGGGCATCGTTTAGTAGGCTACATTTTATTACGCTAAGACTAATAGGAGCGAAGAAATTGAGAAAAATGTGGAAAAAACGGGGGAAAATTGTTTGAACGGGCTTATTTGAACGCGCTAATCTCAAGAACTACTGGTCCGATTTGAAAAATTATTTCAGTAATAGATAGCCCATTTATCGAGAAAGGCTATTAGCTATATTTTGTTACGCTACAACTAATATGAGCGAAGAAATAGAGGAAAATGTGGAAAAAGCTGAGGCAATTATATGAAAGGGCTTATTTGAACGCACTAATCTCAGAAACTACTGGTCCGATTTGAAAAATTATTTCAGTTTTAGATATCCCATTTATCAAGGAAGGTTATAGGCTATATTTTATCACACTAAGGGCCTGTTTCACCGCTTCCTGATAAGGCTATCCACCACTTAATTTGACAGATGGAGTATGGAAAATCTGTCAAATAACCCTATCGGGCACCTTATCTGGAAGCGGTGAAACAGGCCATAAGACTAATAGGAGCGAAGAAATAGAGGAAAATGTGGGAAAAAACAAGGGAAATTATATGAAATCTTAAGAACTACTGGAGCAATTTTATGTTATTTGGCAAACATGAAGAGTAGACCACGTGAAGGCACATAGGCTATTTTTTGCGGAAAAATGTACGGTTGCGTAAAATTCCTTAACTACGCGGGCGAAGCCGCGCGGAACAGCTAGTGTTATATAACTGCTGTGTAGGACACGTCACACGTTTTGGATTTGCGACACCATTTTGCACCATCGTTGCCCAAGTTTTCTTTATAAATTATACTAACTAGCTTTTGCCCGCGGCTTCGCTCGCGTTAAGAAGTATTATTGTATTTTTCATCCCCTATTTTATCCCCTTAGGAGTGGAATTTATCAAAATCCTTTCTTAGGGGATGCCTACGTCATAGTATCTTTGTGCATGCAAAGTCTTAGCCCGATCGGTTTAAAATTGACAAAGTTTCATACAAACTTTCATCCCCTATTTTAACCCCTTGGGGGTATAATTGATCAAAATCCTTTCCTACGTCATAACATCTACCTGCATGCTAAATTTCAGCCCAATCCGTCCAGTGGTTTGGGCTGTGCGTTGATAGATCACTATGTCTGTCGGTCAGTCTTTTTTTACCTTTAAACTCATTAGTTTAAACATTATTTAGACTTAGATTATTGTCTATAATTCAGTATAATTTTTATTTATAATATAATTAAATATAATTAAAATACTCGTAAATTAAACTCGTTACTCAGCATTTGTCTGGTCTCCGGCATTGTCATTTGTCAAACATGTTGAAAGTGACAATCGCGACTAACTGTCGTATATTCGCCCGTTTGTTTGAAGTCCAGCCCCCTTAGACAAGTGGCAAAACGCCAACGCTAACGCTACAAAATGTATGCGACTTGACATAAGTCATCGCTTCGCTAGCGAATACTATATATATATGGGGACAGGTAATGCTTAGTTCTGTTTACTCTGGTTATAAAATGGGTGTTTCAGATCTGGCAGTGCGGCGGTCGCATGGTGGACGCGCCGTGCTCGCGCGTCGGCCACATATACCGCAAGTTCGCGCCCTTCCCCAACCCCGGACACGGCGACTTCGTGGGCCGGGTCAGTAGCCCAGTAGCCGCTTGCTCCAGTCGCTCGCATGCTCATGCTACAGTGCCTTAGAGCCAGTCCACACGGCGCGTTGCGTCGACGCAGTGCTGCCGTTGCGTTGTTTTACAAATAACCAAGATGTTCATACGACGCAGTGTCCGCAACGCGCGTGTCCGTCAAGTGTGCGTTGCGACGCACACTTGACGGACAGCAGCCCCCGAGACCAAGCGGGAGGGGGTGTTGACGTTAAGACTGCTTCGTAATAACGCTGCGATGACGCAGCGTCCGTGTGGCCGGCTACTATAAATGTACCTATGATATCTGACATAATCTATACTTTAATATTATAAAGCGGAAGAGTTAGTTTGTTTGTTTGTTTGAACGCGCTAATCTAAGGAACTACTGGTCCGATTTGAAAAATTCTTTCAGTGTTGATAGCCCAGTTATCGAGGGAGGTTATAGGCTATATTATCACGCTTAGACTAATAGGAGCGAAGAAATAGAGGAAAATGTGGAAAAAACGGGGGAAATTGTTTGAAAGGGGAATATCCCACGAACTACTAGAGCATTTTTTCTGTTATTAATATCAGATAAGAAGTAGACCACGTGAAGGATCATAGGCTTTTTTTTTGTGGACTAATTTATCTATGAAAATATATCTAATTTACGCGGGCCGCACGGAACTTCTAGTATTATATACATTTAATAGTTCAAAACCTTTACACAAATAATTGCTATAGTCTGTTGCAAAGCAAATACAAGTCAGGTAAAGATCAATTTTTAATGAGGCCTTACGCTATTTGTGTCTTCATTCGCGCACGAGTCTTATCGTTGTAAAGATCAACGTCGATCTAAGAAAAGAAGATACCATTTAATGCAAATGAGAGAGAGCTTCATATCTTTGTCAGATGATATAATTATCCAGATGGATACGGCGACCGGACTTAACGAAATTATGTGGCTCTGGTGTACATACAATACATAATATACATTATACATACTCGTAGTATTGGAGTAATGCGTAGGTTACACTATCAGTTTTTCATCAATCTGATCCATCAGTCTGGTAAAGATTGACGGAAAACTGATCGTCTAACCCACGGATTGATGGACTGATAATTTTTTTAATATGTACTTTTATAAGAATCAGTATTCCGTCAATCAGATTGATGGATGAAAAACTGATCGTGTAACCTACGTCTTGCTGTCATGCCTGGCGCGCGAGCGACTTGCGTTTGTCGCGTTAACATATCGGGACTCGTCTCTTTCATTTGCCATCTCGCTTCCACATATGAAGCTCAATAACTATCGTTTTCAGAACTACCGGCGAGTGGCGGAAGTGTGGATGGACGAGTACGCGCAGTATCTGTACAAGCGGCGGCCGCACTACCTGCAGATAGACACGGGGGATATCTCCGAACAGAAGGCGCTGAGAGAGAAACTGCAGTGCAAGCCCTTCCACTGGTTCATTACACAGGTACTATAGTCCGCGCGGAACTAGTTGGCCGCGCCTAAGGTAGGGACAGGGGTGAGGGGGCGGGTTGCTTGCTGCTCGCAACCCACATGAGATTAGACAGTGACGACCAATCTCGCGATATCGTGAACAATAATATTATTTAATTATTGAAAAGAATAAATTAATGACAATTGATCAGTTTTATATTCTAAACTATTAACATCTTTCCGTTTTTTTTAAACGTATGCACTTTAAATATTATTTCCTTAGATTGTCTTTTTATCGGCGGACTCATCTTGCTATTGCAATCTCTTGCGCTTTTTATCTAAACTAGCCAGAACTGTCAAAATCAAGCGCCCCCGCCTATCCGTCCCACCGCTCACATACATAAGGCGCGGCCAATAAACGTTCCGCGCGGACTATAAAACGTCGCCTGAGTGCTAGATTGTTGCACCGACCATTTTGACTTTGAAAAATGAGTTATGAATGCAGGATGATTAACGGACAAAAATCGGTTTTATTACACTAAAGATAATGTTAAATTTTCCAAACAAAAGGGCTGTTTTTTTAGTTTAAAGTTTTTTTGTTCACAACGAAAAAATATTAATTCCCTGCTTAATAATCCCATCTCCACGATTTTGATTTTTGCGTGCTTGTTTGGTCCACCTCCAGCTATATAGCCAATCACAGCTCGCTATAGGCGTGATGTAAGCGCCCGCCATTTTGTTTTGCGATTCAGTGTGGCTTCGTATAGTGCAGAAAAATATCATAAAAACATTGTTGTATAGTGTTTGATTTACAAATAAGCATCTGATTATAATCTGCTTATATGTCCCGAACATATTATAAAAGAAAAACCACTCGAGAACCTGCCGAAATTGAACTGTAAGTACTTTTAAGGTATCTCTCATGTAGCTCGTGTTTCTTCTACAGGATGTTGAGATTACGTCACCTAAGCAAAAAATAAAAGAAAATGACAATCCAATCACAGAAAGCACATCTACTAAACAAATGAAGCTAAACTGAAGACGAAAAATAAAAAGGAAAATGTAACTAAGAAAAAACGCAGATCAAAAAATGAAAAATAAAACATCAAAAAATGCAAATAAATCAGTAAAAAATAATGAAAAGAGCAGAGCAAAGAGAAAGAAGTTTTTTTAATATACTACACATACTGTAACAATGATACAATAATTAGTACACTCTACTTACAACAATCACCACATACTTACACTCGTACTTGCATTCATAAACACCCATACGAAATACATCATACTTAAAATACAAAATACAAAAATACAAAATCTTTATTCATAAACTTAAAATACATAATTTAATAACAATGTTTGAGACCCCCTTTTAAGTAAAGTTTACCTGTGTTAAAAAAATCTCGCTCTGCCGAAAACGATAAAATTTAGAAAATATAAATGATCCTAGTAATTGTTACAAGAAGAAATAATATAGAGTTTACTCTTTACATTTTTTATTTTTTTATATTTTTTATTTAATTTGATATATTACTTATCTTAAAAGCTATTCGGGAAGCGACTTATAATATAAGACTTAGTCGTTCAAAATACTCTTTCTTGCACATTTCATGCATTTCATGCACATTTTGTGGCTAAAATAAGAATGTACGAATACTTTAATAAATTTTTAAAATTTGAAATGTCATAATTATTTTTAAACATCCTGTACCTTGAACAAAGTGGTAGCTGGAACAAAGAAGCACTGACCGATTATTTTGCAATTTGTGCTAAGAGCAAGGCAGTTTTGTTCTACGTCCACATTCGTAATTTTGTTGGTGGTATTTTGTACCAATGTTTAAACTTAAAAATAAACGAAATCTCATCATATTTTGATTTTGAAGAAGTAGTTTTTGATTCCACTTATCATTATAAACATAGTCATTTAAGTAATTGGTCGCCTTACGCATGCATCACAAAAATAAACATAAAAACCTGTCTAGTGCAAAATTTGGTCAATGGTCTATAGGACAATCTAGCACTCAGGCGACGAAAAGGTTAAAGGATGAGGATTTGTAAGCGTGCATTACAAACAGCTGTTTTTAGCTCGCCCCTTGCGTTTATATACAGGATGTAACAATATTAAGTGATACGGTAATACCTTTCACAGTGAACTGAATACAGGGAACTCTTACACACCCTAAACTATTATCACTTACGGCCGTTCCCAATATTCAATCTATCTCTGGTTTGACATAAGACCGATCGCAGCTAACATTGAATTGACATAAAATGGGTAACTATTCCTATCTCTAGTAGGGCAAAACCAGAGATAGATCAAATATTGGGAACGGCCGTTAGTTACCTTGTGTATGTTGGAGAGAAGTGTTACTTCAGTTATGTGGTCTTAGGCACACTCATTTTTCGTTTTCTTACACTTACACAAAATATATTTTTAAAATTATATTCGACACGACGATTATGCGTATAAATTTAGCTTTATCATTTTTTATCAAATTTTGAGCCTCATCTCGCTATTTGGACCTTAATAAAGTAAGCTTATTTTTAACCCCGAAAATGTTTTGTCATAAATAACAATCATTCAAAGGAAAATTGTGTCATAATACTACTTCCTATTTTGTTAACAGGTTGCATTTGACCTCACTGCAAAGTATCCCACCATTGAACCTACTCCATTCGCCGAAGGAAGAGTAAGTACTACTTGACATTACTCTTGTGATTCAGATCTGTTTTCCTCTTTGAAGAAGGTTATCTACGCATCATAATGAGGTACGGTTTAGAGTTAGACTTTGGACTTGGAAGTCGTGGGTTCGATTCCGACGATCAACAAAATTTTGTTGTCATCTTTGATTAGGAAATTGTAGGTTATTGTAGGACATTGTAGACAAGATAGATGATCCATGCGGGACATAGCGGTTGTGCGTCGAAAGATTTCGGCCTATACTAAGCCCTTTATTTTATACCTCCTAAATCATATCCCTACTTTTTTGTAATGAGCATTATCACGTACTTTCCGCTCTAAAACGTATACTTAATACTTATATACGTATTTTACACTCGACCACTGCCGCTGCTCCTCGCGCTACCGTAAATATTTCCCTGAATACTTGTGCGGCAGTATCGACGCGAGTGAGCGCACTACATACGCGTCGGGCAGCGGCACTGGCAGCGCGATCAACAGAGCTGACTATAAAAGATGCAATACGTTGCAGATTCGTCCCGAGATCAACCTGGAGTATTGCGTGGACGCGCACCGCGGTCAGCAGAATGAGCGGCTGTTGCTGCGGGAGTGCCGCACTGCCGCCTCCACCGAGCAGCACTTCCAGCTCTCCTGGCACAAGGATGTCCGGTGAGAGAGAGAGGGAGTGAGTGTGTGAGAGAGATAGAGAGGGGGGGGGGGGTGAGAGTGACCGTTAGTACTGTGTGGGTATTATCACTTTGTTTTATTACACCCAGTATTAGCACAGAATACATAATATTAGTTTTACAAGTATTAGTAGTAACATAGACTAAATACATTAGTGATTAGTGATTACCATGTGCGTGCGGTCTTTATAGGCAAAAAGGCACTGCTTGCCATTCACAGATAACAGATATTTTAATTTAAATTTCGTACTTTTTAAATGACTCATGACGTTAATTTTTTAATAATACATAATAGTAAAAAAATAAATATACACATTTAAAACGCCTCAATTTATAAAATAGCAACATGTAATCAGGTACACGCGCGAACGGGTTCACGAGAGGTCAAGATAGGCTCAGTGTTGAGGTGCCTGCCTTGCGCGTATGTGTGAGTGTGTCCGTGCACAGCCGAAAACGCACACAACCATGAATATCGAATGCGATTGTGTACTGCAAGCTCTGCGGCAGACACCAGCAGTGTTGCCAACTATGGGGATATCCCACTTTTAATAGGGAAAAATTAAATATATAGTGCGTATTTTAGGGAGTAAAAATATCATATTATATTCATGGGCGTGAAATTTTTTAAGCAAAAATGTATATTTATTTGGTATTTATTACTGTTTTTATATAAATAATGACATCATGAGTGACGTTTTTGCCGCAAACACAATAATTGCGGTCGGCTGAAGTAGTATTTTCAGCGTTTTGATCTCTCAGTGGAAAGTACCCCAAGTAATAAATAATATATTTAAATAATAGTTGGGGAGTTCTGGTTGAAATTCAATGTGTTTTCAAGTTAATTTAAGGGGGAAATTTTTGAACAGTTGGCATCACTGGCGCCGCGGCCGGCGGCGCGGGCGCGCGCCTTGCTGACGGCGATCGGAACTACTCGTGAATTATAGTTGTGAGCAATCGGATATAATCCGAGTAAAATGAATAGACGCAATTAATCTAACTAATTACGTACAATATGTACATTATGCATTTTTGTTTTGTGAGGTTTATAATATTTGTTTACATTTTACATAGCTGAAATTTTTAGTGTTTTGGGAGGCCATTTGCTTTTTTCATGTGATCGAGAACTGTTACTATATTATATTATTATTTTTGGTTTTATAGTTTTCTAAGAATATTTTAGATTTTAATATTCGAAAGTTTGTATAATATTTAACAGTTTAACATTAATAATTGCGTACATTCATAAAGTATCACTCACTTGGATAAGATAATTTGTGGTGGCCGAAATTTTGCATTTATTTACATCGTATTATGGATCGGATCTCAAGTAACCGGAACCTTGATTATGTGAAAAGACAAAAGATAAGCTGATTAGGTGAGTACTTAAAATATACTAGATACAAAAATGAAAAAGTTGTAAAAGAAAAAGTTTTTGTTTTGTTTTGTTTCACGCCAAAACTAATGAACCGATTGTAATAAAATTTTGAACACAGTTAGTCTAGAGCCTGAGAGAGCCATAGGCTACATTTTGATGAGGCAAAGATATATTATCTAATTTCCATGGAAATATCGATGAAAATAAATTCACATTGTATTTCTAATACGTAACAATAGATGGCGTTTTTTTATTTATTTTAGCTTAGCGCACAATATTATGTTGTATTGTAATTGGTATACATCGATGAAATAAACTCTCATTGTAGTTCCAACGCGTGACAACAGATGGTGTTTTTTATTTCTTCATAACAGTACGTAATTATACTAATTAGTTTAGAAAATAGTTTTCAATGTATATCCACACTATTATTATTATATTAATATAGTAGTATATATTAATTAATAATAATTAATTAAGTAAGTATATATTAATTTATGCGAAAATATCTCTTTTTGTCCGTTTGTCTGTCTGTTTTGCTTTCACACCAAAACTACTGAACCGATATCGCTGCATTACCAGTGTCAAAATCTTGTGCACGCCCCTGGTGATTACTGATTATAGTTTGTTCGTTCTAACATGATTTGGGTTACAGTTCTCATATTCCTTGTTACGGAATTTTTTTACAAGAAAACAAAAAAAATCTGAATGTAATAAATTATATTGCATCTACAGAAATAAATGTTTCCTGTAATTGTAAATGAATAAAAATGAAAAGTTGCTAAATGCTAACTTATTGATATAAAATTATAAATATTAACTCTGAAGTAGGAGTATAAAATTATTGTTACGAAAATATTTGAAAAATGTCAGATGCATGAAACGGAACTTATGTCAATAGAGATTGACACAGTTGAATCGAAATCAAATCGATAAAAAGGGCGGCCATCTTAGATCGCCGGCGTCACTCTGAAACATCAGTACGAAATCGATAATTTCGATTGCAATTCCTTTACGAGGTGATTCGATATTTTTAAATTATTCGATTAATTTTTTTAGATAACTTCCCTACTATTGTCAATTATAATGTGTCACGCATATCATCATAAAACGAACAAACTATAGTCTATACTTTATGGTAGTAAGTATAGCATAGTACTGGGTACTGGTAAGTTTATACTAGTTATACTGTATACAGCTCCCAACGCTATATACTGAGTAATGTACTGATTATGTTTTCCATATTATGTAAAACTCTTGTAAAACCGATTTAATTGAAATAAACATTTTCTTATTATTATTATAGAAAATCGTTATAATATCTTTATCCGTTTATCTGTGTAGATCCAAAGACCGTCTGATGTGCTGGGACCTGCCGGCGGCGGCGCCCCACTCGCCTGTGCTGTTGTACTCCTGCCACCTGGGCGGCGGCAACCAGCTGTGGCGGTACCATCCGGTGAGTACCAACAATCCGGAGTAGCGAGGATTGTACTTAAAGAGCTATACCTAAGAGCCAGTCCACACGGCGCGGTGCGTCAGCGTTGCGTCGACGCAGCGCTGCCGTTGCGTTGTTTTACATACCATAACCAAGGTGTTCACACGAGACGAATAACTTCGTAATAACGCTGCGATGACGCAGTGCCCATGTGGTCTATCATGTGGCTATGCGTCAAACGGCAGCGCTGCGTCGACGCAACGCTGACGCAACGCGCCGTGTGGACTGGCTCTAAAGTAACCCGCAAACGTTCAAATTGTTTGTCAAATTTTACGTGTTTGTCAAACAGTTTGATAGTGTACAACTTTGTTTGAAGCGTTTGTCAAACAAACTACGTGTTTTACCTGTTTAAAGAAAATTTGCACTGGCGTAGCGTTTGACAAACGTGTTTGAACGTGTTCCGCTATATTTGTTAAACAAGATCTCATGATCTCAAACCGATTCTAGCTAATTGTTTGACAAACTTGTTTGATGCACGTTTGTTCGTCTGCGCTGCTGTTTGATGAAAACGTAAATTTCATCAAACATGTTTGTCAAACAAATTTGATCGTTTTTACTTAAGTTGGTGGCGTTATGTCAAACCCAGCCGGCAGTTCACGACTTACATTGAATTGACATAACTCAACCAAATGGCGTAGGTCCGCCAACTGCCTATAATCAATTTCTTCGATGGTGCTAAAAGAGCTATCTCAGGTAGAAGTGACGAAAACATAAAATAAGCCACTATTACATGTATTTCTTAGGTAAAAAAACACTTTTCCTGTCATAATTTGTAATAGGTGTGCTCGATATTTTTGAAGTAAAACTGTTTACGTACGCTTGACTTGGGGGTAAGCTGGCAAATGCGTGACGAGAGAGTTTCGAAAAGTGTGATCCAGTGAGGCGAACGGAGAAGTGCGCGTGCACATCTTCTTTCAATATATTTTCTAATTTCAGTATACATATAGATGAGATCAATAAGTTTTACTTCAGTTGTTTGATCTAAGGCACACTCGTTTTTTTTTCTCTGTTTGTTGTATGTGTGCTTTGCTTAATTGTAGTGTTTGTGTTGGATTGGTTTGTCGAATAAATGTTTTTATTGTTATTAATAACTAAGTCGAAATCTCAACAATTTCAGGACACGAAAGAGCTGAAGCAGGGCGCGGGCGAGAACTGTCTGGACTTCGATCCCAGCACCAAGGAGCTGTACATCAACACCTGCAGCGATGCCCACTCCCAGCGCTGGGAATGGGACACGGTAGACAGAGACATGCTGGGCCGCTGGGACAACATAGCGAAGAGGGTCACCGGACCCATACCGATCGGCGAATTCTAAACAGCCCCTAATCATGTAACTTTGATGAAACTGAAGTTCATTGCTTATGGTCACAATTTTGACGTTTGAACTTTTAAAAACGCAATTTAAAAAGTTTAGATGTCAATATTTGCACATTTATTCTTTTTTCAAACAAAATTGACAAGATTGTGAACATCTAAAGCAATGAAGTTTATGTTCATCAAAATTAAGGGTCAAGTTGAGATTGATATAAAAAAAAAGTATTTTGATGGCCAGGGCCAAGACAAATCATATAATTTGACAGTAATGAAACAGTAGAAAATTGTACAATACTTATCTGTCATACAAAATGTCAGAAACGTAAAGGTGCTTCCAGACAGAAGTTATACAACGATAGATAACATTTTTGTATAACATTTTTTAACAATTTATAACAAAATACACGTTTTATTTTTTGACATGTTGTAGCGTATGTTACACGATGTTATAAAATGTTATCGTGTTACAGAATGTTTTATGACGTTATGTAACTTCTGTCTGGGAGCACCATAAAGTAAGAAACTTGCGACAGTTGAGTTTCTGTTTTCTTATTATATCTTGTATTTGCATGGTCGCATGAAGTCATTACTCTTCACCCGTGCCCAGTGCATGGCAATCAGTTTACGTTATAAACTGTACATATTTTTCGCCTCAACTACTATCAACTCCTAAATAGGGGCTTACGCTAAAAGAAGAAGAAGAGGAAGATCTTTCGACAGCGATGCAACAAGGGAAAATTGTACAATATGTTATCATTTAGATTTTAAAAACATTGGAATTATTTTACTGTCAGAAGATATTGTACTATCAGAGAAGTTGATTCCTATGCAGATGGGGGACCTATGTAGCTTGGTTGGGTTACGTGAAACCCGCCGACAGATCACAATTAACATTGATTTGACATGATCAACCAAATGACGTTGGTCTCTCAAATGCATAGGAATAAATTTCCTCGATGGTACTTTAAACAATGAAACCCTGTCCGTCCAAATATCTGTAGCCTCGGCCGGCAGTCAGGTCAAATATTAAACAGATATTCTGATATCTCATAAACTATTTGTTTTGTTCACTAGAAGTTCGCTGCTATTGCCATTATATATAACGAAATTGCCATCATAACGAAATGAATGAGTTTTGTAAGTTTTTAAATTAAATATCTATACACTCAAGACTTTGAGGGCCTAATATTCCATATGTCTATATAGTATAATATATAGAGGTAGTTATATTAAGTAGTACCAGGTAGTACTTAGCAAAACTTCATGACAATTTTTATTTGTCTTTAGTCGTTGTAAATATAAGAGAATTGTGTTGAGCTAAAAGCGCAATACACACTGAGCCCGCCGGGCCGCCGACAAAGCCCGGCGACACAACCCGGCGGCCTGTATGAAAATAATGATGTCGGCAACATGCGCCCGCGCGTGTTACCCGCCGATATGTTAGCGGCTTGGGTACGCCTGCACTCAGTTGCCCGGCGACACAACCAATATACACGCGGCAATCACTGACCAATCACTGACTGCCAAATAAATTTCTCATTTCAAGCCGCCGACATGCCGCCGACCAAATTTTCCGACTTGTATTATGTGAAGCCGCCAACTAGACCGCCGACAAAAAGTTGCCGACATATTATGTCGGCAGTCCGGCGGGCTCAGTGTGTATTGTGCTTTAAGGGCTTCGCTTGATACTACATACTACACCTTTTTGAGAAATGTACTAAACATACTCTTAATATAAAGAAATGGTTTCGATCAATGGTGACTGATTTGAGCAATGTTCGTAAAGAATATTGTGTAATGTGTGCAATTTTTAACCAAATTGAATGTTAATATGATATTGAAAAAAGTTACTCCTATTTACATTTTTTTTAAATTAAGTAGACCAAAAATATTATATTCGACTGAATTATTTTGAGTATTATAATTATATGTATAGAGTTTTGAAATTTTTGTAAAGTTTTTTTTTATATAAAATACACACACATACTTACACATTACATACTTTTGTTAGAATTTTAATTTTATGTGTTGCGTTGAAACGGGGTTCGGCAACTATTCTATGGATCTTAAGTGAATACTAAAACTATTAGTTTTAGTATTCACTAAAGATAGATCCTGTGACTAGCAATTTTAAAGCATGGAGTTTTATTCGAATTTTAAATTTCATAGAATAATAGAATAATTTAGTTACTATGCCACTGATGCATTTACAATTGCCATATATTATGTTGATGTGCTTACTAGTTGAATGTTGAAATTAGATTTCTCCATAGTGATAAATTGTAGAAGATGATATTTTTTCAGCAAGCATATCTACTGTTTTACATTTTATATACTTACCTTTTATATTATTTAGAATTCGTAGCCACAATCAAGTCACAATATTGTAAGTCACAAACACTTGAGGCTGAGTCGATCATCTTAAGAGCGGGCTGCCAAATTTTGCCGTGTTTTCTAATAAGTATTACGACCCCGAAAGACGATTGACTTAAATAAAATTAAGATTTATTTAATCATTGTATATTTATCTGATATTTGCTGCAGCGTAAAGCTCGGGAGCACGATTCATGGAATCATTATATTATCACGATTGGAGGATAGCGGGACCGCCGGTGTGTAGGCAGGGTTAGCCTGCTTTGAAATTTTTGGCAGCAGGCTCTTAAATACTGTTGGTTGTACTTTTGGAGTTGATCCATAATTGCTATTATTGGTTATCGTCATAATATGCTGCTCAATTCATATACATAAATTCTAAAAGGTCGTATCTTAATAGCATTAGTTACAATCATTAATGGCATTTGAATCTGATATTATTAGTATACGTAAACATATAAACATTATATGTTTACGTACATACCAACTACACACCATCAATGCAGGTTTGTATAGTTCTTATTTTTTTAATTTTCCATTGGATATTAAATAAATAATCAAAATTAAATAATTGTGCTAGAAGAAAGTAAAAAAAAAATAGTATCAGTATAATTGTATTCAAAACTTATTATTCTCGGCCAAAGCCTAAGGTATGTTTTTTTCGTAATAATTGTTTGTTAGAGATAAGGACTTTATTTTTTAAATATATATACGAATTTAAATAATATAGTTATTAGCAAATAGTAATAGTTATTTTTATGTAGAATTAATTTGATTTCACTGGCAGAAACTGTTTTGATTGTTCTTGCCTCTTGGACGACCTCTGTGGCTCAGTGGTGAGCGCGTTGGTAGCTCAAGCCGGGGGTTGCGGGTTCGAATCCCGCCGACGGAACAAAAAGTTTTTCAATGTTCCCGGGTCTGGATGTGTATTAAATATGTGTATCATATAATAAAAAATCTTAAATATATGTATAGTATAAAAGTATTAAATATATTTCCGTTGTCTGGTACCTGTAACACAAGTCCTTCAGGTACTTAGCACGGGGCCAGACTGACGTGGTGTGAAGCGTCCATAGATATTATTATTATTATTATTATTGCCTGTTAAGAAGAAGAAGTGTAGCTACTAGTATCACAATAATTATTATAGCCTGTACTTACGAATAAATAGGAAAGGATAAGGTCCAAATTGGGCTAATTTAAAAAGTGCCGGCCAACGCAAATAAATCCATTATTTTAATAGAACACAATCTAAGGAATAATTTTTATTATTACACCAAAGTTCTAAGCCAAGTCTTCAAGGTGAAACTTTTTTTTTATAACATGTAGGTAATAAAACTTATTAATTAAAAGCAATAAGTAATCGATCCGAACGTCCCTATCCGAGTCTTAGAACATATTAGAGGCCAAATACCTACAAATGATTTTGAAAAATTCAAATGAAGAGGCAACCTCTATGTACCATTGCTTACTTGGAATATTAGGCAAATGCCGTGCGTACTGCGTACCCCAAGCACGTAGAGTATCCCCCTTCCTTTGAGTTTTTTCAAACCATTTGTAGGTATTTGGCCTTTAATCTGTTCTATGACTCGGATAGGGACGTTGGGATCGATTACTTATTGCTTTTAATTAATAAAATAAGTTTTATTACATGTTATAACAAAAGTTTGACCTTGAATAACAACTCGGAGACTTGACTTTAGAACTTTGGTGTAATAATAAAAATTATTCCTTAGATTATGTTCTATTTAAATAATGGAAACATTTGCGTTGGCCGGCACTTTTTAAATTAGCCCAAAATTGTATGGACGTTGGATCTTGTCCTTTGTTCGAAAATAAGAACGTCAAAATATTTTTAATTAGTATAATATTTTACATTTTTATTTATAATTAATAGGTCCGCAAGGTATTGCGGACCTATTAACTAAACCAGTGGTACTCTACCCATATTTTTTCTTGTTTCATTCGTTCGTTCGTTCTTCAAAATTAGCTCTTTAAAAGTGAAATCACGACTTTCACGACGAGTTTTGCGCTATTCCGCCGGTGGGCGTGAATTTCAAAATGGTTTAACTCCACACGGGCCACTGATAAAGTCTCGGCGCGTATGCGGCCCGCAGGCTGCAGGTTAAGAATAGCTGGACTAAACAAAGTTGAGTTGGTATCTAGTTATAGGGGCCGTGTAAAACTATAGGTGGCAGCGTGCAGTAAAGATGACTAATCGGTCATCGGTAAATTTCATGTTCGGATCGGATTTTTCGTTCGTAGCCTGAAACTGCTTTAAGGGTGAAACCAAACGAGCGTTATTTGTGAGTCGTGAGTCGCAGAATTTCTGCCGGGCAGAATTCTGCTGCATTCAGTTTCATACAAAAGTCCTGTTTTATTCTCTCTAGCGTAATTTTGTGAGTCGTGATTTGTATGAAACGAAATTCTGCCCGGCAGAAATTCTGCGGCTCACGACTCACAAATTACGCTCGTTTGGCTTCACCCTAAACAAAATAATATTCAAAGTTTACTCGTCAAATCACTACTCATACGAGTGTGCAGGTCGTAGACGTGGCCGCAAAGCGCGCGAGGTGGTCGCAGCGACCTGGCCGCACGACCTGGCCGCAAAGTTCGCGAGGTGGTCGCAGCGACCTAGCCGCACGACCTGGCCGCCTAATGCGCGGGGCGTTTGTGACAAACCATTTTGTCAGCTGCCTATGAATTTTTTTCTTGTGGCTACTGTGTAGGTCTATAGTGTAAGAGTATTGAAATGTATTTTGATGAAATATTTTTGTATGATTTGTTGACGGTTGGACATTCCGCTGATGTATATTTTATGAAACATATCAATAATTTTTTATTTATTTATTTATTTATTTATTCTTTATGTACAATTTTCTTAAACTATCTTAAAATATACCATACATTAATAGAGTACAAAGGTGTGCTTATCTCTAGAAGAGATCTCTGCCAGCAGACCTACAAGACATTGAGAAAAATAGAGAATTTATAGATAGTACACAAAAGAATAATGAAAACTTAATGAAACTAAACATGCACTAAAACTAATATAAAGGATGACTAACATAAAGAGAATAATAATTATTATATTAAAACATTAAATATTATATTAAAGTACATTATACTTACATACATTAAATATTCACTAAAATATTAATCTACATACTAATACAAAAATATACTAATAATAAAATATTATAATATATACTAATATTAAAATATACTATAATATATAATATTAATAAATAAACCTACATATACTAATATTAATACAATTAAGTGTTCAAAGTTGACATAAAGTGACTCTTCAATCTTGTTTTGAAGGTGCCCACTGTTGGGCTCTGCTGAATGTCTTCAGGCAGAGCATTCCACAACTGGGCAGCTCTAACTGTAAATGAGTTTTCATAAAAAGTTGTGTTGTACCACGGAGTGTCTAGTACCTTCCTATGATGGCATGAGCGAGCAGGTCTTTCACTTGGAGCTGTATAAGAGAATCGCTCAAATAGATACGAGGGAGAAGATGAGAGTTTAAGTATTTTAAATAGTAATGTTAAAACATGCATATCTCGCCGCAGGCGAATAGGAAGCCATTGCAACTTGCTACGAAACTCGGATATATGGTCGAATTTGCGCAATCCATATATAAATCGAATGCACGAGTTTTGTAGCCGTTCGAGTTTGCTGAGAAGCTCTTCAGTTACATCCAGATAGCACACGTCAGCGTAATCAAAAAGAGGAAGAAGTAAAGATTGCGCCAAAAGCACTTTTGCAGGGATGGGAAGAAAATTTTGCAGCCTCTTCAGCGCATGCAATGAGTGGTGAAGTTTCTTGCTTACTTCGTTAATATGTGGTAACCAGGAAAAGTGGCAATCAAAAATTACTCCTAGGTTTTTGGCTTTGTCACTATACTCCAACATGCTGCCACTATAAGTAACCTTCGTTAGAGATTTAAAATTAATCCTCGAACGCAGCTGCCTACTGCCAATTAAAAGAGCTCGCGATTTACTCGGGTTAACAAGTAGACCGAATGTGTTAGCCCATTTTTCAATATTTAAGAGGTCGTTGTTAATCGAGTCAATCGCAAGCTCAATGTTGTCAATGTCAATGTTGTGTTGGTGAAGTGCCTATAGATTTGTAGGTCGTCTGCATAAAGATGATAAGCAGAGGATATGAATTTAGTTACCTCATTTATAAAAATTGCAAAAAGCAATGGAGACAAAACTCCTCCTTGCGGGACCCCAACCGATGTATAGACCCATTCAGAGCATCTGTCTGGAGTGGAAATACGCTGTTTTCGTCCTCTTAGGTATGAGTCAAACCATGAGAGTGCAGATGGCGAGACACCAATGGATTTTAGTATGGCTAACAAAATGTCGTGATCCACCGAGTTGAAGGCGGAGCTGAAGTCCAGTAAGACCAAAATCGTGAGCATTTTGTTATCCATCGCAAGTCTAACATCATCACTTACCTTTAGCAAAGCTGTAGTAGTGCTGTGACCTGGACGAAAACCAGATTGGTAATGACTCAAAATCTGGTTTGTATTTAGAAAGTCAGATAACTGTTTGGCTACCGCTTGCTCTAGGACTTTGGATATCACAGGTAGAATGGAGATAGGCCGGAAGTCGGAATGTGAAGTGGGATTGGAAGTTTTGGGAAGGGGTATTATATGAGCATGTTTCCAAATGGACGGAAAGGAGCCTAAGGTGATGGAATGATTAATGATGTGGGTTATGACCGGAGACAACAGATCGACGATGGGCATTAACATGTCCCTACTAAGGCCATCGCACCCAAACGCCTTAGACGAGATAGAGCGAAGACTAGTAAGAACCTGATGTTCGGTAATGTTACTTAAGTTAAAGGCATCATGCAAAGGAGGGGATTTATTATGAAGAGAGTTTAAGCAAGCAGATTTGTTGGTGTTAGATAGAAGCAGAGGTGGCTCAGCAAAGTGCTTATTAAGTTCGTCCATATTTATTGTAGGAGCAGGATCCATACTACCTTTACCCACACCAAGACGACCAAGGAATTTCCACAGTTGGGCCTGGGATAAGTTTTCCACAGATTTGAATATGTAGGAACGTTTAGCATCTCTACACATTCTATTGCATGTGTTACGTAGATTCTTATAGATTTTAATGTTCGACTCAGTAGGAGAACGTTTGCACTTAGTCTTGGCTTTATTGCGTTTGGACATCAGGTTCTTTAATTCAGATGTTATCCAGGGTGCTGGTAATCGTTTAACGCGAATTGGTCTAAGAGGAGCATGTCTATCAAAGATTCTTGTTATTGTCAAGTTGAGGATATCTACTTTACTGTCCACAGAAGAAGCTTCATAGAGAGGAATCCAGTCGACTAGGCTGAAGTCTTGTCTTAAGGAGTTGATATCAATTCCGGAAATACTTCGTTGCATGACTGTTTTGGCTCTATTTTTTTCCAGTAAATGTTTATAATATGAACAAGGAGTTTTATTTAAAATTCATAACTAACCTAATTCGTAACCGAACCTAATAATGCGCTTATACGGGCAACTTAAATTGCTCAACTCCAGTCAATTCTCGTCATCAAGCAATTTGCGGCAACAAGCTGCGCAATATTGAGTGATGTGGCTATCGAATATTAATTGAGCGATATGATATTGAGCGATATGAAATAAATTGCTCCATATTGCTCCACTAATTGCTCCAGGTCGCTCTATTCGTGTCGCCGAGCAATTATTGCCGTAATTATTGCCCATGTAAGCGCTTCTTTAGAAATGAAATATTGAAAATCAGCCTAAGGGCTCCATTCCACGCGGCGCACGGAGAGGTTACGCACGTGCGTCAAGCTTCGCTTTGTAAGAAAATATATGTGACTGTGTCCACTGCAACCCACGGACACGCTACGCACGAATTGTGTCAAGTCAAAGAAATAAACCCATGCACGTCCACGCGTGTGCGTTGCCGTGCGCAGCGGTGGACCGTGGAATGGAGCCTTTAAAATTTAAATCAATAAAACCGGCCAAGTGCGTGTCGGTCCATGTGCGATATAATATTATGGTTCCGTAGTACCGCTACGGAACCATATCAGTTACTTTCAAAGGAATTTGAACGAAAAGTGCCTTATGCAAAACGCGTTGAAGAGTAGTAGGGCGCGTCATTTCAAGTTAGACAAGCTCTACAGCTTGTCTAACTTGAAATGACGCGCCCCTCCCTCGTATTCACAGTACAAAAATGTTTCATTTATATCAACTTTGAAGTGGTGGGGCGCGTCATTTCGAATTAGACAAGCTCTACTTACGTTTAAACTTGTTTTATAAGGTGCTAAAGTCACCGATGTTCGGCGAATTATATTGGCTCGTATTAAATAACATTGCACGGTGGTAGGCACCAGTGTAAACCCGACGTTCAGAGAATATTTGAAAAAAAAATTATTCTGAATAAAAGTTTGAGTTTGCCATTAGTTCTTAGCTCTTCTACATCCCTTACATGTCCTGCTAACACCAATTTATTTCCTTTTAGCTTGCTTTTAGCAGAGATTGGGCCTTGAAACTTATTGAGTGTTTTACACTCTCAAAACCAGGTTTTTATGATTATATTCATTTTCCATAAGTAGTTTTTAACTAATAATAACCCAGATACCATTAATTATTGTTCTAAATATACTTTATTTGCTATAATATTTACAAAATAAACAAACTCTTGTTGTTTATTTTTTGACACATGCCCATAAAACTTCGTTTGAAATATGTCACTACTGACGTGCACGTTCCGAATACTAATATTTTGGTAAGTAATTTCAAAGGAGGTATCCCTTTATCGGTTATTGACCTACAGCTTGTCTCTTTCACAGTCTTCACGACGACCTGATTAGTAAATCAAACATGAGGAACAAATGAAACAATTATGTTCGATTTTATTTTTTTATTACATATTCCATTAGAATAGTACTATATTTTATTTATTGTACATGCTTACATCGTCGACGTACACTCCGCCACGCAGGGCGCTACCAACGTATCTACAATAATACAAAGTAAATGCTGCAGAGGATTCGTTCTACATGTAAATGCAACAGTGAGACCTCGTCTGCGCGCGCGCTTTCATATCGCATAGGCCATTATAGCTGATAACTGTTAACGCTTGAGTTAAAATGAGTAACACTGTGCCAGCGTCTCGAAAGGCTACCGTTTATTTTTTATTTCCAGCACTGTTGTATAATGCTTTTTAATGTGCGACATAAAAGAGATCGCGCGAACGATGGCAAAAGCTCTCTAAGTATCTAGAAGCTTTAGTCTATGGTACGTTGTCGATGGTTCTGGCCGACCGGCCTTATAATATAACAGTAACTATGGCGCGTTCGAGCGGGAAATACCCGACTAAATTATACTTTTTATTATGGACGAATGAGTAAATTTAAATGTCTGCCAGCCGATCGGTATGGATTGTTTTCAGCCTCTTACGACTCTATGATACATCCCGTCTTACAAACGATTCGATATAAATAATTCAAGCGTAGAGATATGTACAATATTTATATTACACGTACGTTATTAAGTACCTATTTACAAATTAGAATTCTTTATACATTATAAAAAGATAACTATACCGTTCTACACCTTCGCAGAAGCTACATTCTCAATAGGTTATATCGATATATATATAAGGTTTTAAATATAATTATGTAAATAAAAATACATCTTAAAGTTCCTAAATAAAAGTAAGACGTATTAAAAGTATTGCTTCGTTACCTCACATCTCGCCAAAATATCACTTATACGTGGGCTTCAGCCCGCCAATAGGAATTTCGATCATTCCAAATTTAAAAAACGTTACCTAAAAATATCCTCACTCCGTCGTCCGTTCAGTCCTTTCGAGAGCGATAAATTAGATTTCAGAAACTCTAACACGATTAGACACCACAATTTAATGAGAGACATTTATGGACACTCACTATGGCTACGTAGTACGTACCTTACAATAAAACGTTTCCTTAATGACTTACGAGTTACGACTAAACTATTAGGCGTAAGACGATCGAAGATCAATAACGACGATCCTTAATGACTTTCAAGCGATATCACTACGCTCAATACACATAAAAATTATGGACTAAGTTCGGATAAGTTTAGACCCTAAGACGATCGTCTACAGTCGATTATTGCACAACTCATGCAGCGTTACGTATACGCGTTACGATTACTCGTCGAGTCCTCGCGAATGGACCAGCGACTATTGAACATCCACGAAACTACGGCGGACGCGAGCGGAAATTTCGGCGGCCGCGTACCCAGTACCCACTAAAACATCCGCGCTCGGCGTCCGCCGTGGAGAGCTACCGGTTACGACTATATTATCAGTGAAGGGAACGGTGATCGCGTTTCTACAGTTCAGATTCATTCGCCACGCACTCGTAGTTCAAAATATAATTAGTTGAAATATAATACACGGGAGCGTCCATACTGAGTTGCCGTCACGCAAGAGCAAGGTCCGAGGGACCACGCAGCCCCGTACACTAGCCCCGGCGGGAGAGCCCCTCCGCGCTACCGGGATACATACTTTTGGATAAATAATACAAAGTATCTAAAACTATAAAGTATCTAAAACTTTAGGGATAAAATATTGCTTAAACAGTAGACAGTACTGCGAGGAGACCTCGGGTCTAGTAGAAAAGGGGCGCCTACGAGAATAGAATATTTACAAATACCTAGGCGGAGGGAGAAATTAATATTTGGCTAAAATACTTTAGGAATACCCGAAAACTACGTCTAAGCGATGTAAATAGGTATAAAAAGGTCGCGTCGAGTCGCTACCCTGTAGTCGGATGCCGCTTAGTGATCGGCGAGTTAGGTGCGGTGTCGCGCGCGGCCGCTGCGGCGGCGCTTGCGGCGGCCGTCCCGCACGAACACAATGTTGGCGGGGTCGTCCGCGAGCTGCGGGTAGCGGGCGAGCGGGTGCACGTCGCGCGCCGCCCAGCCGTCCACGACGCCGTGCGAGATGAGCTCCTCCTTCTCCTCCTCCGTCCAGGCCGCGCCGCCCTCCCAGCCGGCCGCGACCAACGCCTTCTCCCGCTCCCAGGCGCGCGCGGCGGCCCGCTTGTGCGCGTGCTTGAGCAGGCGCAGGCGCTCGGCGGCCGGGTCCGCGCCGTACCGCAGCACGATCACCGCACCCCCGGACCCGCGACCCACCGCGTGCACGCGGACCTAAAATACGTTACGTTTTGTTAACACTCGCGATATGATTAATTAAAATCGATACAAAATGGTGTGCATAAATCTCTAAGTAATGAAAGAACTAGTGTCTATTTATTTTAAGTGATTAGTAATTTATTTTAAGTAATTAATTTTAATATGTTTAGTTAAGTTGTGATATGCCTAGGATGTTTCACTTGTTCGTAACATACACACGTAAAACTAACGTCCCATTCAGGCACGAAAGTTGCTATCGCAATGCCGACAGTCAACTAAATATCAAATGAAATTGGTCCAGTTAGTGCAGTCTGACAGTTGTTGGATAGTTGGACCTGAGGCGAGCCATTTGGAGATATTGAATCTAGTTTTTTTCAGTCCATTGAATTTTCTTTACTGTTTTTGCTAGTAACGTTGGGTGTCAGCAGCGATCAGCAGGGCGATTCACGATTCCCGTTCGACACGTATTCGGAAACTTTACCGTGCGATTGGCCAATGCCAAGTGCGACGAGCGTTTATTGGATGTCGCGCGATGAAGTTTCCGAATCCGAGTCGAATTCGGCATTGTGAATCATGGGCCTACCATGAGCTCTTATAGTAAGTATTACTTTAATATTACTTTTGGAATTCGTATAAGCAAACATGATCTTTATTTATATTATAAACAAAACTATCATGTTTCTTGTTTGTGCCAAATCTGAAAGTAATATTAAAGTAACACTGCTATAAGAGCACATGGCAAGGCTCAGATAACACTGAACTAAAGGACTAACCTCCAACCCCTGGTCGTTGGTCTCGTCCTGCGACACGTTGAACTTGCCGGACAGGCGTCGCAGCTCCTCCAAGTCATCGCGGATCTTCAACGAATTGTCCTTCACGAAATAGAAGACGTCCTGATCGTGGATGTTGAAGTGGACGTCGAGGAAGTGGGAGTTGTTGAAGACGGTGGTTATGACGTCCTCGACCACGCTGTTTGCTCCGTCCGCGACGCTGATGTAGGCCTTCCCGTCCACGCGCGAGATCAACACTCCCTCCCCGAAGATGCCGCGCTTGTAGGACACACGTGGCAGCAAGTTGCGCGTGATGGGCTCCATTTTAAGCAGAGGCGTCGGCACGAACTCTAAATCGGCGAGCTTGCTGTTGACCTGAAATTGGCAAGTGTTTATGTTATATCGCTGCCGGGCTTCAATGCTATTTTTAATTTTTTCGAGTTTATGTAATAGAATTTGTACTGGTTTTCCATTTTCTAACCAGATTTTTACTAAATTTGAGGTTGGCAACCCTACAATACAGGCAAGTGACGTCATCAACCCTAACGCTTACGCTAATGATAACGTATCAAATGAAACTCACCTTTTCGATGATGCACTGAAGTCCAGACAGCACGCCAAACTCAGGTGTCAACTTTGGCGCCGACACCGCGTTGATCGGCTGGTAGATCATGTCCGTTATGTACTTCGCACCCATCATCTTCGTCAGGTCGTAGCCGTAGAGTTGCAGCCAGTTCGCCAGGTTGGTCATGTACGGGACCTCCTGGTTTCTATTGATCGGATCGTTGTTCCTGAAGCGATATATGAAAATGTCCGTCGGCAGGCTCAGCTTGCTGGCCAGGTGCTCCCAGCTCGGCGTCATCCATTGCCCGACGACGGGGTCGTACAGCCTGCTGTCAAGGTATAACAGGTTCGTGTTCACGTCGAGGATTCCTCCCTGGAAGTCCACGGGGAGGTAGAAATCGGGGTTCGTGTCTTTCACTATCTTGCCGAAGGGGCTCCGCTTGATCTCTTTGACGATCTCTCCGTTCACGTCGAAGACGACGACGGGCGAGCCGCCGTGGTCGGTGGCCACGTAGTACCTGCGGTCCTCGGTCTCGACACACGTCAGGAACTCCCGCTGGTCGTAGAGGAACCGGACGGTCTTCGCGGTTTTGGGGTGGTGCATGTGCGTGACCAGGTTCGGCGACTGTGGGTTGCCGTAGAAGAACTGGGTGACGTCGTTCTTGTCGTCCCGGCGGGCGACGAGGCGGTTCTTCTCGTCGTAGTGATACCACATCTGGAACTTGTCCCGCTCGAAGGCGTGCACGAGCTGGCCGCGCGCGTTGTACCGGTACTTCTGCTCGCCGCGCCGGATCACGAACCCGCGGCCGTCGTAGCTAGCGAACTCCACGTCACCGTACTGCACGACGCGGTCGCCGATGTCGTACCCGAGGTACCGCTTTTCACCGCGCTCGATGACGCCGACGACGTTGCCGTTCTCGTCGTAGACGTACTTCCAGTCGTCCTCGGAGCCGACCACCTCCATGAGGTGCCCGTCGTAGTTGTAGCTGATCCTCTCGCTCGACGACGTGTCGCCGATCATCGTCTTCCTCGATCTGATGCGATTCCGCACGTCGTATTCCAGCTCCAGGCGGAACACGTCGAAGGACTTGATGTTCACGAGGACGGTTTTGACCCGGCCGTGGTCGTCGTAGTCGGTGATGGTGAAGTACTGTTTGCTCGTGTCCTGCATCACGGAGCGGTTGAACGTGTTCCTGTAGATGCGCAGGTCGCTCACCCCCTCCAGTATGCCGAGGTTCTGGTTGTACTTCAGCCTCAGCTGCGGCATCTCCTTGCTGTTGATGTTTACGTCTATAGTGGACAGGCGCGCGTTTCCGTCGTACTGGTATTTGAAGTGGGCGTTGTCGAGGCCGGTCTTGGAGTTGAATTTCATCTTTTCGTCCTTGAGTATCCCGGCGTGATACTTGTACTCCTGCTTCAACTCGTAGTCGGGGTCGGTCGTGACGACGTTCTTCACGAGGCGAGTGGTCTCGTGGTAGACGTAGCGGACGGACGACGCGCCGGCCAGGACCGCGTCGAGTTTTCCGGAGTCATCGTAGACGTAGAGAATTTTACCCGACTGATGAGGGAACACCTTCGCGAGAATGAGACCGTCGTCGTTGTAGAGAATCTCGTACGGATGTCTGTTCATAGGCGAGAAGTACTGGTACTTGAAGTATCCGAGCGTAGTCATGAGGGCGAACGTGTGTATGTGGCCTCGGGGCGTGGTCAGGTTCTGGAGCGCCCCCGCGTCGTCGTAGTCCAGGAGGTAGTCGCTCCCGCGGGGCGTGGTGACTTTGAGCGGCAAGCTCGTGAACATGTCCCTGAACGAGTACGCCAGGGACGATCCGTCGCCGTACTTGATTTCGTCCAGCCGGCCGGCTCGGTCGTACCCGTAGGACTCGTTGAGACTTCCCCACCGCCAGCTGATGAGTCTATTGAATCTGTCGTAGTCGAGCTGCACCTCGGTGAATATGCCGTTTCGGGGGCCCCACTTTATCGGCCGCGCCATTCGGTCGTACGTGACGTTCAGCAGCTCCACCTTGTCGTCCATGAACACCGCGACGGTCGAGGTGTCCCTGTCGTACTCCAGCGTCAGAAGATTGTCGCCGTTGATTCTCAGCTTGCGGCCGATTTGAGCGACGGCTTTGCCGCTTTTACCTTTGTTCGATTGCAGGCGTCGCAGGAAGTACCGCCACTCGAACCTGTTGGCCAGGTCGCCGCCGACTTCCGTGCGCTGTTTCGCGGGGACGGGGTAGCTCTCCCCGAAGATCGGATCTATCTCGGACAGGATCGTGTACGGGACGGCGTCGGTGGATATCGTGTGGCCCCAGGGCATGCTGGTCGAGATGCTGCCGTCGGACGAGATTATCGTTTTGGTCTCCGCCTCGCCGAGTCTCGTGTTGACCATGGATCCCTTGATGAGAATCGAAACCGGTTTTCTGCCGTTTTCGCTCACGAGAACCGTGGCGCCCTTGATGCTAAGATCGAAAGTCAACGTGATGATTCGTCCGGTGGGGGTGACGGCGGACGTGAGGCGGCCGAACTCGTCGTACTTGTATATGTAGCTCCGGCCGGTGCTGTCGGACTTAGACTTCAGCAGCCCGGAGGTTCCGTAGTAGTCGAACGTCGCGTTGAAGTTTTCGGGCGTTCGGATCTCCTGCAACATTTTCATTCGAGACATCTTGAGCCTGCACTTCTGTCCCTTTGTATTCTCTATCGAGTTGACCATGCTGGAGTAGTCCCGCAGCAGGAACACCTTGTTACCGGCGGCGTCGGTCACGGTGCTCAGCTTCCCGTTGCTAGTGTTGACGGTGTAAGTGAACACGTACTTGTTCTCGCCCGTCAGAATGTTCCTGGTCAGGACGTGCTGGCCGAAACGGTTGAACACGTAGCTCTCCTGCGTGTCCGGCGAGTATATCTCGTATTCGCGCGCGCCGCTCGCGTCCGGGATGCTCGCCATGACGGACCGGATCCGGTAGTTGGCCTGGTCGGCGATGTGCAGCACGCCGTCCGGGCTCACGCTAAGCGCCGATATCGTGTTGAACTTGGAGGTGGAGGCGAGGAAGTGGTCGGCCTCGAAGCAGTCGCAGCCCTTCTCCAGGCAGTTGCACTTGGACTCGGCGCCGGCGAAGAGGGAGATGCGGCCATCGGTGGTGACGAGGCGGACGCGGTTGATGCGCTGCGAGTCGCTCTCGGCCACGTACAGGTCGCCGGCGGCCCCGAAGGCGATGCTCTGCGGCATGACGAGAGTGGCGGACGTGGCGAGCTCCGCATCGACGCCGAGCGGGGGCGAGGGGCAGTGCAGCGGCCGGCCCGCGACCACCTTCACCCGCCCGTCCGGCGCCATCTGCAGGATCATGTGGTCGTCGATTACGTGCAGGCTGTTGTCGAGCGGGTCGATGGCGAGCTCGGTGGGCCAGCGCAGGTGCACCTCCTCCACGCTGAGCGTGCCCTCGCACGGGATAGGCTTCCAGTGCGCGCGGTGCATGTGGTTGCCGATGACGGTCGTGATGATGCCGTCTCGGTCGACCATGCGGATGTTGGTGCCGTCGGCGAAGTACAGGACGTTGTCGGTGGACACGGCCACGCCCTTCGGGTAGGCGAGTTTGGCGTCGCGCGCCAGGGCTCCGTCGCCGCAGTGGGCCTCGTCGCCGGGCAGGCAGCGCTCGCCGGACCCCACCACGGTCTCCCAGTTGTGGTCGGGGTCGCTGAAGTCGTCGACGTCGCGGACCTTGATAATCTGGTGCGACTCGGGGTCGGAGATGTACAGCGTGCCGTCCAGCGGCGACAACGCCATGTGGTAGCGGTACGACACGCGGGTGGCGCTGGAACGAGCACAAGGCGAGTTAGATTACCATTGTACGATACATAACAACAACAATAACATAACTTTGACTTTTATTTATACAAATTATTAAAGGAGGTGTCAATAATACTCAGAATCAACAGACATGTACACATACTTTTGGTATACCGATGCACAGTATCTAACAATAATTTTTGTAAAAAACTGTTTTTTCCTTAATAAACAAATGAACAATTGTAAGAAAGAGCCAAATAAATAAAACTACAAAAACAGAGTCTTTGTTAATTTGTGATAAAACATGTTGCTATTATGTTGCAGTTGTTTCTATACTCATATACTATAACGACTTCAAGGTTGCCCCCTTGGTAACATAATATATTACATTCAATGTCAATCCATCGGTTCACGTTTTCCTGTCGATTCTGTTTTTTTGGGACATGTCCTTTTTGATAATTAATGTTGCCAAACAAAAAGGAACTAAAATACTCACTTTAGTTTAACGAGCGTGCGCACGGAGCCGTCAGTGAGTATCTTGCGGACGAGGTTGAAATCGCCAACGTACAGGGAACCGTCCGGCGACGAGGCCAGCGCGGCCGGCGCCAGCAGTCGCAGGCGCTTGGCCGGGCCCTCGCACCCGGGGCTGCACTGCAGTGCGCGCTGGTGCCCGTCACCCATCGTCGTGATGATCACCCGAGGCTTGTGCTTCAGGTATATGTTCGTGCCGTCACCCTTTTGGAGGATACCTGAAAGAATTGCCAGATGAAGACCTCTGTGGCTCAGTTGGTGTGTTAGTAGCTCAAGCCGGGGGTCGCGGGTTCGAATCCCGCCGACGGAACAAAAAGTTTTCAACAGTTTCTGGGTCATGGATGTGTATTAAATAAGTGTATCATATAATACAATTCTTAAATACGTATATGTTAGTATAAAAGTATTAAATATATTTCCGTTGTCTGGTACCCGTAACACAAGTCCTTCAGGTACTTAGCACGGCGCCAGACTGACGTGGTGTGAAGCGTCCATAGATATTATTATTACTATCGTGTGAGTATTCGACCGTTAGATTCAAAATGCTTCGAACTTCATCTTTTATTCAAATACTATATTACAAATAACCATCAGGAACATGAACCACGCACCTTCGTGGAAGTTGTATCGATGATGGATATCCAGATTCCAGCCGCCGACGTCCGAGATGCTCATGTCGTGGCCGCTCAGCTTGGTGGTCTGAACGTTCCAGATGATGTCCTTGCAGTCGGTGTACTGGTAGCCTACTTTCACCAAAGCCGTAGTCACCCCGTAGACCCTCTGCCGGTAGATGTTGAGGCGATTCCAGGGGTAAGTGAACTTGATGACGGGGTCAGCTTCGAAAACCTTCTGGAAGAGTATGCCCTCGATGGTTATGCGCAGATGGATCAGGGCGAGGGTCGGGGGCACCTTCTCCGGAGTCAGTTGCAGCTGGATGGTGGAGAGGTAGCCGGCGGCTCGCGAGCTGTGATACACCAGGTTCAGACCGGTCCCCGCTATCGGGACGCTCTCTTGAATGACCTGAAATTCATCAATTATAACCAGTTGATAATCCATACTAATATTATAAATGCGAAAGTGTGTCGGTCTGTCCATCTGTCTGTCTGTTTGTCTGTCTGTCTGTTTGTCTGTCTGTCTGTCTGTTACCTCTTCACGCCCAAACCGATGAACCGAGAAAGGACATAGAATACTTTTTATTCCGGAAAAATGTACGGTTCAATTTTGGCGCAACGAAGTTGCGGGCGTCATCTAGTTAATTATATGTAATTTCCTATGAATGTAATTTCGGACATTTTAGCCTCATTGGGACATAGAGATACTGTGTAATCACTAATCACTTATCAGTCATAAATTAATTATAATATATTTTTATTTTATTTTTGTTTTTAATGTCCCTATAGTTACAACCTCAGGCAGCTGTGTCACAGTTAAAAGTACGGCTGCCAATGTTACCATTGAGCATGCTTTGGAAATTTTTCATGTAAAGCTCTAAATTGTAAATTAAATAAATAAATATAAATAATTGACTCAAGAATGATTTACTTGATACCTAAGCATTTAGTTTTAAAAACATTATATAATTACTATTCTCCGATGTTTCTATTCTAAGGGCGATATCGTGTTTTGTATACACGATGTGAACACATTAGATGTGAATTATATCACTTCAAACTCATAAATAAACACACCGGCAAAATTAGCGGAACATAACAAAATTTAGATTTTTTAAATATTGTTCAATTTTTTTATATAATTGTTTATTTATTTATTTATTGATTATTAAAAAATCAATTTTATATAAACTTAGGGCATAAAAACGTGAAATTTAGAAAAAAATCGGCAAATATTAAGATTAAGAAAATCTTTGAAATTTCAGTAGTAAGTTTTTAAGTTAAATTTTCCATTTTTATTAAAGAAATGCCATGTTAAAAGAGTGTCATGGCCTTCTATGGATCTCAAGAGGGCCTGGATACGCCATTCCATGCTTGCATTTTGATTGTCAATCATTCCCTGTCGGATATTCTCCTACTCCTCCAGTAGCGCCAACTCGAGCTCCTGGACACATTTTGGACCTTTTATTTTAAACTTATACCGTTCACCCATTGATGTGCCACACGTCTTCAATCGGATCCACATCCGTAGACCGTGCTGGTCTCTCCACCCGGGCTACACCAGCATCATTTTGGTAATAATGCCCGATTTTTTACTCTATGGACGCGCATAAAATTGAAGTTAAACCTAAAACTGTGTAAAAGGCACACCATGCAGTTCCAGGATGTCTGTGCTATAGCACCGTGCTGTCAAAGTACCATCATCAATAATCATCAGCTCCGTGCGGGCTCCAAATCATGTGCCACCCCAAACCATTACGAAGTCTGCATCATAGGCCACTGTTTCCGTTAAGTTTGATGGCCTATAGCGTTCCTTACGATTTATCCACATTATTGGTCGCCTATCAACAAAATGTACATAGAATTTGCTCCCATCACTGCACAGCACAAGATTTCACTCACTTGTCTAATTTTGATGTTCACGCGCAAATCTTGGCCTGGCTCTTCGGTGTCCTGTCTCAAGTTTTGGTGCCCTTGCTGGCACTTTTGAGTTTAATTTAACTTCTTTAAGTCTTCTTCTTACTGTACAATCACTTACACATACATCTCGGACCTGTTCCGACAGGTTTCGTGTCTGCATAGCAGTTTGAGGTCGATTTCTTAAGGTTTGTTTCCTTACAAAACGGTCATCCTCAACCATTGTCACCTGATATCTGCCTTGTTCTCGTCTCCGAACGTAAGATCCAGACTCTCTGTAGCGTTGAAAGTTACAATAGACCACGGAAGCCGACACACCTCAGGCCTGACTGACCGAACGGTAGGTGTGACCTTTCTCTATCGTTGTTACAGCTCTAGCTGTCGTAGACGCTGGGAAATCACTAATTTTGTATCTAAGCAATACGTTCTTCTAAAAACCAAACAATCAAATGAGCTTAGGATACCTTGCACCCCGCTAAAACGCCATTCTTATCAGGAACACTTACATCGTCAATAATCGAAAAACACTTATTAGGGCATAATTGCTATAAAAACCTGTCATCTTTCCAGTTTTGTTCAATATTTTATTTCTTAAATGAGCTTAGAAACTATAAAAAAGGATTTCACACAGCCCGACCCACTTGAGTTCAAGTTGTGGCCCTTTTTACCTATGTTCCGCTAATTTTGCCGGTGTGTGTAGTTGGAGATTATCATACGAAGAGTTACCAAGACATTTTCCGATGAAACTATATTAGTCTGTTCCTTTCCAAGAATTAAATTTTATTCTTAAGTTAACAATATGCAATGCCAGTTTTTTTCACATAGCTCCTAGACTAGAAAGGTCAATGACCACTGCAGGTGTCACCTTAAATTGCCCTGACTATAGGAGTATAAGGACAAACCAAGTGTACCTGAGATTCAGCGAGTATAGCGCTCCTGTCCGGGCAGGCACCCTGGAAGCCGTGCTTCCACGTGGCCAGCACCACCGGCTTCATGGTCTCGTAGTCGTGGGCGAGGCACGCCTGCGGCGGACCCAAGCTGCCCTTGTCGTCCGTGGTCGTCATCACCACCTCGTTGATTATCACCACCTGTGGAAGGAAATGAAGTAATAATTTCAGTAGTTGGAAAGAATCTGACGTATCTATAGCTGGGGAGGGGAAGAGGGGATTTCGGGACAAGCTCGGGCCTCCCTAACGCCGCTACGGTATTTTGGTCGTGTTTTGTCAAACTCAGCCGACAGATGACGACTTATAAAGTTGACATAATCCGACCAAATACCGTAGGTCTGTCAATTGCCTATGAATCAATTTCTTCGATGGTACATTAAGTATTTAAATCTACGAATAATAAAAACTAAGGAAGAGTAACTCCGTCAAAAAACATGCTCCAAAATACTTGTCCTACCAAGGACAAGTATTTTGGTTACCTTAGGTTCACTTTTCATACATTTGCAATATTTAGGTGACCTTGAGCGGTACAAAGGCTGACGTTACATGACAGTTCGAATGGAACCAAATTTAAAACTGTATTAGTATGGGAGTTACGTTTCCTTAGGTTTTATTATTCGTAGATTTAAATTAAATAAAACTAGCGACCCGCCCCGGCGTCGCACGGGTATAAAATATATAGCCACTGAAAAAAATTATTAAAATCGATAGCAGAAGAAGTAGACCACGTGAAGGATCATCCTTCACGTGGTCTACTTCTTATATGTACCAAATAACATAAAATTGCTCCAGTACTTCAAGAGAATTAAGCCCTTATAAATAATTTCCCTCGTTTTTTCCCTGATTCTTCTATTAGTCTTAGCGTGATAAAATATAGCCTATAGTCTTCCTCAATAAGTGGGCTATCTATCACTGAAAGAATTTTTCAAATCGGACCAGTAGTTCCTGAGATTAGCGCGTTCAAGTTAGGCCTTTCAAATAATTTTCCCCGTTTTTTTCCACATTTTCCTCTATTTCTTCGCTCCTATTAGTCTTAACGTGATTAAATATAGCCTATAACCATCCTCGATAAATGTGCTATCTAACACTGAAAGAATCATCAAAATCCGTTACGTAGTTTTAAAGATTAAAGGGAACAAAGGGACATGAGGGAAAAAAAGTGACTTTGTTTTATAATGAGTACTAGCTGACCCGGTAAACGTTGTTTTGCCATATAAATAATTTTTGGTATGAAAAATAGATGTTGGCTGATTCTCAGACCTACTGAATATGCATATAAAATTTCATAAAGATCGGTCAAGCCGTTTCGGAGGAGTACGGTAACTAACATTGTTACAGGGAAATTTTATATATAAGTATATAGATGCTCACCTCGTTCCAGGGTACGAACACAACTTGGGTGCTTCGCTTGAACGGAGCTCGGCCGAAGTGAAGGGTCACCGCACCACCGCCGTTCACCAGTAGGTCGAACCAGCCGTCATCGCGCGTCAGGGTGAAACCCTCCAGAGGGGTGGAGGTGGAAACCCTCACTCCCACTAGCCCAGTCCCCAGTGACGTCACAACCCGCCCCCGAATCACGGCGGACCGGCTGCAATAACATCACACATAGACGTTTAGGACACAGGAATGAGGTTTCAGGTTTGGTTCATATCGAAAAGAGACAATTTGGCGATGCATAAAAGCAATACGAAATTGTAAATTGCGTGACGCTTTCCAATTTTGTATTGCTATTACCGACTCGCCTCGCTCTCTCAATTCGGTGTGAACTGACTCGGTGCCATGTAAAGGGTCAATTCAGACCGCAACGCGACGCGTAGATATGCATTTCTAAATTTGTATGGATTTGACAGATTTGCAAGACGTCTCACGCTAACGAATCTGTCAATTTAATACAAATTAAGAAATGCATCTACGCGTCGCGGTCTGAATTGCCCGTAAAGGCTCTATACAGACGGACCGCATTTCAACTGCAATCCAACCGCATATTGCAGTTCAAGTGCAATTTGAATGCAAAAGATAATGGTTTGCAGTTCTATTGCAGGCGTGTCAACTGCAATCAAACTGCACTTGAACTGCAATTTGCGGTTGGATTGCAGTTCGTCTGTATAGACCCAAAGCGACGGGACAGCGCAAGTTGATAGGCCGAGAGCACTGTCTCGCCACTCCACTCGGTAGGTGCAACAAGGACCTTACGGCTTATATTTACCTATAATTGAGATAAACTGGATTTTTATGTGTGTCTAAATACGGTGATATTATGATTGTTTTTTTTACCGTAAAGTCTAATTCTAAAACTTCACCAATTGTTTGTCTTACTACTTTGCCAATGTCTACACTAACCAAAAATTTTGATTTCAGTATCTACAGCGTGTTCACAAATCTACTTAATAACTAATTATATATGTATACTATAAATAAAAAGCATAACACAAAGTCACAGGACACGGTATTGTTCTAATAACATGCACATAATATGATAATACATTTTATAAAAATATAATAATATACTGGTACAAATTGTGATGAGCAAAAATGGCTTTGCATGGGTGTTCGATAACTAATATACAGAGTATAGAATATGTAATCCCAATATTTTTTTGATTTCAGGGAAGTGAGGGCGAAAGGTCTATCGAGGATATATTTTGTTCATCACGAACAAGTATACCAAATATCTAAATACAGAGGTAGATAAACATGATACACTACACACACTCCTATACCTACGTCAGTTCGTAGCTTACCTCGTGTTGAAGTGATTCCAAAACATACTGCGCAGCGGATAGTCGGGAATGAACAAACAATGAGTATTTTTAGATACAAGAAATATTAACTTAAGCAGAAGATTCATGTTAGTTAGCATTTGGACGTCAGAGAGACAGCACATGCAATATTGCTCGAGTTTTCCTGAAAAGTCGACCGTCGTAAAACAAAAATATAGGACAACAAAAGGTGGTCTTATCAACTAAAACATTTAGGATCGACTGGGGCACAACATTGCGAATCTTATATATACATATAACTTCTTTACGATCCCGATAGAATCAATGATATGCATCACGTGATTCTAACCGCCGGCGACATCGAACACTGATCTCACCTCTCGTTGAAGGTCTCGTGCTTGGCGTAATTCTGGAGGCTTCCTTCGTCAATGAGGAACTTCATTCGCTCGAAGAAGGACGCGGTGATAGCCGGGGGTTGTTTCCGGAGCAGGATGTCGGTGGGCTTGGGCGAGGACACGCAGAGCTGGCTGCCCTTGCACGCCGCGGAGTGGCAGCATTCCGGATCCTCGCAATCCACCAGCCCATCTGAGAACACAAAAATTGAGTTTTATACAGTGTGTTTGTGTAAACACCGTTATCCTTGAAACAATCAAATGAGCCCGTCAAAATGAACAACTTTTTCTATGAGAACAATGCTGGGAACTCAAAAAAAAATCATTTAATGGTTTCAAGGACAACGGTGTTTACACAAACATCTTGTATAAGCATTTTGTTCCTTGCTTTTCGCCATATTTGTCCTGTTCATGGTAGCTTTGCCCGAGGCGCACCTTTATCGTTATCCTTAGAATCGTCGCAGATCTGTTCTTTCAGCGTCGTGCAGTCGGGGCCGTCCCATCCCTCGAAGCACTTGCATTCCCAGCGTCCGTCGTTGGCGACCCTGCACTGGCCGTGTCCGGCGCAGCCGCGCGGGCATCCCTCGAGCGTGCAATGTCGTCCGTTCCACCCGGACACGCAGAGGCAGGTGCCGTTCTTGCACTGGCCGTGGTCGCTGCACCGCGCGTCGCACAGCTTCGACGTGCAGTACTCGCCCGTCCACCCGACGTCGCACACGCACGCCTCGCCTACGCACCTGCCGTGAGGCCCGCAGTCCAGATCGCATACTTCTGCAAAGAGATATTACGATTTAAATTGATAATATTACGATTGTTTTCTTTAGAAGTATTAAATTGTCGTTTCTCTTAAGTCCTGCAGGTCTTAGCTCGGGTCTAGAGTGACGTGGCGTGAAGCGTTCATATATATTATTATGTTTATATTAATGTTGAAAATAATGTTTTTACCTTTCGAGCAGTCGTCGCCCGACCACCGCTGGTTGCAAGTGCAGGCCTGAGTGTCCACATCGAAGGTCCCGTGGCCGGAACAGTCGGGGAGGCACTGCAGGGCGTCCTTATCCATCGTCGCACAGTCCGAGCCCTTCCATCCCTTTTTGCATACGCAGGTGCCGTTGATGCAGAAGCCGTGTCCCGTGCAGGTCGGGTGAGGGCAGTCGACCTCCTCACAGAACTTGCCCTTGTACCCTCTGACGCAGGAGCACTTCCCGTTGACGCAGTGCCCGTGGCCGTGGCAATCGGGAACCTCGCACTCGTCGTGCCGCAGCGAGCACTCCTTGCCCTTCCAGCCGGGGTTGCACTGGCATTCCCCGTTAATGTACTCCCCGCGTTGGCTACACAGTACCGGACATACGCCTGGAAGTAGGAAAGAATCGGTGCTTAGAAATAAAGGCAGCGGTGTTCATGCAGTGAGTTAGGTAATATTGATTTTTTGCTGAAGGTTAAGTATTTGCAAGTAGCTTACTTTCGCTACAATCGTCTCCTCCGAAGCCGGGCTGGCATTGGCAATGTCCCATCAGACATTCCCCTTTGCCGGAGCAGCCGTTGGGGCAGTTGTGAGTCATGTCATCGGCGACCATGGCGACGAACGATACCTCCTGGGGATCGCCGTCGTCGTTGTAGAGAGACAGAAACCAGTGACCTTGTTCCATGTAATGCGTGACTTCCTGTTTCACGGACGGCTAAAAAAATAAAACAATAATAAGTTTTCTATAATATAATACTTTAAAAAATGTTCAGTTTTAGAGATATCAGCTGTTATTGATAAGAGACTTTATTATTATACTTACGTGCGAAGCTCTCGTTGTTCGGGGTTTAAAACCACTCAGTACTTCCAATATGTGATACTGAGTATGAGTCGGTAAAGCGTTTCTCCTCGCGTAGACGCCAATCGATGCTCCTCTCGGTATCATGTAATCGAACTTGACGTATGCCGGCTCCGACTGATAAAATTGCATATTCCAGTAGCTATATGGAGGGATTTCTTTCGATATCTTTTCACCTAAAGTTATTTGTTTAAACGTCGTCCCATCAGGTGGAAAGGACTGTGCGGGGAACGTTCGAGCACCTGAGACAGAAAAAACAATGTAATCCTATGTAGGGAGTGAATAATTATAATTGCATAACCAAGCGCGATGTGATGAATGACTCTATACGATACTTGTCAAAAACAAACCTACCTACATATTAATTATTTTACAAAACATCAAATGACTAATAAAAAGCACGTGCAATTTAATAAAATGCTTATCTCTATTTAGATGTTGTTAATGTTTTTCATGCATGTTAGTAAGTTAGACACCAACAGAGCTCCAAAGATCCGAAATGAATGGTAATGGAAGGTTAGTTAATTATTTTTTTAACGCAATTCAAGAGGCCTCACCTTCCAATATTAGGATCGGTGGAGGCTTTATTTTTGGACAAACACATTGTGGAACCTCAGTTGTTACACATATATTAGATTCGGTGGACGTCACAGAGGCATAATCTGTTGTGAAATCGCTTACATTGCTGTCTTCTGTTTGTGTAGAAACTTCAACTTCGCTTCCAGATAGTATTATAGTTGGTTCAATCGTTTCGTTTATAGCTTCTGAATTATCTACTGTAGAACTCTCAGTTGTCTCAAATGTGGATTGTTCCTGAACGTTCGTTTTTGTTGTTTTTTCTACATAGTCTTCATAAAAGTCGTCTGCAGAATTACTGACCTCACAAACAGGACAAGAACACTCACAGCTTCCACCCATATCTTCCGCATTGGGTATTTTTGTTACATTCGATAATACTTCAGGCTTATTGAATTTCGTGGGAAATGTCGGTTCAATATCTATTGGAGTAATTTTTACTGTTGGTATTTCGTTTGTATCACCAACTGTGGGTACTGTTACTGTCAACGAATATAAAGGTTTGTATAAATCATTATTCGCACCATCTGCAGAAATTGTTAGATTGATCAAAACGTGTTTTGGATTAGACGATGTTTCTGTTACCTTGGAACCAGTGACAACATTTTGAGTTGAATATTCCATTGGAGTAGTCGTAGTTAAGAAACTATTCGTATTATTAAAAACTTCATTGTTATTTACATTTAGCGGTTCCTTCGTTATGAAATTAACATGCTCTAATAACGCATCAGGCTTGTGAATAGTAAATGGGATATTAGTCACAGTGGAAGCAACGTTCTTGTTTGATGTTTCCGTTGATGATTTTGTATCCATCTTCGTCGTAGAAGAGGTAGTGGTAGTAGTACTAGAAGACAGTGGCGTAGACTTTGTTACAGATATTATTTTGTCACTTTCATATTTATACTTACTAAGATTGTCCTCTACCTCATCTGATTCAATATTTGATATGTGTAATTGTTCACTGACCTCATTAAGTCTGGTTAGTAGTTTTAGGTATTGAAGCTTTTGTACACCATATGAAACAATAGAAGAAGCATCACTTTGCATATCTTCAGGTTCGTAAGCCATGTTACTTTTAGCCTCAGCAATGAGTTTAGAATGTTCTGGTGGTACGTCTATTCCATCAGATATATTTTCTGTGCTTGTAGAAGTTTTGAAACTGGTGTTAGTTGTTCTTACAGAAGGTTTTGTCTTATTAGTTAACGATAGCTTATCTATTTTGTCAAGTTTAGTGCTGCTAGTTGTTAAATTATTAATGTTACCAGACCCAACTGTGCTTGACGTAGTCGATGAAGAATCTGTCGCGGTGTCTTCTTCTAAAGGAGTCGGAGATACATCCGAAGGCACACCATGCACTAAACTAGAAGACCCCACTGAAGGCGTAGTGATTAAATCATGCATATCTACTGTGGTAGAGTTTGTGATAGGAACAGAAGGTAAAGAAGCATGCCCATCTACGCTTCTACGTGGGCGCGAATGATTTTCCCCTTTACCTGTAGCAGATGACGTCGAAGGTTCTTGCCTCGTTAAAGATTTGTTACTCGATTCAAACGCGGCCTTCGATGATAAAAAATTATCATTATTCGAATCACCGACTAATACTGAACAGGGCTTAGCATTTTGATATGACCAGTTGTCGGTGAAATAGGTAGCTAAAACAAAATAAAGTTGATTAGATACGGATGTATAAAAAAATTAACGAACAGAAACTATTTGTGATTTCTTTTTAGACATTACCTGACATATACGAGGCGATGGACAACAGGAGCACGAATAGTAAGATGAAGACTATCGCAGTACACTTCCAAGAGCATCTTGAAGATAGGCCTTTTCTAAAGTGGAAGCGAGATGCTGCTGGTGAGAAGTGAGCTGCCCTAAGGTTGTTCCTAACGGGGAGGACCGGGACAGGTTGCCCGAAGGCCGGGTGCCTCTCACCCCTGTCCATCCTCTCCAGGGTACTCTTCTCTTGTTTTCCAGGACTACTGCACGATGAATTCGATTTGTAGTCCATAGACGGATTTTTCTGAATGTCCCCTGAAATTACAAAACGCAATATAAGTACTAAACACTCATAATAATATGTATAATCAGAGAAGAGATCACAATTAACATAGAATTGACATGATCCAACCTAATGACGTTGGTCTGCCAACTGCCTAGTATAGGAATCACTTTTCTCGACGATACATTGCATCTCTTTTAAGCAAGGTGTTTGTCTTAGTAATTAAAAATTGTTATGCTGTTTACATAATATGTGTATTACACAGAATAAAGTTTAATAATATAAAAATAACTAATAAGTGATAGCTCACTTAGCAAAATCACTGTAGGTGCCTCTGCCAGCTAAGCCGAAGTAATTTTAACGCAATGTATACCTGAAGGAACGTAGAAATTTCCCGAAGGCGTGCGCACCAGGCAGGAGGGCTCGAAGTCACCCAGATCTGCCGGGTTGCCGGTGATCCTTCCGTTCAGGCGAGACATTGTCGGGTTCCGTGGGGGCACATCGGGAGGTGGCCTGACGCCTTCTAGTAAACAACCTGCAACCAAACAGAAGACCAAATAAGTACAAAAAATAATGCTGGTGGTAGATGAAATAGAGTTCTTCATACTTATAACTTCTAAAGGTTATTTTCTGATTTTTTTTCGAAGGTAAGCGAAATTAAGAGCTTAGGTAAAATTGTTGTAAATTCACTTTAACCTTTCTTTCTGTCAGTTCTGTTATAGCTATGTACAATTAGTATTATTAGTTAGCCTAAGTTCTTTTTTATATTACTTCGTATTTTAATATAAATTATCTTAGCTGCTAAATTGTATTATGGATTTACTTCTGATACAAAGTTTGTTATATTCTGCGTAATATAATTCGATACTAAGCAGTTAAGCAAGCCGTTTCCAAACTCAGTTTCTTATAACTTTACGACGGATAAAATCAACAAATTTTTGATAGACAATATTTGGTAGACCGTTGTTAAAGTAGAATGCTCATAATTTTCACGATTTCAGTCGGAATTAAGGAAAAAATAACGAAATAGGAACTAAAATGCAATCATTCATAACGAAAGTGACGGTAGTGGAAATTAAATTAGAGCACAGTGTAGTAGATAGCGGCGCCGGCCAATGGCCCGGAAACGAACAGGGGCTATGGAAATGGATCAAAGATTGCGTGTTTCGGCAGTCAGTTAATAAACGAAATATATTAGATCGGCGGGAGCGGCCGCCTCTCCCAACGCTATCTAATGGAAAATCGAAGACTCCGCCCGTCTAACTTTTGATCCTTTACAAATTTTAAAGATTCCTTTGAACGTTAATTAATTTATTGTCGGTCGATGTAGCCGCAAGAAAACTCAATTAATTTTAAAGGGTTTCCAGTGTTTTTTTCCCGATCGTCAAGAAAAGAAAGCTTCGCCATAAACCTCTTAAGACGATCCGCGGCAATTAAATGTGACGCGGTTTTATTTGCGTAATTACTGCTGCGGAGCAGTCTGCTCGCCGCTTTATGTTGGTATAATTTATTTATGAACCTAGTTACGAGAACTTTTATTCATTTGTTAACAGTCTTTTTCTTTATGGTTTATTGTTAGCAAAACGTGCTTATAAGTATAGTAGTACTTCTTAGACCCCACCGTTAAAACTCAAATACGAGAAACGAGTCATGTGGAACCTCCTAATGAAATGTACATTGCATACATTCACCAATCTCATTAGCGAATTCAATAAAGTAAATCCGCTCTAATGCGCTCCGAGTCCAGCCATTACTACGCAATATCTTATTAACATAAATAAGCCAGTTTCGGGCAGAGATTAAACGGGGCAATCCATCCGCTGCCCCCGGCCCCGGTATCGGAGGCCCCCGAAAAACTAAATCACGATCTCTCAGATCTAATTTAGGAGGACCAGCGTCGTCATTAATACATATGTCAGCCGGCGTCCTACAACAAAACGTCGGCCGTTTGTTACCGTTGTCGGGAGGAATTATGGTAATCGGTGGAGTGTCTTTGTGTATAATGATGGGTAATTACTCCGACATCGCGGGCGCCCCCGGGGGCACCGGGAGGCCCCGGCCCGAGAATTCGACACTCGTTAACTGGATCGTCTCGACTTAAAACGAGGACGCGATTTTAAATGTCGCCACGGGATTTGTATCAACTTTTACGGCTTCGAATGTTTTTTACCTCGCCTGTGAACTGGGTCGTTTTTTACATAATCCATTGAATCGATTTGCGCCACCGGCTTCGAATAAACTAACCCTTGGGGTGTAAAGTGGGAAGTGCAAGAGAAAAGTTTGGCGACTCTGGTGCTACTGGCGATGTAACAAATACAATGTTTCACGAGTTTGCCAATTACATGGTTCTGTTCCCTGATTTCCAAAGCATCACTTGTTCCGTAACTGTCACCACAAATAAAAGCATAAATTGGCGTGACGCGACGCATACAAAGTCAACGGTATTGATAAAATTTTCATATTTCTATGTGATTATCCCCTTTGTTTCATCGTTTGCTGAATTTTATTTACACTTTTCCTCTATTTCATACCGATGCACATTTATTGGTTCCCCCTTTACCATAAAACTGTATAACAATCAGATCTCCCCCCTCGGCCCTGTCGTGTTCCGGTTCGTTAGTTTTTATATTTTCGAACATGTGCCTCCCGTGTCATGTACCGTTGCAAACCGAGGCTTTACATACGCTCGCTGTGCCTCATTTGTCGACCAACTAGAGCGGGGAAAGTTCATACTAAAACAAACGAATCCACCTAAATTATTGTAAAGAGTAAATATATAACGATGGAAGGGACAGCTCAAACATTTGCTTTGTTGCTATTAACATGATCTAAACATAGTTGTTATGATTTTAGGAATACGCAACTAAGTCAATTTCATTTCATTAACAATTTATGACAAATCTTGGAGGAGCCCAGTGTGAACACTAGCAGGCGGGCTATGCCTGCTCTGTGGGCCAATCAAGATTTATTTTTCTTAATGTTTATTTATTATTTATGTACATTTTTTTAAAACTAGCTTTATATACACAATACATTAATAGAGTACATCGGTGTGCTTATCTCTAGAAGAGATCTCTGCTAGCAGACCTACCACAAGACATTGAGAAATTTAGAGACGTTACAGATACTCGTAGTACACAAGAGAATAATTAAAACTTAATGAAACTAAACATGCACTAAAAATAAGTTACTTACATAAAATAGCATCATACATACAATTAATATTTACAAAGATATTATATCTATTGATATATAATAATATCAATATATAATAATATAAAATATTAAATATTATACGACTAAACTATATTTTAATATAAATAATTATAGAACATTAATAAATAAACCTACATAGACTAATTATATATTATTTATATTCATAGATGATATAAAGTGACTCTTCAATCTTGTTTTGAAGATGCCCACTGTTGGACTCTGCTGAATATCTTCAGGCAGAGCATTCCATAACTGGGCAGCTCTAACTGTAAATAAGTATTCATAAAAAATTGTGTTGTACCACGGAGTGTCTAGTACCTTCCTTTGATGGCACGAGCGTGCAGGCCTATCACTTGGAGCAGTATAAGAGAATCGGTCAAATAAATACGCAGGAGACGATGAGAGCTTAAGGGCCTGTTTCACCGCTTCCTGATAAGGCTATCCACCACTTAATTTGACAGATGGAGTATGGAGAATCTGTCAAATAACCCTATCGGGCACCTTATCAGGAAGCGGTGAAACAGGCCATAAGTATTTTAAAAAGTGACATTAAAATATGCAAATCTCGCCGACTGCGGATAGGAAGCCACTGCAACTTACTACGAAACTCGGATATATGCCTGCCTAGTATACGCCAACGAGATATCTCTCTCTACATGTTTCTCGATGTTTGATAGTTTGTATCTTCATCTCTATTGACCCTAGCATGACAAACATTTTTTCTCGTGTAGATCTATCATCCAAGAACACATTTTTATAGTGTTTTGTAGAGATAATGTCGAGATTTTGACATTATGAGACGAGTAGTTTTTAATTATCTCGAGAGTGAGATACGAGATATATCTCGTTGGCCTATGCTAGACAGGATGGTCGAATTTGCGCAATCCATATATAAACCGAATGCAAGAGTTTTGGAGCCGTTCGAGTTTGTTGAGAAGCTCTTCAGTTACATCTAAATAACACACGTCAGCGTAGTCTAAAATAGGAAGAAGTAAGGATAGCGCTAAAAGCACTTTTGTAGAAATGGGATGAAAATTTTGCAGCCTCTTCAGCGCATGCAATGAGTGGTGAAGTTTCTTGCTGACTTCGTTAATATGTGGCGACCAGGATAGGTTTAATCTCTTGATGCAACGAGTCACTAAAACAAGTCTCGGCAACGCTAATAGCGGATATATTAGTCACCGGAATCATCAGATACACGATGTCGCGAGGACTGGCGCTCGCAGTCGGCTGTCAAACATATATCTGTTTCAGGCCGTTTCATAACTCAGGACGTTGATATATGGCGCGCGGTTGTGACGCGGCGACGAAAACTTAATACATTTGGGCAATCTCCCTCGACCGAGACGTCGCACGTGCCACATCGTATACTCGTTACCGCTCTAATGACAAATTATATCTTAATTTCTCGTGGTGCGTCAGGAATCAGGATACAGGAATATTATCTACAGAACTGGAGTATACCTTTTATCTTTCACCAGCAACATTCGAGACTTCTCCATGTATTATCTTATATTGTTTCGTCCTGTATAAATACAAAATGCGATGATATTGCAGTTTCTTAGTAAATAAAAGTTTTTTTTCAAGTAAATAAAGATGATTAAGCTATTCAATTGAGTGCATGGAAACTCTTGAATTTTTTCACGGAGCGTATTCAATAAGTCTTTTGTTAAATCCGAAGCGTTTCCGAATTTCAAAGCAAATCTCTTTAAAGGATTTATTTTACCAATCGAGTTTATTGATCGCGATTGTCCGCCATCTACAATAGGCTTTTCTTGCTGATCTCATCGAACTTTCAATACACTTCCGAGTATGAAAAGTTCAGGATAATGGATCAGCGGGCGATTGTTCCGGTGTGAATGGGGCCTAATTAAAACGAAGTCACGCCGATGCCGGACCAACTTCCCGATTGTTCCCCAACTATAAATCGTCCAAAACTACAATGTCCCCAGTCGGCCGATCAAATTTCAATGCAGCTACTAATTTTAGAGCGATAGACGAATAAGTTTATGTCACAAAACTCCCTCTATTAAAGCTTGTATATCTTGCTAATAATAAGTACACAATGCCCGTTTTGTCCGTTTCTCAATGTACCCTTCGACCGTCTTATATAAAGCGTGATAGAATATTGCCCCGAGAGCGACCGATCTTCGGGTCAGCCGGTGTTAAGTCAACACAGACGTTTATATACTTCCAAAGATCTTAGACGATTACATCTGGGGGCATGTAAATCTATACCCTGTTAATGTATCACTTGTGACGGTCGTTTGCCGAGCGATAAGATTATTAGACAAAGGAAGTCCACCCATATCACTACCACTAAATACAAACCTTCATTACTCCCCTACACCCTGCCGAAGCGATTTAGCTTTTACAGCGCAGCATTAAAGTTCAATTCGAAGCGGCGGCTCGTGCTCAGTTTCACAACGTCAACGTCTACTTCGTTAAAGGACACTCGGCTTTATTTATGCCGACATACAGGCAGTGTTGCCTTATTTTCTTCGTCTACGAGGGGCTCGATTAAAACTAGATCGTTTTCTTGACTGAATAGAGTCGATGTTTCTGTAAAGTCATATTTGAGCGTCCTCGCGACAAAGGAAGTTGGATTGTAGCTCGAGCGGGGTAAGGTTTTTTTCAGGGCGTCGGCGCCGCCGATAAGTCGCGTCGCGGGTCGTCACGCGACCGTGATTTATGTCGCGGGAGGAGATACCGGCGTTTTTGTGGTGCAGTCATGTAGTGGGTGTTTGCATACGGAGTACGGACACGTGCTGCGGTGCGTTCGGAGATATTTCACCTCAAGTTTCTATTACAGTAGTCCTTGTGTCGTCGTCGTAAGGGTCAGGTCCGAGGTAAAATAATCTCGACCGGTCTGTATTTATTCACGTTCAAAAGCATTTGAAAGTGTAATCGACGCGTGCTGCCGCGTGAGGTCGCCACTTTTAGGAGCTTCCGTGTTTTAACCCAGATGCATAGCAAATTAAAGTGGAAAAAACCTTTTTTTAGGAAAATCTAGATTCAAGCTCACCTCTACATACTATTCACTAAAAGGCTTAGTATGTAGACTACATTATAGTTTCTGTTTGTCGTTTTCTTTAAGAGGGCGAATAAAGCAAAAAAACCGGCCAAGTGCGAGTTTGACTCGCCCATAAAGGGTTCCGTAGCAGCAATAAGGTTTATTTTTATGATATGAAAAGGTTTTTGATTTATTTTTACATTTCAATTGATTTAATGAAAGTTAACACACATTTTACTATTTTGGAAGAGTCCCTCTCGCAAACTATTCAGGTTAGAAAAAAATTATATTAGAAACCTTAATACTACGAATAATAAAAACTACCCATAGATGACACGCATAGGTTAGATGATTTTTTTTTATTTTTTGTTTCAGTTGTACCGGGTACACCTCAAATTTTTAATAATTTTTCCACTTAATGTATCAAAATCTTAATGCGGTCTTTTCCATTTTTGTATCAAAATCATAATGTTGTATCTATATTAATGGAGAAACAAAAAAGTGGCTTATTGTCTAGTATAATATATTATACGAGCTTTTGCCCGCGGCTTCGCTCGCGTTAAGAAGTATTATTATATGCAAACTTTCATCCCCTATTTTAGATTCCAGACCCCTTGGGATTGGAATTTATCAAAATCCTTTCTTAGCGGTTGCGTAAGTCATAACATCCCTGCATGCTAAATTTCAGCCCGATCCGTCCAGTGGTTTGGGCTGTAAGTTGATAGATCACCATGTCAGTCAGTCACCTTTGAGTTTTATATATATAGATGGATTACAAAGTCGGCAATTTTGCTTTTTTCGCCCTCTTAAGTGAGACATAATAAAGGAAGCGGGAGGCATCCATCGACTGAAGATCGAACACTGTTAAAATACTGACACACAAGGCTGTTTCGTAGTTCCTACTTAGGCCCGATTTCCATGGGCCCGATTCAGTCCATTGCCGCATTGGAACGCGCGGTTTGGCCGCTATACCGCGAGATCACAAACAATTTTATGGGTCTAAACACACTAGGCTGAATTACGCCGACGTAAATTCCGCCGCGTTTCAAATCCATACAAAATATGGGCGGAACGCGACAGACGACACACTATGCCGACATTCCGTCGTGAGCCGAATTTCCGTCGAGCCAAGTCGAGCGTAAAGTTCGGCAGCGATTCGGCAATGTTTTGTATAGCAACACACTATACGCGACGGAATTATCAAAACGAAACATAGCAAATCCAACCTTATCTCCAAAGCGTTAACGCACACATTATAATATCTCAGAGAGACTATACTTACGCGCGCGTTCGGCAACGTAAATTACGCCGCGAAATTTCGGCTCTGCGCATAATTTATAGTGTGTCGCATCAGACGTAAGCGGCTGAACGTAATTTCGGCCACGTAAATTACGCCGGCGTAATTCAGCCTAGTGTGTTTAGACACTTTGACTCTGGTCTCGAGGACGCATGTCAAATCGAGTCTTTCGCGAAAGACTCCATTACGCGTCCGTGCTCTTCTGTTAATGTCATCCAAAAAAAAACTAGGCCTTTGCATCCATTGTGGATGATTTATACAGCATTTTCAGAGCGAAGTAGCCACTCTTCAAATACTGTAGTGCCTGGGACAAGATTTTTAAATGTCTGTATGGTTGCCCAAGCGCATACGGCATTCTCGCAACATAGTCGGCCTAGTCCAGAGGAAAGAACTAGTCAATACGTCTGGGACCAACCATGTGCGGGTTTCCTCACGATGTTTTCCTTCACCGTACGAGCGTCCGTATTATGTACTTGAGATCAGAAAATGTCTCATTGGTACACGCCTCCACCCGGGATCGAACCTGCACCCTCTGCGAGTGCGAACCAAAGGTCTACCCAATAGGCCACGGACGCTCATGTCATCCAAGTATTATCATAATGCACCTAAACTTTTCGTTATTGTGAGGACAGAGAGTTTGCATTCATGCCCCCAAGGATGACAACGTAATTCACTCACTAAAACATCCATGTAGCTCCGAGTATTATTATTTTAAATTTAAAAGGTTGGGTATGTTAATATGTAAATAGGCATTAAAAATAAAGTAAAGGCTGGCGTGAAATAAATAAATGCTCACCAACACTAGTTAATTAAGCTTTTACGTTGGAAAATAAATAAAATATAAGTACATATTATATACTCTGTGACTCTTTGTCTAAAGAGTGTATGAGAGAATATAAATTTTAATTAGGTCAGAAAAGTAAGCTTTAGCCTTTTGAAGACGAAGAAGTAACAAGTTTTTAGGTACTAAAGTTATATAATATAGCCGAGCTTTTGATTCTCACAATATGATACGCAATACCTAAATGAAAATTCTAATATTCATTATGCTTTTGCTTTGATGTGAATATTGATATGATAAATGCGTAGTATTTGCTTTTACTCACTTTCTGTTAATGAGCTTTTTACTTCCTTATCATAAAGTTAGTAAATAGTAAGTACTATTTAAGACGAATCTTAAACTTACACTGAAATCACTACTAATAATTACATACTAAGTTTTTCAGTATTGATGTCTTTTTAAATAAAAAAATAAAAAGTTGTTCAGCGTTTTCAAAGGGGCTCAGGTTTCTGAAACCGGATACCAGAGAAAATAAGGTGTCCGCCAGGTTTGAACCATCGAGGAAATTGATTCCTAGGCAGTTGACGGACGCCCACAAGACATGCAGTCGGCTATGTCAATTCAATGTTAGCTGTGAGCGGTTGGATGAGTTTGACTTAACGCGACCAAATTACTCAGCCCCCCATCTGCTTAGGAATCAACTTCTCTGATAGTACCTGGCATCGCCGTATTTCGGGATACGATTTTTATCAATAAGGGCATAAGCGACGAGGTAAATAAATAAGCGTTAAAAAGGATCTGGATTTTGGAAAATTTCTGAGTATTCAAAATAATTTCAATTACTGCGATGTTAAAAATAAAATAAAACTAGCGTGCATATTCTTTGGGAATCCCTGCACCACGTTACGGTATGAAATTGTTGTGGTAAGTTTACAATTAATAGTCGGTGATCATGATAAACGCTGTAAAGTCCTTAGTTCACTTCCATTAAATTAATTACTATCATTGGAGCCGGTATTTATTAGTGTCGTTATCATTCGACTCATCAGTTAGCGGGGCACGAATGCCCCCTCGGCGGGCCCCGAGACGAATGCCCCCGTCGCACGAAGGCCCCAAATTGGACGTCCGGAGTCAGCGTGACTGATTTCAGCGATTTGAGCGCAGTACGTGTCATTGGTGACAATTAGGAGGCGAGCGGGTCGAGTCGTTAGGGCACCTGACGAATCTACGACTTCGAAGTACAAATTGAGTTTAAACCTTGTAACCGTGTGACTGATATAATTAACCCATAAAGACCCGCGCGAGCACCGGTGCTCGCGATACATTTGAAAGGCTATTGTGTCTCGTTTTTCCACAATCGAAGGATTAAATAAGTACATGATGACGACCTCTGTGGCTCAGTGGTAAGCGCGTTGGACGCTCAAGCCGGGGGTCGCGGGTTCGAATCCCGTTAAATATAAGTATAGTATAAAAGTATTAAATATATTTCCGTTGTCTGGTACCTGTAACACAAGTCCTTTAGGTACTTAGCACGGGGCCAGACTGACGTGGTGTGAAGCGTCCATAGATAGATATTATATTTTTGTTTTGGTCTAATTTTGTCCGATATGGAGATATTTAAAACTAAGAATTCTAAAATGGGCTCCTAAATATGCTCATTAATTCCAAGCTTTTCTAAGTCTGGTCTTCGGGCTGGTGACCTTTCGAGTGTGGTCCGCGCGCGACCGCTCCAGCGGCGATAAGCCTTCATTAGCCTCCGACCTGGCGTTCATTACGAAGATGGACTGTTAGACTCATGAGAATTAGTTGATTCTCACGAGGACGAAAATCAACGGTCTACGATTAAAATCGATTAAATCTAAACTTAACGCTACAATGATAGAATATCATCAAATGGATTAAATAGATGTTTACACCGCAATCCGGATTCCGATTAAAAAAAAAAATGGTAAAATGCCATCTCTCTTCTAACTGACACTAAAATCTAAACCTTACCCACGATGAGCAAAAAATTTTGTACTATCACGTTAAAAGGCCGTAAGCTTTCAGGACCGTGGAAAATGATAGAGATTGATGATAGCGGCCGGGGCCTGCCCCCGCATGGCCCCAGGATTGCCCCCGCGTGGCCCCGAGCTGTCCGAGTGCCCGTGCCCCTGGCATTCGCATATATCCAAATTTACCGGTTGACGGACGTTTCCTTATGGACGTGGAGATAAGGCCACGAACCCATTACCGGGCGGGAGCGGGAGCGGCAGCGAATCGAGGATTATGAAGATTTCATTAACGATAGCGCACCTGGGATAATGCTATTAAGAGGCCATTAAGTGCGGTTTCAGGTATACGATAATGAGAAATTTAATCGGTATTTATAAAAATCTTGGTGTTTTATTTTTGTTACTAATTATATTGTGTATAATAAATAAATTGTAATAAAAAATACAGGTCATAACAATTATAATTTATATCTATACTAATATTATAAAGCGGAAGAGTTTGTTAGTTTGTTTGTTTGAACGCGCTAATCTCAGGAACTACTGGTCCGATTTGAAAAAATCTTTCAGCGTTAGAAAGCCCATTTATCGAGGAAGGCTATAGGCTATAATTTATTACGCTAAGACTTATGAGAGCGAAGAAATAGAGGAAAATGTGGAAAAATGGGGAAAATTATGTGAAAGGGCATAATTGAACGCGCTAATCTCAGGAACTACTGGTCCGATTTGAAAAATTCTTTCAGTGTTAGATAGCCCATTTATCGAGGAAGGCTATAGGCTATATTTTATTACGCTAAGACTAGTAGCAGCGAAGAAATAAAGAAAAATGTGGAAAAAACGGGGAAAATTATATGAAATGCTTATTTAGTAATAGTTTGAACGCGCTAATCTCAGGAACTACTTATCCGATTAGAAAAATTATTTCAGTGTTAGATAGCCCATTTATTGAAAAAGGCTATAGGCTATATCTCATCGTGCTAAAACTTATAGGAGCGAAGAAATAGAGAAAAATGTGGAAAAAACGGGGGAGATTATTTAAAAGAGCTTAATTTCATAGCGCTAATCTCAGGAACTCCTGGTCCAATTTGAAAAATTATGTTATAATCTATACTAATATTATAAATGCGAAAGTATCTCTGTCTGTCTGTCTCGCTTTCACGCCAAAACTACTGAACCGATTGTAATGAAATTTTGTACACAGATAGTCTAAAGCCTGAGAAAGGACATAGGCTACTTTTTCACTGGAAAAAAGAGTTGTAAGGGGGTGAAAATGCGTAAATTTGTTCAAATTAAGTTATTTCCAAAAACTCATAACATAACAGATGGCGCCAAGAGTCGCCTAGATCGCGCTATCGCTTGCTCATGCGTATTTCTATAAGAGGTGGTACCATGTTAAATTATGTTTTTCGATTCTTTCGATTGTTATACACGTAGTTTAAAAACTCACCTACCAACAGATATCAGAAACAATAGCGCCAAAACTACTGAACCGATTGTAATGAAATTTTGTACACAGATAGTCTAAAGCCTGAGAAAGGACAAAGGCTACTTTTTAACTGAAAAAAAGGATTGTAAGGAGATGTTTATGCGTAAATTTGTTCAAATTAAGTTAGATGGCGCCAATAGCCGCCTAGATCGCGCTATCGCTTGCTCATACGTATTTCTATAAGAGTTAGGTTTGCGATTCTTTCGAGTTTCGATTGATATACACGTTATTTAATTAACTCACCTACCAACATAGATAAAAAAGTTTAATTAAAAAAATATATTGTGTGCACACTGCACAGCTGTTTTGGGTATTTTGATTCGAGGGATACCAGGGTTTTAAAAGCTTTTAAATTTGACACTAATTTTGTTGACACCGCCCGCTATAAACTGAAGTCCACGCGGACGAAGTCGCGGGCAACAGCTAGTTGTATTATAATTTTAGGGATTAATATTTGACCATTAATTATTATAATATTTCGAACTACACGTTTGAAAGTAAAAACGGTATAATGAAACTAAAATTCCATGTGTGCCCAGTCTAAAGGATCTTTGGCCAATCGACAAATCGATTGGGTAATTACCTAGATACGATTCCTGCAATAGATAGGGCAGCAAGAGATTAATTAAAGACAGGCTCATACGCTCACCGCACTTTTAAGATTCAATCCTAAAAGTTAGTTAAGATTGTAGATAATTTGAGTAGCAATATATGCTTAGAAGAAGACGTTATAATATTATATTGGCTGGCTACGGGCAGATGGCCATAGATTTTCATGATTTTTAAAATTAAAAATGTATGTTGCGGTACTGAGAAAAACACTGTAGTATATAGTTACAACGTTTGTTCTCGTCAAGCGACTTTTGTATTTCGACTGCTCCTAGGTAGACTATCGTAATATCAAAAAGAAAACTTTACAGGACGAGCGTTTGAACAACACAAACACACCCCCCGCAACATTTCGCCATCGTTCCATGGGAAAATATAACATCCTGATCACCTTGATGAGTCTTTCACTGTAAAATTGAAACAAACTACCACCAGTAGTATTTCCAGACCAATACTACCTGAAAACATATTATTTGCAACTCTTCTGGTGTTGTGAGTGTCTATGGATGACGGTAGTTGCTTTCCGTTTGCTTGCTTGCCCCTAATTTCATAAATAAGTTGTTATAAAAAATGTCATCGGTAAAATATCGTATGTTAATAAATAGCACGACGTAGAACGTAGTAAGATATAGATACAATAAATAAATAAAAAAAAAATAGTTTCCGTAGTAGAATATCGTATAATTAACATACAATATTAATCATAACTTAAATTCCAACGAAAAAAATCGTAGGTTACACTTACAATATATTTTTGAAAAGAAGTTCCAATGTAAACTATTGTAAGTAGTACAAACAATAGTTTACGTTAGTGTTCGTATGGCGTAGTCAATCGCAACTGACACATACGATATGTGAATTAGGGTATCTGCTCCCGTATTTTTCAGCGTTGACTATCGCTAAGGGACTTACAATAAATAACGTCGGAGGCGTTTGAAACATACTACAGTTTACGTTTCGAAAAAGGCACTTATACTTCGAATTTAATATTTTTTCTTGAAGATCCTAAAAGATCTAACATAATTATATGCATTTTCGCAATAAAACGAAATTTGCCATTTTGTGGCTTACGATAGTCTACCTAGGAGCAGTCGATTTGTAACGACTGTGAAGTTGATCTTTTATTATTTTACATTTGAAGATACATTTTATCTTTTTTTTTCATTAAATAAGGGGGCAAACGAGCAAACGGGTCACCTGATGTTAAGAAACTACCGTCGCCCATGGACACTCGCAACATCAGAAGAGCTGCAGGTGCGTTGCCGGCCTTTTAAGAGGGAATACGCTCTTTTCTTGAAGGTTCTCTCAATCTAATTATTAAGTAGAAATATGTAGTAATCGTCATAGAAACATGTAGTAATTAATAGTCACGTAGTTATATTGCTCGTATTTGGCAATAACCAAAGGAGTCCTCGGTTGTTCACGAAAATTTTGCGGGAATTGCTAGAATTAATAAAATACCAGGGGTGTACACCGGCGAGGTAATGGATAAACGATGAGCGTTAAAACCGTGAAAATAGTACGCCATAATTCGTCAGCGGTTAAAACTTGAAATGAACAATTCCCGTGCGTTTAATTCCGCACCGTGCGGGCGGGCCTTTATTTTATTTAGACACATTTATATCTCATTGAAACACACCGCTCGGTAAAAATATTAAATTGCGGCAGCCTGCGGTTTGTTACAAACGTAAATGCGTGGACAATATAATTAGAGAGGACTTTGAAATGTTTCATTTTTAAAACGAAACCATGTTCAGTTAAACGTATGTACACAGCTTAATTTGTGCAAATAGCGAGAGGATAATTTGATATGCTGAACAATCTAAATAAAAATTTTAAAGAACTCTACAGCATTAATTAAAAAAAATAACTGATAACTTTATACTTAAAAGTGAAAAGTCTCAACAAGTCCAACGTCCGTAGTTTCATTTGAACACCTTGTAAAGTTGTTATGTTTCGGTTATGTTTCGTGTCAAAAATGGAGGTTATAAGTATGAAAGTAATTTTCATGAACTTTTTTAATAAAAGAAAAATGACATACTTAACATATGTCATTTTTCTAGTTTCTACTTTAACATAGAGCCTTCGTCTATCACAAAAACACTATGTATAAAACTTTCGAGATGAATAAGACCATCCGAAAACAGTAATGGAAGTCCTTTGAAGAGATTCACATGACTCAGCTTCCTGATCACAATCTAAGATACCAAATTCGTTTTCTCGACATTCTCGAACGTGCAAACTCACAACTCACAAGCTCGCTAAGGTTTTGATAACATAATATCAAATAAACTAGTGGAAAAGTTTCCTGCAATCCCCAATATTTATGTATACGCTACACAATCTTATGTTATCTATGCAAATTGGTGTTCATATTGAGTGTAATTAATTCATTGTTTGGATCGACGGCGCGGGCTCACCCTGTACAAACACAGGCGACTTTGAACACTGTAACACGACACAAAGAGAATATTATAGCTCGGCCGTTAGAGGAGCGCGGGCGGGCGGTTTGACTGAGTACTAAATTGCGGCGAAATCATATCTGCCGCAAAATAAATCAGTAAGTTGGCCGCCTCAGGAGAGCTCACGTTACACCCCGATTCGTTATCTGCATTTAAAATGGCGGCGCGCGGGGAATTGACGTGACGTTGACAGGCGCCGCTGTCAAGATTTTGTTATTAATTGAGGTTATAAATGGATTTTTTAATAGACATAAGGGCTTTTCGTCGTTCATAATGAACGTTTAAGTAACGCACGCAATATAAAAATACGAATGTAAATATTCGTATTTTTATAGAATTGCTTGCGTTTCGAAGGTTTTTACACTGGGATTATCTTTTCACTGGTGCTTTTTATGACTTAACGCCAACATGTTAACCAAATACCAAATACCAATCGACAAACATGAAACGATGGAAACAATAGATATAACTCCTGAATCCTGACCAAAAAATTCGCGGGCATGAAAAGTCGTTTATTTTATGTTTATTTTACATTTACATGACCGATAACAAGATGTACATTCTAAGGTTTGCCAAATAAAAATATATTTTTGTGTAATGTTTAAATAGACGGGTCGTTAGGCCGTCGGGTCGGAGGGTCAAGCACTCTCCCGCACAGAATGTACGTACATTAGCGAGGGATCCCTTTCTTGCGAGTTTTTCTTGAACCTTCCGGGCACCGATTAAACGGATGTCACTTTGATTTATATGCGAGCTTGCAAATACGAGGCGAAAAGATGCGAAGGTGTCGAGGGTTGTTTTGTGAGACTTCAACTGTAAACAGCTAAGTGCTACTCGCCGAGTGACGGAGCAACACAACCCTGCATGAACCGCTTCTCTATTCGCTATCTAGTCTAATATATATAAATCTCCTGTCACGATGTTTGTCCGCGATGGATTCCTAAACTACTTAACCGATTTTAATGTTTTTATTTTTTAAATGTGTGCTTTTTTCCAACTTGAGAGATAGAATAGCTTAGATCTTTAATTATAGACGCAATTTTATTTTATTGCAAATTATTTGTCTATAAAGAGCGACCATTGTTTATGCGACGCGGGTCACGGGATAGCGATGGACGTTGCCATGGTGTCATATTTATTTAGTCACTAATTTAATGAAATAATACGGACGATATACTTTATATAATATGGCAAAGAAACGTTTGCCGGGACAGCTAGTCTAGATTTTATAAAGATAAAATCCCCAGAAATATTTGAATCGAGTTGGAAGCTTGACTTGCAAATACGAATTGACTTCCCCGAACGAATAGTAGATGAAAGCAGCTCTCAATTTTATTGAGTAGCGAGTAAACAACTAAAGAGGAGCGATAATGTTTGAAAACGGCAGTGTGTGCTCGGAAACACAGTGGGTTCTGGACGTAGCATAATGACCTACATGCCCCGGGCGATGTTAAAGCGGTCGAAAAATAAATGTTAGCAGTAGAAAGGCTAATGTTTCCAACGTAAAAATTTAAAACTCAACTATGCAAGTGCTTTTCGCTATGTTAGCTCTAGGCGGGAATGGCAAATGGATTCCTTGCGAGTTTGCACCGAAAACTTCTCTAATCGTTGCCTCTCTTTCGAAAAAAATGTTTCCGTCCACAGTTTAAAGCGAACGCAAACTTGTACTTCACGCGCGGAATATGCACATAAGTAAATTTGGGTACGTAAGTAAGATCCCACCAAATACATTTCATGTAAAAGTTACCTCTACGACCACAAAAGGTTTGCCCTCTGAAAACTACATCAGATGTAATGTAGAGCCAAGCTTCTGAATCTACGCGGCCTATATTTTTACAACATAAAATAATACCATTTCTTCGCGATAAAAAAATTGTCCTATATCCTGTAGTATTTCCTAATTCCTATAAACTACGAACCGCAGACCCTTCGACCACTTCTATTTAAAAAAATTCGGTAAGAGAAGACTGCTTTACGTGCGTTGGGTTCGTCGCTGCTAGATCTTTTTTTTTATTAAATAAGGAGGCAAACGAGCAAACGGGTCACCTGATGGTAAACAACTACCGTCGCCCACGGACACTCGCAACATCAGAAGAGCTGCAGGTGCGTTGCCGGCCTTTTAAGAGAATACGCTCTTTTTTTTAAGGTTTGCAGGTCGTATAGGTCCGGAAATACTGCCGGTGACAGTTCGTTCCAGAGTTTTACAGTGCGCGGCAGAAAGTTACGCGAAAAACGCACTGTGGAAGACTGCCACTCATCAAGGTAATGAGGATGGTATGTTTTTCGCGTGGGACGATGGCGAAAAGTTGCAGGATCTGCGTTTACCCTAAACTGCCATTATTCAACCTGACCTACAGTCCGAGGATTAAGGTGTTACCACACGGCCGCTTGCCGGTTCATATCTTTTGTTTTTATGATTGATATTTTTAGCGGATTCGAATAAGCTTTTTATATAGCTCTTGAACATAGCTTTTAAGACCCCATTTATCAAAACGTGTGGCATTGCTAGGTGAAAAAAAACCTTCCGAATATTATATTATATTTTTAACGTGTAACCCCAAAATTATGCCTTAAGTGATTATTCAATGTAAATTATGATTTATGAGTAGCAACATGATAAATTTATTTGCAGACAATGCTTTTTGTCAAAATGGGCCACACGCCAGCCGGGGCTTCCATCAGACAACTACGGTCAGGGAATTTCCGAAAAGCAGTTTCAGAGATATGATCATGGCTTGATGAAGAACTGGAGGTTGTACGGAAGTTTTTCGCCACCCAGATACGACCTATCCAAGGTCACAGCCCCGGTGTTCCTACATTACTCGGCGGCTGATCCTTTGGCCCACGTGGACAACGTAGACAGATTGTTCCGGGAGCTCGGCAGACCAGTGGGCAAGTTCAAGATCCAGCAATCGACATTCAGCCACCTGGATTTCATATGGGGCATCGACGCGAAGACTTTACTTTTTAACAGGGTGATCAGCATGTTCAAAGCCATGGACGTCAATGGTTGAGTTTTGTCAACTAAAAAGGGGATTTATAAAAGTTTTTGTGTACGTAAAAACAGGATTTGTGAAATGAAAATGAAAATTCAAAAATTGGGTGTTGAATTTATTACTTTACCTGGCTTTTAAGTTTGATTAAAAATAAAAATAATTGTTAAAATATCCTCGTTTCTTGTTCTGTAATTAGTACTTCGTGTTTCAATTAAATTAGTTGAAATGTATAGCCAATGTCTATTGGCTATTTTAGAGAATTTTTATGAATAAGACTGATAAACTATACCGATATGCCGTATAAATTTTTGCTAGAAGTTGGCCGGGACTGTTGTGTATTTCACAGCTGAGAGGAGTACCACCTCAGCGTATGATCCGTATCGGCTTACCGGCTTCGACGGAGATTTGGCTGCCAATGTACAGTACTAGGTTCTGATGCCGCTACACCAGCTGTGATAATATCTATAGTCTCGCCTAGAATCGCCTTTAGTTAAGCCGAAAACATGTGCAATGTGCAGTTGCGTAGTAAAAAGAACATTAAGGCACATATTTTTGAGTGGAATACTGTTACACAAAAAAGTTAAAAAAAAGGAAGAGTTGGAAATAATAAGTGAAAACCTAATTAATTTAAATATGAGTTATGTTATTGTATATAATAAGCAAAAAATTGGAAAGAAATACACACAAAAGAGCATGTTAAAGCGATCGTATAACATGCAGGTCAGATGCAGAATGCTGATATTTCTGTATCTCGTTGGTCGGTAGTTGAGACCGCGAGGGTTAAAATGGTTGGGAGCTATTGTCGCTATCGGTCCATCATTAGTCAACCCCATGGGCCTTTGTGAGCCCAACCATCTGTGAGGTACCTTCCCTCCGAGGCCCGGTTTCTGCTTAATATTATGTAAATGATTACCCTATAATATCGGGCTTTTCAATAACGATACATGGCAAAAACAGGCATTATAGCTTCAGGACTTCAAAAATTGTTATTGACTATTAGCAGTAAAAAAATACTGTAGTGCGTACACAAAAATCTATGCCTACAGCCCTACAACTCGTTTCATTTTGTTATTTTTATTTTAAGAGCCCGTACTATCTTTTCTACTGCTCTCTTCACACTCACGCCCGTCTTTCATATTATGCCAGGTGAAAAAGGACGATCGCCAAGTTAGCGGGCAGTTAATAATAGGTATTCTGTTTTTTAAAGGGTTTTTTATATGAAAGTGGTAAAAAGTAATTCCAACATTGTATAGACGACTTTCTCAACAGTACATTGTATTTTTTTTCATACCGTTTAGACGTCAATACAATCCATAAACAGGTGATATTCTAAACCTTTTACAGCAAAAATCACAAAACTGTCGCGGGTTTGAGTTGGATTATTTAAAGATACTTAAAAAAAATGAAAAATCTAGCTGCACCATTAGATTATAATTGAAATGATCTTACATGTTGTGCATTAAAACTTATAGAAAATCTGTATTTTAACTGTTAAATCACGTCTGTTAAATGAGCGAAATCAGCAAAATTTCGTATACGGACTCTTAAATCGAAAAAAAAAAATTATGCAAACTTTACTTTATTTTTAAGTCACAAATTACAATTAATTATATGCCTATATCTACAATATACATGCCTATTCTTACTTTTGATTAAGTACATTTAAATCAAAATTAATTAAAAGGTATGTTTGAAATGAGATAGTATCCATACTTATAATATATTTAAAGGCCGAATACATAAAATTAATCATTGAAATAGTTGACTTTATTAATACTGAAAACAAATGAACACTAATTGCTTTGTGAAATAACTATGCCAGTTGAGCTCTTTTGAAACATATTTTCATTCAGTAATTGAAATAAGTAATGCCGTTTCATTAAAAACGTTTTCATTAGCCCACATATTCACAAAAGAAGCTCGGTTAAAATGGTGGAGGTAGTCTGGATCAAAGCGAAAGCGTTTGATAAAGATCATTCGAGAAAAACATTAGCAATGAACACATTCTCACACAAAATGGGGGTTGCGGTGAGGCCAGCTTACGAAATGAACAAATATTTCTTTATATTGTATTTTAACAGGTTACTAAAGCATTGCATGCATACCATACTAAAGTAAAGTTTCACCTTTCAACCTTAATATATTTTATTTATTTATTATCATAAGAAACACATAAATTTTTATATAACTGCTCTCCATAAACCACTAAGGTTTGTCCGGAGTGTATTGTTGTTTTATATTACTATACATAGTAAACTTAATTAAATGTTATTTTACACAATATAACAAAATTGAATATGTAACACTTAATCACTGCATAAGAACACAAAACATAAGATTATTATAATAACATTATTCTTTGACTTTATTTTGGCACAGTGCGGACGGACACACAGAATACAGTAACGGGATGAATGTTATTTTTAGAGTACAAAATCTCAAAAATGGCCTATGAAGAGTATGAGAGGGAGAGTACAAAGAATAACAGATATCATCTTTTGCTAACATTTGTGGATTTTCGCGTCAAAGGGAAATCAACCCATCGTAGGTAGAAATTTTTAGAAATAATATTTTTTTGGTTGAGTTTATTACTATTTTCGTTTTTGTTACAAAAGAAATATGTCCAAAAACGGAAACTCAAATACAAAGTCAGTTTTTCGCACTCATCGGTAGGCGAAATTTTGTTACACCTATCCGAGTATCCGGCGTATTTGATCAATACGTTCTCCTCGTTTTTACGTTTTCATAAATTCCGTTATCAATATTTTATGCCCGCGGAGGAGTTATTACGATCCCCGATGAAAAGGCCGTGAGCGTGTTAGCTGAACATGTAAGAAAATACGTCTGTATTCGTCAAATTTGTGCCCTTTTTATAAAACAGGCTAGGAAACGAGCGAGTAGAACGCCTGATGGAAAGTGATTACCGCCTCCTACGGAGACATGGGATCGAACTTGCGTTGCTGACGCCTGACTTAAGTTCTCTATAGTCTATAGCATTGTAATCTACGAATAATAAAAACTAAGGAAGAGTAACTGTGTCAAAAAATTGTTCCGATTCTACAAAATGTGACCCGAATACATGCATACTTTATGCAAAAAGAGACGAATACATGCAAGAATTTTGTGTAACTATAGGAGTGACAATTATAGTCAACGGCTTTATTTTGTCAATTTGAATGTAGTGTTTCGTAGCTATTTAATTTGCCATATCATTTGAGTGTGCAAAAAGAACCTTGAGAAACAAATTCAAAACGATAGAAGTATGGGAGTTACGTTTCCTTAGTTTTAATTGTTTTCAGATTGTAATCTTATAAATCCGGTTCATTGACTTCTTAATAAACGGAATAACGTTGTGTAGGTATTAAGTTTTTTGATTACACAATAGCAATATTATTTGTTTTCTATCGAAACTTCTTCACATAGGTATTGTATTGTTACGGATACAGACACGTGGTGCCATCTAGCGTCGGACCAGCGAACCTACCAAGGGAACACAGGCAACGTAAATCCCCTACTCGCTACTAGATGACGCTAGGTGTATGTACCTACGAGTACTTTCTGGAAATATCTCATATTTGTTTACGCATATCGGTTTTATTCTGGGATGTTCCGGAATTTTCTGAGATTCGATCCGGCCCGTATAAATAGTCGCAGACAGTCCGGCCGGCAATTCAGTTTTATCTGAGCGTTCTTCGAGGCAACTTCGGAGCGAAAACAAGTGATCAATAGTGAGTGATTGTGATTGTGATAGTGACACGGCTACGACCTAGGACAGTGATAGTGCTCAGTGATTTGGATCTAGTGCTTAGTGTTTGGACTCAGTGATTAGTGTGAGCTAGTGTTTGTGAATAAAGTCTTCAAGAGAGTCACCAGGTCTTTCAATCCGAATCTTCGAACCCTAGCACGTAACAACTGGTGTCGGAAGTGAGATTTGGAGATGCCATTGACTCCGAGAGAGGACTTCAAGGGGAGTGTCAGGACAAGGGCGCAGCGAGCTGCTGCCATTGACTCCGAGAGAGGAGTTGGCGGTGGAGCTGCGGAGGCCACACCCACTGGAGACCAAGCTCCGCCCACTGCGGGGCAGGCCCTACCCGCTGGCCCCGCCCACCAGGCTCCGCCTACTGACCACGCCCCCCAGGCTCCACCCACTTCGGGTGAAGCCACGCCCACTGGCTCCGCCCACCGGGACCCGCCCACTGACCACGCCCCTCAGGCCCCGCCCACTCTGGACATAGCCACGCCCACTGGCTCCGCCCACCAGGCCACGCCCACTCAGGCCACGCCCACTGGCTCCGCCCACGGGGCCCCACCTGCTCAGGCCCCGTCGACTAGCCCCATCCATCCTGTCACGCCCGTAGTTTCTACGGCCCCTCAAATGGCTCAATTGGAAAGCATAATTGAGTTAATTCAGGCTTTGCAGGAGTCACAAGACCGCAAGCTCGGCGCTTTGCAAGAGTCACAAGACCGCAAGCTCGGCGCTTTGCAAGAGTCACAAGACCGCAAGCTCGGCGCTTTGCAAGAGTCACAAGACCGCAAGCTCGGCGCTTTGCAGGAATTTCAGAAGGCTGAAATCAGAGCGATTCGAGAATCACAAGATCAACAAAAAGACCTCCAAGAAAAAGCACTTGGAGCTATAAAGGATGTAAGTGACACGGTGGTTAAGCTCCGAAAAGATGTCGACATAATGGACGAACGAGTTACGGGGTTAGGATTGGATGTGGAAAATGTGAAAACCGGCCTCACTGAACTTCAGAAGAAAGTAGTGCGCCTGGAAACCACAGGAGTGGCGGTGTCTAGTGGAACTACCGGAGTGGTGCAAGTGGTACAAGGACCAAGAGTTAAAGTGCCACCATACGACGGTACTACTTCTTGGAACGCTTACCGTCAGCAATTCCAGACGGTTGCTTCTGCCAACGGATGGACTGACGAACAATGCCTGACCGCTCTCACTGTTGCGCTCAGAGGGCAAGCTTTGTCGGTCCTGGAAGCACATACAGGAAAAGGGTTCCAAGACCTGATGGAGGCCCTTGAATCCAGATACGGGGAGCGACACCTGGAGCACGTGTTCCGTGCTCAACTTCGTGACAGAGTCCAACGCTCAGGAGAGGGACTACAACAATGGGCGTTGGAAATTGAAAAACTGGTCAAGAAGGCACACCCAGGAGCCGATTCCAAGATGATCGACACGAATATTGTGCAAGCATTTGTCGACGGAATCAGGGACCTCGAGGTCAGAGCTGCAGTCAGGCTACGTCACCACACCTCGCTAAAGGAAGCATTGGCGCATGCTTTGGAGGTCGAGGCTGTTCGCCGTGACATACGACAGACCCATAAGATCCATGAGGTCTCTGAGGACGTTAAGGAGGTCAAGGCTCCCACAAAGAGAAGTTTTGGAGCCATGTGCTACAAGTGCGGTGAGAGGGGTCATCTTCAGCTAAACTGCCCGCAGAAGGAGACCCAGATGGCAAGGATGAAAAGGCTCGAGGAACAAGTAGAGGAGCTGAAGAAGCAAGGAGCTTCGTCCCCTGCCCGGGATCAGGGAAACGAATAAAAGCCAGGACTACGGGGCGAGTACTGGCTGACGCGGAGGAAGCCCCGATAACTGTTATCTCCCAAGCATGCAGCGGGAATAGTCTTGTGATTCAGGGGACTATTAACAGGACGGATTGCAAAATGATTCTAGACACAGGAGCCTCTAGAACGATAGTGAACCCAAATCTAGTAAAAGCCGCAAGGAGACATAAGAGGAGAATTAACTGTCGGCTTCTTACTGCCTCCGGTCAGCCAATACCCGTCCTGGGAGAAATGTCAGTTACGATTAATGTAGGGGGGTCCTCATACCCTCACGACGTTATCGTGGCTGAGATTATGGATGATTGCATCTTGGGGTTGGATTTCATGAAGAAGCATAAGTGCAGGATTAATGTTGCTGACGGAGTTTTCAAGTGCGGTGAAGAGGAAATTTTCATCCTTGGAGGCGCCTGCGGGAAAGTTGAATGTGTAAAGAAAGTCATTATACCTGGACGTGCAGCAGCTCGGGTGCTGGTGAAACTACCGCCAGCTGGAAAGAAAAAGTCAAACAGATGCGTGTTGATCGAAGACACGCCTACCAAGACATCAGCGCAAAAACTGATGACGGCGAGAACCCTTGTTAGTGGAAGCAGTAACGCTGTGGTCAGGGTTTTGAATCTTGGCGATCGCGAGATCTGCTTGAACAAAGGTGACGTCATTGGAAAGTGCGAGGAAGTTATCTGGATGAGAAAGTGTAGTTCGATCACAGGCTCAGACTCAGCAAACAGCAGCAACTATGGAATAGTGACTGAGCTACTCGATGACTGCAAGAGTAATCTGACTTATTCGCAGAGCATGAAAGCTAAGAAGTTTTTACAACGCCACGCGAATATCTTCTCCAGTCAGGAAGGCGACCTTGGAAGAACGTCGATGGTTCAGCACAAGATAGATACCGGAAGTGAGAACCCAATTCGTCAACGAGCAAGACGGATACCCATTGCAAAGGAAAAAGAAGTTGAAGGCCTTTTGGAGGACATGAGAAGGCATAAGATAATTGAACCGTCTGCAAGTCCGTGGTGCTCACCTGTTGTGTTAGTGAAGAAGAAAGATGGCAGCACAAGATTTTGTGTGGACTACAGGCGTCTCAATGATGTCACTAAGAAGGACAGCTATCCATTACCTCGAATCGACGACACTCTGGATACCTTGAGTGGCATGAAATGGTTCTCGACCCTGGACCTGAAATCTGGATACTGGCAGGTGGAAATTCATCCAAAAGACAAGGAGAAGACAGCTTTCTCCACCGGTAAAGGTTTATGGCAGTTTAACGTCATGCCCTTTGGATTGTGTAACGCACCTGCCACATTTGAGCGACTCATGGAGTGTGTACTGGCAGGCTTAGTTGGAGAGGCTTGCTTAGTCTACTTGGATGACGTCATCATTGTTGGCCGCGACTTCGAGGACCATTTGCGAAACTTAGAACGAGTTTTCGCCAAAATAGAGGGGGCCAAGTTAAAGTTGAATCCGAAAAAGTGTCGTTTGTTCAGGAGTAAGGTCAATTATCTCGGCCATATTATCTCCAGTGATGGAATCCAGACGGACCCGGAGAAGCTGGAAGCAGTTCAAAATTGGCCAACCCCTAAAAACAAAACCGAAGTGCGGGCATTTCTCGGCCTATGCTCCTACTACAGGCGTTTTGTTAAGGGATTCTCAGAGATAGCCAAGCCATTACATCGGCTGACAGAAGATAAACGACAGTTTATTTGGGACGAGACTTCGGAAGATTCTTTTCAGAAACTGAAGCAACATCTGTGTGAAACACCAATCCTGGGGTATCCACAACCTGAAGGTCAGTTTATAGTCGACACGGACGCAAGCAACACGGCCATTGGAGGGGTGTTATCTCAAAAACAGGGTGAAAGAGAAGTTGTAATTGCATATTTCAGCAAATCTTTATCTAAGCCAGAGAGAAACTACTGTGTGACAAGAAGAGAACTCTTGGCTGTCGTAAAGACGCTACAACATTTCAGCAAATATCTCATCGGGAGACAGTTTTTATTGCGAACTGATCACGCAGCCTTGAAGTGGTTACTACAATTCAAGAACCCAGAAGGCCAAGTAGCTCGATGGATTGAACAACTCCAGGAGTATGACTTCAAGACGGAACACCGCAGCGGAAAGGCGCATGGGAATGCCGACGCACTTTCACGAAGGCCGTGTTCAGAAGACTGCAAACATTGTGTCAAGCAGGAATCTAATGAAATTACACTAAAGTTAACGAAAACAAGTCCTTTGGGTCCATGGGAGAATGATGCTATGAGGGAGGCTCAAGAAAGAGATGACGACCTTCGGCACATCATCACATGGAAGAAACGGGGTGACGTAAAACCAATCTGGAGTGAGGTTGCACCCACTGGCGCTGCCACTAAGGCGTACTGGGCGCAATGGGACAGTCTGATACTTCAAAATGGAATACTTTACCGGAAATGGGAGAAGACTAACGGCAGAGAGTTCCATCTTCAGATAGTTGTCCCAAGGACGAGAGTACCAGATGTTCTCCGTGAAATTCACGATGGCGTATCAGGAGGTCATCTAGGTGTCAAGAGGACGTTAACAAAAGTGCGAGAACGATTCTACTGGTTGCATTGTCGAGATGATGTGCAGGATTGGTGCCGCAAATGTACTACTTGCGCTGCAGTGAAGGGACCACAGACAAGGAGCCGTGGGAACCTGCGCTTGTATAATGTTGGCGCACCGTGGGAACGAATTGCAGTTGACGTAGCCGGGCCATTTCCTGTAACGGAATCGGGAAACAAGTATTTTATGGTGGTCATGGATTACTTCACAAAATGGCCCGAAGTGTTCGCCATACCAAATCAGGAAGCTACAACAGTTGCTTCTAAGCTAGTCGAAGAAGTGATATCTCGCTTTGGTGTGCCTCTAGAAATCCATTCCGATCAGGGCAGGAATTTCGAATCGCAGGTCTTCCAGGAAGTATGCAGAATTTTGGGAATGCATAAGACGAGGACCACCGCGTACCATCCACAGTCTGATGGAATGGTTGAGAGATTTAACCAGACCCTTGAGAGGCATTTGGCGAAATTGGTAGATGACAAACAAAAGGATTGGGACAAGTATATACCGCTCTTCCTTCTGTCGTACCGTACCGCCGAGCATGAGGGCATAAAAGCTACCCCGGCGTATGTCAATTACGGTAGAGAACTACGAGTACCAGTAGACCTCTTGACAGGAGGGTCACCGGAGGAACCAAAGACCTTACCAGACTATGTCTGCGATTTAAGGGAAAAGATGCGCTATATACACGCCACGGTTCGGGAAAATGGGTTACAGTCAAGTGAGAAGATGAAGACCAGATACGACCGGAAAGCGAACACGAGCGGCTTCGAAGAAGGGTCACTGGTGTGGCTGCATAACCCAACTCGCCGAAAAGGGAAATCTCCAAAGTTACAGACCAAGTGGGACGGCCCATACAAAGTGGTTACCCGATTGAATGATGTGACTTACAGGATCCAAAAGCAACCAAGAGGGACATTCAAAGTGGTACACATAGACCGTCTGGCGCGTTACCATGGCAGTAACAACGATGCTCGGGACGAGCATCTCTAAGAGGGGAGTAGTGTTACGGATACAGACACGTGGTGCCATCTAGCGTCGGACCAGCGAACCTACCAAGGGAACACAGGCAACGTAAATCCCCTACTCGCTACTAGATGACGCTAGGTGTATGTACCTACGAGTACTTTCTGGAAATATCTCATATTTGTTTACGCATATCGGTTTTATTCTGGGATGTTCCGGAATTTTCTGAGATTCGATCCGGCCCGTATAAATAGTCGCAGACAGTCCGGCCGGCAATTCAGTTTTATCTGAGCGTTCTTCGAGGCAACTTCGGAGCGAAAACAAGTGATCAATAGTGAGTGATTGTGATTGTGATAGTGACACGGCTACGACCTAGGACAGTGATAGTGCTCAGTGATTTGGATCTAGTGCTTAGTGTTTGGACTCAGTGATTAGTGTGAGCTAGTGTTTGTGAATAAAGTCTTCAAGAGAGTCACCAGGTCTTTCAATCCGAATCTTCGAACCCTAGCACGTAACAGTATGTTAAAATTTTTCACTGATCTCGCAACCGTTGCATTAACATTTTATGATTAGTTCAGCAAAATGCACAATTTTCAATTTTACCTCCGAGAATGATATTTATGTTACGGCCACTGTTCAATATTCCAACACTCTGTATAACATTAGCATTGGTTGCGAGTTTTTACGACCCCATTGGGTGCTTGTTCGTTTTCAGTCGGGTAAAAGTTACGACGGATTATATTTTCATATATAAATTCTATTTTACTAAACAAATAGTAAAACATTTTTTTATGATACGCATTGAATTATTTTTTGTATTGTAATCAATAGTATCAATAGTAATTATGATGAAAATATTATAAAAATATTCTTAGATAAGATTTAATCTTTTTTAAATGAATAAAATACTTATATCATTTCTAGTACTTCATAGTAAAATTATTAATTCTAGATTCTAGATCGATTTTTGTAAAATTGTACCTAAATCCCAATCACATTTAAAAATTACTAGATACAAGGCCCCATTCACTATCCTGCATTGCAGTCCTGCTGCAGTCCGCCATGCAGGCCTGCAACACCATTCAATGTAGGATAGTGAATGGACCGTTTAAGACACACACAATACATTTCGGTAGTAGATTACCGATTTCCGAACGAGCGGCGGTTATACTAAAATTGTTCCTGTAACGAGTGCAGTTTTTCATCGAAACACGATCGTTACACTACAATGGGAGCAGGTGAGTCCGCATTATCTGCCAGTAATTTATTTCCCCGGCCAAATAGGATTAGCAGCGGGCGGTCGCGACCATTTTTTGCACAAAGGGCACCGCGGGCGGCGCCAGGGTTAACACTACCGAGTGCAGGCCGTTCACAGATATATGAGTTCCCTCAAATGTGATCCATATTTCGATGGCATAGAGGTTAGAGGTAAAATAACATATTATTTTCATTCCAAATTGATGATGTTTCAGAGTGTATTTTTAGGTTATAAAAGAAAAATATTCGTTCCGGAAATGGAATCAAATTATAAATATTATATTATATTTTTAAGGCTGTCAAATCTTTTATCATGTTTATGGATAAATCATTTTCGGGTTTGAGGTAGCCCTTTTACAGTTGCGCTGAATCGGCAGATTTACAAGCTATATGCGCGTGGTAGCAGCAATATCCTACGTGTGGGAAAACGCTGGGCTCGATCCGTCAGAGATGGACCGCATTGATTCACAATCCTAGTAGGACATTCGAAAACAATGCGTGCTCTGATTTCTTGTGCAGAATCTAGTTGTAGACCAAGTAGCTGACATACTGTATACAAATAAATATTAATATGTTATGTTGCTGCGAATAAAGATCAAAGGATAGCTAGTAAATTATTGTGTAATTTAAGATTTAAGAAGTAAACAAACAATCAAATCAAACAAGACATTATTTTCTTACAACCGGCGATTGTTATCTGGAATCTGTTATTACCATCTAACTTTGAGTTTACTTTGAATACGTAATAATATAGACGAGCAGTCGTGCTTTTACATACTTACAAATATGATGATATTCAATCGCTTTATGAACTGATTTTGAAGAGTCTCATTTTGTCGATAGTTACCTACTCACTGAGCACAGTAATTATAAATAGGCAACGTTTACAAAGTTGTGTAGACAAACTTGCCGCTCGACCATTCATAAAATAAAGATTGATTCATTTACACATAAAACACGAACATGCATGATATTCGTTCTATGTTTGCAGAAAGTGGAAACATCTTCAAAATTTGCGTCTGCAGTAGCTGCGGGCAGTTTTTACTGTATTCTAGTGAACGCAAAAGATGATCAAGCTTAGTCAATACTAGCGACCCGCCCCGATGTCGCACGGGTATAAAATATATAGCCATTGAAAAAAGATTAAAATCGATAGCCTATGATCCTTCACGTGTTCTACTTCTTATCTGTGCCAAATACGAGTAATAAAAAAATTGCTCCAGTGGTTCGCGAGATAAGCCCTTTCAAATAATTATTTTCCCCGTTTTTTCCGCATTTTCCTCTATTTCTTCGATCCTATTAGTTTTAACGTGATAAAATGCCTTTCTCGATAAATGGACTATCTAACACTGAAAGAATCATCAAAATCCGTTGCGTAGTATTAAAGATTAAAGGGAACAAATGGGACATGAGGGAAAAAAGCGACTTTGTTTTATAAAATGTATAGACTACGCCTATATTATAATGTAACATTATGATGACATTAACTACTGTACCTACTTACAACAGATTGTGTGTGCATTAGAACAGCGAGGCACTCGATCGATAAACATTTGCCATGTAACATCATACTCTCATAATTCGTTGACACAGCCCCTGCACAACCCCGATGTCCGTCTTATAACTGACGTCGAAAATTCCGATAGAGAAAATTTGTATGATATCTTCGTCATTTCAGCAACTGCCTTTTATGATGTTTTAAATAACGCTCGTTTAAGAGATTATACACATGAGCTCCTTAATACATTCACGTTTCTGTATATTTAGGTAGTTAGGTACTAACTACATGAGGCTTTTTATAATTTAGTTAACGATATGAAGCTGACATAACTATAAGGTTCATAATCATATTTTAAATTAAAAAAAATATACATGCTGTTCGTAAAATAGACATCTTATGCCGCATCTAAATCCACCAATCGAAGCACTCTTTGAACTGACTAACAGCAAACTTAAGGCCTCTATATCCGCCAATGACCTTGATCATTGTCTGTCAGTGCGAATATCGACGTAAATGGCATTAAAATAACATTCATAACAGCGCGCCTTGTACGGTGGCGGTTACGACGCTCGCCGCGTCCATGATAGGGCGAAATAGGAGAAAAAACCTTTTTAAGGCTTAAGGTCGTCCCCCGAGCAAACGACCTTGGCCATACATTTGCCGCGTTGCCGAGATCGCGCCAAAACCCTATTATTTTTACTTATCTTGGTTCAAAATTGTCCTAAAAAAAATTTAAAACGGCGAATATGTAGTTTATGATATTGTCGATCTATTGGCGTGAGTTTCAAATAAAAGTAATTTGTAAATCCTAAGGAGATGCTGAATGTATGCTTGAATTTTAACAAATTGGTATTTCTTTGGAAGCTGATATCATGAGTATAAGAAACAAAAATATAAAATTTAAAACGACAAAAGGAATGTTGATATACTGAAGATTATTGCTGTATTTTTATTAAAACTTTGTAGCTTTCAGATTATGAGTTTATAAGGTTTTAAATACGGTCAATTACGGAATCTCCGGACGGAACGCCCTTAATATAATACATACTTCAAAAAAGTAAAAAAACCAAATTATCAACTTACGTATTGCAAAGCAGTAGATATTTTTTATATATTCTTTTGATAAATAATGAAGGAGTAAAGTGGTTTCATTCAACGATTTGGAGGTGATTTGGTTTTTTATTTCTTTATTATGTGATACCGATAGAAAAAATATGGCAAAACCACGTTACGTATCATATCATGTAGATTACTAATTATTTTTTTCCGACATAATTTCTCTGTTAATGCCGATGAAAAATGATTTCATCTGCACGCTTTTTTCGCGAGAGGAGCCTTAACTGAAAGAGGCTTTTTGTTACAGCGAGCCTTGAAAAGCTGACTGAAAGCCACAGAGGAATATAAATAGTAATAATAAAAGGTTGACAACATCCTTTTTTTTATAATATTATATCATAGGACAAAATTATGTTTGAATTTAATAGAGAAATACCTAGGCGTCTTAATTAAATTTACAAAAGATAAAACACTAATTATAAGGCACGAAACGCGTTTTGTGTTCTTTGTGAAAATTGTAATTCTTACGTAAAAATAACAAGTTATTTTAACACAGCTTTGCCACAATGAGGTGTATGATATTAAAAAAAGTGATTATAACCTACGGTGAAATTTAAAATCAAAATGGCGTATGGCGCGAGCAATCTCTCCGGTGGCTTTGAGGTCCGTGATCGTCCCGCGATTCCCGTGTAATAAAGATGAGTGGTAACCCTCCATTCCATCAATTCGCTGTACATCCACTTTTCCAATAAAACGCATAACATAATGAAAATATTTAGTGAGGATTGTTCGATACGCTATAAGTGGATAAGTTGAGATCTGGGTTAAAGTTACGCCTATAGGTTAATAATGTTATTTATCTCTATTGTGTTTAATGTTTATAGTAAATATAACGTGATTATAAAATATTTGGGATTTGGGTACAAAATTTATAAAGCAGCACCAAAAAATGATAGACAAAATATGTTTAGTTTTCTACAAGATTAATAGAAGGGCCGGATCACATTTAAAACTGATGCCCAACCAATTTTTGATCGGGTACAAAGCAAACGTTATGATAACTTGAGCCTTTTACGATTTACGCCAACATCCAAGTACTAAAATTTAAATAGGATCAAAGGAATTCAAATTTATCATTTGCAATCATTCCAGGCTTCAAAAAACCGCAGATAAAAAAAAAAGAATTTGGCGCAATTTCAATAAAGACACAATTTCACGGGCGCGTTGGCGCGAGTGTTACAATTTAATAGAAGTTCAAAAGGGCTGATTCAGCCACAATTCTATCAGCTTAGCGAGAGCCGTCCATTATGAGTATAAAAAGTGGTTATCGCGCTCGCGGGTGCAACCCGCCTGGCGGGCGTGGGGTCGGTAGCTCCGTTACTGCTCTAGAATGTTCTAAGTGACTACCTAATGCGGTTCCGTTCGCGCATTTATGACTATCACCCGGATTATGCGAAAAGTTTTTACTGCCTGCATACGATAAGTGAGTTTCTATTTGTACAGATATTGACTAGGTAATACTAAACTAATAGTTTTCACAGATATAATAATTAGCTGGCGAAAGTAAAAGTAACATTTAAGGGCGTTCCGTCCGGAGATTCCGCAATTGACCGTATTTAAAACCTTATAAACTCAAAATCTGAAAGCTTCAAAGTTATAATAAAAATACAGCAATAATCTTCAGTATATCAATATTCCTTTTGTCGTTTTAAATTCTCTATTTTTGTTTCTTATACTCATGATATCAGCTTCCAAAGTAATACCAATTTGTTAAAATTCAAGCATACATTCAGCATCTCCTTAGGATTAACAAATCACTTTTATTTGAAACTCACGCCAATAGATCGACAATATCATAAACTATATATTCGCCGTTTTAAATTTTTTAGGACAATTTTGAATTAAGATAAGTAAAAATAATAGGCTTTTGGCGCGATCTCGGCAACGCGGCAAATGTATGGCCAAGGTCGTTTGCTCGGGGGACGGCCTTAACTTTAGAAACATAAAATATGTTCATTTCTACTGTCGGTAGTTACAATGAGTCATTATGTTGTGAGAATAAGAATTAAAAAAGTGTTTTAACATGCATAGCTTACAGTTGAATCGAGCGACTTGGAAGCAAAGCGAAAAATAACATAACTGTAACTAGAAAAACTATGGGCGAACTTAAAAAAAAAAAACAATAGCGCGGCGGCCATATTGCCCTGGGCGGTAAAAGGCGCGAAAATAGAGCCAGGAAAAAGGTTGTATTTATAGTTTTAATTAACGGGCCTCGCATGCTTCTGCCCGCTTAACGCATTATCAGGATAAATACTTTTTTAATCTTATTCTGTGTACCATTTACTTAAATAAGCTAGCCTTAGAAAATGACGTAATCCGATCCTTAGAAAATAACATCATTTACAACATTTCAAAGCTGGTATTACTTTTAAGAAAATGCTAAAATAATAAAACAGTATTGAATTACTTAGATTAGATACACACCAATTACTTTTTTACAGAAACAGGAAAACTTTTAAATAAAATATTAAGTAAGTATAGAATTCTTTCCAAGGAAAAACTGTGCTTCTTTTTAATTAACTCGCTATAAATAAATTACTGAACGGGAGATTTATAGGGGCAAGTATAATATAATGATATATGATGTAGAATGAATCTGCCATCAAAACTATTCTTCAAAATCTCTTGACCTAAAAAACTCTAACACCATCTAACAAAACATAAACTCCCAAATGAATACGTAATCCGCCAACTGTCGATAAAACTGGTGTAATAGTGTTATGGAACTCTAAACGCTTTATTTAGGCGTTCCGGAAATATCTAGTTTTGTAACGTCGTGGGTGGTAAGTCAATTACAATAGGGTCAGTCGATACCGAGTCGTAATTACACGAAGCATTTCTAAGATAATCGAAAGTGAATTTTATTTATCTGAGATGGTCTGGGCTCCCACACAAAAATGAGAATTCGCATCGCATCGCAAAAATCGAAGCATTTTCAAAAATTGTATGATGATTCATCATACAATAAAAAATACTCGCAAAAACCGTTCAACACTTATCATTGATGAGTGTTGAACGGTTATAACTTATGATGCTTTGGCCAGTAAGTGTGTACTATTGTTAAGTGTATACCTATATAATTTAACGTCTACAGCGCGAGCGAGCGTCGTACAACGAACGCGAAAGTTGCGGGCACTCCTCGTACATTATTATTACTTACATATTATTATTGTATATTCTTGCATTATTTTACCGAACTAAATATACATTGTACTCGAACGTAACCGCAGCCACGCCCACTTCTTCGGCCCCATATTCTACGGAGCTCGCGCGTAGAGCATAATAAAATATGTAGAATTTCGCTTCAAATGACGTATGAGTAAAGTACAACCCGTTTCAATTGAATTTTATTTAAACAAATGGGTTTAAAGGAGATAAATCACGGCCGTCCGTAAAGTGAGTAGACACATTGTTCTACGTTAACGATTCTTGCATTATTAATGTATCAACACAGCCCGTGTAACGATTTGCCTCAGCTCTACTGTCTATATACAGGTTTGTTTGGCCTGTCTTTAATAAGTTGGTTGCTGTTTGCGAAATGTCTAAAATTATAGCTGTCCCGGCAAATGTTTCTTTGCCATATTAAGTATATAAAGTATATTTTTTTAATTTGATCGCAGCGCTAACTGTCGGTACAGACTAAAATTAAAATTCGAATATTATTTAAAATTTTACACTGCGATGGTAGCGCCGTCTGTCGGATCCAATGTAAAACATTCCAAAATCAACAACTACTAATAAATTAAAAATTAATTAAAATAACATTGTCCAGCGGACAAAATTGTGAATCTAAACCATTCCCAGAACCAGTCGTTTGAGAGAAGTTCAGTGACATACACACTCACAGAAGAATTATATATATAAAGATTATAACAAAGCTTTATAAACATGTTGAAGATTGCCTTGCTAGGTGGGTTGTGAAATTTCAATTGATGTTTAGCAATAAGTAGCACTCATGCGCTATCCTTGTCAATTATTATTATAAATATAAATACCAAATTGTACGTTCATTAGCATGATAAATGCAATAGTAATAGTGATGGGGTCGAAAATGACAATTAAAAACGCACGGTCAGCGGCGATTACACTCGGGCGGAGTCAGCGCTGCAAGTCCGTGCAACTATTTATGTACAATTACTAGTCATTGTCCAGTGTCCGGCAACGATTAAGCACAATGGCCCCAATCCGGGGCTAACGAAGGGACTTCGGTCATTTCCGCAGCACTTCGGCTTAAAGATGAGTAATTTGTGGCTGGCAAATTGCAGCGAAGTTGGCGCGAGTCGACTCGAAGTTGCGTTTATTAGCGGACCGCTCAGAAGTTCGCAAATTACAAGAGATTGGTTTAACTCCTCTCTTTGACAGCGATGCGCTCTTTGACGTTTAATTTGGAGGTTATTTTATTAGAGGGTGTACCATTACCGACGAATTTTCGGCTCGCGGCAAAACAAAACTTAAATAATAAAAGTTTAAATTATACAGCACAGAATGTTTATACAAGATTATCCTATTTAATGAAAACATAATGATTAATATTTAAAACGTCTCACGTGCGCCGTAGATACTGTAATATTTTAATAAGCAACGATGTGTAGCTCGCTTTATGTTTTGTATCAAACACACTGTGATTATAATGTTTTTTCATTTTAAGCGTTAATATGGAATAAATAATTAAGGCGCTATAACATAAAATATTAAAGTCTCCTCGCCGTGCAAGACACGCTCAAAAATTTCTCGTTTTATATATTAAATATATGTATAGGTATCATAAAATTATACAAAGCTTCCAGGTAAGTCGACATATAATTAACAAAAAATTAAAATCGACTTCCAAAGTAAAAACAATAATAACATTCTTATAATATGAACTAAAAAGTATTAAATAATTTTTCCTCTCTAAATGTGCCTTTTTCCGAATTCGGCTAAACCTCAACTATTTCTGTACTCAACCTTCATCATTTTGAAGTCGGTACCAGATATAGCTGAATCTTTATATTTTCTCTGACAGAAAATTTGAAACTTATGGAACTGGCACCGACTTCAAAATTATGAAGGTTGAGTACGGAAATAGTTGAGGTTTAGCCGAATTCGGAAAAAGGCACATTTAGAGAGGAAAAATTATTTAATACTTTTTAGTTTTTTTTTTTAGTTTATTTGAGTCAACAAACAGTAACCAAAGTATATATTACCAAAAAGAGTTACAAACAGATTAATCTTAATAACTATGGTACCAACTACGTTAACTACATATTACTATATTTAACAATGAAACAATACATTCAGTGAAAAGGAAATGTACAGATTATTGTATGAATACTAGGTAGAAAGTATCTTAATTATAATTGAACAAGATATTTTTACATATTATTAGATAGGTACTTTAGCTTGGTACAAAAGAAGAATAAAACATTACTAATAAAAATAGTTCATATTATAAGAATGTTATTATTGTTTTTACTTTGGAAGTCGGTTTTAATTTTTTGTTAAAAATAATAATTTCACTCTTTTTAGTTACCTAGTAGATAAACTATAATTAGTGCCAATTTAATTTGTATAAAAAATAGTTTTATATTGTCTTCACTATATGTCATTGAGGCGCTCCTGTGTCGGCGCTATCGCTTGTCCGAACTCCGAATGTTGTTCATATAGTTTTATGTTTTATGTGAGACTCCTTCAGCCGTATAACGGAGGGAAATCCCGGATCTAACAAACACAGGACTCCCTCCACACGCGTCGAATTACTGCGTTTATTCTACGTATCTTATTACAATTTGTTAAGACTGTTAAGAGTCATACCCCAAGGCCCAAATATCAGGTAGATAAATTTAAATAATACATTAAAAAAATCTAAGTGAACACAACCCTATGCGTGCTAGGTAATTTAACAATTTAACGCTTCAACTCCCAAAAGCGGCCATATGTGGCCGCCAGAACAATGGATTTCCAAGAATCCGCGATCGAAGGATGAGCCGAATCACACCCAGCGGCGCGGCGAATATATTTTCAGTGTCATAATAATATTATGATATTAATATTTACCTTCATTACTCGCATTATAATACATAGTACTATCGCTTGAAAAACTTGGAAAGCCGGTCTCGCGACCGCCTGCGCCTTTCTCAAGCGATACTATATTGTATTACATTAATGAAGATAAAGTTTAAAATCATATTATGATTTATGACACTCAAAATTCTCGCAGCGCGGCATGCGCATGCCCTGACATTAGAACTTGAATAGGTATGACGCAATGCCGCGATGTTTACGCACGCGCCGCGCGGCACGCGGCGACGCCGCACCGACCGCCGTGTATAAACAGCCTATATTAATAATTGGTGTTGTTATGTACATAATTATTATTATTGTATCCATACCTATGCCTTGTAAGTTGTACTATTATCTATTTTGTGCCATGAGACATTGGTGGTAATGATGATGATGACGATGATAATGATGATGAATTTTAATTGCGTGGTAGCATATGCTTTCTGTTCTTAAAACAACGCCGAAACTCCCAAACGTGTATCTATAAGGAGTCAGGAGTTCTCTCAGCATCTTCGAAACCATGGTATATCTTGACCCAATATTTGACTTTTTGGTAGCATATTCTTAGTACACTTCACACAAAACCAAAATCACCATGTTTCCATATAAATTTCGAGGAGTTCCCTCGATTACTCCTGGATCCCATCATCAGGTCACCACTTTTGTGAACATGGTACCAAATTGGAGTGAAACCTAATACAACAAAACAAAAATTTCGAAAATCGGTTTACAAACGGCGGAGTAATCGTTGAACATACAAAAAAAAATCCACAGCCGAACATATAACCTCCTCGTTTTTTGGAAGTCGGTTAAAAATAGCCTTTCTTTCAGTCGGCCAATTCGCCTGCAAAATAAATTATTTACTAAAATAATAAACACTCAGGTTTAAAATCGAGTGCAGGTATTCAATAAAATAGCTTCAAGCTTGACGTTGTGTCGTAATTACGCGACAAAGCCCTTTGAGCCCGTAATAATAAAGCTGTGAACTTCACTAATTCTGTCCAGGCCGCAAGGACGACGAAATTGCAGGCCAATTTGGACCTGTACGCCGAAGGTCTAGACGAGACCTTAAGTGACAATTTATGGACATTGGACAATATAATTTTAAAGTTGCTTAAGGTTGTTACCAAAAGTTACGTCACCCTGTTTGGTCTTAATGTCTCTTTAACAGACGCCAAAGTTACCTTTAAAATATAAAATAGACGAGTTTTTTAAAGCATCAGAATACGAAACAGATAAAAAATATTTTCTGTAAAAAACATGACTCGAAATGTGAGTACTACCTTAAGTTTTTCAAAGACTACTCGCTTAAGACGAATATAATATTGTACCACTGAAGAAATTGATTCATAGGCCTGTCAATACTTGATCGGGTTACGTCAATTCAATGTTATCTTGCGACTGGATTTGATATAATGCATTCAAATACTCGTAATCATCGTATGCCTAATGAATGAACTTTTCAGATAGTACATGAAAATACCAAACCAAAATCTTTAACTCCGAATACGGCTAAAAATCTAGCTATATTGTCATCGAGTAAAATTGAAAGCGATAGTAATTCCCAGTTAAACCTTTCAACCGCTAAAGTGTTGAACATTCGAGCGGAAAAGGCGGGTACATTATAAAACATTAGTTACTATCGCGATACCGACCTTGAGGTATTAGAAGATCGATTTTTCACTCGCCGGGTCATTTGCGAATGTTTTCAAACTTTGGGGGCGAAATTCTCGCGGCGATGACGCGTCGTTTCTGCTGTGAACCACAATAGACGGAACGAACCAGTAGGCCGACTTAGAAAATATGTTCTCAAAATGTGTACGTTTGATGTAGTATGTCATATCGGCCGGCGCGCGCCCTGCGTTGCTGTATCATACTCGTACATACTTACTCGTAGCTTAGATTACTGCATAGTAGTAAGCTTGCAGCGGTACCACGTGGTAAAACGCGCCAATTTGCCAGCTTGTTTGAAGTCGGCCTACTGCTTCGTTCTGTCTTAGGTCGAATAATTATAGTAAAGGCCGAATTATTATATCTGTCACACAATGTATATAGTAGCGTAACTAACCCGTCTTCTTGAAATATGTAGTGACAAAAAATTATTTTTAACAAAAAATTAAAACCGACTTCTAAGGTAAAAACAAAAATTACATCCTTATAATATGAACTAAAAAGTATTAAATAATTTTTCCTATCTAATAGTGCCTTTTTCCGAATTCGGCTAAAACTCAACTATTTCTATACTCAATCTTCATCATTTTGAAGTCGGTGCCAGATGAATCTTCAGTTCTCTGACAGAATATTTGAAACTTTTGGAACTGGCACCGACTTTATGTGCCACCGACTAAAATTATGAAGATTGAGTTCAGAAATAGTTGAGTTTTAGCCGAATTCGGAAAAAGGCACTATTAGATATAAAAAATTATTTAATACTTTTTAGTTCATATTATAAGGATGTAATTTTTGTTTTTACCTTAGAAGTCGGTTTTAATTTTTTATTAAAAATAATAATTTCACTCTTTTTAGTTTTTAGTTACCTAGTACTAAACTATCGCGTACTATGTACGTAAATAATACACCTGTATAATATTATTCTACGTATCTTGTTACAAGCTTACCGGTGAGCAAGACACAATAGAATAACAATAGATTTCCAAGAATCCACGATCGAAGGATACAAACTAGGTATTAGCAACAAATTATAAGTATCGTGCTGAAACCGGTCTCGAACGCTTCAACTCCCAAGCGGCCACATTGTGGTGTTGTATTATATAAATTCGGACGTCTATTAATAACTATTAGATAGGAATAATTATTTAATACTTTTCAGTTCATATTATAAGGATGCTATTATTGTTTTTACCTTAGAAGTCGGTTTTAATTTTTTGTTAAAAATAATTATTTCACTCTTTTTAGTTACCTAGTAAGCCATCGCGTACTATATGTAGAATAATACACCTGTATATTATTCTACGTAGGTATCTTATTACAGTTACACTTACAAAATATAATATCAGCTGCAGCCTGCAGACAATTTTAAACAATACATTTTAAAAAAAATCGAAGTGAACACGTGTGACGTGCTAAGTAGCCGGTTACCGGACTAGTTTCAATAGGGTGCTTGCTCGACTTGTCGCACACGCCTCGCACTGTACGAGTATAGTACGGTACCCGGCAGACGACAGTTATTGTACCATGAACGCTAAACGCTATGCAAAAGGTTGAAATTAGGTTGTTTTACAGAATATCTCGGCGAAGTGAGACAGAATGTTACATGATCGAAGCAACTTTATCTTCTCAGAAGTAATGTCAAATGTGTGCCTTATGCTCTGGAGATAAGGTTGAATTTGGTGACATTGGTGACCCTGACTTGGTAATGATGATGATGATGATGAATGCAATTAGCATAGAAGCATATGCTTTCAGTTCTTAAAACAGCGCCTAAACTCCCAAACTTGTATCCATAAGGAATCCGGAGTTCTCTTAGTATCTTCGGAACCATAGTATACCTCGGTGCAAAATCTTGAGTTTTGGTAGCATATGCTTAGGATGCTTCTCATAAAACCAAAATCACCATATGTTTTCATATAAATTTCGAGGAGTTCCCTCGATTACTCATGAATCCCATCATCAGGTCACCACTTTTGTGAACATGGTACCAAATTGGAGTGAAACCTAATACAACAAAACAAAAATTTTGAAAATCGGTTCACAAACGGCGGAGTAATCGTTGAGTATGTTCAACAACAAAATAAAAAAAAAAATATATCCACAGCCGAACATTTAACCTCCTCGTTTTTTGGAAGTCGGTTAAAAAAACAAAGCGCGTTCGGTGTTACTTCTTCATTCGGCTCTTTAAATATATCTGAAGTTACGCCATGTGTACGTACTCTGAGTCTGATTCACTCAGTCCAGCATGGAGTTAGTCTACTGTAAAACGATTATATAATTTTATTCTGTACTACACCATTTTTAGGGTTCCGTACCCAAAGGGTAAAAACGGGACCCTATTACTAAGACTTCGATGTCTGTCCGTCTGTCTGTCACCAGGCTGTAACTCAAGAACCGCTATAGCTAGACTTCTGAGATTTTCACAGATTGTGTATATCTGTTGCCGCTATAACAACAAATACTAAAAACAAAATAAATTAAATACACACACTAGCAAAATTAGCGGAACATAGGTAAAAAGGGTCATAACTTGAACTGAAGTTGGTCTGGCTGTGTGAAATCCTTTTTTATAGGTTTTGCCAGTTTTTATACAATAAAATATTAAATAAAACTGGCAAGTTGACAGGTTTTTATTGCAATTATGCCCTAATAAGTGTTTTTCGATGATTGACGTTGTAAGTGTTCCTGATAAGAATGGCGTATTAGCGGGGTGCTAGGTATGCTCAGCTCATTTGATTGTTTGGTTTTTGGAAGAACACATTGCTTAGATACAAAATTAGTGATTTCCCAGCATCTGCGACAGCTAGAGCTGTAACCACGATAGAGAAAGGTCACACCTACCGTTCGGTCAGTCAGGCCTTAGGTGTGTCGGCTTCCGTGGTCCATCGTAACTTTCAACGCTTCAGAGAGACTGGATCTTACGTTCGGAAACGAGAACAAGGCAGATATCGAGTGACAATGGTTCAGGATGACCATTTTGTAAGGAAACAAACCTTAAGAAATCGACCTCAAACTGCTATGCAGATACAAAACCTGTCGGAACAGGTCCGAGATGTACGTGTAAGTGATTGTACAGTAAGAAGAAGACTCAAAGAAGTTAAATTAAACTCAAAAGTGCCAGCAAGGGCACCAAAACTTGAGACAGGACACCGAAGAGCCAGGCTAAGATTTTCGCGTGAACATCAAAATTAGACAAGTGAGTGAAATTTTATGCTGTACAGTGATGGGAGCAAATTCTGTGTACATAAGAAAAGCTACAGGCCATCACACTTAACGGAAACAGTGGCCTATGATGCCGGCTTCGTAATGGTTTGGAGTGGCATATGATTTGGAGCCCGCATGGAGCTGATGATTATTGATGATGGTACTTTGACAGTACAGGGCTATAGCACAGACATCCTGGAACTGCATGGTGTGCCTTATACACAGTTTTAGGTAGTAATTTCAATTTTATGTGCGTTCATAGTGTAAGAATATCGGGCATTATTACCTAAACGATGCTGGCGTAGCCCAGGTGGAGAGGCCAGCGTGGTCTACGGATGTGGATCCGACTGAAAACGTGTGGCACATCAATGGGTGAACGGTACGAGTTAAAACTCCAGCTCCAAAATGTGTCCAGGAGCTAGAGTTGGCGCTACTGGAGGAGTAGGAGATTATCCTACAGGAAATGATTGACAATTAAAATGCAAGCATGGAATAGCGTATCCAGGCCCTCTTGAGATCCATAGAAGGCATTACACGCTTTTAACATGGCATTTCTTTAATAAAAATGGAGAATTTAACTTAAAAACTTACTACTGAAATTACAAAGATTTTCTTAATTTTTGATTTTTGCTGTTTTTCTTTTTCTATTTTTCACGTTTTTATGCCTTAAATTTATATAAAATATATTTTTTAATAATCAATTAGTAAATAAATAAATTAATATATAAAAAACAGTGAATAATTTTCAAAAAAAATGAAAATTTTGTTATGTTCCTCTAATTTTGCCGGTGTGTTTATTTAAGGGGGGCTCCCATACAACAAACGTGATTTTTTTCATATTTTTTGCTCTTAATCAATAACGGCAAAATATAGGCAATTGAAATGTTCACAAAATACTTAATTGTATTTGTACTTTAATAATTAAGAATAAAATTTAAATAAATTAAATAATTAAGGGGGGCTCCCATACAAAAAATACTATTTTTTAGCCTATTTTGCTCTGTAGTGGTACGGAACCCTTCGTGCGCGAGTCCGACTCGCACTTGGCCGATTATTATCTAAATAAATATTTTTGACTAAAAGGTTGTAATACTAATTTGGTAACTGAATGTTGCAAATAGCATAAAAATTAGTTTAGTTACAAAAAGTTTTATTAATTTGGTTTGGTAAAACATTTTTCAACTTTGAAATAAAATAAAAAAGGATTCTGAAATTTTGTTCCAAACTGTATATTAATTTTGTTTGGTAATTTACAACTGTATGTGCCGTGTGTGCATCAAAATATGGAGTAAACGTTAATTGGGCACTGGACATGCCGATTCCACATTACTTTATAGGGTAGCCAGACCGGAACCGAATAACCGGCAAACAAACAAACGTTAGGTAGTAGCAGTAACAGTTAGGGTACCGTAGTCATCCAAGTTTTGTTGATTACAGAACCGTAAAACGGAACCCTAACCAGCTGATTTTCAGTATATTTGTAGGTTTATAGTTATATAAGTTAAGAGTAACATTGTCCTACAAATAGAACAATCCATATTTGAGAATCATCAAATTAAAGTATGAAATCCTTTCTATCTCTGTTAGCTACCACTTACAAATAGAACAATCCATATTTTAGAACCATCAAATCAAAGTATGAAATCCTTTCTATCTCTGTTAGCTACCACTTTCAAGATTTTTCACAGACAAAAAAGTTTTTTGTCTTATCAAAATGAAGCTACTCACAAAAATTTGCTTGTTAGTAATAAAAAAAAAATAATAAATAAATAAAAAAATTATAAAAAAATATATTAAAATTAAATTAAGAAATTTAAAAAAAAAACCCCGCCAAACAACTTTAAAAAGTAATGAAATAATATTTACTGCCTTTAAGTTCAAATAATTCGTAACTTGTGTAAAGTAATTTTAGTCCATAATTATTGTCACGGTGTGTCGGGGGACCGCCAAGTAAACTACAACATATAACCGCCAAGTCGCTGACTATCTCGATTGTTCGCTATGAATTAATTGTGAAATGAAATCAAATATCTACATTAGCGGTCCCCCGACACACCTTGACAATAATAATTATGGACTAAAATATTACTTTACACAAGTTAGGAATTATTTGTACTTAAAGGCAGTAAATATTACGTAACTTGTGTAAAGTAATTTTAGTCCATAATTATTGTCACGGTGTGTCGGGGGACCGCCAAGTAAACTACAACATATAACCGCCAAGTCGCTGACTATCTGGATTGTTCGCTATGAATTAATTGTGGAATGAAATCAAATATCTACATTAGCGGTCCCCCGACACACCTTGACAATAATAATTATGGACAATAATAATTCCTAACTTGTGTAAAGTAATATTTTTACTTTACACAAGTTAGGAATTATTTGAACTTAAAGGCAGTAAATATTATTTCATTACTTTTTAAAGTTGTTTGGCGGGGTTTTTTTTAAATTTCTTAATTTAATTTTATTTCATACTTTTTAAACTTGTGTTGGTTATAGTGCAGAATTATTCCTATCAACAGAATCATAAGTATTCTCATGATTACCATCTGGCAATGTCCCTTTCGATGAGGCTGTTAATATGAGCCCAAACATAAAACCTCCACTTTGGGTTCATACGAAGCTCGGTTCCTATAGAATCCAGGTGATGCTGCTGCAGCAGCGTGTAAATATTTACTGTTTGTTTACTTCTTACTGGTTGTCGCAATTAAAATGAGCCCAAACACGAAATCACTACCTACTCTAAGTTGGCGAAGAGTTGCATATCCTATTGATTACCAGGTGATGGTGCAGCACCAGGCCAACTTTCCATTATTATGTGTATACTAGGTGTATACTAGGTGTATACTTATATTGTATATTCACAAATGTCACGAACTAGAATGAAATATAATACCCATCAAATGACTACAAGTTACTAACGGCCTTTCATGAACCAGATAAACCCTAATTGTCCAGCACTGAGCAGGCTGATGATGATGAACTATAGCTAAGAACACTCCCGAACATGTCAGCTTTCAAACAAAAAAAACTAGATCAAAATCGGTCCACCTGTTTGGATGCTACGATGCCACGGACAGATACACACAGACAGACAGACAGGCAGACAGACAGACACGTCAAACTTATAACACCCCTCTTTTTGTCGGGGGTTAAAAAAAGTATAAAAAAATAAACGATCGATTTAATTAATCGAAACCCTTACAATCGATTAAATTTTTAACCCATTTTTTATGAAAATAAATTTTTAAAAAATCGTTTTTTTTAATTAATCGAAACCCTTACAATCGATTAAAAAATATCGACAGTCGAAAAAAAACAATCGATTGTTCGATTAATCAATTTCGATGTTACAACAATACTCTCCAACCGTCCTACGTTTTTTCCTTGGTTTTTCGATCAGCATGAGAATCTGACGCGAGTTACACAGTTTTTACCCATCCCACAAAAGTGCTCAACTTTTGTGGGATGGGTAAAACTCAACTTCATTTTAATATTTATAATCAGTATAAACACTCCTCTTCAATACCAGTGAAAACAGCATAAAACCGACAGAACATGCAACCGAATCGACAGCATGTCACGATAAGTAAAGATCACGACGTTTTCGCTCCACTTATAATGGACTACTGCAAAGCAATCAGTGGCGTAAATAAGAAGGCTTTTTAAAATGTAAACTTGAAGAGTTATTCAGTAGTTATTTAATTTTAATTATTATGCAATGGGGCTCGTGCAATCCATTCTTTCGGAACCAACTTCCGAAGAAGCCAATTCGTATTTCCCTATTTTTGCCAATATCGATTATACAGTGCAAATTTTAATTATAAGTGGAAATTTAAGTAAAGGGTATAATGGGATTGACATATCTTCGGATAAAAATCCCTGAATAAATATAGATAAAAAAGACCAATATAACTGAGCAAAAGTTGTCTGATAACAATGTAATATTGTTCAACTTAATGGCAAGTTAATTAATATCATCAGCACTACTTTTCGATAATTGGTAAATTTCCACATCAAAACAAATTAATATCACAAACGAACAAAAAGGAATCCTCTTATGCAAATTGCTTACGAAGTATCAGATATTTAAAGTCAACATTAATTACTGAGTGGGCTTCGCTTTGTGCGGCGTTTTCTAGAACAATTGCTGCTCGTAGTTTCGTTCTTCCCCCCCCTATTTTGTCCCCTGTGGGACTCTTAATTGCTTAAGGATAATAAAGACCAGGATTCGGATCCTGCCTTTATGGCAGACACGCTTTTACGCTTTGTTAAAAGTTTGTGAAATCGTTGCAAGTTAATACTTGAGAATTTTCGTGATGGCACAGCTGTTAGTTATGATTATACTAAATAGGTAGTAATTATATCAAAGTTCCTTAACTTCTCCAGCACTCAGGTATTTCATATGTACGTACTTCAAATTATGAACTTTATGTCAAAATATCTACAAAGTTTTCTTTTCTTCGAATTTGTAGACGCTAGTAAAAGGCATTTTGTGTGGTAAAATCAATAGCGGATATTTAGGGAATACGATCTACTGCTTATGTATAGACGCTTAGGCTGAAAATGAAGAACACACATCACACATCACACTCAAAGTGAAGTTGTTTTGTCAAATAAACCACGTTCTGAGTCGTATCTTGGTAAGCTTTGAAAATTTGAAGCAAAATGCGAAACGTATTTTTTAAACATTGTTAGGCTCGATGTCATTGTTATAGCCATTCATTATCGCCGATTAAGCACTTATCGAGTGGTTTCGGAGCTTTTAAAGAACAAACATGTGGCTCTAATCTCGATTGTCCGTTCGATAGTAAAAACAGTCTAGACTATATATATGTCGCAGGGAAAAGAGGATATCAGGCATTTCACGATATTCCTAGGGATATCACGAACTCCCGGTAGATGCCGAATATTTTTGTTTGTTACGTCTTCTTACTAAAAATATCTAGTGATATGTCATTTCACTAAACTAATTTTTTTTTTAGTGAAACGTCAGAAAAGCGGACATCGCCGAATAAAAATCAAGCCATGCATTTCTCTCGCTTGCTCTGGTATACACACGGGTACTTTGATAGGATCATCTAACATCTGAATCCGACAAGTAAGATGTTAGATGATCCATGCGCCGGATGGGCATGTAAAAAGTCGGTCCTGCGCCTGATCTCTCGCCGGTCGTGTAAGTCTTCCGTCCCACCGGGTTATGCGAGTAAAGGAATATAGAGATTGCTCTTGTGTACTGCGCACTATAAAATTGGCTGCGCACTAAAAAACTCTTGGCCTGATTTCAATGAAACCGGCCACCGTCACCAAAAATAGAGTGGGAGTTATTATTATTATTATCACACGTGTAATGCAACTATAGCAGATCTGAGGGGGCATCACCATATCTATGAATCATACAGTTGAAACCAACTGAGGGTTCTTCATCGAATACTTCAGACCTTTGATTTTTGACGTCAAATGAAGCGGCCGACCAAGTTGAATACTTTTTGTAAAGGCGTTATGTCGATCTCTAGTTTGGTTAGGCTCTTGTACACACTTGGCACAAGTGCTACAGGAACTCCAGCTCTTCGATTATCCTAGTTTTTACGGTTCCGTACCCAAAGGGTTAGTCTGTCTGTCTGTTTCCAGGCTAGACGAGCCGCGCCTACTCGAGCTACGCATTTGTTTCACTCCCACTAGTGCCCGTATCACGTGTGGGAACTAGAGCGAGCGAGAGAAATAAGTGGCTCAATTTTTATTCGGCGGTATCCGCATTTCTGACATTTCACTAGATTTAGTTTAGTGAAATGACATATCACTAGATATTTTTAGTAAGAAGACGTAACAAACAAGAATATTCGGCATCTACCGGGGGTTCGTGATATCCCTAGGGATATCCTGAAATCCCTGATTCCTCTTTTCCCTGCGACATATATAATATTATGTTGTTGTTGTTTATAACTTTATTATCTTGTATATTATTTTAATATGCCAGACATTATATACGGTAAGATAATTAAATAACACAAACTTAAATAATATAATATGAATTTTCGATTATCTACATTAAATGAAGTACATACATATACATATCATACTTTCGAAATTTGGCACATTCATTCAGACGCTGATATAGACTAACAAATACGAAAACTGGGCAGTTCTGCAAATCTTAAACATATACGGGTCGAATAATTGATAACCTCCTTTTTTGAAGTTGGTAAACAATGACACGTCAGTTACACTTGTGGTGTTCGCTCCTATAAATAGGTTGAAACTTCCACGCCGCCAATCACATTTTTCACATCACCAACAAAGTTTCAAGTTCTATTAATAAGCAGCTCATTGACTTCAGGCTTTGGCCAAGTTTGTGAAAAGCGCAGATTGTCGCCTTTATTTATAAATGGGCTTCAACAAAAGATTTTAATGGAGTTCTATCATCCATACTAATCTATACGAGTGTATTTATCTTTATTCTTAGCATTTAACCGCTAAAACGATTTTGTTGGAATTTGGGTTTGTTGGATCTGGATAAGATACGGCCTACGGGTATCTAGAAAAGACAAATGATAGTTTGTATCTCTAAAAAGTTTAAGAACTCCGGGTGATAAATTCGCTGCAAAAAAAGGAACAATATGTATTGTCTAACACTGAAAAAATACCAATAGCAAAAATCACAAAGCTACTAAACTACTACTAAAGCTACGTAATTAGCTCCAACAGAGTTTATTAAAGTTAATTTTCTGACTCGATCTCTCCAATCGACAGCTGCCTCATGGACCCAGTTAAAACAAAAGCTAACACTGATAAGTCAGTAACGTAATGCTATAATTGTGTTCCATTAATTGCGCGCGAAATAAAAAGACCGCCATATTTAATCGCTTCATACACAATGAAACTAAAATGAGCGCGGTCAATTATGCAAATATATTGAAATTGCTGTTTAAATTTTATGTTTTCGTTTGAAACGCCGCTAATAATAGTCGGATATTATTCCGTTTTAAAACTGTTGTCGCATGAATGGAAATAAATTGTGACGGGTGTTAGGCGATTATCACGCTGATGAGACTAATGACATATTTTGTAAGAGCAGGTACACATTGAGTGTTTTGAAGCGCGCGCTTTGCTAACGCGCGTTCTGAGAACCCCGGATTCTATTGAAACATATACATGCAAGCGCGCGTAGAATAATCTCGAGGCCTTGTTTTCGGGGACTTTTGCTTTAAAGGGAAAAATTGTTCTTAAAAAATCACACAATGTAATGACTCAATTAATAAAACTTAACAAAAGTCAAAGTCGTACAAGAATTGCGATATATAATATTGTACTTATAAAATCCTGCGCAAATGAAGTTCTGGAAAATAATAACTTAGTTTGTTATAACTTGTTATAAGCATTTATTTAAATTTTCGAAATTAAAAGAGATAAATTGAAAACCAAACTTGTCCGGTGCTCACAAATCTTAAATATAATTATAAGCACCGGTATTCAGATTAGCTATCACATTTCTCTGTAAATTGGCTTTTGAAAAACTAGTTTAGTAGTTAAACCAAACAAACAGCACAGTTCGGGATGAAAGTGCTATTACACAGGTGGATTCGGAATTACTTCTAGCTATTATACTGTACTCGGCGAAACATGGCGGTAGCGGTCATTGACTCCCTGTCAAAAACTTGTCATTTTCTATCCAAAGCCGAGATTGACAACATCTGATACTTCGTTGTCAATCACGGTTTATATAGAAAATGGCAAGTTATAGACAGGGAGTCAGTGACCGCTATCGCCATGTTTCGCAGAGTACACTATAGAAGTAATTAATAATTCTGAGTCTGTATGGTTAGTGCAAATTCGAATCCTTAACACACTTTTCCACTACATAACATGTTTATAAAAGTCAAGGCAAAAGGCGTCCAAGGTAAACAAGGTGCTAGATTTGCTTCGGGCCTTTTTGACATTTGAGGTGATTGAAAATTTTTTTCTTCATCTTTCCTGTCACCATATTCGTAGTTTAAAAATCTTAGACGATTAACGCAATGCGTAGTGCGATTTTGTATTTTGCGACAGCAATGTAAAAATCGAAAATTATACAATATGTTCTACCAATCGCCTGTTGAATTGCTGTCGCATACATAATCATTAATCACCCTGCCGAGATATTATGTCACTGTGTTATCTGACGCCAAACCTAGACATTATTGGCGAGTGTTTGCCGTGAGCAAAACATCCGCAAACGAGCCGCTATCGATTTGAGGAAATGGCCTATAAGTAGGCACAAATAGGCCACATCAGATAAGTGTTAGCTTTCCTCGCCACGCCACTTGATTGATGCCTTCATTGCCCCCATGCCGCGCGAACAAGATGGCAGCCGCACACAAAATGGCGGCATTTTAAACATGGCGGATTAAAAATTCTTGTTTAAAAATGTAATGGAATGGTCACACGATATTATTTAATTTGTTATTTATAGAAGATTAAACTTTAAACAAAATATAAATGTTATAAAACGTGCCTGATTGACAACAAAATGATAATGTTGACTTTAATTCATTCATTATTATATTTATTTTATTTATTTATTTATTTAAATCAGGCTACGTAGGGTGATTTAAATAAATAAATAAATAAATTATAATAGCGATGATAAATAATATAAGTAATCCTTTTTAAATATTTGCTAAAACAAACAGTAGAGTTCGCATTCGATGTTTCCTCACTGTTACTGTAACAATAATTGAATTTATGTTATAAAATACATGCAATATCTACCGGCTTAACTGAACTTAACTGACTTAAACTGACTTCTATCTATCGTGTTTATTATAAATTTAAAACTACAAATTTAATCGATTTTTCATTATTAAAAAATATCACTAAAATATTGGACATCTGTTTATCGTTTTAGTGATATTTTTAACTTTATATTCTTGTTGTATTTAAAGCAAATGGCGTCCCAAATAGATTGCCACTAAACCATCTAAAGCTCGTTTTAAAACCATTACATTGCACAAATGTAAATTCCAATCCCCTTACGCCGCTGAAGGGTTAGTCTTTACAAACTTTTGAACTAATGAAAATCTTATTGGACTGCACTGGGGTCGATTCGACCCCACAAATGGTTAACTGTATTACGGACGGATCGGTGCCTTTGATTCGCACATCAAAGAAGAGCGTGTCTACGCCGGGCCAGATCTCTTGTTTCTGCTCGACAGTTGGTAAAGACCCGGGATTCCTCTCCGTTGGGTTTTTGGGGCGATTTGTGCAGCCGGGGGTTACAGCTGTATGTTTAACTATGATCATAAAACAGCAGCAGTATGAGATATAACACCAGCGACGTTTATTGAAGAAATACGTATCGTATATGAAAGATCGCGGATAGTTTGAAGCACTCACTCAGTCGCTCGTTAGCTATTAACTAGTTGCAAGTTATTAGTTACAGACTTGGAGTACCCCGTTAAACGTTGCGTATGTTTATTAGCTATTACTAATTACTAATAATTAAATTATTAAAGTTTTATTTCGACAGCGCTGGAACAATGGTAGAATTTCTAAGAGTTTGTGTGTTTTAATATTTCTATTAGGCCTACTTTACGACCGAAGGTACAGGCATTCGAGTTTTACGGGTGCATGTAGCTTAGAAAATAATAAAAAAAAACTTGAGAGGTGTCTTGACACCTCTCAAGTTTCCCTTGGGACACCCGAATAGAGCCAAGTTATTTCTTATGTACAACAATGAGTTTCTAAAATACTAGAGTGGCAATGTCTTACAAACGATTCTCACAAATGCGTAACCACTTGATAGCCCAAAAGACAATGTCACTTCATAGTGTTATTATGTCATTATGTATGGCAGATATGCCTGCAGGCATCTTCAAAGTGGTGACGCGTTTCTGTCGTAGACTGCCAATCTAGTTACGTTAGTAACATACAATATCATTGATGTACAAAAAACCTGTACTATACACTCAACAAATGAAAAATCATCGCTAAACAACACTGCTTAGTGCGAAATAGAAAGACGAAACGAAAACAACTTGCTTTCTATGAGAGAGAGTGCGACTAAAGCGACACAAAAAGTGTCGTTACAACTTTCCAGTTTTTTTTTGTCTAGCCCTCTTTCTCAACGTGCGATAAGGAACTTCGTTCCAAAACGAAAGATCTGAAATTACATCGTGCCTTCTGTAAAAAAAAAAACACTTCATTTTTATGTCCGCTTATACCAGTGAGGGTACAGTGTACACAGTGTACGTAACTCCAGCGCTCGCTAAATTTTAAACAGAAATGTTTCCTGAATTTAAAATCGGGACGAATAAACGAACTCAAATAAAACGTTTACGTAAAATGCGAGCCACAAAAGATCATTGGAGTAAGTTTACGGAGGAGCAAAGTTTAAACTGTGTTTAGTGGCAATTCGGAAGCTGATTTCAACCCCCCGCCGCAGACGGGGCCGGACAGCACCGCACACACATCGCACGGCCATCCGGACCGCACACACATCGCACGGTTATCCGGACCGCACACTATTTGTACGGCGCACCGGGCCCGAACCCCACCGTAGTCTATTTGTCCGTCTCCGCATCGCAGCCAATAAAGCACCCGGTTAATTCGCGTTCCGCTCGCCTGCCAACTTGCGTCGAAACTAAACCAATATACTTCTTAAAATTACCGTGGGGGGAGAGGGTTACGTAAGAATGGGGTGGAGGGAGAGTTTACGTAAAGCCACGTGACTTCGGTTTTGGCAAGCGTCCGGTGAGTTCGAGCATCCAAACAGATTTAAGCTCGATGGTCCCGTTACGTGAAAAACTGCAGTAGTGTTGGCCCGCACGGTATCGATATTAAAATATTAATTGAATATTATGCGATTCGATTAGCGGATTTTTTTCGGCAGCGGTGAAAGCAATTTCATTGACCGACTGGCTACGGTCCGTGTGCTAAACATAGCCATTTCGTATTCATAAGTTTTAGATCGTGTTACACGTTACGATTATTTCTTATTACAGGAAAAAAATCAATGAAACTAATAGAGAAGGAAATAAGAATTTTTGGTGGTAAAATAATAAGAAAAGTATGAAATTAAAATACAAACAGTACAATTACATTCTGGGTTCGTGGAACACGACCTAAACGAAAATATTACGAGACGTCGATTTAAGTAACTCACAAAGCAATTCGGTCGTCGTTGGTCAATTGTTTTCCCGAGCGTCGTCTTTGGCGGGCGCCCAGCGACGTGGCCGGGGTCGCGATGAGCGGCCGCTCGCTGCTGGAGGGTTAACGTTGCAGTCCACTGCATCCAAATATACAGTTATATAGGGTGTAGCAAAACTAAATGACAATACTTTAGTTTGTGTATGTGTCCCTTATATAGAGTTCACTGTGAAAGTAGCACCGCTGAAAGCGCATTTGTTTTTGTAATTTGTATGGGCAAGCGCTCCAGCGTCATTACTGCCATACTGTTATAATTTTACTCCACGGTGACGATTAACGAAAAATCGTGAACGGCAAAGAAATTGATTACTATCTAGATACAATAACAAATTATTTTTGCTCATGTTTTGTTACTTTATACGTTGATATTTTTTATTTGGGTTATTAGATTTAATTAAATTGAGTTAGTCTATTATATTAGCTTGAACTCCAACTAGTTTTTATATTGTGCTTGACATATTTTTATTTAATTAAAGATACATACCAAAAATATAAAATGAATATTTAAAATTCATTAACACGTAACATACCGTGGTAGAAAAATCTGTTTCGTACTCGTCAGAGTAATAATAATATAATAATTATATCTATGGACGCTTCACACCACGTCAGTCTGGCCCCGTGCTAAGTACTCGAAGGACTTGTGTTACAGGTACCAGACAACGGAAATATATTTAATACTTTTATTTTATACATATATTTAAGATTTTTATTATATCATACTTATATTTAATACACATCCAGACCCGGGAACATTGAATACTTTTTGTTCCGTCGGCGGGATTCGAACCCGCGACCCCCGGCTTGAGCTGCCATACACTCAACCAATTGAGCCACAGAGGTCGTCGGTAATTACGCATTGTTGTCATTTTTCGGAATTGAAACAGTTTTTTGTATCAAAACTTTCAATTTACTAAATAATTTATTATTTTGGTCGTTGACGCACAAACCTAAGATAATACTTTAGGATTTGTATGTGTCCCTTATATAGAGTTCACTATAAAGGAGCAGCGCCAAAAGAGCATTTTTTAATGATTTGTATGGGCAAGCGCCCGAGCGTCATTAATTTTTCTATACAAAAGTAAAAAATATTTACTCTTCTAGCTAAGCTAGCGAGTCTATCTACCAAATATATTTTAATATTCCACTTTGTATAGAAGTCTTATTTCCTATTAATAATCTAGTGATTGAAAATTGATTAATTTAACATTTTTAATTTATCGATTCAACACATCATTAGCTATACGTCACGTTATCATCGTCAGTGGTTATCCATAGTCGTTTTACTTGAGTGGACTCCATTTCAATGGCTTGAACATTACACCTCCTGACTTCCCATAATACTCTTGCCTGCTAAGTTATTATTGAAATGTTTGTTACTTGTTACTTTTTATTTTTATTTCTTGTTCATTTTTAGTTAGCCTAGTTACAGTTCATATTTTGGACTACTGTTTTGTATTCCCATGTCAACATCATTGTAACTGTTCTGTGTTTTCGTTTTTTTTTCTTTTATTTTGTAATGTAGTGTGGTGTAATGCCCAAAGTTCTTGAATAAATGTTTTATTATTATTATTATGGCTCCGTATTACATTAATTATCGCAACTTCCTTAAAACTGTAAGTGGTTTTAAACTCTATTTTGTATAGTATTAGGCAGATATTTCTTTGGAATAGCGTTTATAAGACCTACTTTCCTCTGTCTTTGCATTTCGTTGAGTTAGGTATTAAAGTGAATGTTTTATTGGGTGCTGCGCGAGATATCTTTCTATTTAATCCTTCTGAGACATCCTCAGCTCATTCAAAGAGAGAAAAGTGGAAAATATATAAATATTAGAAAATATAAATATATCTTGAAGGAACAGCTACTTTAAGCAAATTCAGGAAACGTCAATAAAGGGTTTAAGAAATGAAAAGATAAGCGGCTCCAACATAACTGTACACACATACACAACTGTAGACATTTCACAGTATCTTTCCCTATGGGATTTCCAGTAAAGCTTTAAAAATTGTTTTATTTCTCAGTAAATTTGAATCAAATCTTTTCAGAAAGTCTACGTGATGACCCAAAGATATGTAAGGACTGTAAAACTATGTAAAGTCGGTGGTTAAAACTAGATTTGATGTGAATTATATTTCTCATTCCGCATCGCTCGAGCTGCTGCAAGTTCGCTTATTTTCCGCACTATTAACTTTACAGTGAGTCTACGCTTTTTAGCGCTACGCCGTAGTGTGCTACGTTTCTCGTAGAGGCTGTAGCATCATAGCTCGTAGCAGATTGTATGGCCGTAGCTCGTAGCAGCTTGTAGCTACGTAGCTCGTAGCAGCTTGTAGCATCGTGCCTCGTAGCGGATATTCGTAGCCGCGTTCGTAGCTTGTAGAATTAATTATTCGTATCACGCTACATTGCTACTGCTTTGATATATTTTATCGCTCGGTAAAAGCATTTTAAGCATTGTGAGTGCCCACAGAAATACACAAGAAAAAATATTATTTATATAACGCGTACGTACGCGATTCGATTCCAGCAAATAGTAAATTCTCACGGGCCATTGCGCGGCGTTCGAAACATTCTCGCCTTTAAATTTAGTTAATATTTCACGTGGCGCCATCTGGACGCCTTTATATTTTTCTTTTGTACCTTCGCTCAGTACATTTTTCGCTGTAGATCGTTCATCTTATAATACTCGAGAATTTGTACGAGTAAAGAGTTTTTATATGTTTTATTGCGTTAATATTTTCAGCGGTGCCGCTTTATGGACCGGTGGAGAAAATATGGCGCAGCTGTACCTGGGAGATGGTCACAGACCAAATATGGATTACTCAAAGCAATGGTTTCAAAGACGCGTCTTTGTTGTTTGCTCCCTAAACCCATCTGCTATTTAGTGCATTGTACTTATTTTTTGATTAAAATGAAATGGATATTAGTGGTTAAATATTTTTATGTGTGAGAAACAGTCTGATAGGGTAAACATCGCAAATTGCGCAACTTAAACCGCATCGTACCGAAGCCACCCCAATTATCGTATCCTCGACAGAATTTCAGACAAAGGAGGACGGTGTCCCCTTCGGAAAAAAACGCTACAAGTTAATAAAAAACTTCCGACTCACAATTAAACGGACGCATTTTTAATAAACTGTCACTTGAGCATCGACGAATTATCGCGTTGTCGGACAAATTGAGGGGGGAGGTTGTCCCCCTAGGCAGGGAGGGGGGGACAAGGCAAAACAACCGCGCGGCGTAATTGCTTCAATTTGCCACAAGCACAGCCGCGGAGGAGATTGCTAATGACGTCACCTACTGTTTGCCCGCGGCGCTTTATATGGGACGACATTTTCATCGGAATTTTTTGGAAAATTTTATCGGTTCTTGAAAATTATTAAAGGTGTTATATCATATCAAAAAATTACTATCGATTTATGTTGTTTTTGGTTGTGTCTTAAATGAATAGCGTATAGGATCGGCCTGGAAAGCCTGAAAAGTCAAATCTCTCATTTGAGATAAATGGATCAACTATTAAATCATACATTAGCTCTTTAGAAAGCGGAGAAAATCGTGAGTCAGTATGAAACCATAAGCTTAAAACGTTCAAGCTCAAACGAAGTTTGTCATACCCAAGTTGGTTATCTCACAATCGGCGATAAGTTTCTTTAACTTCGAAACTGGGATAGATTTACCTCACCTGGAGGTGAGTAATAGCTTCCCTCATAGACACTGAGGATCGTTACGTAAACTGTTTAGAGATTAAATCGCTCTAGTGTTGTATGCTGATAGCGGCGATCACATAATGTATAAGTAAAATTATTTGAGCACTTTGTACGTTCACTCGTGATATCCATTTTTTGTCTAACTTTTCACTATTCACTGGATCAGTTCTTATTACTTAGGCGCGATTCAGAATTGCGCACCGTTTGGACTGCTACAGCGTTATTTCGAGCATGAAAAATTCATGTCACTCGATGTTTATGCCTAAAGAATAAGCACACTTTCAATACAATCAATTCAGCTAATTTGGAGGACTTTGGCACCAAACAGCGCGGTCCGCGAATTTTATATTTAAACATAATAATGAATATTTAGAATATCGATACCGTGACGCCTTCGTCGCTATCGATACGGTGGAGGCGCGAGCGTTGCGCGGACACAATTAACGTTTGTGCCGAGTTTTCTTGCGAGTGGGAAATAATTGCGATTGAGTTGCGGGTTCCGCTGTCTGACGCCCCGCTCTTTAATTGGTGCTTAATGGAGAATTCATACCGCGAAATATTTTAACAGGGCGGCTGAGAAATCGCGTTATACAAAAAATTTTATGCTGATGTCTTTTAGGACGGTGGAAAAGGCTTTTAAAGCAGGCTTTTCATGAAAAATTTTCCGATGCAGGATAGTTCATTCGAATTTTTTACCTTTAAAGGTTAATTAACCATATTAAGCAAAGTTTAAAAAATACATGTATATAATAATATTGTTTTTTTTCACTGACTGGCCTGAGTAGGAAGCAGGCAGTTTGTAGAATATAATTGATATAAGAAGCATAACAACAACCCAATAAATTGAAAGAATTTTAGGTTTGATTCCATTAACAAACAAAAACAACAAATAAACAAAATTAAAGCGAAAGTTTGTGTGCGAATAACATTTTAAGAAGATTATTTGTATTTAGGGGCGAGATCCGTGCTGTCGACAAAATATAAAATATTTTTATTTGTTTCAAAAATAAAAAATGTTAAGAAGTTACTGTTCTAAAGGTACAAATTCCTTACATTTACTAGAATGTGTGCGGAATATGGAATATAAACAAACAATGAACAACAAATTTTATTTGCATGAAACACTAAACACATAAACATCATCAAATTTAAGCCAACAACGTTCGATTAAAACTTACGTAAAACATAATTAATTGAAAATATTATATATCGCTTCGTGTCGATACTTCAACATAGAACACTTCACATCCCTACCGCAAAGTTCCGAAGCAGGATTCGGATGAACGGCACTTAATTAGAAGAAAACTTTGCAGTCATCGGCTGAGGAGGTTTCCGCAGCGGTGGGGGGCAAGGGGGGGAGTATCGATCTACCGCCGAAAGTATTCGGATACTGATAATATCGAGCGGAGCATACTTTGATAGTTTAAAGTAGCCGGGGCGCGTATTGCCAAACTGTATACTGACCCAGACGCCCATAGTCTGTACTGAACTACGTCGCGCTCATTGAAAATTGGAGCAAAGTATATACGAGCTCAGACCAATCTGAGTAGGTATGCACTTTGCTCGCTTGTATGTAAAGCAAACTGTGACATGCGAATATCTGTAACTACCTATACAATGTGTTTAATAATTTCCCGTATATTTTTGTTATGTTGTTGTGTGTGGTTGTTATACCTATCCGTGAAACTGAACAACTTTCCCTAAAACATACCTATTGTGAATTATTTTGGGTTATAACGAAAGAAAACCCGTTGTACGAGTAAGTATTTTGAAAAATTTGAACTGTAAAAATTTGAACTGTAACAATTATAGGTACAGGCTGTTAAAAAAAAATGTAAGTGTTTCCAATGACAGTATTTATTAATTTTTCATAAGAAAGATGTACTGACTGACACAATAAATTGTACCTATTTGTAATCGATGTTCACTGAAAATAATAAAGGGTTCCTTCAATCAACAACAAACAAATAAATTAATGAATCAAGAACAGAAAAATGTCATAATTACTATTTTTGTTTTTTGCCTGTATTGTAACATCGAATTTTTTTTACATACTACACCAGACGCCGAAAAGTATGGACGTCTGGACTCGTATGTATTTTGCTCAAGTATTTTAAAGCAAAATGTATTTCGATTCAGACACGCTCTGAATAGGTATACAGTTTGCTCTTCAATAATAAAGGCAAACTGCGATCGAACTCAGAGCAACCCCGGTCTGGGTCAGTATACAGTTTGGCAATACGCAGCCGGGGCGCACTTAGCGAGTGCTTACCTCATCTTCTGACGCACATTGAGTTTCGATAGAAACTTGGAGTATATAATTCCTGGAAGATGGAACTTCTCTCGGGATTCAACAGTGCGTGCTTACGATGAATAAAAGTTAGATAGAACGATCCGAATAATTTTGGGGGACATAGTAAATTTGATAAAAAATATGCTGCGGTTGCAGGTGTCTTGTTTAAAACAAAATGTTGCAATTGATCTCCAATTCGAGTGTCCATGGGCGACGGTAGTTGCTTACCATTAGGTGACACGTTTGCTCGTTTGCCCCCTTATTCAATAAAAAAAATCTCGATCGCGTTTATTCTTATTTCCTCTAGCGAAGAAAACCATACATCGAAGCTGCAGCTAGCAATGCCGCATTACAAAATATGGTACTGAAGGCCCTGCGTTTACTTCAGTCAGTCGAGAGCTGGCACATTTCCACTGCCGATTGACATTTCGAGCTAAAATCTGGGGCAAGTGGAGCCGAGTGCGACGGCATCCGTTCGTTAAAGACACAATAAGACCTTTTTACGATGGCCCTTATTATGGAAAGCGAAGAAATAGCGAAGACAGCAACCCGTTAGCGCAAAATCAACCTAATTAATGAGAGCTACGATTCAAACTGCTTTGTTATTGCGGAGGTTCATGTTTCCCGGGGGATCGGATGTCATAGAAAAATATTGTCATCGTCTACTCATTAAGGTCTTACAGAATTGTTTCTTAAATTAAAAAAAATATATTATTTTGTGATTTGTGACCATTAGACTGCTATTACAAAAACTTGAGATTAAATATAGTAGTACCTATTAGATGACGCCCGCAACTTCGTTGCGCCAAAATTAGTTTATCGCGCGGGAACCGTACATATTTCCGGGATAAAAAGTATCCTATGTCCTTTCTCGGGACTCAAAGTATCTCCATACCGAATTTCAGCAAAATCGGGTCAGCGGTTTGGCCGTGAAGAGGTAACAGACAGACAGACACACTTTCGCATTTATAATATTAGTATGGAAGTATGGATTAAAATGTGTAAAATAAAAGTTCCACAATGGATATCATTTCGATGTAGGGTGTGGAAATTTTTATATAATTAAAAAAAAACACTAATCATGATGACATAATAATATGCTTGTTTTATATTTATAAGCTTAATAATAAATATTATTATAAATAACGCTGTAATAAGTTTCAACTCTCAACAATATTAGCATGTTCGCATATTTCAAATACAAAAAGGCTGGAAGGAAAGAGTCATTGAATAAGTTTTACGAGGCACCGGCTTTCCCGCGCTTTTCCGCGCTCCGCTTAATAAATTATTTTAATTAACTCCAAGAGTTTCGTTCATTTGAATTAAATTGTTTGCTTATTGTTTAGCGATTGTCATTCGAACGTTGGCGCCCAACGTGGGGCCAACGAACCCTCCATACGGGTTATATAAAGCCGATTTGTGCGTTAAGTACTTTTATAATTTATAGATGATATATATAGATAAAGTATCCAAATTTCAACAAAATCGGTTCAGCAGTTTGGGCTTGAAGAGGTAATAGAGTATAGACTGACAGACACACTCTCGAATTTATAATATTATATAATGGATTGCAATTTGCACAAATTATTATTGAGATTAAAATTTTATGAAAGGGTTCATATGGTTCATATTTTATGTTATGTTCCTCGATATCTGAAAATATTTAAATAAATAAATAAATAAACGTTTATTCACCCTTTTTGACCAATACACCACAAGAATAATACAAATTAAAAACAAAAACAAAATAGAATGTACATACCCACAAGATTACAAATAATTTCGACAGATGCAAATAGTACAAAACAATCCACAATAAAATATGTTACAAGCAAAGAAAACGATAAGTATTAGTGTATTTCGCAGAGTCTGCATTTTATTAAATTCATTAATATGCGAGGTGCATTGTTTAGCGCATATTTACAAAAATAAAATTGGCATTCATGTGTGTATTCTCGTAACTATTATTAAATTGCCGAATTCCGTCATTGACCGCAACGGACTTCTATCAAAAACTTTTCGGCTCTGTGATTGGTCTAAATTTTGACAGTCAACCAATCACAGAGCCTGAACCGTGTCTTGAGGCCGAGATGCATCGTGAGTACTGACCAAAAATACGGGCCTATGAGCGGTAATATCGTATTTTGCATACTCGATGTGAACTGATCATGAAGTATAATCATTAATCACTTAGAACTCGTAAATAGTTGGAGATTGTCATACTAAGAGTTACTCAAAGTTTTCCCGATGAATTTATAATACTTAGTCTGTTTTCTTAAGTTAACAGAATACAGTGCGAGCATTTTTCACTTAGCTCCTAGACTAGAAAGGTCAATGACCGCTGGTGCTACCGTAAATTATTTTCACTATAAAACATGATGGTAGTTAACGTGAAGTATGAATACTCCTTTGATAATTGCGGCAACGCCTCGTGTAACTATATGCTAAATATAAATGCGGACTCAAACTAAAACGGTATTAACATACAACTAAAATAATATACTAATATCAATCCGGATTTTGGCTATAAAATCACATATATACTTACACGTAAACATAAAATAATACCTTCTAATTCAGATCGAGTGCGAGTCTGGGGTAATTTTTGCGGTCGTAACCGTACTGGTAAGTCGCCGACACCGCGAAATATGGAGCAAACAGCTCCTCGGGCACACATAATCATATCTGACGAAAAATGCGGGTGCGGGGACTCGTGCGGCGGCCATCTTTACGCTAATTTTCCACTATAAGTCTGTTCAGATCGTTTTGCCGCGGTATATGAGAGTGGTCTTTATCTCGTAGCCATAAGGGTGAGAAGAACTTTGAACTTTTGTTTTTGGGATTCTGTGTTTGTTATTCAGCAGCATAGATTCAGCGTTAATAATATAACATCTTGTTTACCTCATGAATTATGATGTATAAATATTTTACACAGATTTTAATTGACTTTCTGAAAACGTGTTTCGGCTTATTATTATAAATACTAATTGAGAAATTTCGAAATTCAAAGTTGTTTTTAGATGGTCTCAATATTTTTGTAGTAATTTTTCATGCTCGTCACCCTTCGATCACTAATATACAAGATACACAATCCGCGGCAAAAAACGACCTCACCAAAAGAGCACCAAACTCAACATTCTGGTGCACTTTTGATTTAGTAGTGCTCGAACGCTCCGCCGGGAAACATGCCTCGGTGCGCGTTTAATAATTGTAGAAATCATACGTCTAAAACCAAAAAAAAGGATGGAATTTCATATTTCCGGTAAGTATTAATTTTATCCTAATATATTTCTTACAATTGTATTGTAAATATTGGTATTTCTTTAAGAAATCACCAAAAGACAGTTTTAAAATTAAGCTGTAAATAAATCAAAACCAGGTATAAACCATCTCAATTGCGAATACTCATACTAAAGGTACTTATCGTAGTTTATCATGCCCACTTGAAATGTTCGGGTTATAAGCTATGTTTCTGTTCCATTTGATGGAGTCGCTATTACTATTATTTTTTTATTGAGGATTTTTTTCAGGTTTCCTCGAGATCCAGTTAGATGTGGTAATAATATTATGTTCCCATCTTCGATCAAATATAGTTCCCATTAAGGACTTTTTAAGTAGGTTAAAAAGTATGGGCGTTGGGTGATGTGAGTTGTCCTTTGTGGCCTATCGGAAAATGTATGTACACTTATGTATATTTTGGTTAATGATAAAATTAGACATAACTTTAGAACAACATAATATTACAAGTAAAAAATAATTACTCCTCACTTTATACATTAAACTTCGGAAAAATAAAAAAATGGACTATTAAAATTATTACAAATTACAATCAACAAAAAAAATTTGAACAGTTCGACTCCACTCATACTTCACTTCGCCCTGTTCCAGCGGCGAATTTCGGTCGTAAAATTGGATTTTTTTTGGCACTATACAAATTTGAACTTAAATCATATACGCGGATGGTTGAATTTAGTATGAAGCGTGCATCGGACGTAAACATTTTATTGCTTTGTAAACACAAATGTTCATTGTTTTATAAAAAGATCTTTAATAATTACTATAATTAAGGTTGATTTTAGATAAATGTATACTTCATTAAACTCTATTACTCGGGGACAGATTTTCGAGAGGTTTTGTATGAGACTGTGTATCTTGTATATTAGTGATCGAAGTCGTCACCCGCTTAAAAACATCCTCGAGCTAGCCATTGTTCTGGGCAACAAAGAACTGTGAACATCGAGTGTCAGCCGTCTAAACGATAAAAAATAATGCAGATTCACTCCGGGCCGGCGGAGTAATGTGAGATCGTTACGGGGATAACAGTTTTCCCGATGATACCCCGCGCACAAAAACGACAAACTTCAATGTAAATCTTTACTATTAAAATCCATACTAATACTAGCTAAAAGCCGATCTTTGCGAGGACTCGCATCGTCACACCTTAACTGACTGATGATAACACATTTACATATAAATAAAATTACTATGTTACAGCACAAATCAATAGGCGTGATAGTTTTTCCGTAAAGTGTACCACAAAATGTACAGGTTGTGGGATATACCAGATTATAAATGCGAAAGTGTGTCTATCTGTCTGTTACCTTTTCACGCTCAAACAGCTGAACCGATTTTGCTAAAAGGCGGAAAAACAAATTTCCGTAAATATGTTTGAATTCACCGATTTTTTTCAGACTTTTTATGTTTTCAATGCATAGCGTATTGTCAGTAGTGTACGACGGGTTTTACCCACCTTGACGATATTGCCCTTCGTTAAAAAGTAAGAGATTCTCTCGTTTGAGAGTTCCATCTCGCGGGCCGGTCGCTGCTTTATGGCGCGCCCTAACCGCCGAAATTGCTTAATGTCGCATGAATATTGCATTTTTTTTGCCTCAAATCACCTGGAATTATCTTTAATTTAAATTGCCGGAGAGGCCATTACTTTTGAGAGTAGCCTTGAGAGATAAGCAAAGAATTTACTATAGCTTCGGGCTTTTTAAAATGCACAAAGAACTTAAAATAACAACGCATACAAATTATACCCTTAGAGCCGGTACACATCCAATGTGTACCGACTCTAATGTCGGCACTACAAATAGGCGAACGCGTTAGCCAACGCATTGGCCAACGCGTCGGCCAACGCGTTGGCCTATATGTAGTGCCGACAAAACGCGTCGGCCAACGTCTAAATACCTACCGCCAACGCGCGAGTCGCCCGTTCTACACATTGGGCCGACACGTTGGCCAACGCGTTGGCCAACGCGTTCGCCTATATGTAGTGCCGACATTAGGGTCAATTCAGACCACAAAGCGACGCGTAGATGCATTTCTAAATTTTTACTGAATTGACAGATTTCGTGAGCGTGAGACGTCTTGCAAATCTGTCAAATACATACTTTGGAAATGTATCTACTCGTCCTCGCGTTGCGGTCTGATTTAACCCTTACGAGTTACACTACTGCATAATATAATTGTAGTGTGGTGATATTATAAGCTGGTTATATATTGATTAACCTTATACGTCTGTAGCCGGGAGCATTCCTCGTGTACGTGTTAACGGGAATTATATTAGAGCGATTGTTTGCGACTTCGGTAGCGAGGCTGCCGAGTTAGTTCGGACGTCCAACTTCCTCCGTAGTTTTATACAATTACACAGCTACTTTCTGCTACTTTACATCTGAAGATACCAATTTTAATGCTACTTCGTTTTGATCCAGTTTTTGTAAGTAAACAAACTCAGTGCTATAATGTTATTAATTTATTGCAACAAGTGTGCTGGCGTATTTCTCATAGAAACAAAGAAGTCAAAAACAATTATTCTTTCAGCGCTGCTACTGTCAAAGTGAACTCTATTTAAGGGATATAATATGCTCATCCTAAAAATGTGGCCCTTATAATTATAGGGAGTTTAAAATATAGAATTAATTTATATGTATATACTTATTAAAAAAAAGTCCATGGCGTGTAGGACTACAATTAATTAAAACTAATAATATTATTTCAATTATCCTTGGTGCGAAAAATCTAAATTATAATAAAATAACAAAAAAAGGATATGGGCGAACAGCCCATAGACGACCCCAATTTTATAAATAAATAAAAAAAATATATAGAATTAATGGCCTAAAATATTAAGTAAGTACTAATTTGTTTTGTTACATCTTCTATACAATGGCAAATTAAATTGTTCGAATTTTAAACACTTTATTCAGTGAATTTACGGTGCATCTATCAGTAACGTTATTTTCTAAAGTTTGTCTTTTGTTTTTATCGAGCGTTTTGGGAGTAACTTAACATATTTTGATCAAGAGGCAGAATCTCTTGACATAGGATCGGTCATAAAAAGTTATGTTCGGCCTCTGTTCTATATAATGGAGATTGGAATCCTTGAGCTCTTTTATTATGTGTAATATAATTTAGAAAAGTCTTTCGATTGAAAGATCCGGGGTTCGATTCTCATACCTTGAATGTCGATTCGATTTTAAGCTGTATCCTTTGTGCGTGTGAGAGCATATTTTGTGAGATAGAGTGAGATAGAGCATATTGTTGTTAAGGTCGTTATTCCCACCACTAGTGACAATTTTTTAGATATTTTACACCACATTCACAGCAAAACCGTATTTCCTCGGCATTTCTTTAATATAGAAAATGAGTTATTGCTGCAATATTAAGATCGTAAATACAAGTGCATTACAGGATATTTGTTTAGGCTCGCGACTGTTTCGACAGTGCCGCGTGTTTGCGCCCAGCCTTAGGGGACTCGAGAGTGCTTTCTCCCAACGATTCCTGATGAGACATTCCTTCTTTCTTCGCGTAGAAAATATACTGGGAACCGTACATTTTCCCATGAGTATCGGCATTCGGCGATAGAAAAACTATTTTTCTCGCCGTCAGCTTCCCGCAGTTGTCACATTTTGCTAAAAATTTTCTTTTTTTTCGTTTCCAAGCATATTCAGTGATAATGAAAATTCCATGAAAGCTTTAAATTATCTATGAGTGGGTTAGTTTATAAAAAATGTCATGGCACAGAAAATTAGTGGCTTCCAATAATACCTACCTAGTTTTATTTAACGTAGAAAGTCAAAACAAGTTTTAAACACTATGTTGCAACAGCAAAACTGCATAACCATGATAACATAATACTGTTACGATGAAACTAAATCATATTCAAATTTTGATACAAATTTTTGCCACAGTCTCCGTAAACTCGCGTGGCAAAGTTGGTCGTATACAAATTATATATTGAATAAAGTTTGAACAAGACGGAGCGAACTTCGGCTGGATATGCAATATCCCAGAATGTGTATTAATATTGTATCATCATCGCACGGCTCATGCGATCATTATTATGCATTCGTGGGTTCGACTGTATGGTTGTCTATCAAGAATAAACTGTACTTATAACAAGTTGTACTTATAAAAAAAAAACTGTATTTTAAAAAGATAAAACCAAATTGTACGTAATTGAGAATTAAAATTCCCTATCTCAAAAACTACTGAACCGATTTTGATGAAACTTGCAGCATTCCCTAAGTTGAGCAATACCTACTACAATAAAAAAAGAACCATTTAGATCGGACTTGTAGTTCCGGAGATATTCGTGCACAAACATAAAAACATACATACATACATACATACATACATACATACATACACTTTTGAAATTTGGCACATTTGTTCAGAAGCTGTTATAGATTAACATATACAAAAACTGAGCAGTTCTGGAAATATTACATACATACGCGTCAAATTGATAACTCCCTTTTTTTGAAGTCGGTTAATAAAACTGACACATAAAATTCCCTATCTCAATATCTACTTAACGTATTTTGATGAAACTTACAGTATTCTTTAAGTTTAACAATACGCAGTATAACAAAAAAAAATTACGTACTTAAATCGGACCTGTATTTCCGGAGATATGCGAACACAAACATAAAAACATACATAATATAATTATTAAGTATACATAAAATGTACATGTAAAAATTTCAAAAGTGTATATGTATGTCATACGTGTACACTTTTGAAATTTGGAACATTTGTACAGAGGCTAATATATTATGTAGATATACGGAAACTGGGCAGTTCTGAAAACCATACAGGTTGAATTGAGTTGATTAAAAAGGTAAATAAGGAATCAAAAGCTTAAAAATACACACCCTGAAGATGATTCAAAAGGACGTTCAATTAATATATGATGGGACACTCCCTATTTCCTTTAAATAACCACCAACTGAGATATTTATACGGGAATCACATTTCGATACAAATAGCTTTACCGAAAAGTCGTTTATAATGGCATGCAAATATTTTCACATTTCTTTATATTATATACACATTTAGCGCCGGTCTCAAACAGACGAGCGGCTCGTGATGGATTTACTCAATATAGGCCCGACCAAATGGAAAAAATTGATGGCCGTAATGTGGAACTGTGCGCTTCGGTGCGAGTTCAGAAGACTAATTCTCATTCTGCGAATTTTTGTCGTATTGACGAATAAATTTTGTCATTACTGTAGAGTGCAGAGTGTAGAAAAATATATGTATTATGTACATTTTATGTATTATAAAATCGATAAATAAACTTTTTTTATGCAAGCGAATTTTTGTTGAGCGTGAAGTTACCGAGTAGGATAAGAGAAATATTATCTGAGACGTTCTTAACTTCTTTAGGCAGTAGATTAAATATCTATAGTATATTTTTAAAACACCTACTATACCACCACTCGTATAAATCAGTCCATTATAAAAATTCGTTAAACGATCAATGTAAGACTCCCGTTTACTCTACGTGTACCCTACGTACGCGTGCATAAGTACTTAAGTAACTTACGTTCGTGGTCTGGTCGGTCGTAAGTGGTCCTCAGCATGCCTGTAACCAAAGGAAATAGAGTTATTCAAATGTATTTTTGTAGATGGGAGCAATCTGTCGGAAAACTTAATTTGATAGAGGGCCACCGCTCCCTTAAGTTTGTGTATACGGAGAAAACGGCTGCGGGAATCCCTGAATAAATAAACGTTACGTGAACTTAGTCACGTCTTAAGCAACAAAGTAGTTATTGATTTTTATCGTCACTCAATGGTGTGAAGGAACGACCGATTAGAAGAATCACCAATATAAAACAAACGTGTGACCGGCTTCCATCCAAACTCCAAACGGACGTACTCACCCCCTACATTTATTTGGAGTATTAACTGATAATTTGGTGGAATGGACGTGCCGTCAACGCAGAAACCAAGGAGAATACAGTGGCAAATTCGATGCGTAGAATGGAGTATCCTAGTGCCGTACAAATTGCGCCGTAAATTCATTCGTCATTGATCGTCAGTCGCACCTAGGCCGCATGTGAGCCCAATTAGTTTGTTTAGCGAGCTAGAGAGAGTCGCCATGGCAACCGCCTCGTGGACACCCGCTAATTGTCCCCCGGGCGTTCGTAACATTTAGCACCCAAATACACTAAAAATTAACGCACGCCCATCAATTATAAGCGAACGGTAATTATACATAAACCGATTCCGGCAAATTAGAAATGATAGCTATTTATAGATAGATATTTCGTAGTAATTTTCCATGGTAAACAAATGTAAGCTATCAGAAATCAGATGATTACCGATTAAGATCAGTTAATCTTAATCGGTAATCACCTGATTACCACTGAATTTCACTGAATCATATTTTATGAAGTTATAATTATGAAACTTCATTTTTTAAGTTTTATAATTGACGACGATGCAAAATAGACATCTAGTTTTAGTAAAACAAATACTTACGAATAAAAGTGATAAACTACGCCAAACATATTTCATTTCGGACAGTTTTGGCATACATAAAGCTTGGTAGGCTGTATGATAGATAAGGACATGACAAATATGGGCCAGAAGTCAATATCCGGCAAAAACTGGGCAAAAAATACAGTCAGCAGATCGCCAGAGGAGATAATATTTACGATGGGGGAATACATTTCCCCATACATAAAAATATTATTTCTATCAGTTTAATCTCAATGTTTATATTCATATTGCTCTACATATTGTTATGTGTAACATAAATATTAAAATGTGGGATCAAACACTAAAGAAAAGAATATTTCAGTTTAATAAAATTTTACAATTATTATTATCATAGCAAAATATGTATAATGTAAAAAATATTTTAATTATTCACTATTTATTTTTAAGAATAATAATTTTACAAATGTTTAAACGGCCGTCTCGGCTTGCAAACTACTTTTTTAAATCAAAGGTTTGACAAATTTTTATCTATCTCCATTCTTTCTGTGTTTAATGTTAGTATCATAATACAGGGTGCAATTAAACCTTCCTTCCAAATTATAATTAGGAGAGTCCATTTGACAAAAAAAAATATTGGGCGATATTATTTTTTTAATGACATATTTTATCCCATTCAATAATCGTTGCAGAACGGTCACTCGCGGCACGAGGAAATGAGCGGGGGAAGGCGCGCGCGCGGAGGCACGTCACGCGCAGGCGACGCGTCGTGCCCTTTTAATTGTAGTGTTTTTAGGATAGCTTTCAGGAGCTATTTCTCAACATTTTAGTAAAGCCTAAGCTTAAAAAGACTAAGCCTAAAAAGCTTAAGCCTAAAAAGAAAGTTATACTACAGAGGAACTTTTCAGATTTAAACGTCGACAATTTAAAAATTGATGTAAACAATATTGACTGGTCACCTGTTTTTGATGTTGACCATGTTGATGAAAAATTAAGTGCCTTCAATACAATTCTAACACAATTATTTGACACACATGCTCCAATCAGGCCAGTCAAAATAAAGCAGTTACCCGCTCCTTGGCTCACAGAGGATATAAAAATTTTGATTCGTCAAAAACATTCTGCAAAAGCAAAATACAAACGGACCAACTGTAGTGTTCAACGTGAGAAATATATAAAAATTAGGAATCGCTGCAATAAAATGTGTAGGGATGCTCAGCGTCGTTATATCCATTCCTCCGTTGAAAATGCAGATCCATGTAAAGTCTGGAAGTTTTTAAGGACACTTGGGGTGGGCAAAAGTGCTCTCAACAAGAGTTGCTCAATTAACGCCAATGAATTGAATAAACAATTTACTTGCGCCACTAGTTCACTCAATCTTACTCAGAAGTCCCATACACTCAATCATCTTGCCAATTTACCTATTCCTGATACCTCGCCCTTTGTACTAAGCCACGTCACCGCGGTGGATGTTAAAAAACACATTGCATCAATTTCCTCGAATGCCGTAGGCGATGATGGAATCAGTCGTAAGATGATTGTTCCTATTCTTGACTCTATCACGCCTGTACTGGTCCATATCTTCAATCACTGTATTGATACTTGTGTTTTCCCCAGTGCTTGGAAAGATGCTTACGTAATTCCATTGCTTAAGACCTCGAAACCAAAGTTGGTGTCTGACTTCCATCCTATCTCAGTCTTACCTTTCCTCTGTAAAGTATTACTCGTAGAACGGTTAATCAGTAATCAGCTTACCAACTTTGTAATTAATAACAATATTCTAAGTACATTCCAGTCAGGATTTCGTCGGGGGCACAGTACCACTACGGCATTAATAAAAGTCTCTGATGACATTCGTTATGGTATGGACAATAAACTGCTAACCATGCTGGCATTGTTAGACTTTAGCAATGCATTTATCTCAGTCGACCATGACATTTTGCTGAGTTTGCTAAGGTGTATCAATCTATCACCAGCAGTAGTTTGCTTAATCCGTAGCTACCTTACTGGTCGACGTCAGAGAGTTAGGTTGGATGATTCTTTTTCTGATTGGGGCTATATCTCTGCCGGTGTTCCACAAGGGGGGGGGGGGGGTCCTGTCCCCACTTCTTTTTGCAATTTTTATTATTTCGATTACGCGATCTACTTCTTTAATATCTCATTTATATGCTGATGATTTTCAAGTTTATACCCATACCTCTCTGTTCAATCTACGTGATACTATTACTTACTTTAACAGGGAATTAGAATTAATTTATGATTGGAGCAAGCGTCACGGCCTGGTAGTTAATCCTACGAAAACACAGCTAATTATTATTGGCAGCCCTGGCCTTGTGTCTAGAATTGACTGGAACAGTATGCCTCCCGTACGCTTAAATAATGATGTTATTCCTTATAGTAAGTGCGTAAAAAATTTGGGTGTTTATTTTGATGACAAATTATCTTGGTCTCACCAATGAAGGGTATGAAGTTAGTAAAAGGATTTATGCAGCCTGGTTCTCTGTCTGTCGTCTGCCTTTCTTACCTATGCCAACCAAGATAAAAATTGCTGAATCTTTAGTCCTGTCAATTCTGGATTATGCTGACGCTTGTTTGACCAATATTATCTTGGATCAATTAAATAAGCTCGAGCGACTTCAGAATCTTGCAATCAGATTTATCTTCGGATTAAAGAAATTCGATCACGTGTCTGAATATCGAAGACGTCTGAAGTGGTTACCCATACGTTTTCGTCGAGATGCACGTATCCTATCGCTTGTGCACTGTATTATATATGATCCCAGTTTACCCCTATACCTCAAAGACAAATTTTTATTTCGCCAAGCCTCTGTAAAGGAGCTAAGATCTGCGTCAAATTATAATCTGGAAATGCCCATGCATCAAACCAAATATTACGGTTCCTCGTTTGTCGTTACCGGTGTTAAGCTCTGGAACTCCTTGCCTAAGCATGTAAAATTTGCAAAAACGTTAAACTCATTTAAAAATCTGGTCAAACTGCACTACTTAAATATTTCAAATAATGATTCATGAGTATGTTTTGAGTTACACTTAAAATTATTGGAATGTCCGTGTTGTTCTAAGTCGTTATTCCTTATTTATAATATAAATATAGTATTATTTTATGATTAGTATTTATGTATAGTATTATTGTATACTCGTATATTTTCCTCGGTTCCATTCGAACTGTCATGTAACGTCAGCCTTTATACCGCTCAAGGTCACATAAATATTGCAAATGTATGAAAAGTGAACCTAAGGTACACTTTTTTGACAAGTATTTTGAGCATGTTTTTTGACGGAGTGAGTAACTCCGTCAAAAAACATGCTCCAAAAGTTACTCAGATTCCTTAGTTTTTATTATTCGTAGTGTACAAGTTAACAGTTTTGGTATTTTTTATATATAGTTTGGTATATTTTATTAAGTTGTATATCGCCAACTTTTTTAGGTCATCCAAAGGGCCGGTGCGTGAGAAAACTGTAAGTTCAAGATATTATTACGAAATACTTAATGCGCCCTGGTCGTTAAATATTCTCGCTGATAGAATATTTTAGTACCATCACCATTAATATTATCAACATTATTAGTTTTAGCTAATTGGTGTCATGCATATTCAAATCAGGAAAAGCAGGCCACAAAAAATAAAATTTGTTTTAAAAATATTTTTGTTTGATATAAAAATATTTTTATATAGCATATCTTTTCTAGTTATATTATCTGTTGAATTTAAGTACTTCTTTGGCTATACGATGTGTTTGGCTGGTTTTAGTATTATCCGTGAGTTTTAATATTGAAGAAGACATTAATTTTAAAACAAAATTAGGAAATCTAGTGATTTTAAAAATTTAATAACGTTAAAATGAGTGTATCTAATGGAAAAATTCGATACATTTTAAAATTTTACCACACGGTCGGGTAAAAAGAGGTAAAAATGCAACACAAGCCCCTTTGTGATGTTTAAACATCACCAATTTTAACCTAATGCAATAGCGCAAATTTTGTGCGTTTTCAATAGAACATCAAAGATGGTCTGGTCACCATGTTATGGACAAAATTGTTGTCATTTTTCAAAAAGAGGGGCGAGATCGGAATATTAGTAATAAGTAGCTGGAGAACTGAGAATTGACCATAAAACTGTTTTGCGAAGAAACTTTTCCTCCAACCTAATATTTTAAGATTTGATCATTCATTAAAGGCGTCTCATTTAAATGAGATGACGACACAGATCAATACTCTTATTTTATGATTCAAGTGTCCCTCCTAATTGGACGTTTAGAAGTCCTGCTTCAAACGCGACTGTTAGCATAAAATTCTAAATAAAAAAACAAAAGCTCGTCTCCTGATCTCGCACTATACCATATTTAATTGAAACATCCAATTCCTATTATGTAAATAATTACATACAAAATAAAATCGGCAAAATTAAGTAATATCATGTTTATTAATTGTGCAGTAAATAATCGTAACGTAACGTTAAATAATACTAACATGACATTTAGCGTGTCAATAGGTACGTCCTAAATCCCTTTTAGAATTTCATTATTTTAATTGTACTACTATTCATCCATTTTAATGAATTCCAAAATTAGTATTTCAATTTTCAGCACAATTATTGCAACGTCGATGTCAGATTGAAAGTGTCATTACGTGGTATTATATACCGCAATAGCACTGACCTCCATTATACAAGTACTCTGGACCTACCTACCCTTTGAAATGACAGCAGTTTATTGTGCATAGTTGAAGCGGAATCAGCGCCCCAATGCGGGGGAAGAGAACTAAATCTGACGTAAACATGACGTTTAAAATTCGCCATATTGGCGCTGACAGCAGTAGTGGGAGTACTTGGAACTAATACTAGTTTCTACCACCGTAGTGATTATATTCTCTTTGGTTTCTACAACCAATAGCAATTGAGCGGCCATTTGCAAGTTACATCAGATTTTTTTTGTTCTCTTCCCCCGCATTGGGGGCGCTGATTCCGCTTCAAATAGGCACAACAAATAGCTGGGTATCTTATGTCCAGCGCACTTGTATAATGGAGGTCAGTGCGCAATAGAAAGAATGAAGGGAACTGCTACCGCACAAGAAAGGTATTTGTAATTTTAACAATCAATTGCCCTATATAAGAGGTTCCCAAAATATCTTGTTTCGTAGACCCCTTTCAAAATTTGGATCCAGTGTCCCCTGTATTACTGTCCTTTATGATATGGCTTGAATGTACATTATATATATTACGTACGTAAAAAATCGACAGATTCTGCATTTTTAGGTTCAAAGATTTTCTTATGTCCATCGCAAGAAAATCGAGAAGTTGAACATCGACCATTCATGGTGGTCTTGACTATACCATATCATGAGACATTTCGTATCGGAATGTACTCTAAATAAAATCGGTAAACTTCGGAATCCGCCACTGACAATGGGCGCGTGATCTGCCCAACGATAAATGATGCAGAGCGTGAGCGGAGGTGGTCGTGACATGGCGCACGTGTCCTGTTGACAATCTCTAAATACTGACAAGACCCTTATGCCAACGACATTAGGGCAAATTTTGTAGACCCTTCGAGGTGAAATAGTCCCGAACGGGCTGTAGAGCAGGAGGATGTCACGCGTGTCACGTCGAGTACCAGTGTAGAGTAAAAAATATAAAAAAATCGGCCAGGCGGACAGACAACGAAATATTATAGTAATAGGGTCCCGTTTTTACGCTTTGGGTACGGAACCCTAAAAAGGAACTGGTTGCCTTCCAGGAGTAAAAACGAAACAGTAGAGCAGGAAACAGAGTGGTAGAATGAGACATATATGGGATACTACTTCATCTTCTGCGGCATATTTAAAATCATTTAGAATCTACCTTTACTCTTAAATCTCATGGCTTCCGTTCCATTTAATAAAATTCAAATTCTCCATTAATAGGATGATGCAGAAAGCTTATATTCTTTGTAAGCCATGGCTCTGTCGATGAGATTAGCAAACCATTATCTAAGTAAAAATTGGATGAGTCTATCCATTCACGTCACTACGTAGATTAAAAAATATCCGTTTTTGTGTTTATTTTAAACCCACTCAAAAGTGGGCAGCTTCGCCCTGCAGTATACCTAGTATTCCAGTCATTGCACAAATAGTACTCCTGGCATTCAAAATTTGTTCCCCTATTTAAGTCCCAAGAGGAATTTAGAAAAATACATAACTATCAACATTTTGAAATTTTTTGGCTTTACAAATAGAAAAACTAGAATATTATATATATTTTTTTATATAATTAACCCACAACTTCATAATCTTAGTATACAAGTATTAGATCTTCATGGATACAATTATTATACATTTTAATGTTTTAAATTTAATTTGCGCGGATTATGCATGTTATTCCGTAAACTATTAGTAGGTATGTAGTCGCCCAATTGCGATTCGTTTATAGTTAAGTACTCGTATATCAAATTGAAATTAAATAGCGGAAAACAATTAAATTCAATTAATTGATCCAATCCAGCACTGGATTGGAATAATGTAAACCGGCCATAATAAATATTATACAGTAATATCTTAATATATATAATTCTTCTGTGAGTGTGTATGTCACTGAACTTCTCTCAAACGACTGGACCGACTTTGATGATATTTTTTGTGTGTGTTCAAGGGGATCTGGGAATGGTTTAGATTCACAATTTTGTCCGCTGGACAATGTTTTTTTAATTAATTTTTAATTTATTAGTAGTTGTTGATTTTGGAATGTTTTACATTGGATCCGACAGACGACGCTACCATCGCAGTGTCAAATTTTAAATAATATTCGAATTCGAATTTTAATTTTAGTCTGTCCCGACAGTTAGCGCTGCGATCAAATTAAAAAAAATACTTTAAATACTTAATATGGCAAAGAAACGTTTGCCGGGACAGCTAGTATATTATATAAGCTAAAATACGAAATCCCAAGAACGTTATTAATACTTTTTAAATATGACTGCTACGCCCACAATCAATAACGTACTTTATTATCTCGTTTCCCAATTGACCTGTTACTCCGTCTATGGTGGTCAGAACTCAGATATGACCATGTGCATGTAAAGAACAACTGCTTCGTAAGGAGGATCATAATCCTCCTTATAAGCGAGCGGTTACTTATAAGGAGAGATAAATTTAAAGTAACGAAGCTTTTACTTTTACGCAACATTAATTCGCAACTTGTGAGTATAAATTTGAAGATGCTACTTACGAGTGTACAGGCTACTAAATTAACTCTCATTATATAATGTTATATTCATAATTTTATAACGTAGAATTTCATTAAATGTATTTAGGTAAGTATAGCATTACGGTACAGAAAAAAGTTCTAAATAACTTTTTTATCAACAACTTCTGGAGTAGTTTGTTTGTTGACATAATAAGCAATAAAAGCATCGTAGTATGTAATTAAGCGAAATGTATATCTCGTAATCTGTAATGTCTATAGACTGTTTTACAATACGAGGCGAGTGCAACAATTACCGTTGAATGTTGTGTAACCGGGGCCATATATGGCCCGTTATGGCCCGTAGGCCATCTCCAAGTATTGCAGCGCGGCTTTTTGTACCCGCGACCGGCATGTGGTCGTAACGGGTTAACATTATTTATCGAGAAATTTTGATTTTCGCAATAGCTTTCGGTGGGAATTAAGTAAGAATCTTTACGGACCGGATTCTCCGTAAGTGGTCATGATATGCAATCTTTATTTCGTTGTAATTGCCGGTCGAATGCTTTTTAAATTGTATTGTATGTACCGTCGATCAAGTCCGAATATATTGGTCAGTGTTGAGACAACATCATCATCGACATAAATACAACCTCGCCTCGAATCTTCTATGAACATTATATGGTTCAACGTTATTGCTAAGGCTAGAGATAACACGGTGACATGCATTTAAAATCAAAACATCTAAACGTCTCCCGCCGTAAACGAGGCCAGGGGAGGTCAAATGATTTACGGCCACTCTGATAAGACGTCGATTTTTTAGTGCGGCGTAAAGTCCCACAGAACGAGAGTTAACATCCAAATAGGATATTACTTTTATAGATTCGGATCGCGGAACCCTCGGACGTAAAGGATTCGGAGGGTTTTGTTAGCATAACCCTATAAAGGGTTATTTTATGACTTTTCCGCATAACTTTCGACATTAATTTACATAAACTCATAAGGAATCGGCGGAGGATTTTTATTGTTTCTTATCTCCGCGAGCTCGATATCGCGTTTGACGTTTATTGTGCTACAGCGCCATCTACGCTCTTCGATAGCCTAACTGGATTTTCGTTCCCCGGGGAGAGTATCAGACTTAGGGGCGCGTTCGAGCAAACAAAAATAAATTTTATTCATGGCTTATTTCACGATAATAATATGATAAGATATTTTGACAAGTAACGTAAAGTAAAAATTTCCCTCCTCGCTTCCTCGGGTTAAATGAGTGCAACGGACTCTGAATAGCCATTGTCCTACGTGCATCAATAGCAGCGGCGTATCTATTTTTATCGACAACGTAAAACATGGCCTGCATGTAAATGTCCCGGAGTAAAATGCCATACCTCCTAACACGGCAGCATAAACTGAATATCGGCCCTATTAAGTATAAACAGTGAACACTAGTCGTAGATTAAAAGATACAAAATCACCGACAATTGTGGGTACAGAACACGCCGGCCGTATATGGCGCGGGGCGGCCGCCTTATACGGCGCGGGCGGGCTCGTATTATGGCGGGGTCCGAGCGACCGGTCTCGCCAAATACGCGCGCCGGGCCGGGCCTGCAGCCGCACGGTTGACTCGGTGCAGTGACGCACGAGTTTCGAAACGACCACTGATGTTCTTATTATGTCTTTATCGCTATTCCAATGAGCTAGACCTCGCGTTGACCACCCATTTGGTTGACTAGAATAGTTTGCTCGTTCAAGTATGCTAAACGAGTGCTCGAATTTATGATACATTCTGAAGAGTTCATCATCTCGTGAAAAAATAATTCAAACTTTAAAAAAATATTCCTAAAACGGCCATTGATAAAATGTAAATAAAAAAAAAAACCCGTCGTATTGCGGGAATAATAAAAAAAGTACTCATCGGTAACTAAAACACTCCGCGCAGTCATTCATCAAGAGTTCGGTTCGCTTAACGAAAAGTAATTTAAATGAGGTTAAAAGAAATTCTGAACTAAAACTTGTAACGAAAAGGGGAAACCCCGAAAATGAATGATTTGTTTTTTTATACCCAAGTGTCAGTTCAGACACCTGCTAAGTGTGGAGTCATCAGTCTCTGTCACGGCGGGGGCGCAGTGAAATGTACACGTTAAATGACGCACAGATAGACGTACAGATATCGGGAGCATAGGGTGCGAATTGCAAGAAACAAAATAATATCGATGGACATAGTAATAATAATAATAATAATTTATTGAAGCAACCATACATACATCTGTTACAAAATAATTTACAGGTACATTATATTATTTTAAGATTACAGACGTTTTACTGCCGAGTTTCTTTGATGTCTGCACTAGGCTGAGCCTGTCCTGCAGATCATCAAAATAGTATCTTAATAAAAAATAAAAAAGTTACTAATTACTACAATTTATAAAATTAATAATTTATAATATCATTACCGCGCTGCGTTCTGTATGTGTGTGTGCGCGCGCGCGCGCGCGCGTGTGTGTGTGTGTGTGTGTGTGTGTGTGTGAGTGTGTGTGTGTGATTATTTCTATCTATATATCTCTCTTAATATATGTTCTTTCTCGTCATAATCTAGAGCTTTTAGCCATCTTGTTACTGTTTGTTTTACTTCTTTTAATGAGCTGTCTTTATAATGCATTCCCTGTTTATTTTATTAAATATGAATGGGTGTAAATATGGACCAAATCTTCTAGCGATATTTTTCGCGATAGTTATCCGCGGTAACGGTAGCTTTAATATTCTTTTTTTGCGCAATGTTTCGTAATCTGGAGATTTAAGAACAGCACGATGTTCCTTGACAATAACGCGGAGTATAAAAAGAGCACGAACAGTAGGAACATCTATATCTTCGTACACATTTGCTGTAGAATACCAGATAGGTTTCTTCAATATGACTTTCAATATTGACCGCTGTGCTCTTTCCAGAATTATAATTTTAGTGGTAGCTGCCCCTCCCCAAATTGGTATGCAGTAAGATACTACCGACTGGCAAATTGATGTGTAAATCGTTTTCAGTAAGTTCAAAGTAGCAGAGGTACGTAAGTTTTTAAAAATGTAAATAAGTTTCCGGATTCTTTTGGCAGTATTAACAATATGTTCCTGAAAATCTAATTTTTCATCAACCGTGACACCTAGGTATTTTATGGAAGTAGCTCTACTTAGTTGCCCACAGTTACATTCCACTATCTGCTCACTCTCTATAGGACAAGTATGTATTTTAACGTTGAGATTTGCAGGAGGTGCTGATGCTCTAGTTTTATGAAAAAATAAGAGTTTTGACTTTGGGACACTCAATGTAAGTAGGTTGTCTTGGAGCCACCTAGCGACTATTTTAAGTGCGTTCTCAGCGGTTTTTACTACCTCAGTCCAATTGTTCCCATTAAAAATTATTGCTGTGTCATCAGCGTAACAGATTATTTCGGTTCTATGGAGGCTTGTATTAAATATGTCGTTTATATATAAAATAAAAAGTGTTGGGCCCAAGACACTACCTTGCGGTATGCCAAAGTTGATATTCTGTAAATTACATATTGGACACGTTAAGCCCGTCACAGACTTAGCTATAATATATATTAATATACTTATAGCAAGGCATATTAATCATTGATGCTAAATCCACATGTCACAGAAATATATATTATAGCTGAGTGTGTGGTCACGCGAAAATTAATATAGAAAATATATAATAATATGCCTAACTATAAACATATTAATATATATTATAGCTAGGTCTGTGACGAGCTTAAACACTATGTCAATCTGATCTTGTGTTCTCACAACTTTTAAGCTTAGGTGCCTAGTAGATGCTTTCAATAAAATAGGAAACTTTAAAAAATACAGTAAACTTTTTAGAAATATTGTTTATAGTTAATTGCCTTTTATAATATAACAAGTAAAAGCTTTCGAGCAATTTCAGTTATGAATTTCAAGAACAACATTAATTATAGTAAGTCCCATAAAAAGCTGAGTTCACGATTGTTTTATTGAACTTTTCTCTTAGAAAGCATAAGAAAACTCATAGGGCGTTGTTAGCATTGAATGCCTCAGCTCAGCATGAGTAAAGCAAACGAGAGGCAAACAAAAAGCGGGTTTTTAAACTGGAGTTTTGAAAAGCTGCGGTAATTAACGAATCTTAGGAGCTGAGAGCCTCAAATGTGGTCGTGAGGGTTTCCTGTTCCTTAACAAACCAGGTCGAGCCGGAACAAGTTGGGCGCTTAGGGCGGGTCCCACTAAGATAGGGTTGCCAGCCTCACATTTAAAAAACTAGGTTTACCTAAAAAAGTACAAAAATAGAGGTATAACAAAGAAACAATATAGTTAGAACTAGTTATCATAATGTAAAAGAAACACTTTTTATTGTAAAGCCGGGTCTAGACGAGTGTAACGTGTAATGTAATTCACCGTGTAATGTAACACGAATTCTACGTGTGGACGGCACTACGAGCATTACATGTAACGCTCGGGGTTTATCCATCGGCTGTCGATTTTCGCAGGAGCACAAAGGCTCGTTTGGACAATTCGCTTTGAGTTCGTGTGCCGTCCACACTGTTGACGCTAAATTACACGTAATCTTACATTACACGTTACACGTCTTGTCTGGACCCGGCTTTACATAATTTTATACTTGGGTAATTTGTAAAAAACCTAGGACATGTCCTGGGAAAACAGGACGGTTGCCAACCCTACACTAAGATACGAGGAGTGTGTCTAAACTGTTGCGCTGTTTGGTAATGTTTAAGAATATGGTGCTCCTAGCTTTAGAAGAAATCCTGATTGCACATAAAAATGATTTTGACATGATAATAATTTATTTTGTTTTATTCCTCACGAATATACAACTTTTCATAAAACATTCTAAAGGATTTATTGAAAATGGAAATAATAATTATTAGTTTTTTTGCAAATAATTTCGATTTAAAACTAATCATTGTGTGACCAACAACGGCTCGCTAAATATGTTTACCATTCGCTTGTAGCTTGAGCCACGTTTGCCCAGACGAGAGTCGTTTTTCTATGCCCTTCGTACGGCGCAAAGAAAACGAGACTCTAACCACACAACGAGAACTTATCATCACCCACAGCATTGCTTTAGGCTTTTTAGCTGTTTTTGCTGCTTTATACTACTTTTGAACAATTTTTTGAAAATTAAAAAATTTCAACGTGAAATATATAATTTACAGTAAATAAGAATAACACTATATATCGGTACTGTAAGGTGATAAAAAACATGCAGGCTCTACTCAATACTAGGTACTTCGAGCGAAATTAAATGGATGATGTATAAAATCGCTCGAAGCTATTTTCCGGTAAGAGTTTTAAATTTGATTAGCGCGCGAGCCCGTAATCTCGAGCAATGTTAATATCATTGGATGTAATTGAATTTAAAACCCGCAAAAAAACCAGCGTCGGCGTTCTCGGGTTCAGATTAAATCTACCGTAGCTCACCCTATTCACAATATTAAAATATGATGCTGGCGAGGGTCGCAATCACCATCTGATCACGCGCTCCTTTTCAAATCGGCTTATCCAGACCGACGTCTTCCGCGACGGAAAACTCCACCCTAAACCGAGGGTACAGAGTGCACTTTCCCGCGCCGGGAGGTCGCTTCTATAACGGTCTCGCGGATACGTCTTCGGCGCTACCTTTGAACGTATAATTACGATGGAATTTCGGTCGAATTAATACCGCGATAAGCCCCCTCCGTCTATCTCGTATCGCGAGCCTATGCCGATCCGAGAATTTGCTCGGGAAATGTTTTTTACGATAAAATATTCTTGTGGTACTTTAAGAATGTAATTGGGTCAAAATTGCAAAAATATTGCTGTACTTTATTTTACGATTCCGATTTCCGTTATTCACGGCGAGAGGATTTCGCACCTAGGCCAGATTTTCAATGGATTGAAATAAAAGGATATTCGATAGTATTGAAACTCGTCCTACATCGGCTGCGGTGTTAAAAATGCACGCCGACCCCGACCGGGCGGGCGCGTTTGACATGGTAATGTCCACTACTACAAGCCGCGCTATTTGCTCTAGTGATGTCAACATTGTGTCGATACAACGCTTGTCATTACATTAAAAGAAAACAAAAATTAATTATATAAAATAGGATGAATAGGGATCATTATGTAGGTAATCAACATTATGTATTTTATTTTATGTCGTTAAAAGTATTTATGTTTGTAATGACTAATTAAAGAATAACAATGGATATTATAGCTTTTTAGGGTTCCGTAGTCAACAAGGAACCCTTATAGTTTCGGTCTGTCCGTCCGTCTGTCCGTCTGTCTGTGTGTCTGTCCGCGGTTTTACTCAGAGACTATAGGACCTACAAAGCTGTAATTTGGCATGAATACACGAATACACATATTAATGATGGCAACAAAATGGTACATGATCTTGTAAAATTTTTTTTTTTATGGTACCATATATATAAATATTTTCGGCCATACATTTGCCGCGTTGCCTTGATCGCACCAAAACTATATTTTTTTTACGTATCTCAGTTCAAAATTGACCTAAAAAAATAAAACGTGAAATATGTTGTTTATGATATTGTCGATCTATAATTGGCGTGTGTTTCAAATAAAATGTGCTTGAATTTTAATAAATTGGTTTTATTTTGGAAGCTGATATCATATGTGTATAATAAACAAACATAGAAATTTAACGTGGAAGGGAATGTTGATATATTGAAGATTATTACTGTATTTTTATTAGTAATAATAAAAAATTGTAGCTTTAAAATTATGAATTTATAAGGCTCTAAATACGGTAAATTACGGAATCTACGTATGGAAGGCCCTTAATTGTGTTTAGCCAGTGAACTTTAAGTAGTTTTGTTATTCGTAGTGTTTAGCTTATTTTGATTTCTTTTAAATCAAAATAAGCCAAACTTTAAAACCGTTCATCGTAACTTAATGGTACATCTCTAGGCTTGATGTAATCGACATTAATGTCATGTATGTAGGACATCACTAGCATCTAGGAACGCAGGTGTGTTCATTGATATGCACATTGTAGTGTGTGGGACCAGTCGCCACGAGCGCGGTGCCGCGCGGGCGAGTGGGGGAGTTGGCAATTAAACTGTAAACCTATTGTCATTTCCATTTCGAATGACTGAAAATTACACAACTTAAAATAAAAAAATTACAAAGAAAATTGATCACTATTGCAGTTTACTTAAGAAGGGAATTAAATGATAAAAACCACATTTTATACCTGAGTACAACATGGTTTATATCGTTTAGTTCTATTTGTTTAGTCTGTCAATTCAATGGTATCTTCTTGTGCATTAGGTAAAGTTAAGTTTTAGATGGCTGATATAAATAATAAATATGTATGTATTGCAATTCGCGCCTCGTCAGTAAATTGACCCTTGCTAGCTTTCGTTTTTTTTTAATTAAATAAGGAGGCAAACGAGCAAACGGGTCACCTGATGGTAAGCAACTACCGTCGCCCATGGACACTCGCAACATCAGAAGAGCTGCAGGTGCATTGCCGGCCTTTTAAGAGCAAACCTTCTCTTGAAGGTTTGCAGGTCGTATAGGTCCGGAAATACTGCTGGTGACAGAAATCCGTTCCAGAGTTTTACAGTGCGCGGCAGAAAGTTACGCGAAACGCAGTCTGGAAGTCTGCCACTCATCAATGTGATGAGGATAGTGTGTTTTTTTGCGTGGGACGATGGCGAAAAGTTGCAGGTGGTATGATTCCGAACAATTCCTCAGAGCACGCCCCATGATACAAGCGATAGAGGATGCAGAGTGAAGCTACATCTCAGCGTAATTCTAAGGGGTCCAAGCTGTTTAAAACACTATGGCAGTCAACAATTCGAGCGGCCCTTCGTTGGATACGACCCAGAGGGAGCAGTTGGTATTTTGGCGCCCCTGTCCAGAGATGAGAACAATATTCCATAATATGAGGCCGAACCTGCGCCTTGTAGAGTTGTAGGCGTTGGTCCGGACTGAAGTACTGTCTCGCTCTGTTAAGAACACCAAGCTTCTTCGAGGCTAATTTGGCCTCACCCTCTAGAGTCTAGATGATATCGGAACTGGACTTCGCTCTATATGTTGACGCCAAGTATCTCAATGCTAGGGGAGATGGTTAAAGATGTGCCCTCGGGACGACCTATATATTCTAAAAAAATAAAAAAAGAATCCGCGATTGAGGTGTTAATCGGTGATAAAAATCCTGTGTGCAATTTTGGAGGTTCGCCGTAGTCAGCCACATTATGTGTTATTGCTGTTTTGTGAACTCTTTAATTAAGTTTCTAAATTTAATAAAGGCATGGCGACACCGAGATCTAGACACGCAGTAGAGTGTCAAGCCAAGTTCCAGCATAACAGAATGGCGAGCATGCACCGTGTGTAATATTACACGAACCATTTGCAGCTACTTTTGACCCCCTCATAATTCAGAAACTATTTCACATAAACGTTTCAAATTTAGCTCATATAATGAGACTTGCGAGATAAATACATGCTTTAAATTTCATAAGCACATCTTAAACGGTTGTTGAGATATTAACGTCCGAAAATCTAAATTTTTATCACTGACTGACTGACCTATAGATCAAAATTCTAACCCACTTCCAGATGACCTAGAAGGCTGAAATTTGGAATCCAGCTCGATAATTGTGTGTAACCGTAGGGAAAAATCCGAAAACAAAAAAAATGGTCAAGTGCGAGTCGTACAGAGCGAAAATTGTGTTTTTTGTATGGAGACCCCCTTAAATATTTATTTTATTTTACTTTTATTATTTGTTATGAAAGAAGAAATATTGCCAAGTTAGATCTAATCTAGTTTAAGTTCTCACATTATATAAATAACATCAATTGTTATAGACATTCAATAAAGCAAAGAAATAGACTCTATTATTTGTTCATAATGTTATTTGGTTCCTATACGTACTTATGTCGATTTTCCTTGGAACTTGGCACTCATTTAGATCTCTCTATGAACTTCGCCGTAAAAAGGATGGAGATCCTTTTTACGGCGAAGTTCATAGACAAGAAATATAATGTTTGTATGGATCTTAGCTCAGCATTTTTACATTTATGTTTTTGGTGGGATAAGTTCTAACAGATAATAATTAATATCATAATTGTTCGTCATTCAATAATAACCTATAATGAGATGATAATGAGCTTTCGAAAATGTACTATTTATGAAAACACAATATTGTTTTAATACAATATATCGTGGACGTAAGGGCCGGGACACAATCATCTTGAATTTCTACGTAAGTTTCTAAGACGCGCCGTCGTACGACGTCGTGCCGTGTTTTTGTGTCCCGGCCCTAATGCGTATATTGTATTAATTTTATTAAGTAATTTAATATACTTAAGCACAAACACGTTATTTGTAAAACACATTAAAAATAATTATTGTCAGCGTAGTAAACGACAGTGTATATTATCAACAGATGTGAAGTCCCATGGTCGACAAACTACTTATTACTGCAATAACAGGTCTCAGCAACAGTTCCAACTGTAGTAGGTGTGATTCTACGAGCAAGTAAAGTTAAGAGGTTTGTTTACTAATTTTTTATTTATCACGCTTTTATTTTTTAAGCACCATTTTTACCTATCTTCAGTAGTCTAATTAATTCCAAACTTTACATACGTATTAAGGCCATGCCTCGAGCAAACGACCTTGACCATACATTTGACGCGTTGCCGAGATCGCACAAAAAACCTATTTTTTTACTTATCTTAGTTCAATATTGATCTAAAAAAATAAATTAACGGGGAATATGTAGTTAATGAAATTATCTATCTATTGTCATGTGTTTCAAATAAAGGTAATTTGTAAATACTTACTAGAAAGATGCTGTAGATCAGATAATTATCTATAAAAATGTCTATATACTTTTTTTTCTAAGCGCCACCATTTTTTAGATATAACGATTCAAAAAGTTGAATGAGTTTGAGGTATAAGTGTACTTAGCGCGTTTTTTTTCAAGTTACACCTTTTAAGTGTACATCAACGACAAAACTGACTAGCGGTGTATCTTGTCTGATGTATGCGATACATGGTCGTAGACAAAAGTTCTCTTAGGAAAAAAAGAATTAAGACATTTTTATAGATAATTATCTGATCTACAAATTTTGTTTGAGCTGATTTTATGATAAAACTTACCGTTTTGCTGAAAATTGCAAAAAAGACTTTTGACCCCGAGTAAATTTTTTTGCACGTGCCGGATCGATGAGGACTTTTCACATTTCCTTTATTATAGTGTATTGAACAATCCTACCAATATTCAGCCTTGTCGGAATTAATGTAACCTTGGATGTCTAAATTGATCGGAGTATAGATACTTTGGAGCTTTCAAATTATGAGTTTATAAGGCTCTAAATACGGTAAATTACGGAATCTCCGTAGGGGAAGGGCCTTAAGAGCCAATGACAATGCAATAATTTATAAAATTTTTGAATAAATAAATAAAGCGTGTTTTTTTTAATGAACGCAATTTAAGAGTTTATCCGCCGCACTTACAAACTGTTAATGATGTATGTGTAATGGCTTAGGTATCATGGCAAAATCTTAATTTAATTACAATTAAATTATTAATCGTCGCTGAGTGCGGCAGTAAATCTGAAAATGTTTAAAAAGTTAAATGTTTTTAAACATTTTCATAGTAATCTAAAAAAAAAAAATTACGTACTTGCGAAAAACATACCTACTACTAGTAGTAGGTATGTTTTTCGCAAGTAGTCTAGACTCACTTTATTATGCCTTAGTATTGTAAAGGAAAAGTCTATGCCAAATTGCATTTAATATTATATTCAGGACTCACATTTCAGGAACAAGGAAGTACATAATGTGATACTTACTATAAGTCGCAAGTATCAAAACATAATTTGGTAAAATTGTATAAAACAGGACATAACAAAAGTTTCAGCCATTATTACTTCAAGTTCCCCTAATAAAGTTTACTACTTAATTTCCATTAAAGACGAGAAACAAAAACGCTGAATAACATTGAAAAATAAAAGCGATAGGAAAGTTTCTCATCAAAACTTCATAATCGATAGAAAAAGCACTCGAAGGCCCTTAGAGCTGGGGAGAGGGAGTGCCGACCGGTACCTGGTACCGTGGTAGGTACCAGCGCGGGAGGTACCACGCCGATAGGTACTGGGGTGGCAGCGGCTGCGGTCGGGATTCATTTGCATCTATCGCGTTGATTTTAATTCATTTTAATTGTTCTGTCGATCATAGATTCAGATTTTCGCAACACTTTACGGATATTGTGTTACTGAAAAATTACCAGTTTCATACTCATTGTTCCAGTCGCTTTTAGGTCGATAAAAGCAATTAAAAGTTACACCAATGAAGACATTTTGTTTGTTCGATTGCACCATGTAGTTAATTGAAATAATTTCTTCTGTTATGAAACAAACCCCAGAGGCCGCGCACAAGCGTGCAACTTCATCGTTTTCATTCGCAATATCTGATTATTCAGGCTCCTGGTAACATCAGCATCTATGAAAAGGAATACGAAACCGTCAAGTCACAAGTTGATTAAAACGTACGCATCGAATACGGTTGATTGATCGAAGAAAAATGATAGATATCGGTGCTCGGTGCTTTAAAATTGAAAATACCCCACACGTTAGTCGGTAATGAAAGGGCGGTATTGACGTCCCCATTTATCTTTTCCTCTAATTTAACTTTGGGAAATGCAAGTCAGCAGCAGCTGATGTGGGGGTTCAAAGGAAATGCGCCGTGCGCTAAATGTTTGCTCCGAGATCGATCATCGGTCCGGCCGACTTTAAAAATTTCGCAGAATGAAATTTGGAGCAGCATTTCAATGCTGCCTTAGACGTGGCATGTCGAGGCAAAAAGCGTGGTCAGAGCGCTTAGCCTGCGCCAACGAGATATCTCACTCTCGAGATAATTAAAAACTACTCGTCTCATAATGTCGAAATCTCGACATTATCTTGACAAAACTCGATAAAAATGTGTTATTTCGATGACAGATCTACACGAGAAAAAATGTTTGTCATGCTAGGGTCAATAAAGATGAAGAGACAAACCATCAAACATAGAGAAAACATGTAGACAAAACTTTCTGGTTTGCGCATCTTAGGCCGGCAGGTGTGGAGCCGTTTTCATTTGTAGATTTGTAGATTTTTCATGAAATACATCGGTACATCAATCCTTAGTTTTAAAATCTACCGCTGAATTACATCGATACCACTGTAGCTGGACTTGATTGAAACATGTTTACACACAGCAACAACGGTACTGAAAATGTTTACATTGTTAATTAAATGCACGAATCTAGTGCTAATGTTTGATACTGATAAAGTAAACTAGCCCGACGCACATCATGGAACGGCCTATAGGCCGTTCCATGATGTGCGCTTAGTCCCACTCAACCAACTATAGTTGGTTGAGTGGGACTAAGCGTAGAGGTCGCAAACTACGCAAAGGAAGATCTTCCGACCGAGCGAGGTGTTAATCAGGCCGGAACCCACGTGATACATTTCATCTACGCACTTAGAAAACTTCGATAGTGCGATGCAGGAATGCTAGGTCAATTGTGGGTACCCACACAGTCGATTATTTTGGAGCTTTTTTACCTAAAGTAGATGTTGCCTGTATCTTTGTTGTGCAGAATAACACATAATCGCGGCCGTATATTTTTTGGCAATATCGCAATCTACTTTCAGCCGCTAAAAGTATTCTGACGTAAAATAGCATTTGAGTCCGTTTCAGCGGCTTAGACGTGAAGAAGTAGCAGATTATCACTTTTGAATTAATTAGTATGAACATGACTATGGAATAATTAGTAAGTATATAATTACGTAATTAGTCGCTGGACCTGACCTAGTTCTACGTCAATGTATCAACAATGGGTTTCCTCGGGCGTACATAGACGGAAAGCACGAATCGGCTTATATAATTACCGTTACATTGTGTCGGCTGCGACTTGCGGTAATTGGTGATATTGGCTCTCTCAGCGTGCCGCCCGTCACAATGGACTTCAGCTCGAAGCTATGTCCGGCCACACGTAACGATATAACTGGACAGCTCGTGTCAGCATAGACGTCATCCATACTAATATTATAAATTAAATGTCTGTCTGTCTGTTACCTCTTCACGCCGATCATCAGCTGAACCGATTTTGCTGACATTGGGTATGGAGATACTTGGAGTACCGTACATTTTTCCGTGATAAAAAGTATCCTATGTCCTTTACATAGGATACTTTTAATCACGAAAAATGTACGGTTCCCGCGCGATAAACGCATTCTAGCGCAACGGAGTTGCGGGCGTCATCTAGTCGTCTATAAAACATAATATGATTATTTTATGTACTATACATAATATGTACTAAAGTCAAAATAATTTTATGTGGCACCAGCGGTCAATGACCTTTCTAGTCCAGGAGCTAAAATATGAAAAATGGTCGCACTGAGATATTTTTATAGTTTTAAATAAACATTCAGTGATTGATTTAATACTTTTCTTTATTTTATAATAATACAATTATTATAGTGACTTGGCAATGAGCAGAAGTCGAAAAGCTCGACGTATCGAATCATGTACAAATGTTATTAGTTATTACTTATTACTTAATTAATATTAAGTTATTACTAATGAGTTGATATCTATCAGGTTGCGGTATGTCATAATATTATGTTTAACTATCGATTCCTCCAAATATGCGGTTTTATACTTAATTTTGTTTCTCCTGTGCTCATTGCCAAGTCACTATTATCATTATTATAAAATAAAGAAAAGTGTCGATACAGACACTAAATGTTGTTTTAAAATTACAAAATGTATATGAATGTTACGGAGATGCGGATGCTGCTGCTGGATTTGCTGCACTTCCTCGATGCAATTACTTTGAACGGCCTCACCTCAATGCGGCCTTCACCTAAATATATTGGGCCGAATGCCGATTATGTAAATTAAGCAACGGAAATGCATAACGTAATGCTCAGGTATTGATTGAGATTAATATAATGTGCCGGCAAACGTTGTTTAAAGTGCGAGTCGGACGCACTCACTAAAATTTCCGTACCGTTATAGAAGTAGTTTACCGAAGGTTTCGGGGAAGACTCCGGAATAAAGCGCGCGTCACATCGCCGTTAATTCGTGATAAAGTGTAGTTATTAAGATTATAATTGATATGTATGTTAGACAATAAGGTATATATTCTATGGGCCTACGTAGCCTGATTTAAATAAATAAATAAATAGAGAAAAATAGGCCAAATTTCTGTTTTTTAGGGTTCCGTACCTCAAATGGAAAAAACGGAACCCTTATAGGATCACTTTGTTGTCCGTCTGTCCGTCCGTCCGTCTGTCAAGACCCTTTTTCTCAGGAACGCGTGGAGGTATGAAGCTGAAATTTATATCAATTACTCAGGTCTACTGTCCCTTGAAGCTGTGAAAAAATCAAACTTCTAAGCCAACGCAATCAAAAGATACAGCCGTTTATGTCGCAAATTTTCGACACTTGCAAGGGAATCAAAACCTACAGGGTGCTTCCCGTGAACTCAGAATCTTGAAATTTGGTACAAAGCAAGGTCTTATAGCATAGATAAAGGAAAAATTACGAAAACCATAAATTTTTAGTTACATCACATTACTACCCATTTCCTCATAAACGCGTAGAGGTATTAAATTGAAATTCATACCAAATACTCAGGTCTATAATACCTTTAAGCTGTAACAAAATCAAACTTCTATGTCAACGCAATCAAAAGAAACAGCAATTTAAGCTGCATATTTTGAAACTCGCAAGTACTCGCAAGGGAATCAAAACCTAAAGGGTACTTCCAGTCGACCTAGAATCTTGAAATTTGGCATGAAGCAACGTTTTATAGCACACATAAAGGAAAAATTCCGAAAACCTTAAATTTTTAGTTACATTACAAAATATATATTTTTTAATAAATATAAACTTATTACTTTTTTCCTCATGAACGCGTAGAGCTATCAAGTTGAAATTCATATCAAACGAACTTTGTAAACCTTGCAGGTTTGTACGGAACCCTCGGTGCGCGAGTCCGACTCGCACTTGGCCGGTTTTTTTTGTATGGGAGACCCCTTAAATGTTTACTTTATTTTAATTTTTCGTCCGCGTGGACTTAATCTTATAGTTGTTCCCGTACATCGATTCAATAGTTTACGCGCAAATCATAAAATTATTCTAATATTATTGTGTGGGAACGACGACGACGACGACAGGAAGACCTCTATAATATTGATTTGGGTTACTTCCATATTAACAAGTAAAACCAGCATGAATTTTCCTGAAAACCTTTGATAATAAATATATATATTAATAATAATTATAATGAAATGTATCCTGACAATATTCATAATATTGTGAATTACAAATAATATCATATTCATTAAATAATACATATTACATATATTAATTACCAATCCTCCGTAAGCCATATCATTACCAATATGTCCTCTGGATTTATATTATTGTTGGGTCATTTACGGCAAAATGTAACTCGAATAATATGAGATAGATAATTATAATATGGATACTCCCAAGACGACAGAGCTTAAAATGATTAAAATTCAGAGCGAAATTCAAACAGAGCGAAATTCTTTGTCAAAATGTATGGGATTTGACATAATATCACTAACACATCGATGAGACATTTAGCAACGCATTATGTCAATTCCCATACATTTGACATCTAACGTCTCTGTCGAAACTACTAAAAGCTAGAAAAATTCGGACGCCCCGCCCGCGCCAGAACGCACTCTGTTCGTACATTTTGTTTTGGACCCCGCATACTATCAGAATTCTGACGTGTCCAAATGTATGAGCATAGCGGGACGTCCGAATTTTTCTGATCAGAAATTCGGATAATGTGCGGCCGGGCTTAGGTCGTACAAGTGTGTTCGCTTACAGCAGGGGTTCCCAAACTTATTTTGTCTACCGCCCACTGTGAGAAAAAAAAATTCGCGCCCCCATTGATTCACCTACTTTCAAATCAAAGCCTCTACACAACGCCCCCAGTTTTTTCCTGGGTCCCACACCGCCCGCCTTCAGCGCCCACAAGGGGGCGTTATCGCCCACTTTGGGAAAGACTGGCTTACACCGAGAAGCGGACACTTGACTCCAGACAGCAGATCTAGAGATTACAACGATATATCTTGAACGCTAGCCGTGTGCCTTATTCGGTAGTATATCGATCAGCACTGCATTATTGAAAGGCGACCGCCACAGACATACGTTTATTTACCGTTCTATTTCTGGATCGACATTGTTTATGGAATTCTTAATGCGAGGTAAGGCGAACGCCGTATCGCCTATTGCATAAGTCATAAATCGATGCGAAATTATCTAAGTGATTGCAGGAACCGCGGGAAATGTTTTGCAGTTATTTATTTTCTGAAGAGTTGTACATTTTTAATGTAAAGATCATTAATTTACGACGAACGATCGTGCGGACTGCATGATGAGACGTAAACGACGTAGTAACATGCTGCATTTTAGGTTTGTACTTTGTACACATTACCGGACCACTCTGCTACGAAATTTGCGATCTTAAAGATCTTACTATAACAGAAAATCGAAATTAACGATTGGAACTTCTAGGTTTAGACCGATTTAAGGTATAACGATACAAGATAGTGAGGATGGTTTTTCAATATTTTGTAAATCAAACACTATAGTGTGAACAGCTGCCCAAAGTACCAAAAATATTGTATGTATTATATCTACGAACGTAAAATGAGAATATTAATTTTTAAGAAATTACCGCTGTCTTAGCTTATTTTATGTGAACTTTTGAGATTAACAATTGAGCAGATATTTCGCGTATAGCGTGACAACTGAAAAGAGCTTTTCTCAGATTGAGCGTTATGCCCTTCACATAATGGGCATTTATTCTTTTGACTATATCAGAGCAATTAATCTTAGTACTGTCGAAAAGCACTATTAAGGGCCTTCTACTCCCTAAATTAGCAGGTCGATTTCTGTCAGTGCGAATATCGACGTAAATGACATTAAAATAACATTCATAACAGCGCACCTTGTACGGTGGCGGTTACGACGCTCGCCGCGTCCATGATAGGGCGAAATAGGAGACAAAACCTTTTTAAGGCTTAAAATAATACATATTTCAAAAAAGTAAAAAAACCAAATCATTAATTTTTTATTTTTTATTAATTAATATAAATTAAATATTATATTGCAAAGCAGTAGATATTTTTTATATTTTTTATATTTTTCTTTTGATAAATAATGAAGGAGTAAAGTGGTTTCATTCAACGATTTGGAGGTGATTTGGTTTTTTGTTTCTTTATTATGTGATTACCGATAGAAAAAATATGGCAAAACCAAATTACGTATCATATCATGTAGACTACTAATTATTTTTTTCAGATATAATTTCTCTGTTAATGCCGATGAAAAGTTGTTTCATCTGCACGCTTTTTTGGAAAGAGCAGCCTTAAGTCGCAGGTGGTTTTTACGTTATGAGGCAGTTTTTATTCGGAGTTAGCGCACCTTGTATTGCTATAGTTAGACTCGCGACTATTTTGTCGTAGGTTAAACTGTTTCCGTAAGCCTGACGTAAACCCTGTAATAACTGATCAATTATTCAGCGTGACACCGTTAATTGAATTTAATATCCGCCTGTAATTTGGTTATGCAAATACGGAGCTAAAAGCTTGTTCTTTGATCTAAATAATTAATTAATTCATTACTAGTTTCGGCCACTGCGTGCTCGGATTCTGTTTACAAACATTAACTGCAATGTAAAAATATATAATGTAAAAAAGAGACAGTTAATTTGTAGAATCTAGAGAGAGCTCCGAAAAAGTTATTTTTTAACAAACTTAATCAAAATATATTGTTCTACGATGGATTACAAGTCGATATTATCTGGCGCTTGATTTTACTGTGCAACTTGTAACATAAATATAAAGTAAGTATCTAGTAGTGTACTTATAGTGTAACTACTACTTATTCACCATCTTATTAAAATACTGCGGAGCTAGAATAAGATGGGACCGGTTTAATTTAGCCGAGTCGCGAAGCCAGCGGCGGTCCAGCCATAAGACGAGATTATCCTTCACAAGAACAAAATATTAAGTCTCAAGAAGCTGTCGGCTTCCGAACGATACTGACATTTTCGTTTGCTATTTTATTCAACTTTACACTATACTATAGTAGTTTTTATTGTCTTACTCCACCGTTGAGTAGTTTTTACGTGAGAACATAACAGACGAACACATTAACAAACTTTTGCCGCAAGAGTTTGAGAACGTGTTATTCCTATAATTTCACTCCGTAAGCTTCTAATTATTATTGTTATGGCGATACCGCACCTATTCTTTGCATAAAATTGTATGAGGTAATATGAGGGAAGCTGCACTACGCGGCAGCGACACTATACACTGTTCTGGAATGTGAAGTCATGTCGAGTCGCGCCGATGCCGCGTAGTGTCGCGTAATGTACATTTATATGAATGTAATGTGTATTAATAACACAAAAACAAAACACATCGTAGTATAATTCCGACGTTTTAGAAAGACTATCTTTTCACTCCCATTATTTGGTCACCAAGCTAAAATGGCTTGGTCAAGGCAGAAAGCAGTCGTACAATAATTTGCAGGCTACGGCAAGCCTACGGGCTGAGTGAGTTTACCTGAAGAGCATTCCCAGATCCACAAATCTGACTGCACAATTCGATTTAGCAGTTCAGGTGGACAAAGTTTGCGAGTCTGACCACTCTGAACTCTTCTATTACGTAACGATAGACTAATCTCTATTAATATGACGACTTAAAAATAAATAAATTGCTTGTTTTGACATTATAATAAACCCGATGACGCCCGGAACTCCGTTGCGCCAAAATTCGTTTATCGCGCGAGAACCTTACATTTTTCCGGAATAAAACGTATCCTATGTCCTTTACCGGGACTCAAAGTATTTCCATACCAAATTACACCAGAATCGGTTCAGCGGTTTGGGCGTAAAGTGGTAACAGACGGACATACACACTCTTGCATCTATAATATTAGTATTTTAGTATTAGATAGTCACACCGATATCGTGTCTAGTTTCAGTAAAATTAACAAGAGTCGTCCTTTAATCGTCCCTTACATAGAGTCCTACTGCGCGCAGCACACAATGTACATAAGAGTAAACAAATGGTGGCTTTATCATCCATTGTGGATGGTTTATTACACTTTTACAGGTCTAGTACTCTTACCGTGTTTCGAGAATGCCGTATGTACTTGGGCAACCATACGGACGCTTAAAATCTTGTCCCAGGCACTACAGTATTTGAAGAATCTAGACACGCGGTAGAGTGTCAAGCCAAGTTCCAGCATAACAGAATGGCGAGCATGCACCGTGTGTAATATTACACGAACCATTTGCAGCTACTTTTGACCCCCTTATAATTTTGTGAAAATTTCAAGTACCTTTCGGCAGCCATTATTGATTTAGAGCAAAGAAGGCCAAAAAATCACGTTTATTGTATGGGAGCTCTCCGTAAACATTTATTTGTGAATTGAAAAAACTTGAAATGAATAGGTGACCTTATGAAGTGTGTCTGTCTGTCTGTCTGTTACGTCTTCACGCCCAAACTGCTTGTACCGATTGTTCTGTGGCATGTAGATATAGTTTGAGTCCCGAGAATAGACTTAAAATTATTTCAATATGTCTGTCCGTTTGTCTGTCCGTCCGTCCGTTTGTCTGTCTGTCTGTTAGACAGCTATAATAATAGCTACTTAACTTCCGTATAGTAAGTTGTACACTATATAGTTAATGGTCAAAAGACCCCCTTATAATTTAGAAACTATTTCACATAAACCTTTCAAATTTACCTCATATAATGAGACTTGCGAGATAAATACATGCTTTAATTTCATAAGCACAGCTTAAACGGTTGTTGAGATATTAACGTCCGAAAATCTAAATTTTTATCACTGACTAACTGACCTATAGAAATAATAATATTATTTCAACTATCATTGGTGCGAAAAATCTATAGAATAAATAAAAATAAAAAAAGGATATGGGCGAAAGGCCATAGACGTCCCCAATTTTATAAAAAAAAACTGACCTATAGATCAAAATTCTAACCCACTTCCAGATGACCTAGAAGGCTGAAGCTCGGTAATTGTGTGTAACCGTAGGGAAAAATCCGAAAAAAAAATGGTCAAGTGCGAGTCGTAGAGAGCGAAAATAGTGTTTTTGTATGGAGACCCCCTTAAATATTAATTTTATTTTACTTTTATTATTTGTTATGAAAGAAGAAATATATAATTAAGGATTTTGTGAAAATTTCAAGTACCTTTCGGCAGCCATTATTGATTTGGAGCAAAGAAGGCCAAAAAATCACGTTTATTGTATGGGAGCTCCCCGTAAACATTTATTTGTGAATTGAAAAAACTTGAAATGAATAGAAGGTGACCTTATGAAGTGTGTCTGTCTGTCTGTGACGTCTTCACGCCCAAACTGCTTGTACCGATTGTTCTGTGGCATATATGAGATATAGTTTGAGTCCCGAGAATAGACATAAAATTATTTCAATATGTCTGTCCGTTTGTCTGCCCGTCCGTCCGTTTGTCTGTCTGTCTGTTAGGCAGCTATAATAATAGCTACTTAACTTCCGTTTAGTAAGTTGTACACTATATAGTTAATGGTTGGAAATACACTTGTGTTATACCGTATTATTCCAATGCCTTTTGATGGTAGCTGCATTTTCCATTCGATTGGATTTTCATTGTTTTATTTGTCTGATACTCAAGTCTCAACAAGGCTTAGGGGCTGTTTCTCCACTTTCTGATAAGTTTCAGATAGGCTATCCACAATTTAACTGATAGATGAAGTATCTGCCAGATAAGTTGCGGATAGCATAGCCGACACTTGTCGGGAAGTGGTGAAACGACACCTTAAGGTTGATAATTGCCATTGAATATAGTCGAATATTATGGATGTTTGAACTGATGATGTTTCCGAGCAAGGGTAGACCCTTGCTCGGAAAGTTTTCTTTTCAAAAAGTAGTGATATCCCACCAAAAACATGAATGTAAAAATGCTGAGCCAAGTTCCATACAAACATTATATTTCTTGTCTATGGACTTCGCCGTAAAAAGGATGGAGATCTAAATGAGTGCCAAGTTCCATGGAAAATCGAAATAAGTACGTATAGGAACCAAATAACATTATGAACAAATAATAGAGTCTATTTCTTTGCTTTATTGAATATCTATAACAATTGATGTTATTTAAATAATGTGATATCTTAAACTAGATTAGATTTTACTTGGCTAGTTTTCATCAGAATTAAAATGTTCAATAACTTTATGAATAACAAAAAATTAAAACCGACTTCCAGAGTAAAAACAATAATTATTATTATAATGAACAAAAAAGTATGAAATAATTCTTACTATTAATAGTGCCTTATGCAGAATACTCCTAAACCTCTATTTCTGTACACAATCTTTATTATTTTGAAGTCGATACCAGCTAAGAATGGTGAGTTCTTAGACAAAATATTTTTAATTTTAAAGACTGGTACCGACTTCAAAAATTTGTAATAAGTATTCTTCATAAGGCACTATTAATAGTAAGAATTATTTTATACTTTTTTGTTCATTATAATAATAATTATTGTTTTTACTCTGGAAGTCGGTTTTAGTTTTTTGTTAAAAATAAAAATTTCACTCTTTTTAGTAATTTATAAGGTTTTCTGTAAATACTAATGTGTTCTACTAAGTGACTTTGCAGCCATTTATGATATGAGAACTATAAAGTTAATATACCTAGCGCCCTCTCGGAATAGAGAATTGCATAAGCAACTCCAAGAATATACTCGTATCACTGTATAATTAATAATATAAGCTTGGCGTTAATCAAGCAATGATAAAATTAATGTTCATGCGCCTATCTCTAAAGGCTCCTGTTCAGTGACTTTCTTTCTATCACAATACTCCTGGAAAGTCATTAGCTCACTATAATTATTGTTCATATAATATTATGCTTCAACTACTTAGAACTACGTTACTATAACTATTTATTTTGTCCCAATAACAAGGAGTTTACTACATACGGACATACCTCATAATTCATAGATCTCATAATCAAATTGCTAACTTGGTAACCTGATCACCAAGTTTGAATCATTTACTTTGATATAACAATATAACACCATTGATATAATTTTTGAAATAGTTCGACAAATTAAGAGTTATGATTTAATGATTAAGGCTGCGTTTCCACTGAAGCGGAGCGGAGCTTAGCGGTGCCAAATTGGCCAATCACCATGCTCGAAATATTCGCTCCGCTTCGCTGTCATTCAATTGATTGGTCAATGTAAAACATGTATCTATAAGGAGTAAGGAGTTCTGTTCACCACCTTCGAACCATGGTATATCCTGGTGCAAAATCTTACTTTTTGGTAACATATGCCTGGAATACTTCATATGAAACCAAAAAAACCACATGTTTCCATTTGAATTTTGAGGAGTTCCCTCGATTACTCATGGATCCCATCATCAGGTCACCACTTTTGTGAAAATGGGACCAAATTGGAGTGAAACCTAATACAACAAAACAAAAATTTTCAAAATCGGTTAATGACTGACGTAATGAAAACTGGCCAAGTTAGATCTAATCTAGGTTAAAATCTCACATTATTTAAATTATTTAAATAATGTGAGATTTTAACCTAGATTACATTATGAACAAATAATAGAGTCCAAATAACATTATGAACAAATAATAGAGTCTATTTCTTTGCTTTATTGAATATCTATAACAACTGAAGTTATTTCAGTTGTTATAGATATTCAATAAAGCAAAGAAATAGACTCTATTATTTGTTCATAATGTTATTTGGTTCCTATACGTACTTATTTCGATTTTCCATGGAACTTGGCACTCATTTAGATCTCCATCCTTTTTACGGCGAAGTCCATAGACAAGAAATATAATGTTTGTATGGAACTTGGCTCAGCATTTTTACATTCATGTTTTTGGTGAGATAGCTACTTCGCTCTGAAAATACTGTAATAAACCATCCACATCGGACATATTAACCAGGGTTGTGTCTGGTAGAGACCAGGCATAACCCTGGTTAATATGTCCGATGACCGATATTGACGACGGGTAAACCCCTGGTAGATAAACCCACACAAACGGCGAGATGGTACTATCGAACCGTAGTCCTGTTTGAATGGAGATGGAAATCGCTCGCTATCTTTACACGATAGTCCTATTTAAAGCTTGTAAAACTCACTGGCAGACGGCAGTCGAAGTTTTCTTTTCCTACTCACACACAGACATTCATCTAGAACTGTGCTCCATTAAAATTACAGCTGTGAACTACAATATCACGATACAGACAAAATAGATTTTCTTATAACCGAGCAACTTTAGGTTTTGGGTGTGTGATAATATAATATGTCGTATTATGAGGTGTTAGATGGGTACAATAATTATATACTAGGACGTTTTCCAGGTCACTATTAAAAGTAACACCAACTAGTAAAGTGTACATTAGAGGACATTTACACATCCACGCCCTCCTGTCAGTATCCAAGTATCGAATCATGAATTATTATCAGTGGTGACTGGTGTTATTTTGTATGACGGTTCTTTTACATCCACATCGTATCGTATCCCCGTAGGTTTGTTAATATTATCTAATATATATAAATCTCCGTTCACGATGTTTGTCCGCGATGGACTCCTAAACTACTTAACCGATTTTAATGTTTCTTTTTTATAATGTGTGCTTTTTTCCAACTTGAGAGATAGGAGCTTAGATCTTTAATTATAGTCGCAATTTTATTTTATTGCAAATTATTTGTCTATAAAGAGCGACCATTGTTTATGCGACGCGAGTCACGGGATATAGCGATGGACGTTGCTATGGTGACATACTTATTTAGTCACTAATTCAAAATACGGGCGATATACTTTATATACTCGTAATATGGCAAAGAAACGTTTGCCGGGACAGCTAGTTTCTATATATATATATATATAACTCAGATAATATAACTTTATTATAATATTTAGAGTGCTGGTAGACTCTTGTCTTATATTATTAATTCACTAGTGACTAGCAAGAGCCAGAATAGTAATAACTTAGTAATAACTAATAAGTAATAACTTAATAAGTAATATCTAATAATAAGCCTCCACACGTATATTATGTAACATAAGTAGATAATACTCGTAAATAGCAGTGCGGTTACTCGTTTTGCGGGAATACGGTCACTTGTAGGTAGTTACTAAGTTATTCATATTATAACGATATACTGAACTTATTTTCATATTATAAATCAAAGACTTGTAATAAGCTATCTATACGACTACTTACTATGATTTCGTTAACATTTATGGTTTATTTAGTTACTTGTGTCAGTAAAAATTCAAGCGAAACTTATTTATTAAAAAATAAAATGACTTTAAATTCATTATTCAAATAATAATATTTTATTCATATCAAGTAAATACATAATCTTATGCCATCTTCTATTGTTAATGTAATTTGAAACAGCTCTACATTATACAGGCTGTGTAATATGGAGCTGCTATTCAATCTTCGAATTCTTGTCTGTAAAGTCGGTTCACTGACGATAGTTGAACGTGACAAGCGACAACGTTATAAGAAAAATACTGATAGAATGGTTTTATTTTTAAAAAGAAAATTTCAATATTTATTTGTTTGATTAGATAATGGAACGCATCAGAGCGAAATAACGCCTCATAAGGCGCAGCGCAGACGACAGACTATCCGTGACGCACTTTTTAGTCTGTGGGAAATAGAACCTATGCAATTATATGCAGTAACGCACACGTTGCGTAAAAAGTCCGCATATAATTACATAGGTTCTATTTCCACAGATAAAAAGTGCGTCACGGATAGTCTGTCGTGCGCGCTGCGCCTAAGTCATGTTTTTTGTGCGTGCAGCCGGCTCCATCGAATTATAAGACGTTGTCACTTCAAAAATCACTTCGGATGTATTTCCATCCAGACGCTATCACCCTGTACACTGCGATTTGTATCTAGAGCTCGAAAAACCACCGAAAAACTTAATTATCGGAGAAACCAAAATTTAATTAGAGGCGTGTACTTTCGGGGATGGTTCGTTTCCGGTCTAGTGAGCGAGTTCAGATGAACTGGGTCTTTGTAGACGGCAGTTTCGACGGGATTACATTATCTTCTTATACAATGTGTCTATGCATGTATAATATGGCTTATTACATAGTAAAATTAAGGACAATAAGACGTGCAGACAACGTAAATGAATATGTTGTAAGTAAATAACCTTAAATTGCCATATCGACTATTTTAAATTTACTTGTGAATCATTTTAATGCATACCAACATGCTTTAGTTAATACTAATCATAGCACTTAATTATTATTCACATTCTTAAAAAAAAACAATAAAGACCACACAAAACAAAACGATTAAATTTTACCGATAATCCACGTGTTATGCCTAGCATATTGTGACGAGCCTCCAACATCCTGTACGTTGTTATAGTGCGAGCGAATGACTAAACAGGGCGTCCATATTTAACTCTCGGGCCGTAATGCGCCCAGCGCCTGTATGTTGCTGCATAATACATCGGGAGTTGGGGCAGTTCTCCGCGCAGCACGCCGGATGAAGAACGAGTGCATTCGTCTATCGATAAATACAGGCTGCTTCGGAAAGTTTCATCGACTAATAAAAATATGGAAGAAATGAAGACAATAATTGAAATGTTAAGGTGCCTTTCCAGAATGGTCCATGCTGGCCCACTACAAACCATCGCCATTGTGTAGACGGGGTGATGGTGTATGATGGCGGACGATCGCCAGGCGTGGCGCGCCTGCAGTGGGCGATCGTGGACCATTGTTTATTGGCTACTTTTGGTTTAAAAACCAAAGGTAGCCACAACACAATGATTAAATAAAAATGAAAGTTAGATGTTTATTCAGATTAGCTATGTCTGGGATAGAAGCTGCTATTGTTGAAGTTTAATAAAAACTTTTCTAATTGAATTAAAATTGTAGAAAACGAGAAGTTACGGATGTGTCAAATGTAGGTAGCCATACATTTTCCCTTCTTTGAGTTCCCCACAAGGTTTTTTCGATAACACTAGATTGAAATGACATAAATATCAAGCCACGGTCTTTTAACAGCTTTATTTAAATGCACATGATTGCCGCATTAAAGTCTTAATCATAATTGGCGATCAAAAGAATTTTATTAAAGTGATTACCATAATGCATCACCGGACCATATTGAACGTTTGGCGTATGCTTTTAAAGCATATTTTCCTACTGGATGGGGTGAAATAAATAGCAAGGCGGCCAGTTCTTTAAATTTTACCTGTAATCCACGTATTTGATTTAGCTAGGTACAGAATTTACGACCCCTATGAACGGGCTTTAGGGTTGTCGCTTGACAACTTTTACTAACAAAACATTAAACTTAAAATATAGCTATCGAGAGTTTAATTGCAATATAATGGGATCTATAAATTCAAATCACACAAATAAAACGTCTGATTGAGTGGCTACAAAATTATTAATTGTACACAATAAACTTTTTATGGTTCGTTATACATGAATTTGAATCTATAATTACAGTGAAACAAATAAAACAATTGGGGGCAATGTGAGATTTTGTATAGAACGATCTAAAACAATCATAGTGAAATCTTCAAAAAATTTTCAATTATTTTGTATATTGAAAAAAAAAAGAATAAATATTATCCATACTAATATTATAAATGCGAAAGTGTGTCTGTCTGTCTGTTACCTCTTCACGCCCAAACCGCTGAACCGATTGGGCTGAAATTTGGTATATATCCATACCAAGTTTGAGTCCCGGGAAAGGACATAGGATACTTTTTATCCCGAAAAAATTTACGGTTCCCGCGCGATAAACAAATTTTGGCGCAACGGAGTTGCGGGCGTCATCTAGTGCTATAATAAATAGATTATGTTTCTATTACTAATCAGTGCCACAAAAATATTAACCTTTGTATGTCGTCATAATATTTGTAACACTTCCTATTCATAGTAACATTTTAAAAATTTTTACTACTTTGTGGCATACATGACACGAGTTAATGTATTTTGTAAAAACGATCATTTGGAGGTGACAGCCCTAGCAGCCCCAGCGGCTTAGGCCTTTCATAGCGCGGTACCGCTGGGAAATCTAATGATTTAAGACGGATATAAAAACGGCGACTTGCGATTCTCCAAATTAAATTCTGAATACATGACGTATTTTTATTTCATTACGCTGTTTCATTCGTTTTTGTTTTATATTTTGTGTTATTATTGAGGACTGGACATAATTTCGTTTCCAAACATAATATTTTAATGCACTTCGATTGTATATTAAAAACAAATATTATGTAGACTGAATACATACAATTACCAAATTACTAACGGAATTCAATAAGCTTGTTTCAAAATTGAATCATTTTATCAAATATATTTTAATATAGACAAAGTATATTTATTTAAAGGAAGGTTTGTTAGGACGGTAAACTCTGGTAATTTTGATCATCGTTCGACGTCATACACGGTGTATGAATATCTTAACACCGCGAACACGTCTCAAGCAATATTTACATTTAACTCTGTATACATTAGCCGAATGAACATCGTCAGAGGTACAATTCTAACTTAATTTATTTAACGAATGCCATACATTGCCGCGTTTTGGAACAATTCGCGATAAGCCGCGCTCGACAGTTGCGGGTAGACTGAAATGTCAACAGTGCCGGCTCGGCCTCACTTGCCGCCGAGACGCCGAGCCGAACGGACGCGGCGAATTTATTTTATTAATAAATATGTTAATATCCCAGGTAAGTGGCACGGTTGCATTATTCATCGAGAAAGCTAAGTTGACGTAGCCATGGATAGCGCCCATGCAAATTCAATCTGCCGAGATGCGCGGGGAATTATCATAATTGTAAGTGAGGTTTTGTTTCTCTACCTGCAGAGGAGGAAGTTTAATCCGAAGTTTGCCCGACACTTTTAGTTTTATATAAAACCGTCATCGCGTCGTCATTTGCAATTCAGATGCTAGGAAAAGACGACCGAGCGGGATCCGTTCCACTACAACTTTTGCTGCGGATTTGTTTGAAAAATACACAGGTTTAGTCTTTTTGGTCGTCTTTTTCCTTCAGAGTTGAGCAAACTTAAATGTTTTTTTTTTATTTTTTTTATGAACGAGTTTTCTCCGTTAGCGTAAACTTCAATTGAAAAAAACCGTAACTAGTTTGGATGGACGCTCATTGAGTATTCTAGACTCCGTTAACAGACTTCGAATAGGTTATTTTCAGTTGGGATAAAAAGTTAGCTCGTCACGCAAAAGGTTTGGACGTCACTAATATTGATTAGAAGTGCATAGTAAAGTCTATCGTATATTATACTACATGCTATATTATAGTTTTACTTTGGTGTAGTAGTGTAATATTTATCGAGGCGATTAGGGATTAGCCGTGCATTCATTGGGCAGTAAGGGGCGCGATAAGGGTGGTACAGTGAAATGCAAATTTGCGATTAAGGCTGTTGTGGTGCCGCGACTGATTAACATACTATTTTTAAGTACACCCCCACATACGTGGAAATATTATAACTATGTTAACTCTCGGCGGTAAATAATAAGCTTCCAGCTACTTTAAGAGCAACAAAGCCAGAGTTCCATTCAAGAGAATTCCATTCAAATTATAAATAGTTTATATTTATAATTTGAATGGAATTACCAATTTTAATTAAATTTTTATAAAACTAGCTTAAATATTATGGTTTCTTATCCGTATGGATAAGAATTTAAATACAGGTATGTCATACCATAAGTAATTACATAACATTAATAAGAAAAACTGATGTTTTCAGTCAATTCTTCAGTACTATCTACTAATTCTATACAATATAGACTTCGGTTACAGGTACTTAAAAATCTTTAACACGGAACTTATTTATAAAAAATTCGGAACGAGCAATTAATATATTTTATTGTGGAAGGTGGGTCAAGTGATCGCTTTAAAATCGTCGTATTAGGTTTTTATACCGACGGAATGACATGTCAAACGTTCAGCGATATCGTTTTTATGGGCCATCATTCGTAAAAGCCCAGGCTGTTGGGCCCCACTCGTAAATGGGTCGGATTGCCTCAGCCGATCAGTTTTATGTCGCGCATCAGCCGACGTTTATGGGCTAAAGAACGGCTGGAATAAACAAGATTACTTTGTGATTTGCAGGTGCACTCTCGCCGAGTGTAACCTACAGAGTGTAAGTGCCCTCCTGTAACTTCATTCTTACTGGCTCTACTTAAGGCCGTTATCATACTAGCGGTTTTAGGGCGGAGCGGGCGCGCAGCGAATACGTCGCGAACACGCCGCAGCTCGCACCGAAGACGATGATAAGGCTCTTAATTTTGACGCTTTTTATATAAGGTTTTATTACAGGCCAGGGTTTCACTGTTAAAAAGCCAAATCTTAAGCCTGCCATTCTGATGACTCATGATATAGCACGCATTTTTCTATCGCTTTAATGTTTTTTGACGTCACAACGTCTTATAATTCGATATGGGCTGCGCGCACGAAAAAACTTGACGCAATACGCGGCGTCACCTCGCTCTGAGGTGTTCCATTTAAGGCTATGACGTTGTCACGTTCAACTATCGTCAGTAAACCGACTTTACAGACAACCGAGTTCGAGTCGAGTTCGAGTTCGACACAAAACACTACTCTCTAACCGTCTTTTTTTTTAGTTTAACACTACAACTTCCATTGTTGTGGTAAATAATTGGACACACTAGCGTATGTCTAGATCATATTGTACTCGTAATAAAATCGATATATTTATTTCTAAACAGGTTAACAAAGTTAACACTTTTAGAACGTCTACATGTGGCCTACTACCGGTTCGGGAACTAGCCCGGCGAGAAGAACCAGCTTAAGAAACTCGCTATGGTAGTTTTACAAGGAAAAATCAAGAAAATTTTATTCTATTTTCCGTGAGAAGTGATGCTGTGAAATCACAAGTTCACTAAACGTTTGTATCTTGGCGAGACGAAGCGACGCGCTACGAGTATGTTGTACGACTGTCAATCAGGGAGGGCTTCGGAGGGGTGCGTCTCGTTCAGCCGAGACTTTGTCTACGATTTATCACTGTAAGCAGTATAAACTAAAACACCCAGATTCTTTCTAACTGGCGCTAGTATCTTTGTCAGGTTAGAGATAGAGTACCACCGTTGGCTTTACGGATGGATCAAGGAAAGACAACCGTGCGGGAGCCGGATTCTACGGAGGCAGGCCTTCTGGAATGCATTGAGACGTTAAACATGCTGGGAAGGAACAACAGCATCCGCCTAGTATGGGTCCCGGGCCACAGTAACGTCCCCGGCAACGAAACCGCTGACGAACTGGCTAGGCTTGGGGCCGAGAGTCTCATATATGGCCCAGAACCTGTCTGTGGTATAACTCCCACTACCACAAAACAAGTGCTCAAGGAATGGGGCCACACACTATGCAGGAAGCAATGGGCTGAGACCCCTGGCCTTGAACACTCCAAGGCACTAATTCCTGGCTTCAACAAGAAACTATCAGAATTAGTGCTCACCCTGGGTAGGAACCAATTAAGAATCCTTACCAGAAGCCTAACTGGGCACTGCAAGCTCAACAAACACCTAAACAGAATGGGTATTTGTAGCATAACGACTTGCAGATTCTGTGAGGAGGAGGATGAAACACCTATGCACCTTCTCCTCGACTGTCCTGCTCTAGTACAGAGCAGCAAAAAAAAAAACCACCGTTGGCTTGAATATCCTTCGGTGATTATTGCAAGGGTTTGTTACATATTCACGAGGCAAATTCGAGGAGTCCAATCTGTGGTGAAAAGTTGCAGCTCGTCGTAATAAAATTTAAATAAACATGTAAACTTTTCCTGCGATGGCGAAGTTGCGAAGGGCCAATATTTAAAACTGGATTAACCGCCGACTTGATTAACCGCGGAGCACCTGTTAAACAAATTTGTAAACTTCACGAGCTAAAGCCTATATGAAAACGGAGGTAAACCGACCGAAGCGAAAAGAACCCCGCCCGGCTCGCTCCGCTTACCTACTCGAACACAAACTTTTAATTGGTGGATTAATACTCGACCCGCTAATAACCGCTTAGCATATTTTCGGAACATTGATTCGTGCTCTTGTTCGTTGCATCCGAATTTCAATTGTATTACGAATTTGTTTAGTATAGAAGGGCAAATTTCACCAGTGCGGTAAATGAACATTTAACCTATTAATTTTGTTTTATCATGTTTATTGAAATTACACGACGTAATTCAAGTGTAACGTTAAAAATTTAAAATGTAGCAAATCCGCTAATTAATTAGTAACGCGAAAACCGAGCGATTAGTTTGATAATTCATAGGTTTGTAGCGAGAATCCATTATGAAAATATCAAAATTACCTTGCATTATGAATAACCACGTAGAGTGTAGAGACTGTATTTACCTGCAACAAAAGCAAACAACGTTTTAGAATTTTATAATTAACACGGCGCGTTTTCTTCTGTACCAAAATAATGGAGTTTTCTGCGGGACAACATAGGGAGGAAGCGTGGAACATTGTTGGCAATAAAAATATGTGAACTCGCTTATACGGTCTGGGGAGTTTTCTTTGCGGCGTTTAAGCGGCTGAGCGGTATTATTGGAGACGCAGTGTTTACGTTCGATCAGCCCCATGTAAATTTTATGAGCGAAACCGGTGTTCCAGACGAGTGTATTTGCTCACCAGATAGTAGATGCGTCTAAGTGAAAGAGTGTTGTTTGCGTTGCTGAAATGTTTCCACTGAATTTTGTATGTTGTGGAGTAGCATTTTACATGTCAAAGGGTTGATACGAATTTTTGTAATGTATCATGTTTCATGTACATGTTTAAAGTCCAAAGTACAGAAGAGTAACATTTACTCGGCGAGCGTTTAAAGAAATGACTACGTTCAGTCGTTCACTATTCCTCGACACACTTTTTATTATACACATACGTAGTTCGCAAAAAATCATTGCCTAAAATATATAATATGCATCTTGATACATAATTCTGTAAGTAGAGTTTTCCAATTCATCAGGACTCTCTAATCCATATAACGGGCACTATATTTTATGTCGTTTTCTCTGTTTTATGTCAAAGTAATAAAACTACTAGAAATAGTAGTTTATTTCTTAGTAACATGTACACAGGTAAACATAAGTGTATAATTAGCTACCCACATAAAAGTATCCTCTAATAAAAGCATTAGCATAAATCATCCGCTAACGAATGCAAATGTATTCACAGCTGATGACTACTAATTACATTTTAATTAATCCATAAATTAATTGATCAAAAATTCATTAATATATAGCGCGGCGCAGCGGGCGCGAGCTCGTGCGGCGTGCGGCATACGGTGTACACTGTACATTGCTCGTTACTTATTCACGTTTAATGGAGGCCGGTATACGCGCCGGCCGATACGAAGCTTCCTGTCAATTGTTTAAATAATTATTATCAATCCTGGACGACTTCCTCGCGAGCTCGCAGAGCGCGTAAGGGCAGAGTGTACAGAGAGACATGATTTTTGTATTAGTTTTAGTCCATAAAAATATCTTTGGTAGAGGTACGAATACGTAGTTGTCAATTGTTCCTGTTTTAAGGCCGTGTTTTCACTGACGCGGAGCGGAGCTTAGTGGTGCCGTACTGACCAATCACCATGCTCGAAATCTTCGCTCCGATTCGCTGACATTCCGCTGGAATAGCACGATTAGTTAATTCAGGCACCGCTAAGCTCCGCTCCGCTTCAGTGGAACGCTCCCTTAGGCTGCTATATATTATATTATTATCTAAGCTAGTATTTAGAATATATTTCTTGATAAGGCTGCGTTTTCTTGAAACAAACATTCTCTTAATTAGTTTAAAGCCCAAGCTGGGAATAAATTACTTCAATTAATAAGATCGTATCGGTCGAACTAAATAGTGGCCGACTTTCAACTTGATTGTTATAAATGCTTCAGATGATGCTAAAACTCCCCGCTGTAAAGTTGTAACAAGTCCTTTATTGGTACTACAATCTAAATTGGATAACTGTGAAGCTAGCTTAATTTTAGTTCATTTATACGCCGCTTAGATTCAATTCGATCTAAACTATATAAACTTTCATTTGCGTAAAGTTCCACCCTCACTTGTTGTCATAAACCGTTCACTTTTTTATTCAGCCCGAGATAACAAGCTACTTTGTCGGATAAAACATTTCGGTCGAAAACAATAACAGAAATATTAACACATTCGGAGGAAGCAAATGGTAGAATTGCTACGAGGGGAGACCGGGCCGGGATAAACACGTTAAAGGGTACCGCCATCCACAAAGAAAACACTCATGATTGCGGGGAGGTCGGGGCCCGGGGGTCGGGGCGAAGTCAATCCAAATTTTCACAAACACTTGTGAGCTACCTCCAACAAAATATGTATGCGATATTGTTATCTTTTAGTAACCGTTAGGGCCTGTGCGCATTGCGAATTTTAACCGCGCGGATGTTTTCTCGCGATTCTGTAAACACATTGAGAGAGTATCCGCACTGCCGATTTTAAATTAAGTATGGAAAAAATATATGTATAAATTCGCGAGTATAAATATCGCGCGATTAAAATTCGCAGTGCGGACAGGCAGTTCCTGTTTCGATTTAAATCAACGAATAACAAAACTACTTTAAATATTTTCAGTAATTCGCTTCTTCTGTAAAATGAAATCGAATAAACGCAATATTATAAGAAAATACGACCCACAAAATACTCAACGTCAAAAACCTTAAATGTGAGGGGATAATATTAATTTTTTTCAAAACGAATATATCTCCTTTATTCGTCTAAACAATATTTCGACGACACTAGACCTCACAAAGAGATAAACGAATTATATCATAAAAATACAATGTGCCCCGAGTTGGAAGCGTTTTAATCTCGAACAAAGGGGACAGAATTTTATATCGTAGCGCCGAATAACTTTATACGGCGGAGCGCGAACGCTAAGCGTAAAGGTGAAAATATGAAACGTTCCGGCGAAGACATCTACTAATTCTGTAATAGAATTGCAGCTTGTTAGCGCCACGCGCGCAGAATACAATATGTGCTGGACGTGGTCGCCGGTCGGCGCGGGTTGGGCGGGGTCGCAGTTCGGGCGGGGTCGCAGTTTAAGTAATATAAATATTTAATACAACATTACTAAAATATTGAATTCATCTTTAATATTTTATCATATCCGCCAAACGATATATAGCAATATTATGAGTGTATAGAATATAATTTTTCGCTTTCATTCGGGCCACTCATCGAACGCACGATTCTCCCTAGAGCGTTCAGCATTAAGCGAATTATCCACGCGAATACATAAGTTCGCGTTAACTAGGCACATACGTGTCACCTATAACGAAGTAAAATAAGTAAGATTAGATGTTTTACATCTGATGTAATTATAAACGTCGACAGGAAAACCTTAGATGTAAACATCACAGGTAAATTGCTCGTATTAACGTTACAGTTTCAATATTCGCATGGTTTACCTCGTTCTTGACATTTATTTACATTTCTGGCCCGAAAATGCTTTCAAGTGTATAATACTTATGTACTTATTACAAAGCGAGGAAAAATTTAACTTTAAATGCCTACCTGAAACGTTTTGCTAAGTATCAAAAATAGCCTTTTCTGTCTTAATTTGAACTTAATTGTAGCATTATAGCCTAGCGCAGAGGTTCCCGATCTTTTTCAGCCTGTGGCGCAGTCACACGTCACAATATTTTGTCACGGCGCCCTACTCTATCTAGCTATTACAGTACATAAACAAACACCTTTAATTATTATAGTCAGGTTAACACTTTGGGAACCCTACTGGCCTAGCGGTTGAAAATTTGTAACTTGTATATTCAGTAAGTAATTGTCACTTGTAACTCGCAATAAATACAGTGTGGGCCTGTATTATTTTGTTACAGATTTTTAACCAATTGTATTAACAAAAACGGAGTATTTGCCACCAGAAGGAAAAAAATCATAGACATTTAAATATTCCTCGGGTGCTCAGTTATCGTTAAAGTAGATAATTACTTTAATAAGATTCGTCGCAAACTCCGAACCAGACTCTAATTATATAATTCAAGCTTGATTCCTCCTGACTTATCAGGTTTCACTTGCGCACTTGAACTCGAATCAAACTTTTGAAAATAAATTGAAGTCTTTTAAAATTTCGACTTTTTTTTTTAAATCTAGGTTGGAAACTTCAAAAAAGATCGTGATAAGCATGGACAAAATATTACACGTAACTTTTACGTCTGCACACATAGTGTAGATCAGTATTTTTCAACCTGTAGAGGGTTCTGTAGGGGTACGCTTTTCATGACAGGTTACACTTCATAAAAAAGTTGAAAAACACTGTTGTAAACCTTTTAATACAGAAGAAGAGTGGCAAAAGCCCTAACAAATTCTCCAAAAATATTAAACGCCAACAATTAAAAGTAGCGGTCACCAGAAATTTCGTGCGGATGTTAAAAATGTTTCAGTCATGTTTAAAATGAATTTCTTTGTTTTTTTTATCAATCTCGTTATCTGGGGTCACGCGAGTTCGCGCGATAATTTTTCGGCTCAAATTATAACGTAGTAATTAAAAATATATTATTATGCCTCTAACAGGACCACCCGGTCGGCAAACAAATTTAGTTACTTTGTTTATCGAGCCTCTACATCTACTGCGCCGATGTAGCGGCGTTCCTTATTTAGTCGTGATTTATTAACAATGTTAATATACTTTTAAATCAAATCTTATCTTCTATGGATCTTTATTGATTTCAATTTAAAAATTAAATGTTTAATGTAGTGTTGATGTGAACAGTGAGTTATTAGTTATTACTTATAGTTGTACAAATATTTAAAAAAAGATTAAACCAATGCATTACGAGTATAAGCTCCGAAATTACTACACCGTGATGTTCCACAAATGTAGAGTATTGCACTTCGAAATACACAAAATACGAAGATTACACTATATTGCTAGTAATTGAATAGTTTTCGCTGGATTTTTTTGTAAGACTATGATAATCCGGCTACATATAATAATATAATGCATACATTTACTAGATGTTCCGCGCGGCTTCGCCCACGTAAATTAGGAATATTATTAATTGAGGAATATTATTATTAATTGAATAGTTTTCGTTGGATTTTTTGTAAGACTATGATAATCCAGCTACATATAATAATATAATGCATACATACATTTACTAGATGTCCCTCGCGGCTTCGCCCACGTAAATTAGGAATATTACGGAAACAGTACATTTTCCCGTAAAAAATAGCTTATGTCCCTTCCACGTGGTCTACTATTTATCTCTGCCAAATATTGCCATAAAAATTGCTCCAGTAGTTCGTGAGATAAACCTTTTCTAATATTTTTCCCCGTTTTTTCCACATTTTCCTAGTCTGTTTCTTTAGTCATAAAACCCCTACTTTGAAAGTCGGTTAAAATTGTAGCCTATGTGCTATTATGATGTATAAGCTATGTTATCGTAAAGTTTCATTAAAATCCATTCAGTACTTTTTGCGGGAAAGAGTAACAAACATCTATCCATCCATCCAAACTTTCGCCTTTATTATATTAGTAGGAAGTAGAATAGTAGGATAGTATTTTTGCAATATCTATATTTGTTAGTATCTATTTATTATCGTTGATTTTTACTTACTCTACTTACATTAGCTTTCATTTAATGGAGAGTTTGATATAGCTCTCATTCTTCGTGCAAACTCTATTAGCACTCTATTAAATTAAGGTAAGGTAATCGATAAACATCTCAAAGTATGGCCATTAAATGTTTGCATGTACGTCTTGTTGATAAATTTACTGTCGACAATTGTGTACAACATAACTTTCTATTCAGTTTGAGTTCAGAAAGAATCATCAGGCCGTTTGGTAGGAGTTTGTTTATGTTTTGAGAGCAAAGTTTCGTGATTTTGTACTAAATAAAAGCCGTCAAGTTCATTTGGGCCGTTTGTATCTTCGCGAAGTATTTATTATCGTTGTTTGGAACTTTTCCTATTAGCATAATAGATGCTAGCGTTCCAATGGAAGTAACGTTCTATTGGTTAATGGTCAGAAAAGGAAAATAACGAGAGGGACTTAGCTATACTAGAGTATGTAAAAATTGAAAAGAAAAAGTAAAAGATAAAAAGCGAAAGAGCTAACTCCGGTTTAACCAACAAAAAAGTAGAAGCGCTTGTTTGGGTTTACGGCGGAGTTTGACAAAACATGTATCGTGCCAAAATTTGGAAACCGGATTCCTCAAAGCCCGTAATAGAGTCGGTAATGACGTCGTATCGCAGCGGTGTATAGAACAAAAGCCGCGGTACAGCACAGGATCATTATACATTCATGGCCGACTGCCTGAGAGAGATTCTTTCGGCTTCGGAATACTTTCTCGAGTAATTTTCAAAAGCGTTCGCGCTTTGGAAGCTACCGCAGCGTAATAGTATAATGGTGTCTTGCTGTGATAAAAATTCAAATAGTTTTTAACACCGGACGCTCCTTTCTTTAGCTGTCGGATTTTTATGTAGTTGATATTTTGTAAAATGCTATTTTTCAGCCGCTATAGCGGTTGAAGAGTCTTATGATATGAAAAGTATAGACTTTTACATTCTTTACCTTTTTACTGCAGGTAGGTACAAAAAGCTGGACAAAGTTGAGGTGTTCTCTTAAGCAATTGTCGAGATCTTTTAGAACGAACCACGGTTTTTGATGCTGTTTTTAGCAGTATACAGACAAGATTCACGCGTAGTTAGTTCAGGACTCCTCCTAATTCGTATCGAGTCCTTTTAACAGGGTGCGTGGCATCGTCTAAAGCCCGCCAATACTTTACGAACATTGACAGTGCTTACGGACTAAACTCAGTGGATGCGAAGCGCGTTGGTTGTATTTTTATCCCACAACAAAAACCATCCGAGGCAGATCCAATATTATCTAGACACGCGGTAGAGTGTCAAGCCGAGTTCCAGCATAACAGAATGGCGAGCCGCACCGTGTGTAATATTACACGAACCATTTGCAGCTACTTTTGATCCCCTCATAATTCAGAAACTATTTCACATAAACATTTCAAATTTAGCTCATATAATGAGACTTGCGAGATAAATACATACTTTAAATTTCATAAGCACAGCTTAAACGGTTGTTGAGATATTAACGTCCGAAAATCTAATTTTTATCACTGATTGACTGACCTATAGATCAAAATTCTAACCCACTTCCAGATGACCTAGAAGGCTGAAATTTGGAATCCAGCTCGATAATTGTGTGTAACCGTAGGGAAAAATCCGAAAACAAAAAAAAAATGGTCAAGTGCGAGTCGTACAGAGCGAAAATTGTGTTTTTTGTATGGATGGAATGGACCCCCCTTAAATATTTATTTTATTTTACTTTTATTATTTGTTATGAAAGAAGAAATATAATTAAGGATTTTGTGAACATTTCAAGTACCTTTCGGCTGCCATTATTGATTTAGAGCAAAAAAAGCCAAAAATCACGTTTATTGTATGGGAGCTCCCCGTAAACATTTATTTGTGAATAGAAAAAACTTGAAATGAATAGAAGGTGACTTTATAAAGTGTGTCTGTCTGTCTGTTACGTCTTCACGCCCAAACTGCTTGTACCGATTGTTCTTTGGTATGGAGATATAGTTTGAGTCCCGAGAACAGACATAGAATTATTTCAATATTATGTCTGTCCGTCCGTCCGTTTGTCTGTCTGTCTGTTAGACAGCTATAATAATATCTACTTAACTTCCGCATAGTAAGTTGTACACTCTGCATTTTCCATTCGCTTGGATTTTCTTTGTTTTATTCGTCTGATACTCACGTCTCAACAAGGCTTAGGGGCTGTTTCCCCACTTCCTGATAAGTTTAAGATAGGCTATCCACAACTTATCTGATAGATGAAGTATCTGCCAGATAAGTTGCGGATAGCATAGCCGACACTTGTCGGGAAGTGGTGAAACGACACATTAAGGTTGCGAATTGCCATTGAATGTAGTCGAATATTATGAATGTTTAAACTGGGAAGATGAAGGTGTCTACCCTTGCTCGGAAAGTTTACTTTACAAAAAGTAGTGATATCTCACCAAAAACATAAATGTAAAAATGCTGAGCCAAGTTCCATACAAACATTATATTTCTTGTCTATGGACTTCGCCGAAAAAAGGATGGAGATCTAAATGAGTGCCAAGTTCCATGGAAAATCGAAATAAGTACGTATAGGAACCAAATAACATTATTTACAAATAATAGAGTCTATTTCTTTGCTTTATTGAATGTCTATAACAATTGATGTTATTTAAATAATGTGGGATCTTAAACTAGATTAAATTTTACTTGGCTAGTTTTCATCAGAATTAAAATGTTCAATAACTTTATGAAAAATGACTGACGTAATGAAAACTTGCCAAGTTAGAGCTAATCTAGTTTAAGATCTCACATTATTTAAATAACATCAATTGTTTTAGACATTCAATAAAGCAAAGAAATAGACCCTATTATTTGTTCATAATGTTATTTGGTTCCTATACGTACTTATTTCGATTTTCCATGGAACTTGGCACTCATTTAGATCTCCATCCTTTTTACTAAGTCCATAGACAAGAAATATAATGTTTGTATGGAACTTGGCTCAGCATTTTTACATTTATGTTTTTGGTGGGATCTTTATGCGCTATGCGAATCGTGGATAATAAGTGTGATATTTATGTATTTCGGAGGCTATGCAATTTGGAGCGGGTGCAGCCGTAACTTAGAATTACGGAATTAATGTTGGGCCGCTAATACGCGTTATCCCCGGCCTCCATTACCCGACGTTTTACATCTCGAGGATAAATTACGGCGTTATGAATAAATTTCGCATAAAACTCCTAGCTGCACCACCAAGCGGGACGGAGCTACCGGGCTATAGGGCCACGGTGAGGTGCGAAAGGGACGCGGGACGTCGTAATCCGAAAATTTCATTAAGAAGTCCGGCGATTCGAACCCGCCGATATCTAGAATATTTCCCGTCCTTATTAAGATGCGGGGCTCTCCTCATTTCGCGGAGCGCCTTCGAAATTCCTATTTTTAAGTAATTTATAGATATCATTTATTTTATTACACGAATTTTCGTTGGAATTCTTTCGAGGAATTAGGATTGGACGGCGATAGCGGCTGTCTTTTGTTCATCTTTTAGCCTACAAAGAAATTTGTCTTTGCTGTGAAATATATTTTATCACGATGTTCCATTTTTAGAATATAATATTACTTTATTTTCAAAATATCATCTAAACGAGACATTTCATTTCCCCACGTAACGAACATAATAAAATCCTTTGAGCGAAACCGTCTAATCATTATTTTACCGAAAAATAACCGCCATGTAGCGCACCTTCATTAATTACACCAAATTTCGGTCGAAATTTTCCCTAAAAACCCAGCCCCAGAGGAGGGTCCTCCCCATCATTAGCGGCCACGGGCCCGACGACCGACGACCACCGCCTTCACAAACTTGATCTCGGTCTAATTCAATTCCAGTTAAAACTCTGTTTATTTTTTCGTATAATTCGTCCGATCTGACTTCAGGGTCTGTGTATACAGGACCTAATAATTATTTACGTACATTTTGTTTTGTATCTTCATTCCAAATAAACAGTTTACAATTTACTCATATTATATTTGAAACGTTCCTAAAATGTCTTATTTGAATTGTGTAAAGCAGTTTGTAAATCTGTTCATTCGTAGTTTAAACGTAAAGTTAAACTTAAATCTGTTTAACATGTAATTGTACATAATGTAAGTTTCGCGTTCGCTTCAGGCAAAACTCAAGAAATAATTATTTTACACTGAGGGTAGAACGAAAAACAAAAAAATCTATATTTCCATTTGCGCGTTTAGATGGAACCACTCTGGTGATGCAGGCACACGGACCTCTCATTCTATTACCAGAATTATCATATCAAACGCACTCGGAGCTTCCCATGAAAAAAAAAAAAACAATCCTTCCGATCCTCTCATTAACATCGGGGAGATCACCGAGCAGATTCTTCAATTAAATGTTTTTTTTCATACTGATTCATCGATTAATATTATACCTCGAAGGGAGAAAAGCTCCACGAGTCTTTTTATTTTGAAGATAGCGAGTATTTTAGATCCTGCACGTGTGAGTTTAAATGAATTATCCCCGAGTTTTCCACTTCGGTGGTCTAATTCACTTTGGTCCTTCGAGCCGGACAGTAAAAAACTTTAAACAAAATGATCTCGTGTACTGGAGAAACCCTTCGTCGGTCGGCTGTAGAAAATCTAGCGGAATCGGGTTACGACTTCGTAACGCTGTGGAAGTTTCAGGTCAACCCTTTGACCGGCCGGTAATTCCATCTCATGGAATAATCGAACGTTAATGGTTCACCGATACTGTGGAGCTCCTTTTGTTACCGGCGGCGTCAGGAATTACGTTGGGTTTTATCGTGTAAATTTTAGATGGATGTTAAAATTTATTTGGATACTCTAATTCTTATATTATTTCAGAACGTTCACTACCGTATGTCACAAAAATAAATATCCATCGTCGCGATAATGATGATGTGTGAGCCCTCCGCGGTCTGGAGCAAGTTGTTCAGCCACAATATAATAAATCTCGGAGATACAACGAGCGATGATTTTTCAAAGCCGAGCGTAGGGGTGTGAGAGAAATTAACGCAACAATTAATTTCGTACGTCTGTGCATACTTTGTGGTCTAAGCTAGCGGTGGAAATGTGATTCCGTGGAATATTGCGTTGTACGTGATTTATTTTACTAACCTCGCGTTTTATTCCAAGAAACCTTTCTTTTATGAAACCCTGTTTGTTTTGTTAATATTGATCTACTTTTGGTGTAAATATGCAGATAGTGATACATTTTAGTGATGTTTAGCTAAGCTCTAATAATTTCATTGCAGTGGTTACGAGAGGCTCGAACCACATCATTTGGGAATGCACTTAACACGTTTACGCGGACGATTTCACCCCCGCTGTCGAGTTTATTCTTCAAGTGAGGGAAGAGGTTATGACAGGCAATAGGGAATATTAAAGTTACGTAAGGTATAGGGTGAGGGAAAAATACAGTACGTATCAACATTATTTATGTTACTGACGTGGTAATCGCTCAATTGAAAATAAGAACAAACTGGAGCTCCAATTTTAGCGTCGCCAGAACTCTGAAGTAAGCATTTCTCGAAATCGCTGTATTCCCATGCCTTGGGTTGAACTAAAGTAAACTAGGGCAAAATGGTAAGACATTAATCTTTACCTTGGGAAAGTATTCTACAGATTACGTGGGGGACTGAGTTGTCCTCCGTTTGCTAATCACGGAGCGGGAACATCGCAAATAGTTGCTGGTAGGGTGCTGCCAAATCTGACGATATTAAAATATGTTTTATCATAACGTGATATTTCACAAGGCGCATGTTACTTTGAGATTTTGAATTGAATTGAAGGAACTCGCTTGATAAACAACAATGTTCAAGATAGCAGGAGCAATGAGACAATCAAGAACTAACACAACCTATTTAAAGAAATAAGTAGATCATATTTATTTTGAAGCTACTCGAAACAGGAATACAAAAGTAGAAACGTACACTGCTTGAAATAAAACAAAAGCCAGATGAAAAATTAAATAATATACAAAATGAACATTTAAAAGCGCACGAATAAAATGAGGACGTTAAACAAATTAACTAAAGTGATAATGTAGTAACAGAATTGTGCGAGCACAAGTTATTACGGCGTAATTCGCGAGTGTACCGTGTAGTGTGCCCCTTAAGGGGTTTTGTACGAGATTAATCAGTCTGCGGCGTGGATACACATTAAAGTAAATTCTAAACAACATGTGTACATAAATTGTATTAATGGCCTTAAAGGACTGGATGGAGGGTGTAATTTCCTATATATTCGTGCTTGATTATGAGAACAAGGATTTGGCGTTATCGGTGCAGCTGACAAAGAGACTAAGGGGCGATTTCACCAAAGAAATGGAACGCGTTCAAAGCACTCTGAATCGGCTCAAAACGTATAAACGCGATTATAACATCGAAATGCATTTCACCAGCGTAAACGGAACGCGTTCACAGCAAATCCGAGTTTTATCTTCTGAACGCCCAAAGTCCGAAGTTCAACGTCATAAAACCCGTTCAAGCCCTGTCATGGCGGAACAAAAAACATAGACAAAAGAAATGTCAATATGACAGTTTTGACACATGCGTTTGTAAGTTTATGTATTGTTTCTTTCTATTTTGAAGTTAAATTAACGTGAAAAGGCTTTAAAATACTGAAAACATAAAAATAATTGCCTGACGTCACGTAAACTTAGATTTAATAATCGCGATCAAAAGAAAGTAGTGAAATCCAATCGAAACAAAACGAGATTTACGTCGCAGAATGAACGCGTTCAATGGAAACTAAGTTTTATAAAGCTAAGTTTTATGTGTATTTGGTGAAATCCCACCTTAATGGTAAGTTTTAACCGTCGAAACCAATGTAATTCAAATGCGTACAATTCATTACATTACTACAAAAGAAGTGCTCACGAATAGGATAGCATAGAATGGACGCCGAAATGGGCAAATATATTTGTAGGACAGCAAAACGGGAATAGGAATATCTAGGAACTTCAGGCGTATGTTTTTGAAACGACTACTAAGCACGCTAATCAGAGCATACATGACGCCGCGCCCGCACCAAACTTCACAAAAAGCCATGTTGAATTGTTATTTGTAATTTAGAGTCCAGCGAGCGCTGCTCGTGACGCTAGTAATATCCTGTGCCAACCGAACGGCAACCCTGTATCACGTCTGTTGCAATAACCGTCAGATTAAAGCGAATGCGCTGCTACTTACGCCTTTATTACGTAAGCAATAAAGACCATATTCAGTGTCAAAGCCGTCGGACAAATTAAAACGTCGAAATGAAACTTCGACTCTACTTTGGACTGTTTACTTCGCTCACTTGGTCTACTTTGTAGCAGTTTTGTAACTTTAAATAGTTTTTGTAAATATGCTTTTGCAGGACTGTTCATAATATTAAATTTTGATGGTGGAATATTGTTGCCTGTGTCGTCCAGACGCCAGTTCAGTCCGAGACAAACTTAAACTTTTCGACTTCAAAACGAGATAGAAGTATGAATAATTAAATGTATTGTACAATTATTATTAGTACAAATATTTTTAATAGCAGTAATAAATGAACTTATTATATAAATAAATAATCGCTACAATATTAAGCGTACCAAATTAATATTATACATAAATTGATCGTTTTAATAAAAGCGGACATCCGCATTTTCTCAGGAGTAGACCAGCGGGAAGTCGCTAATGACAATATTGTTATAGAACCCGGCGATACCTGGCTCTGGCCAAAGTGCATTTAATATAATAATAATAATAATAGTTTATTCAAGCGTTAAGACAATACACAATATTAAAAACTAACATTACAAAATTTTTGACACCACTACCTACATAATATTATGGAAAAAATATCACAAATAGGTATATATAAAGATTACAGATTAAGACTATGTAATAAACTGTAATAATTAATAACTAACACAATTTTAACATGTACATTTTTACAATAACTAAACAATTAAAAAATAGAACTACGAATACAAAAACTAAAAATAAAAAACAAGAATGGCATCAGTAGGCAGGTAAACAGTAGTGTATTGCTCAACACAGAAATGGAACACCACTCAGGTGTATCACCGCAGCGCAGAAACACCACGGTACCTGGTCTTCCGTGGTTCCGTAGACGTATGACGTGCAACAAACTCAACAGACAACTTATTAAGGGCGTTCCTTCCGGAGATACCGTAATTTACCGTATTTCAAGCCCTATAAGCTCATAATTTAAAAGCTACAAAGTTATAATAAAAATACAGCAATACTCTTCAGTATATCGATAATATAATAAAGTTAAAGAAAAATGAGCGGCAAAAATATTTTGAAATAGGAAAATCAGGGTAATAGCATTAGGGGAATTACAGGAGAGGCTCTGTTTCACGTTATCTGGGTCACGCTGATAATATTTATTTAATGCCGTGCCACGTACGGGACCATTGTTACGTGCACTTTGATTCCCCGATGCGAGATTTGGGGGTAGGCCGAATTAATTAGTAGCGACGCCCTAAGTGAGTAGTTCTGGAAATAACAAGAGGTCGATTACATTTTACGTTGTACTAAATAATAGAACTGAGAACAAACGTTTACTGATCTCCTATTTAGTGACTTAAGTCAACACAAATATGCAACGTTAATTTTATCATTGAGAAGTTGACAGTCTATCTGATACACCTCATGTATCGTGCAATTTATAGTTACAAAGTGTTTGTCTTTTTTGGTGGCTTGCTTATATTTCTGCTTTTCAGGAGAACGTTACGTCCTGTTTTCGTCCTTTTTAATATATAAACAAACAAATAATTCCTCTTAAATACTAGGTATCGAATTATGATTGAAGCAAATCCCAAAACGTATCCGGACTAATGCAGGGTCGGGTACATCTAACATCGGTCAGGGCACGAGTGACCCGAGCGAATCAAATTTGGACGTGGTCTCGAGCTTACCTCGAATTAACCTTTTCAACTACGATTAGAAAAGGGATAATCTAAAATCTAAATAGACGGATGAACATGAATCTAGGCCGTGGAAGTCGATACGTTCTACCACCATTGTTTTCCATCATATTTTAAATTGCCTCCTATATAGTGTCCTATATGGTTTACTGGTCGATAGACGATTAGTCGGACCCTTAATAAATCGTAGACTCGTTTAAATTTAAAGTTCCTGATGGCAATATTTTCTTAGCATATACAACTAATTTAATAGCAATTTTCAGTTCAACTTTCAAAGGGGTATTCGTTATCTTTTGCGTGTAGGTTCATTTTCAGTTTAACGTTAGCAGAATATTATACCGGTCATAAAGGCACCGCTTTACAATTCGAGTCGTAAAATAATTCTTGACTCGCGGTCATAACGACCCCTACGCGCACGAACTCCTTCAAGTCTGCGGAGGGAATTAATAGGGTTATTGTAGCAATAAATACGAGGACGCCTAGTGCGGCGCTCGGTGGTCAGATAAATCAAGAGGGAGCGCCACAAGATGTCCCGGACCCGTCCCGTGTCATGTGGGCCACTTACCCGACTTACTATAAAAGCCATCATCCCGGTCACTGCGTCTTAAACTATTAGGGAGGATGTTATTAAACTTGGGTCTCAACTTTATTGTGTACTTCACCTAACGCCTACTCGGCGTCTTTTAATTGTATTTTATGTAAAGTCGTGTCGTGATTAAAAAGGGCTGCGACTACCCGAGTATTATTTAGTCCCGTTTTGCATGTTCCTTGACCCCTCGGGTGGAGCCTTCACTTTGCAGTTGTCATTGACAAATGGTGCGGTCGGCGTGCTTTATTCCTTCCGGCCGGTGCGGGGTTCTAATCTATGCGAGTCTTAAGTAAAGCATTATTGTGACGGACTGCAGCGGAACACCGGCCAGCTACTGTACAGTGTACACTGATTGGTCTCGAGGGACCTGTATTGTGCTACAATGTAGAGCTACCCGCTCACTCCGAGCATTTTACATCCCGTTCTCTTTGATGTACGTGTGGTCAATTTGCATTTAATTCTATTGTAATTTATTAAAGGAATGCTCTGAAGACATTTTGAACACGTTAGAATACATTCGTTACCTTATACGCATCGTATTTTAATTTAAATGGTTGGTGTTTTAATTTTCAACGTTAAGTATTTATCTGTAATAAACAATATTCATTAATTAAAGAGGGCCCATTCAGCTGTCCAAAGTTATAATTAACACGCGCTCGAATCAGGATAATTTCGAACCCAAAAGAGTTAGATCACGCCCGAAGTAAAAAAAGCCCCGTACCTCAAAAAGTGTAAACTCATTTGAATATTGTTTTGGCATTTTAGATGATAATGTAGTTTATGAGTAATTATGCAGCAACGTGTTAAAAGTTAAGTAATATACACAAAACTGTAATATGTAAAAGTGTTTATAAGTATTTTTCTAAAATTAATGTAATGAATGATTATTTCAATAATAAATCCCAATCACTTGTGATCTCACTCACACTGAGTCACATAACAGCGTATTTGAATACAGTCTTAACGTATACCTCTGCAAAATTAAAGATAATGGTTAACAGTCGGGTAAAAAGAAAAAGCAGCAAAAGTATGAAAACGATTGCAATGCATATTGCTCACAAAATTCATAGAGGGATTTGAGAGTCTGTCGACTTTTTACACCGATTTCCAGTTCACGGTAAATCGGACTTTTATTTGTCACGTGGAAAAGATAAAAGAATTACGACGAGAAGAATTAATACGTTCCACAAAATTCATTTACCGATCCGAAGATTACGAAGTGACACAAGTATTTTCGAATTTGGCACACGTATCCAATAAAACCAATAAAGACTTAACTGAAAGAATTGTTTACGGACAACAATTTGATACGGCGTTCTTTTTAATGGAAAATTCTTTTACCTTGAAGCTATCAGAAAAGTTTGCAGCAAACAAGCAAGTTCAAAAGAAATAAGACAAATGAAAAGTGTGCGTCCTTTGGATTGTATGTTCAGGACAATACTAAAATAGATTAGATTCTAATGGAACTACGAGTTTAGGGAATTTCGTAATTGATGTATTGCGTTTTTTGTTTTAACTTTGTTCACTTTTTTATTTTAGTACCATAGACAAAAAACTATTTTTTACTAAAATGGAAGTACTCGTACTACAAAAATATTTCGTAAACTAGCAAAAACAGCGTACAACGTAGCTAATTAACTCGAAGAAATTTCCCGAAGGCGAGGATAAACGCCGTGGGACAAGTTCCTCAACCATAAAATGATTCTATGTAACTCCAACATAAAACTAACTGGGAAGACGTAGCTGGAACGTAGCTTTCAGCGGATGAAGTCTGAACGTTTTAAGACATTCCGTCTCATCTCCGCGTTCGAGGGAATCCGAGAAAAAGTTTCCCAACTCCTTTAATCCTGGCGATGTGTTTTGTCGCGGGGTGCGCCTATCGTCGAAAAACTTTTTCTTTTTACTTTAATTTTATTTCGGTCTCCGTGGATTATCTCGAAATTTATACATTGCGATTGTCGACGTTTTATTGTTATGAACTTTTCTCAAGTTTCATTACGACTCGAGCGTCCGAAGGTTTTTAAGTCTTATCGTCTTTTTCATTGTGTAACGTTAAAACTAATGAAATGTTTCTTGAATATAAAACAGTGTAATTGGCGAGTTTAAGACTAGCGAGACGTAACGACATAATTATTTACACAACATCATGACTTTGTTTAATAAATACTATGTTTGTTTTATGCAATAGTATTAAGATCTTGTGAAGATTATGTAGGTTTTTTACAATTATGTAGGTTTTTTATAATGTATTACAAGATTCCTATCTATTAATATCTTAATCGTATCGTATCATAACGTTTTGTAATAATCGTATATTGTACAGCGATCGTCGCGGTTAAATGTCATTTTTCTATTCCTGTTGTTTTTCGACAATCGAATAAAGGCCTCTAATTTCGTTATTTGTATTTGGTAGATTTTTTTCATTCATTTTTATTGTTTCTTCTTTGTCTTAAAAAGTTTCAAAACTTTCCCCCGAGAGATAATATTTAGCCGGTCACAGCTCCTGTTTGGAGATTGTATCTGTTGATTTAATTCCGACACATTCTTTTCAATTTCTTTCGTTATCAGAAAAAAAACGACCGTAGTAGAATGAAGATACTGAAAACGTTAACAACTTGGGACATAAATTAACAAAACTTACTCTGAATAAAGAAACAAAATTAAACGACTCTAGCTACTGACTTAACAGCTGATTTAAAGGATTTTACAGTTTGGACGAAAAGTAGCTCAGTAGAAGTTAGCAGACTACATTTTATGAGATCAATCAATTTAACACTGATCCCTTCAATTTAACACTGCCCACTTAAATTAGGTAATAAATATACTGCATAGACCCTATAATATCTGAGCTCTATTTACTCTGGGTTTACCTACTGGAGTCCAATCAATAGTAACAAAACTATAAAATGAAGGCAATCAGTCTTAAGAATGTGCAAATCTTAGTAGATTTAAAAGCGGATTTCCCGTAGTGTCTCGTTAGACGGACAGTCGGGGTCGGTCCGTGTATCGGACACCGCACATCACCCCCTCCTCGTCCCCCTATCGACCCCCCTGTACCCCCGGGATCTTACGACTCCCCGTTGACCTCTCAAGTCTGTCGAACGCACCCGATGCCTTTGTTAAATTTGCGATAAGAAATTGCTATACTGCTCCGAGTCTATTACTTATTTAGAATTTTTATTAGCGCATTCCACAGGCAATTTCCGATTGGCAATACTTTTATAAAATATAGTGCATTGCAGCACTGTTAGAGGAACAAGAATAGAGATACTGTCCCTTTGTAAGACGTATAATATACCGTTTTTAGGGTTCCGTACCTCAAAAGGAAAAAAACGGAACCCTTATAGGATCACTTTGTTGTCCGTCTGTCCGTCTGTCAAGACCCTTTTTCTCAGGAACGCGTGGAGGTATGAAGCTGAAATTTATATCAATTACTCAGGTCTACTGTCCCTTGAAGCTGTGAAAAAATCAAACTTCTAAGCCAACGCAATCAAAAGATACAGCCGTTTATGCCGCAAATTTTCGACACTTGCAAGGGAATCAAAACCTACAGGGTGCTTCCCGTGAACTCAGAATCTTGAAATTTGGTACGAAGCAACGTCTTATAGCATAGATAAAGGAAAAATTACGAAAACCATAAATTTTTAGTTACATCACATAATATATATTTTTTTAATAATTTTAAACTTACTACCCATTTCCTCATACTCGATTGTCGTAATGAACGAACTTTGTAAACCTTGCAGGTTTGTACGGAACCCTCGGTGCGCGAGTCCGACTCGCACTTGGCCGGTTTTTATTATTAGCTGCAAGGTGATAGAATATGCGAAAAATATACCATCGACTTTGATGAGTGGCAGTTTTCCACCGTGTGTTTTTTACGTAACATTCTGCCACGCACAGTAAAACTCTGGAACGAACTGTCGACAAAGTGTTTTCGGACCAATGCGACTTCCCAAGAAGAGAGCGTATTCCCTCTTCAAAGGCCGGCAACGCACCTTCAACTCTTCTAATGTTGCGAGTGTCCATGGGCGACGGTAGTTGCTTTCTATTAAGGGACCCGTTTGTACGTTTGCCCCTTAATTTTATAAGAAAGTTTATGCATGTCTTCGTACTAGACAAACATAAGCAACGCGGTCGAATCTGCGGGCATTACCCACTGAGTAATACTTCGTTCGAACAAAGACCGTCTAGAGTCTAGACCGCCGTTTATTGCTGAAATGGGAAATCATTCAGACATGCCGCGTAAGAACAGTCCCTTTGCGTCCTGCGCGTAATCTACTTGCTTTTGACAAATTAATTTTATATTTAAACCAACACATACTATGTTTTTATTATTTGAGTAGGTTCATCTTCAAGACGATTTGAAGGGGTCAGGGGGAAAACAGCTTTTGTCACATAATAAGCAAACTGAGATATCATTAATTAAAGGCTAAAATCACAAAAATAAAAGGGTATTTTGAGCCATATAAACAAGAACACTTTTTCACATTGACTATATGTTTATTAGTGATGTACCTTTAATTATTTTTTATTTTTTATTTACATCATTTAGAAGTTATAATTAAAAAAACTTTAAAGTCAGAATTATCAGGAACAAAACATCCATTGTCCACCAAATTCAGGGAAATAACAGCCAATGTCACTTGATACTTAGATCACAAATTTATTTCTAGCTCTAAATTGATCCTACGAATCACAATAATTAGATGAGAATAAAATGAAATAACTGAATCCTAATAATTTAGCAAAAACCTTCAGCAAAATCATACTATTCAAACTCAAGTTTATACTTTATACTTGAGTTTTGAATAGTATGTTTTTACAATATTTTGATAATGACTGAATGTCTTAGAATTTTGCTTTACTTATTGGTTATATTAACACAATTATTCAAATTGAAGAAGCAGAAATAAGAGTGGATTGCACGAACTAACTTTAACTTAGGCTGCGTTGCACCAGAGGCGTAGTTAAAGTTAAAGTTAAGGTTAAAGTTAAACATGGCGTCCTTTTAGCTTTAACTTTAACTTTAACCGGAAAATTTGACGGATGTCGTATGAGCATTGGGGTGTTTGGACGCCATATTTAACTTTAACCAGAGATTTGACATTTTGCACTGTTGTCAAAGTTAAGGTTTAGCCTTTCAGCCATAATCACAACTTTATCACCAAGCGGCAAACACCAAACAACCTCAAAATATCAAACTGTCACTGTCATTGACCATGGACAATGGTTGTATTTTTCCTGAACGTCTTGGACTAAGAATATTTTTACCCAGTGCCCATATTTTAAAAACGAATTATCTCAGTGACTTAATATGTTTTTGCCCTGTATATAATTGGCAGACTAAAGAGACGGTAATATATTCCCAGTCTGTATTGCTAGGTGGAAAAGATGAAAATTGGACAAAAGATGTTTTTTCCCTGACCCCTTTATTTGTATTGTAGCAGATCAGACGAATTATAAACCATGAAACACTAAGTGACCGAAAAAAAAGTCACGATGACACAGACGCCAGCATGAAATATATTATTATGATGTACAGATTCTGATGGCGTCTTTGTATCGATCTGCAATAAGTCGAACCCAAAGCCAAAGGTCTTCCGTATGTACAAACACGTTGTTTGAACGGCGACGTACCATCCGATTCTCCCTAATCTGAGATATTGTGTTTGTAGGACGTCGAGTAGACTCTAATAATATAAACTGGCAGGACTTTGTTGATTCAACCTTCGAATCCTCGCATCCCGAGTATCTACTATATTTATCGTGTGATTTTTATGAAGCTTACCGGATGTTGCTTGTTATGAAAATGAGGATATTGAAATATGATTTTACGGAAAATTTCATTTATATTCACAATATTGCTCAGTAGGCATTTACAGACAAAGTTACCAAACTCAATGTATTGCAAAACAATTTAAACTTTAATGGATAGAAACGAACTTAAATATAAGTTAAGAAAGGAATCAGGATTCTTGAATAACCATGGGTTTTGATAAACAGCTGGAGCTGTCAACGGCACGCAAATCTATAGTACCACGACCCACGATTCAGAAGAAACAAAATGAGTCAAGTTGAGGCGTAAAAGAAATTGGATTTAGTATTGAATTGACTGGGCGGGGAGAACGAGCGAATGGGGAAACGCAAATACAGGTGAAGGGCGAAGCAAATAATGCCAAATGCTTCACAAAGTCCAGAACTGTTGACTTTCGCCATTCTCAATAGTGGATTGGAGTTATTGTTGACTGTACGATTATGGCCTTATTAATCCGTTTTACGAGTTCAATTCTGTCTGGGATTAAAACTTGTACAAACTAGTATGCTTACCTGCAGGTGTATAATACTGGTTTATTTATTTATTTTTAAGGGGTCGCGTAATGCCAAGCTTGATAATTTTAGGTATACGAGTTGTTGAAATGTTCGACACCTACTATGTCTACGTATTTGCTAACAGCATTTAATGTTCCGTTGCTTCCCTCCCTGTATATTTCCAAGTTGATTTTAGCACTCAGTGTTATTATAATATTTACTTTACTAAAAGCTAGCGCCGTATATATTGAATAAACCCGACGCGTAATTGAGTAAAATCGGTAGCAAAGGTTAAATTTTCGCTCGACATATTCTCGATTGTTCCCGACCGGAAGGGCCATCGACGCGACCCTCCGCCCTCCCATTATTTAGACTTAACCCTTCCAAACACCTGTAAATCAGATAACATAATCAGAGCCCACCGTCGTCGGTGCGAAGTCGCAGCTACACCCATCGCAGACAATGAACTTCCGATTGGGCTCAGACGTTCACTTCCGGTGACATTAAAGTATCGATCAGGAGTTCTGAGTGCGACAAATAATAAAATTGTTTACTCAAAAGTCACTTGGGCTTCTAGAAAATATTCGCACCTGAAGATGGTTTCAAAATATTGTCATTTTCAATATTAAGTATGTTCGTTCGTTCGGTAAGGGCGAAACTATATTGTTTTCACAGTAACTACAGCGTTTACGTTTTACGATTCCCGATTTAACTATAACAACAGAAGGTATAGCCGAAATTAGGGATCAGCGGGAGCGTGCAGTGGAAAGCAATAAAAAGCTATAAAGTGACAGAGGGGTGGCACCCACGGCTGCTGTACTTTGACATGTCGATGAGGCGTTTGAAATGTCCCCTGTGTTGGACATAAGCATGTCCGCTGTTTTGCACGATCGATATAAAATAAACACATCTTTTAGGATATTTTCATGAAAATATGACTTTATAAGCGGCATATCAGGGTAACGTTAATCTCTTCAAATAAAATGCTCGTTTATTAAGTTTTTTAGCGACTTTTAAAAAATCTTCACCGTCAGGTAAGTCGAACGGAGCTCGCTCGCTAGGTAGTTTATTTTATGCTCTGATCTCGAGGTGTAGTAATCCTTTGGCGAGGTAATCAACTGCGTAATAAGCGCCGTATCTTCACACTAGCGTCCCCTGGAGGGCCACTCGAAACTACGTTGATAATAAAATCGCATTAATTTTACTTGCATCTTAGACTTCCAGCAAATGAAATTTATGGCTTCAGAGTTTAAAGCCGTTCATATAATGGTCTCGAACGCAGTAAAGTGAACAATAAAATAGATTTTGGTTTCTACACTGGAGTTTATAAGCTTCGTTTCTTTTCTCGCACGTCTGTATTGGGACTTTTGAAGTTTATGGCGATAAAATTAAAAGCTCGGTGACGATAGTGTTACAAGGAGCATAGTTACACAAGGTTTTACAATCACCAGAATTGGTCTGATAAAAAGCGGTCGCGGCTGATAAAAACCGTGCTTAGACACGGTTATAATAATTTGTAAATGGTTTGTCGCAAGTATATAACTATTGTTATTTTGTATACGTTAATGCGTATTGCGACATCGAAACATATTTAAAGATACGACAATTAAGACTACCCCGACGGCTCCGGGGATAGTTTATAATGGGTACAGACTAACCCTTACATTAAACAATTTACACCCCCGATTCGAAGCCGGTTATAAATTTCACCTAACCGACTAGACGTTTCCGGGCCGAAACCGGCTTTTAAATGGGGGTGATTTCGCGGCACATTTTCAACTTTATTCCGTAGACGCTAAAGGTTAATAGTTGGGGAGATTTATTGCAGGTTTCGTGAAAATATGGCCACATCATAATTACTCGCTCACGACTGCGACTATCGACCTAGGGCCATGCTTCGACGGAAACGATATAAGCGTAAGCGTCGTAAGCCTGGAAAAATATTACCAGCTTAAAGTGTTTCGCTACAATACTGCTACATTACTTTGGCAGACTTTATCTTGACCAGTAAAGGTGCGGCTATAATACGTGTAACTACACTGCAGAACTTCACTTTCCATACGATGGAAGTGCCTTGCTCGCTTCGTGGCCGCGTATGCTATTTAGCTGTAACGTATCGCTGCAGCATAGTTTCGACAAGTGCAATTTCACTTTTGAATATATTGGGAAGCAGCTTTGTTGTTTTGATACAAATGAAGAGCTGTTATCACTGACAAAACTATCTGACATACCTATAAAGTGGCTTCTGAATTCTGGGATGTACGCGTCATTGAATAATCTAACACCTCAACGTGGAAACGTTTCCATTTCCCGGAATCCTAATCTATTCATCCGAAATATGTAACTGAACAGATGCTAATTTCACGATAATCTCATGTTACCGTCAGAGTAGACATTGTGTTACCGTCAAACTGTCATCAACATGAAATAATATTATGTCTAAGGCATCGATCTTGAAAAATTAAAGGATTCCACAAACCTACGCGACCAAAGCGACTGCGAAGCGGTAGCGCCTACCGCGCGGCGGACGCTGCCCATGTAATCTTATGGCGCTGTGCACACCTGCACGACCGCGACGCGAAATGTTCGCGTCGGCAAGCGGTCAGCGGAACGTGCGCGTCAAGTTGTCAGACGCGTGTTTTGAAGTGTACATAACTAGACTTCTTTTTTAAAACCTTTTTTATATTATTTTCTACAACTCTTTAGTTTATGATTTTTTGATTTGTATACGTTTTGATCGATTGTGTCATGATATTAACCTTTGACGGTTCGCACCGTAGTCGCGCAGGTGTGCACGGCCAGTTTCGCGTTGCAGACGCTCCCGTATCGCGTACCGCGTCCCCTGTCACTGATGCTTAGGTTTGTTTTAAGCTTAAACCAGCAGGCAGCGGGGCGGGAGCGGCGGCGGCGCGTTCCAATGTAATATAGAATTATATTATGGATAAGCCGCCCAGTACGCTGCGCGCCGCGCCGCGGCCGCTCGCCGCGCCGAGGCCTGTCCATATAAAATCTATACTAATATTGTAAATGCGAAAGTATCTCTGTCTGTCTGTCTCGCTTTCACGCCAAAACTACCGAACCGATTGTAATGAAATTTTGTACACAAGTGTAAATATTGAAGTTTGAAGTAAGCGTACCGCGGAAGCACAAATTTTGCAATTTGCAGTAATGTAGCCTACAATCTACATTGTTCAACGGGAACTACCTACTATAATAAAAGTTACTCTATGACGGGAACTACCGCGCGCTATAAGCTGAAGTCTACGCGGACGGAGTCGCGGGCAACAGCTAGTAAATCTATACATTGGAACGCGCGGCCGCCGCTCCCTCCCCGCTGCTCGCTGATTTTGAGACTAAAGCCTCAGAATAACGATCGCAATCAGTCCTTAGAAATATTTAATGATAATTTATTTCTGACATACTCACCAATCTTTGATTAATATAAGAATATAAAATTTCCTGTTATATTATAAAATATATCTTTCTAAGTGCGAACGTTAGATACGTGGTTAATTATAAATGGCATATTCTATCATTTTCTGTACGTAACTATCTCGATCACACCAGCAGTAAAACATCTGTCTATTGCTTACTCTACGCCCCTCTCATTGTACCGTGGTGGTATAAAAAAAAAACGCATAACGAATAAGGTATTCAGTAAATTAAAATACTTACGAGTAGTAAATTCGTGGTGATAACAATTTTCACTTACCTGAAACAAATAAAAGTAGACATTAATGATCATAAAGAATTTCTAATAGTAATTCTGGGTAATTTAATGATCGCGTGCTATGGAATAAAATAAAGTAATTTAAAAAATCTGGTAATCTTCGTGTTAAGCATGTAGAGATTGGCCGATAACAGTTAGGGGGTCAGAGTGCTATATTTATTTATGTTCAAACTGTAACCTACTTTGGAAATTTTAATTATAACTAATTATTATTACAGACCCAAAAGTTTAAGGGTAATTGGGAAATTTTACGCGTTAACTATACATACTATTTAGAAAATACTCGTAGAATTGCTTACCCATTTTTTAATAAGTTAACTTACAATTATTATCTACGCCGAAAAAAAGTTTCTTGATTAATAAGCAAATTAAAGCTACGACTACCTTGCATATTTTGAAAAAAAAAAAACATTCCAACAGTACAATAGATAAACGCAGATTATAAATCAGATCGGTGCGAAATGTAACTCTAAACACACGGATCGAAGTTGAAAATGTAGACACAAAGTAAATGCGCAAACGTTAACGCTCTCATGCAATTATCTAATTACCGCGCAGCGCGTCAAAATGGCGGACAAACATGGCGCCGGCGCCGCCAGCGGGATTACGTTGTTTGCGTAATTTGTTGGACTTGGAGATTCCCTTACACGCTTCCATACAACGTACACAACAGACGAATTATGTTCATTTTCGTGCGAACTTCGACTAGCATTCTCGTCACGCTTCAGCTGCACGCCTCCATTCATCAAACTACCGTCAATCTCTGCTTTGTCTCCGAGTGAACAATCACACTTATGCCCACTTGTAGCTCGTTAAAATCAATCGTTCGGTTAAATGTTATGTTTTCCTATTCGTCCTTTGTATTAAGGAAAGAGAAGAAAGGTCAATCTTTGGGTTAGGCTCGAACAAAGACAAGTGGAATAAAGTTTCACCAGATTCTTTTAAATGCAAAGTATAGTACACCATACCACCTTTGATTGGTTGCATTTAATGAGTTTATTTCTTTGTTAAGTACCCGTGTTATACGGTCTGGATCACTTCGAACCCGTCACAAACCTGCACTTGTTAGAGTTCGTGCTAATCCTCGTTTTATTGGGGCGTCTACTCAAAACAGATGCTCTGGTGATGTATTATGATAGATGAAAATGTTGCGAGTGATTAATAAGACGAGGTTTTGTTCGTGCGCCGACATGACTTGGTTCGTGTAGTCTGCGTTGTTTGCTGGCTACAGTTTTGCCTGCTCAATTCATTATGAAATTATTATAGTCTGGGTAGGTAAAAAGCTTAATCTAAATTATAATTAAAATTATTAATCTAGAAACTTTCGGTTAAAATTTAATTAGATTTCGTTTATAGACATCCAAAAACAAATCACTTTCTTTCCACTCAGAATCATCCAATCATCGTAAGCATCCAATATCGCAAAAAAATACGAGCAAAGTTGGCAAAAATTTGAAATAGATCTCAGACTTGATGTACTAATCGTATAATGGTCCATCGTTTGCCATTTTCATAAAAGTAAATGGGGAAAAACTGTATTATCGCCGCTTCCCCACTCAATACGAGTATTACTCGGCGAATTTATTTAATGTGTGTGTTGGAATGAATAAAGTTGGAGGAGGCGCTCGGCGGCGTATATTCAGTCTTTGTTACCTCGCTAACTTCAGCACACATCGATGTTACGTTTCGATTCAGAGGAATTTGATAAATATAATTTGTAGACTGCACATTGTGAATAAACAAAGCTAAAAAACATTAGTAATTAACAGATAAATAATGAGATGTTCAAGAAAAAAGTGTAAATAATGAAATACATATTAAATTGTTTATTTCATATATATTATGTTTGCTCAACTTTGATGATAAAATATTTAACATGAATCAGTGTTACAATATGTTATGTGCAAAAATTACAAGCAATAAAACGATAACGCAATAAAACCAGGTCAAACTTCAGCGATCACAGCCAAACAAACATAAACAGATGTCGTTGTTTATTCATATTGCCAGCCGAAATCATTACGCTTTCTTTTGGCTTCAAAGTTAGATCAAAAACGATCAAAAACCTATGAATTTTCCTTACAAGTTTGTGGATCTATGTCTAAGCGATCGTTCGACACAGGTGAAGCGCGGCCATTTATTTCGCGTTCCGAGTGCGAAGGAGCGTTACAGTATATCAATGGGCCTAATTGTGAGGTGTTATGGTAATGTTACGTACTTTACAAAGCGTCGAAAATATTGCAAGAATAACTCACAAAACCGTCGTTGAAGTTTTGGAATTATATCGAACAATATTCACTGAAATTTTAAGGCTTTTTATAACGTATGACGTATCTAATTAAAAAGAATTAAATTTTTATTTCTTTAAAAAAGTGAGGTTTAAAATACCCAGCAAGTTTTATTAAACTTTCTTTGTCACTTTTTGAACTAAATTACATCCCAGTTAATTTATTAATTATTATTATAGCGCATATTGTTACTCAATAATATTGTTTGAGAAACAATATGCGCTTGATGACTGCTACGGCAGGTATTTAGGTATATGTAGGGTTCCGTTTCCGTTATAGAGTTCTGTAATCATCAGAACTTGGTTGACTACTGAACCCTAAAACGGAACCCTAACAAGCTGATTTTTTGTGTATTGATAGGTTAATAGTTTTATAATTTAAGAGTATTATTGTTCTACAAATAGAACAATCCACATTTTAGGACCATCAAGTCAAAGTATGAAATCCTTTTTATCTCTGTTAGCTACCGCTTTCGAGATTTTTCGCAAATAAAAATGTTGTTCATCTTATTAAAATGAAGCAACTCACAAAAAATTAGCTTGTTAGTAATTAAAAAAAAATTGTTGTAAAAGCTGTTTTTCAAAAGGTATTTTAATTTTTATGTTGGACTTTTCTTGGATAAGCAAATAAAAATATCACAACAGGACGTAATATTTTCGGTATGAGTAACATTATTACTTTCATCCTTTGTAAGGAACGTGCCCATCAAAAGACACGAAAATATTATGTGGAATTGGTAAAATAATTTTCGGAGGGAAATTTTGTAATGTTGATATTGGAATTAGAACAGGAATGTCTCCAATCGCCCACGAAAAGGAAATAAAAGGATTCAGACTCCTCCATTATCAGATTTTATTTCTTAAGTGATGATTGATGAGCGACCCGACTTCACGTCGTGACTAGTTAGTACATCTGCAGCTTGCAATGGTCCTATAAGAAAGATAAAAATTAATATACTCTAGTTATTTTGCCTAAGTATTTGTATGTTGTAGGAAGTCAAACCACGGGCTTACTTTTACAAAATTGAAACGCACTTGTACTCATCGAATTTAAATCACCCCGACACCAAGAAATAGATAAAATAGCATAAGTGTTCCATCCATTAAGATAGACGGCGGAGGGTATTAGAGGGTAGTTTAGGATAATTTACAAAATGGCCTCTCATTACGAATCTGACGTTCGCTGCGGCCCGCGGCGTTTCTCGTCAGCCCAGTTCAAATTGCCCCAACGTCACGACTGTACACTCACGACATAACTTTCCGTAGTTTCCTTAGTCTGATTCAGAAACGTGATCAGCGCAAATACAAAAAAAAGTAAACAAAAGCACTCGGGGACTGCCGCGGTAAAGCTATTTATTCGCATACGTCTAGTCGCACGCCCACGAACACCGTGTCGAAGTCTGGCGGCGTACCGACCGGTTGGAGTAGGGCGTGTTAGGAATTTTTCGTTACAGAATTTCTTGATTCGGCAGCCACTTAAAAAACAAAATGCTTTTTCGACTCAAATTAAAAACGTAGCCAAACTTAGCGTTGACTAGTACCCGCTCCTTAAGTTTCGGTTAATCGAAAAGCCTGATTTCGTATAATATAATATTTATATCGAAGGGCCTCCTAGAAGGGCCTATTTTTGTTAGGTTGCCCATTATATTACAATAAAAAATTTACGTGGTCCCCATAATGGACAACAAATAATCCGTAAGCGTGTAAAGAAGAATAAAACTGTGAACTTCATCAAACACACGATAAAAGAACCGGACACGTCATGTATTATACGTCATGCACACCTCAAACTAACATCCCTTTGTTGAGGAGAGGAGCCTTTGCCAAAGCATTGAGAATTTGAGATGCGAACATACTATATACTTACATAAGCACATAGCCAGCACATTTACAATTATATTATATTTTTCGCTTTCTGCCATCGAAAAATATGCAATACGAATCTAGACGTTCAAAGTAAAAAATCAAGTCTATTTACCTAATTATAAGACCCGAGTACACAATCAGGTAAATGAGCATTAAAGAGTTTTGATGAAAAAATGACGGTAGCATGAAACTTTCAATAAAATTTATTACGACAATTTCTGTAGAGAATTTTATATTGTTCATATGTACGAAGTATCCTGGAGTACGGTTCCGAGGTGTGGAATCCTTCTTATGATATCTATAAAAATAGAATTGAATCCATCCAGAAACGCTTTCTAAGATTTCTTCAGTTTAAGTGTCACCTTAACCTTCCTAACTATGAGGCAAGGTGTAATAAATTTCACTTCCTTCCCTTATGTCTTCGCAGAGACATTTCAGATTTAGTATATTTTTGTAAAATCATCAACAATGCCATTGATGCCCCTGATTTATTATCAAAAGTTAATTTGAATGTCCCTAGCAGGTACTTTCGTAATTACGTACCGTTTCAGGTTCCACCTTTTAAAACATTCTACCGCCGTAATTCTTTTGTTTGTAGAGCTAGTGCACTTTTTAATAGTTTCTACTCAGGTAGAAATATCGAAGACATTTTTAAACTAAAAACATCCGAGATTTGTAGGCTCTTATCAGATGAGTTTTTTAAATACAAAGAACGATAGTGTTGTTGCATATTTTATGATATTGAGTGCTTTGAAATGTACCAACTTAGTGCGTTTTGTGAGTGATGATGTGTAGTACGTATTTAAATTTAAATTAAGTTATATTGTTTGTTGTTAATTATTGTTGTTGTTCCTTATTATGCTTATTTATACGATCAAGTCACTAGACTTGCAACTGTGCATTATTATTGCTTTACTTTACTTTTATTTGTGAAAACTTTATAATTGGCTCTGTGTTTTATATTTGTATCATTACTGAAAATTGTTTGCAAGCTGTTAGTTTTCTGAATAAAATAAAATAAAATAAATAAAATAGAACCTCCTTCAATGCAAAGGAAGTCAAGTGCACCGCACATTTCAGAATATTTCGCTCAGAAGTAAACTTTCATATATAATAAACTGTTTAGAAATATTACATTTTATTTTATCGTATGCCAATAAATAATGTAAACCAGTGCCTTCTTGGAATATGCAGCTTGGAAGATTCTAAGATATTGTGTTAAATAATTTATGCAAGAATTTTAATATACTGTAAAAATTCGGTCTGCTGGAACATTAAAAGCCGATAGAGAAAATAAAACGTTCATTTTTCATTCTCGATATACAGTTTTAATTTTCTACGGCCGTATTAAAGCCTCGAAATCCATACTTATTTTCATCAAACTCAAACCAAAATACTAAATTAAATGAAAGAGATATTTAGACACCTGAGAAAAAACTTATATGTACTTATGTATAATAATGTTTGTCCCAATAAAATGTACGGTATATCGCCAGCAGTTTCTAGTAAGTACTATAAAAGTTAAAAACAAAGCCTTCTAATGGAATAAACATTTTTGTAGAAAAAAAAGGCGATGTATACTTAACCTACCAAGGTTACGCTGAGTGCACGATTTCGATGCATGTTGGTTATGCGATCGCAGAGTTCATTTGGTTAACTATAAAGTGTCTAAACACCATGCCCGGAATTTCGTCGCATTATTTTGTATGCGTTTGACATTGCTGACGTAATCATGCGGAATTTCCGCCGCGGAACTTCCGCATGGTATGTTTAGAGACTAACTGTGCCTGTGTCAGTAACTCAGTATTCAGTACTCGCGATTGTACCATCAAAGAAATTGATTCAGAGACAGTTGACGGACCTACATCATTTGGTTTGATTGTGTCAATTCAATTTCAATTTTTACATGTTAGAAAGAATCTTAGTTAAACAACCAAAAGTGACATTCACGGAAGAAACACTAGAAATAAGTACAAACTAGAAATACCGGTGATCAGACTTAGTAAAGTTAGTAAATCTTTTAAAGGTCAATGTGTACGCCTTTGCAATAAAATCCCAGAAAACGTTCAAAATCTTTCCATTAATAAATTTAAAAAAGTAGTCAAAGAACGTTTGTGTGCCAAAGCCTATTATAAGGTCAATGATTTCATAAACGACCGCACATCTTGGGAGTAGGATGGCTGCTTGCAAGGCTATTTCTACATTATTTTATGACTTACAATTATGTATGTACGAGTATGTTGACATTGTATAATTTTAAGTTACAGAATTGTAAACTTTATTTTAAAAGATTAATTTTTTTCTCACTTCTTTTGGTAAATAAAGTGGGCCCCCTACGAGTTTCTTACGCCGGTTCTTCTCGCCGGGTTAGTTACCGAACCGGTGGTAGGCATCATGTAGACTTTCAGAAAATATTTGCAAAAATTTATTCTGAATAAAAAATTTTGAGTTTTGAGTTTGAGAATATAGGTCGTAATTTGTCAGCTGGGTTTGATGGTAAGGCTACCAATAGTACCAAATTACGTAGGCCCATCAACTACCTATTAATCAACTTCTCTGATAGTAAGTCTACTTATATTTCTAAGTTCCTGAGATTCGGAGCCCTATAGGTTAGTGCAATATCAGAGGGAGCAGTTGGTATTTTGGCACCCCTGCCCAGAGATGAGAACAATATTTCATATGAGGCCGAACCTGCGCCTTGTAGAGTTGTAGGCGTTGGTCCGGACTGAAGTACTGTCTCGCTCTGTTAAGAACACCAAGCTTCTTCGAGGCTAATTTGGCCTTACCCTCTAGATGATATCGGAACTGGACTTCGCTCGATATGTTGACGCCAAGTATTTCCATGCTAGGGGAGATGGTTAAAGATGTGCTTTCGAAACGAGGATATACGACCCAATCCCAAATAATTAATTATACAGTACTCATTTAAAATATTATGCAATAAAACATGAATTATTTGGCAGAACTCCCGTTTTTTTTGACAATAAAATATATCAGAATAGACAACCAGGAAGAACATAATCAGGAGTTCCCCTTAGGGGCTTAAAATGGGAAACCAACGTTTGCTTTCGAGGAGCCTTTACTCGTATTTACGCACGCATAGCCGCAGGATAAAGATAGTTATCAAAATATAAAGTTGAATAGCCGAGTCCAAAGTTTTGACACTGTTGAAAATAGGAATGTGTAGCAATTAATAATCCTTAACAAACTTTACAAGAGGATCATAATATTATCTTAATGAGCTCGTAAACAATAAACAACAAACATAAAAACAATAAACAAAGATAACAGTATCTTATCCAATAATTTTAATCATACATGGGACTTCGTCCCTGTAATGCCACAATACAATAATATACAGTAACCGGAGTTAAGTTCAAAGTGTGTTTCAACTTTCAAAGGTGAAATTCGAACACACCAGACAAGTTTTACGCGCGCGACTTGACAAGAAATCCCAAAAGACAAATATACAGTCGCAGTCTTAAAATTCCGTGAAAAAAAAGTTGTAACACAGGTATACAAGATGTATAGCTTGCCAAAAAAGAGTAGCCGCTGTACACAATTATTATTTTGAAATCACATAAAAAACCCTTATAAAATCGAGATAAAAAATATGTGTAAGGTGGAAATACAAAGACAAAAAAACACCTTTTCAGTGTTATTACGTAAAGAAAATTTTGTACTGCGTCTACTCTTTCATGACAGACTGTACGCCTTTTGTAGTAAACCTTGTTACGCTCTGAAATTATCCGAACTCACGCTACTGTATATTATTAATACTGTGTGATGCCATACGAGGCAGCCCTTCCGAATTATCAGGGCTCGCTTCGACAGAGTTATAAAAGCGGCTAAATATTGTAGCGGCCCATGGGACCGACCTCGCTATCTTTACGAGTGTCGGAGTTGGATTAGTTTTTGTTCCTCCCGTTTATTATCGGAAATATAGACTCATACGTGACGATAAATTCCGTATATCTATATTGGTATCTGTTCCGGGCGATATACGGTGTACGCTCGAGAACTTGTTATGTTCGCGCTTAAACTAGCGCGTTACGTATTTTGAAGACGTAAGTGGATGAAGTAGATAACTAACGCTTTATAACTTAAGGGCAACTACTCATTTTTCTTAAATTCTTCAGTATCTGGCTAATATATCTGACTATACTTAAAATCCCGATTTTTTTGATTTCAAATAATTTTTCCGGACCTAAAGACTCCATTTATCCTAAAAAAAACTAAATTTCCAAATTGTTAGTTATCCGCTTCATCCAGTTACATCTTCAATTCATTCTTGTTTGTTTCAAATAATTATTTTTTTGTCTAAACGTAGGTAACTTGTTAGCAGTAAATTATAAACACAAGATATCAGATAGTCAATTTCTTACACCTAATATTATTAGCTTGAACCTGCACTTCCTGCCTTTTGTCTGACTTACAGTTTACTGTATCCTATAACTATAGTAATTACTATTTTTGATTTGATTGAATGACATGACTTTAGAATACGTTCAGAGGTTTTCACCCGATAAAGGAGCAATCGTTGATTAATTCATTCTTTCATATTAGGCACATTAAAACATAACTATTTTTAGCAGAGTACTCACTCCGATTGAGCCGCCAGCAAAAGCTATTAACATTTAAAGTACTCTGGTATAATATAAAGGACCTAAAATGTAATGGATAAATTATTAAAGGGCAATGTAATACAGAGGTTCTTAAGAGAACCATAATGTTTCCAATTCCTAAAATACCTCCCACACTAAATATAAAATCTAATACTTATCTTATCAGCTAAGCTTATAGATGTCCGAATTTTTATCAGTTAAATTAAGATCTTTATAGTTATCGAGATAAAATGACTTTATTTAGTGACATTTATTGTTGTAAACGACTTATTTGGATCTACACGACTGCTCGTGTAGGTAGGATAAGATATTTCTTGTTGATAAGTCCAAAGACGCTATTTAGTATTTACGTATGTGTAGTTGCGACATAGAACATTATAACTACAAAAATATTCTCTTTTGCTTGAACACGCTAATCTTAGGAACTACTGGGGGGTGAGCCAAGATCTTTTCTTTATCGCTTCTTTATATAATCGCCGAGCAAAATGTATGGAATTGACATAAGACGAGTCGAACGTCAACGTCATATTAACGAACGCTTATGTCAATTCCATATATTTTGTTCGGCGATTCTATAATCAAGCGATATATTATTGAGGAAGGCTTTAGGCTTTATAACATCACGCTGCGACCAACCTGAGCGAAGAAACAGAGGAAAATGTGAACAAAAACAGGCCAAATTTTCAAATGACTAGACGTTCCGCGCAGCTTCGCCTGTAAATTTGATATTTCACAGACAAATTCTGCCTCCCAAAAATAGCCTATGATCCTTCACGTGGTCTACTTCTTATCTATGCCAAATAAAATAAAAATTACTCTAGTAGTTCGTGAGATAAGCCCTTTCAAATAATTTCCCCCGTTTTTTCCACATTTTCCTATATTTCTTCGCTCCTGTTAGTCTTAGCGTGATAAAATATAGCCCATAGCCTTCCTCGATAAATGGGCTATCTAACACTGCAAGAATTTTTAAAATCGGACTAGTAGTTTCTGAGATTAGCGCGTTCAAGCAAACAAACTCTTCCGCTTTATAATATTAATTAGACGTTCCGCGCGGCTTCACCCGCGTCAATTAGATATTTCACAGACAAATTAGTCTACAAAAAATAGCCTTTGATCCTTCACGTGGTCTACTTCTTATCTGACCTAAATAACAGAAAAAATGCTCTAGTAGTTCGTGAGATAAGCCCTTTCAAATAATTTCCCCCGTTTTTTCCACACTTTCCTCTATTTTTTCGCTCTTAGCGTAATAAAATATAGCCTATAGCCTTTCTCGATAAATGAGCTATCCAACGCTGAAAGAATTTTTCAAATCGGACCAGTAGTTCCTGAGATTAGCGCGTTCAAATAAGCCATTTCAAAAAATTTCTCCCGTTTTTCCACACTTTCCTCTATTTTTTCGCTTCTATTAATCTTAACGTGATAAAATATAGCCTATAGCTTTTCTCGATAAATAGGCTATCTAACACTGAAAGAATTTTTCAAATCGGACCAGTAGTTCCTGAGATTAGCGCGTTCAAATAATTTCCCCCGTTTTTTCCGCACTTTCCTCTAATTCTTTGCTCCTATTAATCATAGCGTGATAAAATATAGCCTATAGCCTTCCTCGATAAATAGGATATCTAACACTGAAAGAATTTATCAAATAGGACCAGTAGTTCCTGAGATAAGCGCGTTCAAATAAGCCCTTTCAAATAATTTATCCCGTTTTTCCACACTTTCCTCTATTTCTTCACTCATTTTAGTCTTAGCGTAATAAAATATAGCCTATAGCATTTCTCTTTAAACAGGCTATCTAACACTGAAAGATTTTTTCAAATCAGACCAGTAGTTCCTGGGATTAGCGCGTTCAAATAAGCTCTTTCAAATAATTTCCCCCCGTTTTTTCCACACTTTCCTCTATTTCTTCGCTCCTATTAGTATTAGCGTGATAAAATATAGCCTATAGCCTTCCTCGATAAATGGGCTATATAACACTGAAATAATTTTTCAAATCGGACCAGTAGTTCCTGAGATTAGCGCGTTCAAACAAACAAACTAACAAACTCTTCTCAATTATAATATTAAGTATTAAGTATAGATAATATTAAGTATAGATAATATTAAGTATAGATAATATCAGTACAGATTTGGCTTGTCTCACGCACGACTGTAGCAATTTTTATGTTATTTGGCACAGATATAGAGTAGACTACGTGGAGGAATATAGGCTATTTTTTGCGGAAAATGTACGGTTTTCGTGAAATTCTTGATTCCCGCGGGCGAAGCCGTGCGGAAATTAGGAATTTCACGGAATTAGTATTTGTTTGCTAGAGTTTAATTGGTTTTGGAACTATTTTACATAAATTATTTAGATCGGTGAAATGATGTTTATTTTGATTTGATACACAGGTAATATAAAATATTGATAATACATATAATAATTTGGTCTACAGTTTATTTGCTGTCATAATTTGTTGTAATATTATATGAGCTTAGATTGAATTTATACACGTCCGTCCAAACGCGGTTTAGTGGCAAAAAATAAAATAAAATCAGAATGTTCAGGCTCGGCTCTACTTCAAAAAATTTAAACTAAAATTGACTCGACTGTTCAAAGTTCTGTATCACTTTTTTACATCCAATTTTGTATATCAAAGACGAACCAATTTGTAAAAAAAATGCATAATTCGAGTCTACACAAGAAAAAAGTAAACATTTTCCCCGCTGCATTAACAATAGTCTCCCCCATTCGATTAAAAAGCTCCCCATCTCTATTTCATAATTTGCATCGCAAACGCAAATAAATTTAAAATATCGCGGAAACCTTCCCCTCGCTTGAGGCAAATTCTGAAGTTTTCGGTAATGTAATTAATACGTAAGTACGTTTTGTATGCCGACTCTTCATATAGGCCCTTGAAAAACTTTCGCAATAAACGAGAGTTCTTTTAAATATGTAGTCAAAAAGCCTCCTTTTTCACTTTTTGTAATCAGTTTTTTTTGATTAGCTAACTAAGTTTGAAATCCTTCTGAAAATGAAGAAAAAGGATCGACTTATCAGGATCGACATAATATGTAAATTCGGAGTTTGATGATTGTCCTTTTTTTCGTATGAAAAATATACCTACATTTAAAAACGTTTTTGGAAAAATGTGTGTTTGATACACATTACACAGCGCTCACTATACTTTAGCTTAGGGGCTTTTGAGTTATTAAATATAACTAAATTAAAACCCATACAAATTTGTACAGCTAAATAGTTAAGCAAGTTAACAAAATTACAAATAAGAAACATTTGTTTGGGGCAGAAGTTTCGCAGACTTAAACCCAATTGTGTATTCTGGGCGAATTTTTATTTTAATTTCGCAAATCTTGGGGACATCTCGTATTCTGGTCGTGAGAGAGGGGACGCTAGTGTAACAAACACCGACTAAACATCAAACACAGCTTTTTTCTTTTATACTAAGGGGATCTTTTACGACACACTAAAGGTAGCACCTGACACATTACTGCGCTGTGAAATCTGTTAGTCACTCACGAGAGCTGTCTCTAGCTAGAAGGCTTCTTCGAAATACTATATTGTCTTAAAAATTGTGCTAATTTGAATCGATTTTAAGGTATCGTAAAAAAGGAGCACCCACATAAACTTTCACGACAATATTCTGAAGGACACATAACATTAACCTGTCTATAAGGAGCTCCAAGAAATGTAAACCATTAAAACGAATCGCAAATAAAATATGAATTCTATAGAGCAAATGTTCAGGGTATTGTTGCGCCCGGGACTTGTATCGACGACTATAAAACACAATTTACTATCTGCACGGGAGTTTCATGGCATTCAATTTAGCGCATTATGTAAAGCCTGTGGGCCGTCGTGATCATATCTCCCTGGCCTCCGCTACTGATGCTACTCACCGCGCTCAAAGGACCAGAGAAGACGTGGATGCGCTTACGAATTTTTAAATTTTATATGCATTTTAGCATATTAATAGCAATGGGACAGTGTACGATACAAAAGATAGTATTATGTAATTATAATGGATTTCGTAAATTCTAACAAATTACATTTGATCTGTCTATTCAAAATTGAGGCAAAGGCTTACAGAGATACATGTATTGTGGATGTAAAAACGAATTTAAATGAAATAAAACGTTTTTATAATTAAATCAACTCAACCCCTCCACTGAAGTAGATACAGATGAATTGAGACCACGAATAAAGAATGCCGATGTAGCCGATATAAATAACACACTCCATTTCTTTTCTCCTAGTAGCGTCCAGCTGAAGCCCGCAGCCAATCAATACCCTGCAATTATGTTAATGCATAACCGTCGGCCACTGCAGTCTGCAGATGCAATTGGAAATGTAAAGCGACCTCTTTCAGTCGCTGACCGCCTGGTGCCTCGTTACAGACGAGATTACTATTATCGAAACATCGGTTTCGGTGGCTCCAGGCGGAAAAATTAAATTACGCCTATTGGGCCTGTCGTAAGTAGATAAATAATATTATGTATATAAATAACTGTTGTTTATCCAAATAAAATATATAAATAAATGATATGGGAAATTACTACACGCAGATGCTTATTTGATGTCATTTACAATTCGAGAGAAAATAACAACAGGCTTTAACGGCCCTCAGAAAACGATTACTAAATTTTAGTTTAATTCATCGTGTGACAGAAAATGTATGGGTTTATATTATCATTATCGTAACTAAAGCGTAGTTATCATTTAAGTTCATATTTCACCACGTCGTTCACGATATGGTAACTTATGAAGGCGCAACCAGTTGCCGCTAAAATTAATACAGCTTTAAAGATTTTGAAAGCTGTATTTATTTGGTCAGTAGCGAGTTTATACACTGTCCGTATGGTTGCGTTTTATTAACAAAAAAAAAACGTTGGTAGCGGCCACCAGTTGCGCCGCCATGGTGTTCCAGTGAAATATGACCCTAGATCTCTCCGAGTGTTGCCGTTAAAGTTACCACGACACCGTTGTGACGTCACTCGTGCTACAGTTTAAACTATCAACTATGTACAAACGATCCAGTCCACGTCACACAACCAACTTGAACTAGCCGAAACTGTTTGCATAAATGAGAATCGCCAGATTGGATGCAGTCATACAGGATCCAATGATCACAGAGGATCCCTTGGAAACAGAATCCCTAATAGCAGCAGCTTTTTTTTCATCGAATTATAGACAGGGCTATCATCTGCACCAGAAGTCACGATTGTTTTACTTTGTAAAGAAAAAATTAACAAAATGATTGATAAAATTTCTTGATTAGCTTAGGGTTGGTACAACTAATATATATTCTGTGCTTAGGGCTTAGATGCTACCTTTATGAGTTTTCGTAGTACCGCAGTTGACAGTTCTCTCCAAGCGGGGAAAAATTCAGTCGAGCGACATTGCCGACCTGACATTGGGAAGAAAAAATTCTAATTACTGGATAAAATTAAAAAGTCCTTGGTCACTTCGTCTGGCAGCAGCGTGGGCTGTCAGCCGGCCGGTAATTAAAACTAAAATGGATTTTTCTAGGCCTTTTTAAATTCTAGATTATGAACAGCGAACACAACCGGGAAAAGGAATTTAGCCTCCGGCCGGGCCGGGCCGGCCTGTGTCGTAATAAAAATATTTTTAATTAGAAAAGACATAAATTAAGTGATTTATCTCTAGCGTATCTGACAAAATACCTAAAAAAAAAATAACTAAAAATCTATTTTCTTTCAATAAACGATGTTTAATTACCTAATTATTATCTATGATGTTCCTTTTTTAATATACTTATTCAGAAATAACTATGTATGTAATACCAACTTATAAGTACATTTGTGTTATATTTGTGTTATTTTATAATATTTACCACATTTGCGAAAGACTACCGCATCATTGCACAAACCTCATTGGTTTTAAATGCTGTTTATGTTAAGTTTTTATTATAATTGTTTATGTTTTGTTTGGTGAATAAACAATAAAAAAAAACACTTGAAGTCCAAGCGTTTTTTGAATCAGGTGCAAAGTATTGACCTGGTATTTAATTCAGTGATCAGTAAAAAATAATATTACAAAATGACTGAAATTATATAACTTTAGATGGAGCAGGGGTCTTAATGCTTTTACATTCTTTGCCAATTATACAAAAAATTGCTAGAATTTGTGTGTAAAAAAATTATATTATCCAATAAAGGAAAAATAAGCTAATCTTATAAAATTTATTTAATGATTCAATTTCGAAACTTCATAATTAGCTCAGATTTTAACTCAAGTGTTTAATTCCTCTCGAACCTCAACAGGAGGCTGCTCAAACGTGGGTCATTCAATCGAGTTTGATATTAATTTTGTCTCGATTATTTAGAGATATTTTTGTGCGTATAAGTTTAGTGAAAATCTCTTTTAAGTAAATATATTATTATATTACAAAAAATGAAAGTTATTAAATATAATAAATGAAATAACCATAAAATAAGTATTTGATATGTAATGAAACAACAAAATGAAAGATTTACTTCTGCAATGTAGGTAACGATGGAAAATATTATACAGTATCAACTACGTAAGGTGAAATCAACCTAACTACATTGAGAAAAGGTAAATCGCAAAGCCGACGTTTGACAAAAGCAAAGGGCTTATTATATCAATCAGTATTATATTTTACCTAATGGCGAACGAGCCTCGTGACCTCCGCTGAATATTGCAAATGTTGCCTTTCATCAGCAAAGAAAGCCTTACCTTTCATATTACATGAGGACCGCCAAATTCGGGTCAATATTACGCTGAAGACATTTGATATTTTATATCGCTAGCAAAAATATAATTACAGCGTTTCGGTCGGGGATGATTGAAAATTTATGGGCTCACGGCACTTTTACGTGTACCCAGAGATTTATGTGTAACTTGTATACTTTCCTTTAACGTCGATCTCGATATGAATTTATGGGTAAAATTACGTTGCAAATATTTTGTATATTTCTAACTCGATATTTGCGTTTGAGAAAGGCAGTTTCTAAAAATTGGCATAAACAGGCATAAACGAATAAAACTATTTTTTTCTGACAATTCGGCCGGTGTGCACGAGGCTTTAATAATGAATTATGTATTGGGAGCATTTAACGCTAATGCGAGATATTGGACAATGCGAATAAAATGTTAGGAATTATCTCGATTGTCATGACAATGGCGCTTGTGAAATTAACGTCGGTATTGGGTTGTATTGGTGCGTCACGACCAGTAACGTGTTAGGCTGCGTGCACACTGCTAGTGGTACCGAGCGGTAGGTAGTACTACCACGTAGCACAAGTTAGTAAGACGAAGAACAAAGAAAGTGACTTCAGTAATGTATAAACAACAATCACAAAAGTATCTGGCTTGAGAGTTACATATTATAAGAGGTTATCTGCATATTGGCGAGAATACGTGTACTTGCGAAGTGACATAGAGTTGCTGCAATCATTGTCACAAAACAACAGTTTAAATCTAAGTTGTTTTTAATTTTATTACGAATTATTTAAATAATATAAATACAAACTAGTTTATTGTGAACATTTTAAGTTATTATTGGTATCACGCAAAACGGCAAAAAATACGTCTCTTGTTTGATTATAATATTTTTTGTTACAGCGGTAATAGAAATACATGATGATTCACTGTGAAATGCAACTCTAGCTATTACCGGTCTTGATGCAGCCTGGTGACAAACAGAAAGACAGATTGACAAAACGTTTTTACCCTTTGAGTACGGAAACGAACATACTCAATATTCCTCAGCCTTTATTCTTCTCCATAATTTTGGATTCATTCCCGCGTGCAAGCGATTAACAACTTTTGACTTGTACATCGATAAAGCATGGTAGGCATTAGCTATGTCCACACTATGCGCTTTCGTCTTCAATTTTCGTCATCTTTTTTTATTCAACTTTCGTTTTGGCGCATTCAATAATTGAATGCGTCAACGAACGCAACGCCAACATTGTCCTTTTAGTTTTTTGAATACAGTCAGAGGGCATGCGTCTCGGGCATGCCGCATGCCTCACGTTAGCTGTTGACTGCGCTATAACGCATGACCTTGACGAACAGAAAAAGGTACAGTATGGACAAAACTACTGGACTAATATATTTTTGTATGCTGGCTTTTTACCGCATGCTTTGAGAAAAATTACGTGTTTTCAATTCAATTTTATAGCACACGGGAGAAAGGTAAAAGAAACAGTATTTAAAAAAGAGAAAAATTCGTAAGACGCACTCCTAATTCTTTTCCATTCAATTCCTAAATTAGCTCAAAAAAGAAGTCAGATGTTATGCGAAAACACACGAAATTACGTTTCTTTACTATAACATACGAAATTACGGATAGGATTTTCAAATAATCTCTTTCGTTTGAACCATCCAAAAGTTACCTCAAAATAGGTTGGGATTAGCAAATGTATAATTTATTATTTGTGTGGGTGTGTTTGTTTGTCTACTTACGTATGTTGTTATTAAATAAACATCGAAAATTACCTGAAAAATAAAACACACGATATTACTAATTTCATATAAATATGTTGTACATAATAGACCAGGACCAATACCTTCAAAAATAATGAAAAGTGAAAAGAAATCACAGTAGCATGAAACCCATTACAAAAGGAGGAGAATATTATAAAAATTAAGGGAAAAATAATTTACGGGCGATCTGAGTTAGGGAAAAGTGTGGGGGGAAGTTTTAAGGGGGGAAAACGGTTTATCGCGATTTCTGGCAAAACTAATATTCCTATGAAAAAAAGTCAAATGGCAAAGTTGTAGGTAAGGAAAAGATCTAAAACTTTTCTATTCACACTTTTTCTCAATAACCTCAAAATTTATGTGAAAAATTCAAAAAACCATGTTTTTGGTTTTTTATTTATATCTTTTACAGAAATGGGTCAGAATCACCTGCATTATACAATCCAACCTTAAAATTTTTATTAGCCATTTACATGATAAAATAATGAGCTACATAATTTTCTATTGAATTTAATTCGGGTTGACACCAGTGGCAACGTTAATCCACGTAAGTTATGGTCAACTATAATAAAAAAGATTGTACTAACTTTAACGTGTTTCTTATTCATAACTGTCATACATCTCATAAAATAAATTAAAATAATATAATTAATAATAAAAATAATAAAATAAAAAATAAAACGTGATAAATGATTACGTGTAAAATAGTAAATAAAATGCTATTAAATATGTGTAAAAAAATAAATAATATAAAATAAAACATGTTTGAAAATATAAATAAGAATCGTAAACTTTTAAAACATTTACTATTTTTTTTTATTTGATTTACTATAGTGTAATATATATTTTTTTTCATCATCGGAAAATAGAGATTTTAAAGAATAAAGAGCATTACAAATTTAAAATAAACCTGATATTTTGACGGTCGAATTTTCGATTGAAATTTAGGGTATTTTTTTCGATTTAAATTCAAAATAAGGTGAAAAAATAAATATTTCTAATCAAATAAATGACAGCGTTTTTGGGACTTGAAAATGAAAGTTATCACCAAATTTCGCGAAAAAAAAATTATTTTTGTAAAAGGTATACTTAAATAAAAAACCAAAAACATGTTTTTTTTAATTTTCACATAAATTTTGAGGTTATGGAAAAAAGTGTAAATACAAAAGTTTTTTCCCCCTTAAAACCTCCCCCCCCACTTTTCGATAACTCAGATCGCAAGTAAATTATTTTTCCCTTAATTTCTATAATATTCTCCTCCTTTTGTAATGGGTTTCATCCTACTGTGATTTTTTTTTGTTTTCAAAATTATTGGTCTTGGTCTATAATATTATAATATAAAAATAATTTAAAGAGTTCGTTTGTACCTACTACCTGAAAGACAATCCATACTTAATATTGTAAATGCCTGTCTGTCTGTTACTTCTTCACGCTCAGGCCGCTGAACCGAGCTGAAATCTGGGATGGAGATACTTTGAGTCCCGAGAAAGGACATAGGATACTTTGGAAAAATGTACGGCTCCGCGCGGTAAACAAGTTTTGGCGCAACGGTGTTGCGGACGCCATCTAGTCGAAAAATAAACGCATGAAGTGATACAATTCGTTTCCATAAGAGTTCTTATGATAATCCTACCAGTTACATGCTACCATAAGTATTTCTCGTTTTCTCATGCTATGATTCTATATCAACAATAATTTCAAATCTTTTAAATGTATAAAAATAACGGAAAGAAATTAATAACGTGTACCATGTTATAAATAGATAATATTATAATATAATAACCAGAATAATATAAGCAGACTCCTCAGCTATCCCTCTACATTATTTATTGGTTAAAATTTTATTTTCAGGAGCAGATGTTTCGCTGGAGCTTTTGAAACTGAACCTTAACAGAGAGGTACAAGGTTCATTTTGTGGTTTTTTTTAGCGCTTTGAAGTAATTAAGCTCATGATTTTCCCACTCTTATCACCTCTCCAGTGAGAGTTTCTAGTTTAATCTTTTCGTAACTATCGCGGAAGTTTATTTTTTTAATTTTTTGCACCCAGATGATTGATCTACTAAACTAACTACAGATACATGCACCTTACTGCAATAATATTAGGTAATCCATACTTCCATACTAATATTATAAATGCGAAAGTGTGTCTGTCTATCTGTCTGTCTGTCTGTCTATCTGTCTGTTACCTCTTCACGCCCAAACCGCTGAACCGATTTTACTGAAATTTGGTATGGAGATACTTTGAGTCCCGAGAAAGGACATAGGATAGTTTTTATCCCGGAAAAAATGTACGGTTCCCGCGCGATAAACGAAATTTGGCGCAACGGAGTTGCGGGCGTCATCTAGTATAATATAATATACTCTACATAATATTTTTTTAGTACCAGTCTCGGTCTACTTTAATAAATGCAAAAGCAAATAGATATTTAAAATAAAGGTATCTTGCACATAAGGAAATCAAGAAAAGAAACCACAAAACTTTTTTTTTCAAATTGCATAGGTTGCCGGAAAAAAAGTTTTCGCAGACTATAGACCAATCTAGAGTTACAATATCAGCTGACGAGGCAGGTGTACATCAAGAAGATTATCAAGAAGTTTACGACATCTTTGTCCACTTTTATGTGTAATATGCTTCGTCACAAACATTTCCCATCAAGTTTATGAGGAGTTACGTTGGGAACGTGTCTTATTAGTACCAACTCAAAAACTTACTTACACTATGGGCCTGCCGAGTGCGTGTTGCACTTTTGTTGGGTTGCTGTGAGATAATCATTATTTTATTGGAATTTTAAACTTGTCAAACGATCCATATATACGCGAAAAGAATAATACCAATTAGATACAAAAGGAAATCCATTATTTCGTTAGTCTGTCTATTGCTAAGTACTCACATACGGTTTTTGACCGACTTCCAAAAAGGAGAAGGTAACACGTTCGGCTGTATGTATTTTTTTATGTATGTTCGCCGATTACTCAGCCGTTTGTGGTCCGATTTTCAAAATTATTTTTGTGTTGTATAGGGTTTGACTCGAATTTGGTACCATGTTCATAAAAATGGTGACTTGATGATGGGATCCATGAGTAATCGAGGGAACTCGAGGGAGGGGATAGGTACTCACTACTCTGACTTCGCAGAAAATCAATAAACTTTCATACTTCAGACCCTTATCTTGGGTATCTTCAATTTCAGGTGAAAAGAATTTCCTTCCCCCTGCGGACTTACAGTTGAAATTTTCGGACTTACAAATATGTATGCGGTGAAATATGTTTAGTGAATAGAACTCACACCCGCCATGTGTCAGCAGCATGCCGCATGAGGGCACATTGTGTGATAGTCGCGACACCATCGATACACCGACGATCACATCGATATCGATGTATCGTTGTTATAGTATCGAATATCGATACATTGATGATTACATCGATATCGAACTATTACCGATTTCGTGCATCGATTTGAACTTATTAATGTTGGAAATTGGAATCTTCTAGCGTGTTAATTGAAAATTGAAATTTCTACCTTAATATAAAATTATGGAGAAACATTAGCTCACAGCTAAGTGAAGTGTTAGCATAGTAGTCTTTAATATATTAGTAGTAACCTAGCAATGCGCACACACAATACAAAATATTAGTAACGTTTTACCTGCTTTTCTCATTTATCTAGTCTCAAAAACAACACACCGAGAAGCAAGACATCAGTCCTCTCCACGGAGCTAATAAAAGTCCTCTCGGATAAAATCGATTTTATCGACAACCTTATTCGCATCACTAGACGTAATGATGCATTATAATGCTGCATTGACAATGGCAACGTGGATAGGGGGATCTTTTGTGTGAAATTGTGTTAGGTTATTTTGGGTATATTTTAGTGAGTGCAAATGGAGGCCGGGTAAAGGGCTATTTATTTATGTAGAAGGTAAGTAATACACTTACTCTAAAGGCCTTGTCGAAATTACGTTCACCGCAACTCGCAAGGGTCTAAAATGTTTTTTGACGGAATATTTTATATGGATTTAATAGGCTTACTTAATATAACGAGGTTTTGTATTCCATCGTTTCGCTACATAAATTATGAAATGAAGTGATCCATCTCAACCTTATCCTTTAGAAGTTTAAAAGGCAAACCGTCTAATTCAAAATTGGTATGTTAATGATGCGTTACATGGATTTTTTGTGAAACAAGTCCTGTGGGAACTTATTTTACATAATCTAAAACATATTATGTTTGTCACTTGACGTGGTCACGCACTACAAATAAAACTTACTACGCTATTTTTACCTTTGGTCTGAGATTGATCGACAGGCCGTGCGAAAACATTCCGTACGGCCTTAGATCATCTTCAGAATCCATTACATCAAATAAATCGTCTATTGAGTACCTTTCTCCTTCTCTCCACTCTTGCTCTTGGCCCGGTAAAAGGGCAAAAGGCAACTATACTTTTATGAACATCTTGGGAAAAGTTTGTATACAGAGAATTAATTAATCTCATCAATACACGTTAGCTTTACAAGAGTTGCCGCAGACTTTGCGATATTCAGCTATTTATCCCAGAGTTTCAAAGTAAGTCGCACAAGTCACACGAGGTAGCAAAGAGCGACGAGCGACGCCTTTTTATGAGAGAATTATGTTTAACCAGTATTTGTATATTGTGTTTAATTTACAAGAACAAATGCTGAAAACATGCAGTACTTTCAAACAACTTAAAAACAACAACTTGATTGTTCTATAAGTATTATTTAAGACTGTCTTACACTAAGAAGGGCTTTAAATAATAGTATAATAAAATGAAAAACAACATAACAAGGTATTTACAGTTTAGTCCAAAAATAACAAATATTGCGTGTAGGTGATCGTCGTTTATCATATTAATATATCTAAACTCGGCAACTTTGTTTCAAACATCGAAATCATACTCGCTAATCGCTCCCGCCTGTGGCTCGAGGCCGTGGGAGCGTACAGCGGGTGTTTACTGCGCCTTATCGGGGTCCCGCAGGCGCTGGTATTTGTAACAACTTCTTTTCTGAATTTCACCGACGGTACATTGTGTGGATCAAGTTCGCCTCTTATCGTCTAATAGAGCGCTCCGCAATAATGCCTGCCGAATTATAAAATGGTTTTTTTAAATATGTATTCTGAGACCAGAGGTGTAAGGTGTTTAATCTAACTGTAGTTTGTTTATCTTATATATTTAAACGAGAAATTCTTGTATATAATAGGAATCTCGGAATCTCCAACGATTTTCATGAAATTTAGTATAATATAATAGATGGTTTCGGGGGCGATAAATCGATCTAGCTAGGAATCATTTTTAGAAAATGTCATTTTATTCGTGTTTTATCGAAATCAAATTTTATGTCAAATAGCTAGGGTTCATTTATTAGCGGCACCTTTGTATCTGTCCAAGTATGAACTGATCAAATCTAGATCGATGCTAATAATATCCCATTTTGATGTCTCTTACATCAAAATGGGATCCGTAATTATTGAAAATAATAGGCTCAGATATACCGGTATTTTCATACCAATTTACAAACTTTTAATAACTTTACAGACAGGTTAATTACGCGCAGAAACTTGACCTTTGAAGGCTGAAAAAACAATAAATGACGGTAAATATCAACATTTAGCGTATACGAATGCTTTATTAAAATAATAATTTTGTAGTACAGTACTTTTTTCATAATTATTATGCTGCACTGTACGAGCAAACAGGTAAAATTAAAAAACCCATGTTATTCGTAGCGTGTTATTACGAAAGCCCACAGTCTGTCATCGTCGGTTAAAGTTGGAGGTAAAAGCGGTGTAATTTAGTTGCGCGCGCGAGTGCCACTCGGCGAAATATGAAAAAACTTTCCTAACAAGATGCGATGTAACTCCGGCCTGATGTGGGTACAGGTTTTTATAAATTAACTGGATATTGCTCGCGGTAGCGTCTTATGCTTGGTACTGACATACGGTTTTGCTCGATAGTTTTACTCCGAATCGAAGGAAATGACATGTTTGACATATTTAATAATAATAATAATAAAATGCTTTATTCAGACATTAAAACAATGCACAGCACACACTAAACAACAACCAAGCAATAAACCAAAAAAAAAAACTGCTTAACTAAAATACACAAACAACATCGGAGAGAACAACAATAAGTAAAAGCATACAAAATAAATGTACAAAAAATGGCAGCATTAGGCAGTGCATTGCATAATGCCGAAAAGGATCTCCACTCAGGTGTATTACCACGGCACAGAACACTGCACCGCGGTTCCTGATCTTCCGTGGTTCCTATACATTACGCATGACGCACGACAGATTCAGCATTATTAAGGTTTAACATAACTAATAGTATACATATAATAATAAAATAAAATAATAAAAAATCAAAGAATACTTAAATAAGTTTAAAACGGTAGGTAGCTGCTATTTACGATACGGCACAGCACAATGCACCGCACCTGTGAGTCCTGTGACGAAACGACATTCGTCACAGGACTCACAGGTTGTTGAAGCTGTTCAGGAATGACGAGATACCTATTTTTCGCGCTTCAGTGCCTGAGACGAAGTTATACGGGGAGCACGCGCTCGCGCCGACCGCCTGTGACCTACTTTAATATAATATTATGTATTTAATTCCATCGAGCCGGCTCAAAACGAGCCTTCGAGCTGTCAGTTTTTGCGGTCCACACAGTGGTTATTGCTCGATTTTGAGTGAAACTATCGAGCAAAACCGTATATAAGCATGCGGTTTTGCTCGACAGTTTTACTCCAAATCGCGTGATAATTACTGTGTGGACCGCAAAACTGACACCTCGAAGGCTCGCATCGAGCCGCTCGAAGGATTGATGGAACCGGATCGAGCCGGATTGATGAAATGAAATATATCGATCAAGAATAAAACTATGGAGCAATGCTGAATGTGTGGACGAAAGCCCGAGCCGCGGGTTTTGTCGACGTTATTGCTCGATTGAGCAAAACCGTATGTGAGTACTTAGCATTACGGGATTTATTTTCTTTAACTCCTATGCATTCGTTGTGGATGTATTTCGATAATATGTTCCGAGTGAAATGATGATTAATTATTTTTTTAAAGTAGAGATCTATCCAATAAAATATGAGTGCCATCTTGTTGTACCTACCATAATCCATATTTTCGCAAATGAACGTTCTTTATATTCTTAATTCTTATACTTAAGTCAGGTTATTTCAAATGTCCGTACGGTTGCCAAGCACGTACAGCATTCTCGGCCTAATCCAGAGGAATGAATTGATCAGTACGTCTGGCACCAAACACGTGCGGGTTTCTTTACGATGTTTTCCATCCGATGTCCGTGTAATGTATTTGAGATTTGAATCATTGGTACTCCACCCTCTCTCGCGTAAACCGAAGGTATATTCGGGTAACGCAGGATAAATAGTGGTAATGCATCTAATGCGACTGGGAAAAGTGTGCAATATCAGTAGAGTTGCGTCAACATTTCGGACAAACTATATGCAGCACCGAATTTATAAATAGACCATATAGGCCGCAGCCTAGGAAGTAGGAGCTGCAGTGTTTAAGGGCAAGCGGCAAAGGCAGCTTCCATAGGGAGCCGATAGATATCGTACATGAGTCGGCGGAAATGAAGTGACCTACACTCATAAAAAATTGAATTCAGCACTGACTATATTATTATAGGTATTATGTGTACTAGTTTTAATTTAAGCGGTAGTTAAAATACCTCCAGACACCATTTACAGACAACATTTACAAACAAATTAAGTTACAATTAATCTCATAACGTCAATTCCAGCAGCTCCTTGGGAAGGTCATGATATTATTTTGAAAACGCAGTAAGCAAAAGCTGCAAAAGCTTTTATTACATTCACGTTAAAGTTCAATATCGCATAATATCAGTGTATTCGACGTGGACAAAATAACGTTTGATACCGCGACACAGGGCTTGTACCATGAAACTGTTTTGAGACTCAAATAATCGGACGAGAATGTTGCGTCCTACTCTAACAAACGTGAAATGACGTTGTTAGAGTAGGACGTGGCATTCTCGGCCGATTGTTTGAGTCTCAAAAGAGTTTCGTAGTAGGCCTACAGGTCCTTTGTGCGCCGGCCGACAGCGACAGCGCGCGGCAATATCGTGGAAATGCGCTAACGATATGTGCACACAGCACACAAAGTCTGTGTTTCATACAATATTATGTGAAGTTGGAAACAGACATATTTTTTACGCAAAACGTAAAAAATATTTACGTTTTTCATACGCACAAGTCTGATACATGTAAAGTTGGACAGGTCATGTAAAAAACTGGAAAAATATCTGGTTGGGAAGAGATTACTCTCGCCCAGACCATAATGTAAACAAGCAGATGTAAGTTTTCTCTACACTCCGGTCACTCACTTACTCGGCTATACTTTAATCTGAATAACGTGGCTCAGAATTCGTTACAAGTTTTGACATTCTAAATGAAGTTTAGTACCTTGGTCCCCCGCGGTTACAATTTACACAGCCACCTTATACTCTGACCGCTTCCGAAGGCAAGCGTCCAGACTCCAGTTGACTTGCAACTTCGACCATTCATTACAAAATAGAAGCCTACGATCGAAGGAATTTTAAGTAGGTGTGTACTTATAAGTAAAATAATAAATATAATGTTTACAGAACAGCGAATCTGCCACAGTCAGTAAAAGTGGATCGTCGTCGCGTCGTCCTAGACAATAACGATACAAAATGTTATTTATTATAAAGTTTGACGAGAAAAAGGAAAAGGTGATAAGAATCTGGACCGGACAGCTCCTAGTGTGGAAGACACGGGACTATCGCGTATCATGGCAAGCGATCGCCAATACAGATTGTATTGGGGATCACATGCCAAAATATGGCTTTCTAAAATTTTTCTTCCTAAATACCTCCTACGAATCAACATATTAGACAATTTTTTCATTCATCGTGATGGTAATTATAATTAGTCTTGAACTAGTCATCATTAACATGGAAAATGGTAGAAAAAAATTAGGATCAAAATTAGACAAATTACATGAACAGTTAAAAAGCAACGAAACGTATAATGGTCGTTACTGTAACAGTCCTAATTTTTTTATTACAATATAATTATTTTCACTAGGAGTACCTACTAATTTTCCCAGTGAATGGGTTTATTTAATATTTAAAATTATTAATGAGCAATTCGAAAACTAGCTGACACCAGACTCACCGAACAATGATAGACATCAATGTCCATTCTTCCGTGTTTACGTAACACCGCCTCTACACTGTTATTTTCATTTAAGTTTCAAAATTGCCGTCGCCGTGCACCGTGCAAATTGTACGGGGGATCGATAAGTGGGAGGAGGTGCGATTTTCTCCAAGATGCGCCGGTAAATCTGCGAGATAGAAAAATTTCGGAAATTGTCTACAAAATTTATCGCCCGGTTCGTGCCGCGCGATCAAATTGTTTTTTCTCGGAAGGTATTGCTATTACGGAACGTTTATTGGCGACGTTTTTCAACGTTTGGCACGTGTAGAAACAATGAGGAAGTAAAATTTAATTGATTCTCGATATGTAGGTCATATTTTGTGAGAAGGAATTGTACCGAGAAATTGGGCTTCTATTTATATACCTGCGTTATTAATTATTACTTTAAATATATTTGTATTTTTCGCATATTTCTGGAACAACAGGAAACAATAAATATGATGGAAAATCCAGCAGTAGTGATATATTATTATCATATCTGTGCGTTTTGAATGAACGAGTTTGAAGTGTAGTTTAAGATGAAGACAATCAATGATAGCTCGGAAAAAGTGTCCACAGCACACAATAGCACACGAGAAATATTTGACCCACAAAGTTTCGCAATCAGAAACAAATCGGAACGGACCAGGTGAATTGGCGACCCGATCGCCCGCGCCTTTTGTACACTTGGGAAATTTTAAGATTGTTTCATCTCGCATTACTCGGTCCTTTGAGTTTTAAGAGGGCAAAAGATTTGCTCAAAATGAAACTTTTCAGTGGAATTATGATTCAATTAGTATTAAGGGATTGGGCTCTCAAAGGGCTGGAGTTTTTCGGGTTTTCCGCGGCGGAGTCGAGGCGCCTTTGTGCTTTGGAGCAAACTAAGCTGGTTTCGGCTTAGACGGGCTCGTCGCTGTGCACGGGTGCGCGTAACAAGCGTATATTATATCGTCGTCTGCACCGTGTCACGAGCCATCGACGTACCGCGAACTCCTAAATTATCATTTTTATGCATAAATTTTTTTTTTGCTTTATTTCTTATTAACCCATCAAGCCCCATAAAAGCACCGGTGATCGCGACAACAATAGAATAACAAAAGATTTCCAAGAATCTGCGATCGAAGCATTAATTGAAGTTAAAATGACAAATACACTACGTATGGGGAGAAAGACCGAGTCCGAATTCACGAAAGTTATAGAGCAAAACATAGTAACACAGACTCGAAAAAATTGACGAAGGCGACCGCCACAAGAACTCCGGAAGATCTGACATAAAATTTTACGAGCGTAGGCGAGGGAAGTGCATCTGTCAGGCGCGACGCCCGTATTTGTTACCCGTCACGGGATTAAGTGACGAATTATACATTTTTCTCTCGTCACAGCCGCGATTATTCCGCGTTCGTAACTTCAAGATATCGCAGGATTAGGGGAGTCTCGAACGAGCGAATTTCAGCGAACTCCCAAGATGGATGAATACCTTAAATCCGCGCGTGAAATAGTGGGGGAGCGCCAAGTGCGTGACGCTAATGATGTCGCATTCCTTATTCACGAAAAAACCTTTTCATGTGAGCTCCGAACGCGGCTTTGTTATTGAGGTTTTTGTTCGCGGGGAAATGTGATAATTAAACGTTGGAGCCAGTCCTTGAATGATATTCTCCGCAAATATTATATTGTAAAGTAAATATTTTCGTATTTTTTTCTTTTATAATTGTTTTTTGAGTAATAAAACAGTCGTATGAAATTCGCAATTCGTCTGTTTCGCGATAAATAGTGTGAACTGTGAAGGATAAAAATATTTTTGATGAAAAGAATATTATGCTTTTGTCCCCCGAACTAAAAGATACTAAGTTCAATAAGAGTGGTCCTTTGATTCTCAGTAAAATTTAGTTTACTTACAAGCCTTATAACAGATTAAAGTCCAGAAGTTTCATTGCGGCTTACTTTGTACCTACTGAGATACAGAATCAAAACTTTTGAATAATTTGTCATTAATTATTATTATTATCAGGCGATTGTGAAACTCTATTATTACGTATCATAAATAATTCTATAACCGTACCAATGTAAAAATCAATATCAACGACATAATATAAACTAGGCTACACAGGTCACAAAGTTGTAACAACCGTATAACAAAACCAATGCCAAGGGATCTCACACAGGGACACGTTAAAACGTGCATTAAATTCTAATGAAGCATCGCCGCCTTAACGAATTTCCGGCATGGCAATGAGAAAAGTTTACGTCTCTGTCCTTCCTACTGGGGATAACGGGGCGAGAAAGAGACGAAGTTTATTTTAATAAACGCATTGAACTCATCTATCGTTCGTCGGTCCATCTCGAATTTAATAGCAGTAATTAAGGACACTTGTCGTGACACAAAAATATCGCGGCGGGACACGACGGAGTTGCCAGCGATTGCCCAACAAAAATTTATGTGGCTTTAAAACGCGTCGGGATGCTGCTTGGATTGTTTACGTCGCTTATTTTGATAGTAAACCATCGCAACGGTGGGAAGTGTAACATAAAAAAAGGTTTCGTGTTGTTCGATGAATTAAAGTCTTGTTTGTTTTGAGTAAAGTTTAAAAAAATAAAGGGAAATGAACGAAGCTTTTATCAATTAATTACATTAATAATTATAAAGTATGTTTTTATTAAGCTATTGCATATCTTGTATCAAGGGCTTTAAACGCAGCAACATAATTAATAAATTCTGTAACGAAAAAAATCTAACATCACCCGCTCCAACCGGCGGCGTTGCCACAGCGCGGCAGCGTTGTGCCGATCGGTTCGGTGTTGCCAGACTTCGGCACGGTGTTTGTGTGCAGACGTATGCGAATTATAATTGCATAAATTAAAAAAAAAAAATGCTGTGCAATAGCTTTATCGCGGCAGTCCTCAAGTGCCACACGTATTTTTTTACTACCAATATATATTCGCATTCTGAGTTCATTTTGTATGTTCGAGATAATATTACTTTATGCCTTTATAAATTAATGTCCATTAAAGAATTTTATTATATTTCAGCGTACCATTTTGAAAGCTTCTACAAGTCTCAATTTACAAACGTAGGCTCGGCAGCCGGCAGAATACGAGATCATTAAGCTCCGGAGATAATGAGTCGGACCCGAAACCCTCGCAGTAATGTGAAATTAAAATGCTCTAACGTTTAGTATTTTATGAAATGCATCGGCATGAAGGTCGACTCACGGCAGGGTTGCTGCAGAAAGCGAAATGTTAAACGAGAATTGTTTAAAATTAATGTGAAAGATTTTAAAAGCTTTCCCCGAATAGAGCGAGATTACCTTAAGGTAATCTCGCTGTATTCGAGGAAAGCTTTTGTTTGAATGTTTTAACGTGTTTTTATTTAATAACGTGACTACGAGTACGGTAACCCTATTTCAATTCTTCTATTTTTGAAACAAACCTTAAGCTTTTCATTTAAGCTTTGAGCTAGAGACCTAAAGGATTTTATTCAGCGTTTTCAGGACCCAAACGAACAGTGACACCCCTAAGTCGAGATGCGGTAAAAGTGTTTGCGGGAATGCAAAATGAAGCATGTGATTGCTGGCGAATCGCGTTAGGGCTGCCCTCGATCTGTGATGCAGTGATGCTGGATACGATTCCTTGATAAAATTTGTCAAATATGGCAAATATTTATTCGATACAATATGATAGAGATGAAGCAACGTATGAATATAAAATATGTTTCATGTTTATCATAAATTCATAACATGCTAATATTATAAAAATATTTTTTACTAGTAACTTAAGTTTCTCGTTACATACTTATCGACATAATAATTTATTTTTATATTGCAAAATGTGCGTTTTCTTTCGCTACATTGCGGTAGTGTAAAACCCCAAAAAGGTACCTACCAAATGGGAATTAAAATATGGTAGGTGGCACGTATTACCAAGTTTCTCTGTCTATTCGGTGACGCCTCCAGAATCCAGATGACAAAGCTTAGAAGGAGGCAGCTTACGTAATGGATTTTTATCGCGCCGCGCACCGCGGTAATTGAATGGGAAATCCAGCGGAGTCCCGTTTTTAATTCGCCAGCCGACGATCCTATAATCGTCCGAGATTTTGCTGAATGCAATTAAATAGGAATTCACGCTTCCGATAGCCGCTGAATTATTTTTAATTTAAATATATCCATAGTTCCGCGATACAATAATGATCTGCGCCTGCACTTCACGTTGACTACTATTAGATTGTAACTTTGTGTCGAAACAATATTTGTCTGGCAGTGGATGACGACATACAGTCACCGCGAAAAAAATAAGACAAAAATGAGCTTTAACGAAGGTCAGATAGACCTTCAGAATTGAATATTTCCTAAAGAATTTGCTACCGATATTCCATTTTCTGAGTTTCTTCCAGTTTCTGATCGTTCTTACCTCTATAGGGATACGAACAATCATGGAGGAAAACTTTGAAGAGGAAAGCTTTAATAAAATGACGAATGACTGGCTGTCGCTGGCTCTCGAGTACATCCAGTGGATTGTCACTGTAGTACAGCACTGCATCAACAAAAGAGAAAAAACATCATCTACATAACGTAGACTGTAGAGCCAATGCGTAGAGCATTTTCATAAAAGTTTGACACAATCATTGACTAACTAAGCGTACTTAATAATCACCAAAGCGGCTGAGTTACTTTACCGTTTACATAATATATTATACAGATAACTTAAAACTGTGTATATTTTTAGCGAAAGGCACACAGTTTTTAATAATTCATAAACCCTCACATAATCTAATACCTGCGAGCCGCAATTCTAACCCTGGAGTTTCATTTTGTTGAACAAATACGAGAGTTACCCGTACCGCATGATTTCTGTTTTCGTCCGAAAACTTGTAATTTAGGTTTGGGTTGTGTACACACCGTTTGGGTCCAATTTAAACTATGTCAGCTTTTATTTGTAGTTTTGCGCATTTGTCATAGTGCGGTCGCGTAATTGCATTCCTTCGGACATTAAAATGTTTGCCGTTTATACAATGGGGATAATTATTTGAAAATATTATTTCACCTAATCTCTCATATTAAGCGGTGCTTATTTCGAATGACCAGTGTAATTGTGGCTTCCTACCAAATACAACACATACAAATGCTTTCAGAAAATATAACCGTAACATTCGGTTATATTTTGTTAGGGTTTCGAACCGGTGGTAGGAGTAGTACATGTACTATTATCTATTCTGTGGTAGTAGTGAACACACAAAGTTAAGAATTCAATGCCATAGCGTGAGTTGGATTGTAATCGAGTCGATGTAGTATAAACCTATTTAATATAAGTTTGTTCGAACGCACTAATCTCACAAAATACTGGTCCTATTTTTATGAAATTTGGCACAGATAGAGTGTAGAAGGGTATAAGCCGTTTTTTTTGCGGGGAAAATATATATGGTTCCCACGGAAACCCTTATCTCCGCGGAAAGGAAGTCTTGTGCAATAGTGCTATCAAAGAAGTTGATCCCAAGGCAGATGGGAAGGCCCACGTAGTTTGGAAGCGTTGTGTTAAACCCAACCGATAGATCACAATGAATTGACATGATCCGACTTAATGACGTTGGTCTGTCAACTGCGTAGGAATCAATTTCCTCGATGGGACGTACCGTTATGCAGCAGCGTGGACTCCCTCGCGAGCGGCAACTCGGAGTCGGTGAGGGTGGCGTCGGACGCGTTGTCGGACGCCGAGGTGGGGGTGGTGGGCGCCGGCGAGTCCGTCGGGCCGCGCCGCCGCCGGCTGCCGCTGCTCGAGCTGCCCGAGCCGTACGGGTGAAGCCGGCCCAGGCCTGCAACGAACGAACCTTTAGCACACCTGGAGCCATACCACGCAACCGTTTTGAGACTCAAACAATCGAACGAAAATGCCGCGTCCTACTCTAACAAACGTGAAATGACGTAGTTAGAGCAGGACGCGGCATTCTCGTTCGATTGTTTGAGTCGTTCGACTCGTGTACTGGCAATACCATACATTTTGATCGGCGATTCTATAAAGAAGCTAAAGAGAAAAAGCCTTGGCTAGAAGCTCCGATCATCTTGAAGACGACGGAAAAGCGATCCCTACTCACGCAATGACAACAAACATGCGTCGTATCATTTGTTTTGCTGTGCGAGTACTGTGCACGGTGCTCCCGTGCCGATTCGATACAATGATAAAAAAAATCGGTTGTCTGTAAAGTCGGTTTACTGACGATAGTTGAACGTGACAACGTCATAGCCTTAACCCCTCAGTTCCGGGAAAAATCTATGCAAAAAGTTGGAAGGTCAATGTGCAAAAAAAAAAAAAAATGGCGCCCGGCCTACCCTCTTTGTAAAATTAATGTAATATCCTTACATACAATCCATATTTTATGTTTGTGTGACCTACATTATAATATAATTAATAAAATAAAATAAAAATAAAATAAAATATAATATGTTAAATCTTCTATCTATCAAGCCATCATAATATAGTATTTAGTCCGATGTGATATTAGTTTCTCAATTATAAACTTTCGAAACTATAATTAGTGACTTGTTCAGAAGAAATAAACGAATAAATTACTCTTTATAAATAAAATATTTATAATGAGTAAAATAAACTATTCGCAATACAAAACGCTACATACATTCGTGAAATCCAGTAAAATCTTCGAACAAAGCACAAGTCATACCTTGACACGTAGGAAATAGAGCACAATTTTGAATAGCCGAAATCATACTAATAGCTCACAGATTGTTTATTTATTTTTGATTCAGAGTGTGGTCAATGTATCAAACTTCTTCATACAAAAGTATTCTCTAAGTCATCGAAATACGTAATATAATCGAAACAAAGAGCGCGGCCCAGGTGGGCCTTACGGTTGTAGAGAGACTTGAAAGTGTAAATGCTCAGAGCTGTCAGCGAGGTAACGCCGCATGAACTGTCATGTTTTTCGGGCGCGCAGCCCATATCAAATTATAAGACGTTATCACGTCAAGAATGAGAAAAGACATTCGATTGAAGTCACATTCGAGGTATGAGAATCGGGCTCTAAATAATAAAATGTGTTAATCTCCTTTCGTATTCTGTCTAGTTTACACATTAATACTTTTAACATTAATGATAATTAAATATGCTATTAACTTGCTGTATACTGTGACATTTAAGGAATATAGTAAGTAAATGAAATGTTAATATATAATATCATTATTGCAGATTTCAAAATATGTAATTTAATTCATTAATTGGTGCAAACAAAAGACTTTTTATTTTTGACCGACTTCCAAAAAGGAGGAGGTAATACGTTCGGCTGTATGTATCTTTTTTTTGACGTGACAACGTCTTATAATTCGATATGAGCTGCGCGCACGAAAAAACATGACGCAATATGCGGCGTTATCTCGCTCTGAGGCGTTCCATTTAAGGCTATGACGTTGTCACGTTCATCTATCGTCAGTAAACCGACTTTACAGACAACCGAGTTCGAGTCGAGTTCGAGTTCGAGTTGGACACAAAACACTATTTTTTTATTTGTATGTTCATCGATTACTCAGCCGTTTGTTGTCCGATTATCAAAATTATTTTTGTGTTGTATAGGGTTTAACTCGAATTTGGTACCATGTTCACAAAAGTGGTGATCTGATGATGGGATCCTTGAGGAATCGAAGGTACTCATTAAAATTTGTATGGAAACATATAGTGATTTTGATTTTTTCTGGAGCACTCGTAAAGATAGATGCTACCAAAAAGTAAGATCTCGCACCACGTACAGAATTTTTGAATGCTTATAGGCACAGCCCACAGGTTCGGGGATTTCGGCGTTGTTGAAATAACTGAAAGCATAAGCCAGCACATCAATTTGATTGATCATCATCATCACAACTAAAATTATACCATGGGTCATCACTCATCACACTATGACCCAATTATTGGTACTTTTCGTGATATTTTGCATCTAAGCAGATGTTTTTGATGATGATTTCGCTGTTTGTGGATTGATTTTCAAAACTCTCGTGTTGCTGTATAGGATATAATCTTAATTTTGTATAACAATTACGACAGTGGTGAGCTGGTGATGGGATCTATGAGCAATCGAGGGAAATCCTTGAAATTTATTAAAACACTCATAGTGGTTAAGATGTTGTTTCTAGTAAGTAAAACATATGTTACGAATAAGAGAAATTTCATACGAAGGTGTCTCTTGGTCTTGGTTTGATTGGACGAATTCTGAAAAAGGCACTATTAAAGAGTAAGAGTTATTGAATTCTTTTTAGTTCATATTATTATTGTTTTTACCTTGGAAGTCGGTTTTCATTTTTTTGTTAAAAATAATAATTACTATTGTGTCTAGATTCTAGACTCTAGAGTAGTTTAAGAGGTATATGGCATATGCATAGTGGCAATCATTTGACATCAGACCACTCGCTCGTATTCTAAGTTTTCATAACAAAAGGAAATAGTATACATTAAGTTATTCCTGAGTTAAGCACAAGTATATCGAGTCAACTTGTACACTTAAACAAAATCAGATTACCGACAATTCAATCAATACTCGTACCTGCACGGGCTAATTTGATTATGGTCATTCCACTAAGCTCCATTGTGAAACTATAAAGTGGTGGTAGTTGCAGTGTTTATACCTCAAGAGCGACTAAACCGATTCAGTTGATAATTCGTGAGGAGATAGCTTAGAACCTGAAAAAGGCTACTTAGAAACTAAAACCTAGGTAATTGTAGTTATTTTTAATCTTGTATGTAGATATTTTGAGTCCCAGGAAGGGACTTTAGTTAGCTTTTATTGCAGCAAAATGTAGGGTAAACGAATAATATTTTGTAAGCTGTTATTTAAGGGCCTTCCCTACGGAGAATCCGTCATTTACCTTATTTAGAGCCTTAAACTCATAATTTGAAAGCTACAGAGATATACTAAAAATACAGCAGTAATCTTCAGTATCTCAACATTCCTTTCCACGTTTTAAATTTCCTATTTTCGTTTATTATGCTCATGATATCAGCTTCCAAAGTAAAGCCAATTTATTAAAATTCAAGCATACATTCAGCATCTCCTTAGTAGTTACAAATTACTTTTAATTAGGATGGCCTTAAAATAGGTACTTTACTAAAGTTGAATTGTTGATGTGAATTGAAATTGTACACCAGCAAAAGCAATACAATACGTCAATTATTTTAATCGTATCTCCAAATCAATAGTTGCGGAGTAAATAAAAAGCTTTCAGTTTTTTGGTCAACTTTGATACTAGAATTTTACCAATTTTTCAAAATTCAGAATTCTTTTTATACAACAAACTGACAGGACTAACTTGGTTGCTGAAAATGTTTTGATACATACATACATAGGCTTTTACTACTAAACAAAACGGTATTGTCAACTAAAATAATATCTTTGCTAAGGTTGTCAATTTTACAGATGTCGGAAACCACTTTTATACAATGCAGTTCTATTTTAATAAAATAAATGGTACCTATAAATAATAATTTTATTTATTTATTTAATTATTTATTGTGCATAAGAAACAATTAGGTACAATATAACAATATACACAGTAAAACGACACAAAGGATCTGCTTATTTCTAATAGAAATCTCTTCCAGCAGCCCTACGGAGAGAGATCATAGGATTGATACAGCAGATAGAACGTGCACTGCAAATAAAAATGAATCTACATTTTCGTTAGTCTCGCTTAAACTTGAGAAGGGCTTGGCCGTGATCGTCTAGTCACTAGTGGTTAGGACCCTACGTCGCGTTGTGAGAAGGGCTGAACCGATTTGACTAATTTTAGTGTCGAAATATTCGTGGAAGTCCAGGGAAGGTTTGTACGGTGAGAAAATAGAAGGGAAGTTATACGAAGTTCGCCGGGTAATCTAGTACACGATAAATAAAATACTTTTAGAATTTCACGAGAAACGTGCATTTAAAGTAACAATAGTTAACGTTTACGTTTTAAAGAGAAATGTTTCAGTGCCAGTGTTAAAAAGAACACGTTACAAAATAAATACAACCGCTAACCGATAAAAAATATTCGATTTGTTAAATGTTGTGTTATGTAGGACACAGGGGCGTAGCTACCGCCGTATCTGCCGTATCAATAATACGGGGCCCCGAGGCCATGGGGTCCCCAACGCGCAACGTGCATATGCAAAAAAATTAATAAAACTTTCTTCATACTTTCCTTTAAATTTACAAATGACAAAGGTAAAAAATCAATTACTTTGTTACCCGCGTAAAACGAGAGCTCAAAAGTTGACAAAACCCTACGCGATTTTTTTCGTTTGTGAGAAGTTTTAAGTTTCCTAAGGGTCTCCAAAATTATTTTATAAGGGGCAAGGCACGCTACGCTTCTGAATATACATGATGTAAAGCTATTCTTGTGAGTAGTACTAATATTTTCTACATTTAAAAAGAGACAGTCACGTTAAAGTAACTCAAGTTAAATATAGAAGAAAAATAATTAAATACGCTGAAGCCTGAAGGTAAAATACAGAACTAATGGTCTAGGTTACATATTCTCTCGTTAAGTCAGCTTTGTTAGGCGCAATTTAACGAACTCTCAACTTTAAAAACGTACTTCATCTCCAAGCTACGTTTGATATTCAAACAATTATAATATTTTCAAACAATATTTTTACAAAAATATTTTGGAGCTTGTCTAAAATTTAGACACATTCTATTTAAATTTTTAATTTATTCCTTTTAAATGAATAATGGATATCTATATCTCTTTAAAAATAATAATTGCAAAAGTTTAATTAACAGATAAAGCAATATCAGCCAAGTGCGAACAGGCAAAAATTGTGATTTAGGGTTCCGTATCCAAAGGGGAAAAACTGGATACTATTACTGATACTTTGCTGTCTGTCCGTCTTCAGGCTGTATATAATTTAATATAATATTACCTCCAAAAATTAATAAGGGAAATCTTAGATAAAACATTCAGACGTTTTAGATCATAAAGTTAATATACCTAGGTATATTAACTTTATGTTTTAGATGCACCAAGATTCTTGTCAAGAATGTTGGTCGAGAATGCATTTTAAAACCTAAATGTAGTACAGGCGACTTCGTGCATTAGATTACGAGATAGACCGTCAGTCACTCGAACACGTTTCTCTCTGCACTACAGCCGCAACAGCGAAAATGTTACAGCTCCTAGACTATAGTGCAATGACCTGCCAGCTCATATTGTTTCAGAAATGAGATCAGAGAAATTTAAACCTCGTAAAATATTTATATATAAGTATAACTTTAGGTGTAATTTTGTATATACTTCGAGAAACAGGAAAGGACTAAGACGAACAACATTTTTATTTTCGAAAAATCTCGAAAGTGGTAGCTAACAGAGATAGAAAGGATTTCATACTTTGACTTGATGGTCCTAAAATATGGATTGTTTGATTTGTAGGACAAGGTTACTTTTATGGCTGGTTTCCACGTATTAAGTAGATAAGTAGTTAACTAAATTTTAAGTTATTTATTGCATGTAAACACAAAATTTAGTAGCAAGTAGTAAGTTAAAATTTAGTTACTACTTATCTACTTAATACGTGTAAACCAGCCCTTAGAGTTAAATTATATAGCTATTTAAACCCATAGAATTAGAACGTTAGAAAAGGCTTTCCATACAATCGTCAGCGCAAAAATGTGTCACCCTCGAAATGAGTGAGCTCACTCATCTGAGAGCAGTGTGCCTTAGGACGCGGTGACAGCTGGAAAGTAGTATAAGCTATTACTGTAAAACAAAAAAGGACGACAATATTTTGTCGATACACATTTTGCATGCAAAAACATTGCTACAGTTTTGACGGCATACGTCGTATCTAAGTATTTTGGTATCGTTGTATTAACCTACCACTATACAAAAAATCTGCAGGTTAGGGTTCCGTTGTGTACAGTAGTCAACCAAGTTTTGTTGATTGCATTACCCTAAAACGGGACCCTAACCAGCTTTTTTGGATATTGGTGTAGTAATCACAAAAAAATGTTCTAGGGCTTCCGTAGGTACCTACTTATAATTTTGGGTGCGAAAAAGTGCACGTTTTTCGCTCGATAAGTATACTAATTTTGCCGCAACGGAGTGAACAACATTCCCTGCATTATATGTATGAATTAATCATTATTTTCCCCAAAGGTAACGATAGCAGGAAGCATAAAATATAGAAGAGAAATAAAGAATAATTGATGTAAATAAGAAAAAACAACAAATAATAAGATAATGATGTTAATACGAGCTACCGGCAAACGCTCCAAGGGAGACATTGACGAAACAGATTCCAGGAATATGGTAGGAGTATCGATGAAATATAAAATTACGATTATACCGTCGACATAAACAGCCCCGTAGTACCGTTTAGCCGAGTACCTCTCGAAAATATCTCATTACCAACTTCTAAAAGCTTATCCCGGACGGGGCAGGACTCGTAAAAATTCCTTTAATCTCGCCGTCCAATCGTATGAGACCATTAGGGAAAAGTATCGGGATTAAGCCGGATCAACGTTCTTGAGGCTGCTAACTTTTTAATTTAAGGCAAACATAGAATCAAAGGCAAAAGGAAACGAAATAAGTTCGACGTTGCCTCATTAGGGCGACGCAGTGGAGCCTTGAGGGAATGGACGGATCGTGAATGGAACGGTGTCAACCACGTTCAGTTAGTGCGGCTCGAATTAAACGCTTTCAAAAATATATTTCTTCATACACATTGTTCGAGATTGATGTCGCAACTTTTACTGGAAGTATTAAATTTTTCATTTTGGGGCAACTACTTGTGTCTGAGTCAGTAAAAAATATGCCAATTAACAATGTCTGTAGTATGATGTATTAAGTACCGACAATTCAGTAATTGAAAGCATAGCTCCAGTGTTTTGCGTAGAACGAACAAGGCAGGACGAGTGGTTTAACTAAATAACATCGAAAAAATATTAGTCACTCTCAATTTCAACTCAATTACAGTAAACATAAGGCTTCTATTCGCAACTAGCGGTTGACGCTAATCAAAACTCATTGAATGACATTATGAAGAGCTCTGAAGACCTTTATGAGTATATTGAATGGGGAGAACAAAAAGAACAAAGTTTTCGTCAAGAGAAAACTAATTTGCTATTAAATAGAGTTAAGAGCTTCTTTCATCCGTTGAGAATGTTCCAAGTTGATACTTGGTATATAAATACTTATTGTGCAAAAAGAATTAATAAAAACCGGCCAAGTGCATGTCGAACCACGCGCAATATAGGGTTCCGTAGTACCGCTAGTTTCTTAAAATTTGTGTATGGTTAATGAATGTACATTTATAGCGTGTTTTACACTCCTAACAACATCATCTCAGTTGCTTTCAAAGGAATTTGAACGACAAGTTCCTTTATACTTCGCCAAAAACATTTTTTTTAATGATCGACTATTACTCAATAACTTATGAAGTTTTCTTAGCAGTGATAGTTTTCCTTTTAAATTCACCATATTTCCTACTCCCGTGATTTTTTTTACATTTCCAGAAACTACCGTTTAGCTGGTAGAAGGGGGGGACACTGGACTCTAACGATTTTTTCCACTTTAAAACTTAATATTTCACAAACGGATCTCTAAATCGGAAAATGATCTATGGATACTCATAATAGTTTTAAATAAACTATCCAACGACACCCCACACGATGGGGTGGACGCGAAAAAAAATTTTCATCCCCGCTTGATGTGTAGGGAAGGTACCTTTCGGAAATTTCATGTACCATTTTGTTGCCATCATTAATATGTGCATTTATGCCAAATTACAGCTTAGTAGGTCTTACAGTCTCTGAGCAAAACCGCGGACAGACAGACAGACAGACGGACAGACGGACAGACGGACGGACAGACCGAAACTATAAGGGTTCCTTGTTGACTACGGAACCCTAAAAACGAGTAATAATAAGGGATACCTTATTATAACTCATTTTTATTAATTCATTTTGAAGGATTTTAAATAATGTACAGTGAGCAATTGAAATAAAATATTCAAGAAATGTTTGTTAAAATACAAATAAACGAACATCTCTTGGAGGTTAATAATTAATTGGATGTTAATTATTACAGTTAAATTACAGTAAGATAATATTATGTGTATTGTGTATGTTTTGATATAGAGAATATATCAGTTATTACTTACCACTATAGTCTACAGACGGGACAATCGTAGGAAAACATATAGCACTATATTATATTTACCTACACTATAACCATATTATGCACTATTACCACAGAGTAGAAAATATACACTATAGTCTATAGACACTGCACAATTCTGTCTTGACTAAAATTTACGTAGTAATTTATTTAGTAACGAGATGTCCCAATTACAAAAGGTATTGAAACTGAAAACGGTGACAGATCATGTGAAACGTTGCTCGATTCTAATTACTCATATTCGCGATTTAGATTCTAGAATTCGTTGCGTGGGTGTCGTGACTACAGTTTAAATAATATGCAGTAGGTCATCCTCATTCTAGACCGCATGAATCGGGAGCATTTACACATAAGCCTGATTTCAGGTCATCTAAGGGTCAAAACAAAAAGTTGCATATTTTAATTACGAGTTTGAAATTTTTGGTGGAACGATGCGCGATGCGGTCGTGTGTTTCAGCCCTAAGATAGCCAATCAATGTAATATTACGTTGCGGGTGTTGCGGGCGCGGACAACAGCTAATAACTGTGTTGCACGAATCCGATTTGAAGAATACTTCTGAGTTACGCTACTGTGTACATTTGTATTGTTTGGTGACAAAATAATAACACCGCCTGCTTCCTCTGCGGACGATAAGGCGGCGATACTGACGCAGGCGGCAGGATGTCCGCGACGATAGCACCGCTGACTACAGTTTTTGCCAAATGTTCAACAATCCGGCACAAAACACCGAGAATAGATATCCTATAAATATTTCGTCCCAATTATCGGGCGTAATTATAACACTCACGCGGTTGGTTAAACAATCATCATTATTGCAACACTATTTTGTGACGCTGTTAGCGTCCAACGGTTTGCATGCAATTTAACAATATTTTTAACTATTCATGTAAAAATTAACAGTCGAATAAAACTGTACACATTTTGAAATAATTTTACTTATTTTCGATAAAAGATTTACGCAAACTGTAGTATACAAGTAATAGGTAGTAAAATTTTGCTTAACGCGCATTTGTGTAAATGTAAAATTGAATAGTACAAAATAGTAGACTCATAAATATACAATTGTGGAGCTGCTTTCGTAGCGAAATCACGTCGACACGAGCGAGGACCCCGCCGAAAACGAATCGACAACATTCGACGAATAAACGCAAGATTCGCTTTCCGCACGTATTGTCGCCACTTCGTTACTAGACCCGAAAGAAACTACTATTCGAATCGCACACAGATACTCCAACGAACCGGCAAACCCGTGACTCCGGGGAGGGCTCGTCAAGATTCGTCCCCCGAAAAATAAAATCACACAGCCGCCGTAATAAAAAATTCGCATGATCGGTTCCACCGCCTATTTACATAATCCGGTAACCTCTCTGATGCTAATCTCCGATGTTTTAGTCGAGTGATTCGAAGCCATTCTTTCGGTATGCAAATCGACGTGAGCTCCCGCCGTTTCTACATCCGATACAATATTCTAAACACGGTGCCCCGCGTTAAAGCAAACGTAGAAATTTGTCACATGAGCGATGGTACTGCTACGTGTTTCGGCGACCGAGTCCCGAATATAATCCATCGCGGGGCGAATAAAACGCACCTTTATTACATTTGCGTATGTGCTCGAATCCCCTGCGACTGTCTTCGGGGATTTCGCTTATTATATACACCGGTTGACGAAAATTGTGTGCAAAATTTATATCTTCCTACCTTAATCCGAAAGATCAATTTCGAGTGCTCCAGTTTTGGCCATAGATTTATAGGGCCGTATATGTGTGGATTTTATGGTAGCGAAAGTAAAGAAGGTTGACAAATACGTCGGGCGTGCCGATGCTCAGTTTTATTAAAATTAAAACGTTATCCTGAGTGCGGGGCATCGGCTATTAGACGTAAGGTCGAGTATTGCGTGCGCTCCATTTGAAAGTGGAAACACGAGGGATAAGCCGAACGTTTTTATTATCTGTGCTAGTTTATTGCGTCTCGACATCGGGCATTAGACATAATCTTTACCGAAGCGTTCGTTCATTATGAGGTTTTATGTGTAATATTTGAACGAAGATCTTAAAGGGAAGCTTCTAGGACAAACATTTACCGTGCCTCAACTCTACAATCTCTCAACTCGACATTCAAAACAATGGAGCGCAAAAAATCTAATCCTGCCATTGAATTCCTAGCTTCCTTCTTAAGAAAAGAAACTCATTGGATAGTCGTAAAAATATAATCGAAAGCAGCAGATAAAATTTAGATGCAATAGAAAAAAAAAGTCGAATGCATAAATTGTTGCAGAAGCTGATATTATAACGATTGCGCCCAGCGCCAGTTTCATTTACCATATTAAATCTCGCGCTAGTAAACAACCATAAACGTCAATCTACCATGACAAAGTATACGCTTGCAAATTCGTCAGTAATATATAAAATATGGTGAACGATAAATCTGTCGGGCCTAAGCAAAATAGTCGAGCGAAAGGCCCCATCCACGGTCGTAACTCAATCTTAGTCGGACAATTTCACTGACGATTTATTCGTCGAACTGTAGTCGTCGAATGCTTACGTTTATGTATCGAACGAGCAATGACGGGCATAGAAGAGGCCGGAGACAACGCGGAGCTTCAGTATTGAGATCACGTAAAACGCGAGACGCGGCGAATTACATTTATCCACACGCGGAAATCACTAGTAATGTAATGTACGGGAGAAAACATTGCATTCGATGATAATATTCTTACTTTTATTTAAATATTGCTTTAACGCCAGACGAGAGTGGCATTGGACTTTTACTGTTGATTTTATAAATATGAAATGTTTACGGGATACAGTAATGCCGAGTGCATTTATTTCAACGTATTTTAACGAACCGAACCTTTCGCGGAGGCTTAAGTACGATTATTGACGTCCGCGTTATGTCACGCTACGGGCGTTCGTTAACAAAATAATAATTATGTACAACGACACATTTCTGTTACAAGTGGTTTTATTAAAACTGTACCTTAGGAGCTATCATGACGTGTTGTAGATTTGAAGACTTGTCTTCTCCGACTGTGAACTACTGTAGTTTAGATAGGCGTATATGGACTCAACCAACCGAATTTATATTTTATTCTCCAAAAGGGCAGCTGCCGTAAAGTCTGAAATGTCATATTTGTTGGAATATGTAAGAAATTTGGAATGGCATCCATAAGATATCTTTCAACAATACTCGTAATCCCCTAGGTCCAATCGACCACAAGTCAAATAAACAGAAAGCGATCAACACAATCATCACGAATCACTCCCGACTTAGATCCAAAAATCCCAACTGTAGTGTTTGTTTTTGATTTTTGTCTAACGAGACAATGGGGAAATGATGAGCACCGCGCCGGACGTCGCCTCTGGGAATTCACCCCATTCCGACACAACCTACCCTATATCGTCGTCCCCGTTGGAATTTTAACCTTCCGAGCTACAGAATAGAAAGTAAATCTATTAAAAACTGCGAAGGATTAGCGTCGTTTCGCCTCTGAGGGTGTCGCATATGGCGTCAAACGGGCTACGAAGAGTGACTGCATACTCGGGGGAGTCGGATTGGCCTTTACGGGACTATATTGTGCGATCCTGGACGTTCGCGGTCGGCTTGCGGTGGGGTATTTTTCGACCTTTTACTCCGTCAACTTATTATTTACTGTCTAATTAGACTTTTCGTGCAATAAAAGTCGGAATCGCACAAGGCGGGTGCTCCTTTATTGCGGGACGACGGTGAAGTGTGGCGTCGTAAAAATTTTAATATGACCTTTTTCTCTCCATGTATTTTTGCGCATATTTTATCATTCCTCGTTTCATCCCTCGCGGTTCCTTTTTAATATCTTTTGTTTGTACTCCAAATATCTGGGCTCAAATGTAATCGCTCGACGAATGACGACGGAACGCCGACACATAAAGCACCGAAGTGGGCCCGATTTCACGATTCACGTCGTACGAGCTCGCATCAACGCACAACGTCTATCGCGACTCGCGAGACAGACAACTCCACTAATGAGACGTTGTCGTTAGTAACTCAACCGTAACACTTTAAACTATTAGATCAGCTAGACGCTCCGTCCGCTTGCAGTGAATTGTAAAATTGTTCTAAAAACGAAAGGCCACTCTATCGGAGGGTTAAAGTAAAGGAGTATAATATTTCAGGCCTTAGTTTATATCGTTTCGTTCGTGGCCAATTAAAACCACACTTATTCAGCTTTTCCAGCGGACAAGGTCGACCTTCGTGGCTGAATTCACCTAATGGAAAGGAAATCCTAGTTCTGTTATTGCTCGTTAAATTGCTCTATTATATGGCTTTCCCGAAACCTCTCGGAAAGAATGATTATTACTTTCCGTGGTAGGAAATTAAAAGTCATGACATTTTGTTCTGTAGTAGGTAATAATATTATTACGCTCGAGTGAGTGAACGAAAGTTCTTATAATTCTGTTTCGTTTTCAGGATTGTGGCACGTATTTTAGCTTTGTATGCGAACGTTAATGAACTACTTTAAAATATGTAATTTTCTAGGTAATGCTGTTTAAACAGTTACTAAATAAATATAATATTTATCTACAAAACGAACACACAAATATAAATAAAGTCTATCGTTGTGTATCAAACGCTACGTAAATATATTTAAATTAAGCGGATTTAATGTGCTGCAATATGATGACAGTTCCTGGAAAATCTCCCCATTTTTTCATAATTTAGATCATGATAGATAACAAATAGATTAGACCGCTCCCGGCACGGGTCATAAATTATTCATGAATCGAATTTCGTCTCAAAAGTTACAAACAGGACACCAGTGATTATTGAAATAATAGAGCACCAGTCAATGAATTAGCAAATTACCAGACGAAGGACGGAGTTCCGCGCCTACACCGCTAATTAGTTGTTTACCTTTATAATTGTCCGACATCAAAGATTTGACAGCGTTTAAAGAGGAGCTGATCTCGAAGGTGGTGATTTAAGTCGGGTATCGATCGAGTGTTTCGGGGGGGGGGATTCGCCGCGAAACGAGGTCAGCCGCGGGACGATCTCGTGACGGTGTTTGCGCGACGTTCGCTCCGACATACATGTCGTTAAGTATAAATAACAAACGTATTCGCTTCCGAGAAAAATTTTATGGATTCCTGAAACAGACCGTAATTGAGATACTTTGACGACGATCACCGGTCTTTACCTTAACGGACTTCATTGTTATATTTCAACTCCGAAATAATCACATGGTGCAATTGGTTTTCGAATCGAATCAAATATGGATTAGTTTTCTTTTTATTTATTTAAAGTTTAAACAAACACATTTATGCAGATCCAGCCAGTTATATACTCAATTCACGGGGTGCTAGCGCATTCAGATTCCGAATCACCTATGCCATCGATAGTACAAGTGATCAATATAATCTACACGATGGCTCTGCTGTTTACAGCTAATGTGCATTACGTGATTGCCTCAAACCGAGGCGATAGACGCAACGCCGTTTGAGCCAAACGAGGCGCGGCTGACGGCACATAGAGTAAATCTCCGGAGCCGTTACAGATACATTTGATCAAATTTAGATCGTATCGGTTCTCGTAAAAAGCGAACCGAACGTTACCACCTATCGGCCATCGCGTTGATATGTATCCGAAATGTAAGTCTTTAGGAATTTAGATGAACATCACTAGACATTACGGAGTTCTCGAAATTTGGTTGTGTTGAGGTTAATTTTGGTAATTTGAGAGACGCTGTTCCCATCATGTGTCTATAAACAGTAAATTATTGTGAAATGCTTAATTTAATATGATGATATTTCAACACATTTTAAAACTACGGTAAAGTTTAGGAAGTAAATATATATTGTTATCTATATGCTATAACAAAACTGCGACAAAATCAAACTTGACAACTTCAAGAAGCCATTAATGCTTAGCACAAACCTACGCGACCTCGTGACTGCGAAGCAGCAGCGTCAATACAAAGCACACATTTGACAACTTGTCAAATGTGTGTTTTGTATTGACGCTCCAGCTTCGCAGACGCGTGGTCGCGTAGGTTTTTGCTAAGCATAAAATAAAATATAATGTAGCAACTCGAAAACCGATTACAATAAAGTTCAATCACACAAATGAAGTACACGATAATAATTTAGAGGCAGATAATAAATATCGAATTGCAGAGTACGAGCGACCGGAGGCAAATAATTGAAGTAATTGTTAGTTCAGATCGGGTCAATTAATCATCGGATGCCGGGGCATTACCAATTTATGTCCCACCCGAAATACGTTCTATTTCATCCTTTAATTTGTGACTGGTTATGTCTGAATGCCCGGAATAGACAAACCGCAGCGCCTAATAACGAAGCCCAGCTCCCAGCGTCCGCCGCCCGCCGTCCGAAGAGCCAAACTGTATTCCGACCCGAATTGTTACCGACAAATACTTCGCTGTTCAAATTAATTTGCCCACCATTATGTAATTACTTCAATAACACTTCATTAATCAAATTATACCGCAATCATAATATTAGTAAAGTTCTTCTTTCTATCCTTCCAGAGCTCTTTACCATAATATTGTTCACATAATTATTGTAGTTCCTGCTACGTTCAATTACATTTGTACATTAAGAAAACTCAAAAAAGACGGTTGGAGAGTAGTGTTTTATGTCGAACTCGAACTCGAACTCGATCTCGATCTCGACTCGAACTCGACTCGAACTTGACTCGAACTCGGTTGTCTGTAAAGTCGGTTTACTGATGATAGTTGAACGTGACAACGTCATAGCCTTAAATGGAACGCCTCAGAGCGAGGTAACACCGCATATTGCGTCATGTTTTTTCGTGCGCGCAGCCCATATCGAATTCAATAGACGTTGTCACGTCAATAATTAAGTACCTAACGCAAAATTTTGAATAGAAAAAAGAGACATAAATACTGATAGAATGTTACATATTATTGCGTTCCCATGTATAAACACCACAATTGTTGTTTTTAAATAAAGTTTACTGTTTAGGTATAAAAATAATATGATTAACCAAACCACGCTAAACTATTATACAATTTTCTAAGTTTCCTGTTAAGGAGACTAGGTTCAAAAGAAAAAATAAGTCTATAAAAATATGGTAAATCACATAAACTTTGAAATTTAAACAAACATTTCACTAAACCATCATGTATTTACATTTGCATATGACGTGATAGTAAATGCTTTCCGCAATACTGTACCCGCGGGAGTACCATGTTTTTATGGCGTCAATGTCTCAGTTTAAAACCACTGCAGAAGGTAATTTGAAGCTATTATAATAGATGCTTTAGGAAATGTTATTATTTTGAAAGTGGAAGCTAAGTATTCTGCCACTTCTACTACAAATGGAACTTTCTGCCACTTAGATGCCTCACAGGACTTTTGTGGTTCTGTTAATTGCACACAATAATAACGGGTTGAAAGAATAAAAAAAAATTACCTATTTTTTGCGGGATTACGACCGATACGCGGTTTATTTGAATAGGTTTCTATTATAACAAAGGAAACGATATAAAGTTAAGATAAACAATAAAATACACAAAACATTAAATGTTTTGTGTATTTTAATGGGAGCAAAATTTGCTCCCATCAAGTTGACGATACAAACTAATAAGTAATAACAATGTATGCTGACAATTTGATACCTTAAACTCGGCTAAGTTATTTCTCAAGGGCTTTATTCCTGTAACTCGAGTACTATCAGATCAGGGAACCTGATTCGTCTGTACTGGGACCATAAAAAGAAGGACATGACGTGGACCCCCATAAAATCATGGCTTCATCCGCCTTGGCCACACTAAGTGTCGATAGTGTAAGGCCGATCAGCGCGGGAGGCGCGGCGTTGGTGGCGCGATAAACTCTGATAGTGCTAAAGAAAATAAAAATACAGCATTATCGAGTGAACCACTTTACGAAGATCCCTCGGCCGGGACGAACCCGGGGGCGCCGCGTACTGCGACGCGGGTCTTACTTCGCTGGATGTCGGGTTATGTAGGCGGCAAAAGTGCCACTTTAGCGAGCTCTTATTTTTACTTTTGGGAATTTATTCGTATGTATTGACACATTTTAGTGAGGAATTGTTCCTTCTTAATATATTTTGTACCTCCGAACGGATGATATTTTCTATGAAACGTGATGTTGAATAAATTGCTGCTCGAGTTTCGGTGGACAACTTGAAATATAAAATTATAAAGTACTTACTTACGCTCATCATTATGACGGACATCTTCATCATTACGAGCCTTGCAGATCCGATAGGCTATTTAATATGCATTTAATTAACTAAATTGTTCGACTCATGTTTATTGTTATCTTTTTTTTTACGTATCTCCCGCCGCGCAAATTATTGTTATCCTATTATAACATTGCTTCCCAACATCGGTCTGATATAATAACAGTATTTACTCTAGAAACCAGTAATTATAAACAGTATTCACACCGCCGCGGTTAATTCCACCGTCCGCGTCAACACGAGCCGTCATAAATAGTAAATTGGTGGAGAGTGCATCGGAACTAAAAGCGCAGTAAAAACTTTTGTCGCACTCAAAACAATAAACCCCGGCTATATCTGGAGGGAACGCGAGGTTGACCATCATTTTGTGTTTCACGGGATTAATGTAATTATCCTGCAAAATACAGGATTATTTTTTCACTAGTACAATAAATGAACATTTGTAATAGTTGTCAAAAATTAAAAATACTTGCGACTTTTGTTACTACCTCTTTGGAACAAAAAAAAAACAAAAATATCAAGCCCCGGACTCAATTTATCCGCTAAACAAGTAAAAAATGTGGATGCATTACGCATATTTTGAGGCCTGCCGATCGCTTACCTCACCCCGCCGCCCCCTACCTCATACCGCACCCGTTATCGCCTTGTAATTAGTGCGCCCAAGCGGTATTAGATTGGATATTAGGATAAATTAATTGAAATGAAAAAAATTTTTTTTTTTTGTTAAATAATGTAATTGATACCAATGACGTGGTAATTGTAAATTTAAATTAGCAGTGTTTAGCAGCTGCAGCTCTCATAAATAAAATTCAAAATATATTAATTACAAACCATATTTTCATTAATCTCTAAAAAAGGGTCGAAAAATCGACAGAGAGGGCGCATCCCTGTTTTAAATCTCAATTTGGTAGGCTAGTATGGTTCCCGTATTGTCGTAAAGTTATCTTTACGTCTTTATTCCTCGTACAAAAATAGAAGTCCACATGTTATCCATATACAGGACAATGGGCTTTGTCCGGCTCATTTACATGTGAACATCTTCTGTACCACTTTATTGTGACTCGTGATACAATTGATAAGTTTGACATGTGTCCGGGGAATCTAGTAGCTTCAAATCTTTTACTCCAAATTGAACCTTGTAAGAGCAGCAGTGAGTTGCTTTTGCAGCGACGCGCTGTGATTAATTTGAGCGACTATTATGTTTTTGTTTTTTGGACCCTTTTATCTAATAAATTCTTGTGGCCTATTCATCATATTGTAAGCTTATTAACGTTCCGCCCATGTTTGTTATTGAAAGAAATAATGACTCGACTAAACTTTGTGACAAAATGTTACTCTTTCAGCGATTACATTCATACGATAACCGTTAAGCCGGCTGAAAAACAGACGTATTCCAAACAAAAACAAAGAAAACAAAGCGAGTTATCAAAATGGCAGCGCAAGTAATGTCACTAGCAGCTAACAGCCGGCTGGGGAGCCGTAGCCAGTCGCCCCCGAATTACGCCGCTATCTTTATGTAGCGCCGACAGATTTAGATAGGCCGTTTGATTGATGCATCGACTGTAAATCCCTTTTAGCATATGGGTTGCTTATATTTTCCATAGTTCTTTAGCGCAAGTATTCAATTTTATTGTTAGGATTTAGGAAGCTTCCAACTTTTTTTCTTTCCAAGGCGAATTCTCTATTTGTCTACTTACTTCAAAACGTGAAATGTGAAATGCGTAGCTCTGACCTCTATACTTAGATATTTCGTTGAAATGAAATAAAATATAAAAGAAGGAAATGAAATATATTTCAATGCCTAATTGGTTAGAAGTTAAAGTACCATTTCAAACTAGTAGATGTTGTAAGTAGGTACCTACTAGTTTGGAAAACAAATATCTAATATTAATTCAATTTAATGTCGTGCATTTAAACGATATAAATAATAACATAATACTGAAATATTTTCATTTATATAATAAATATAACGAATATGAAATGACTTGCGAATGAAAACGGTGCAACTACCAAAGTTGTTATGGTGATAAACACAGAAGCCGGCCACGTCAAGCGATATTACTCGTAGCAGGCGATGCCGCGACGCAGACAGGCCAGGAACACAAAGTGAAAATAGAATCGAGGCAATACGACTTTGTGACGCAAGCTTCTATAAAATATTTTTCAATATCGAGGGAAATTGGTCAAAAATGACTGTCGAACAAGATTATCCTCCCGCCGGCCGGGGCGCGGCGTCGTAAACGACAAAGAGCTTTAAAATAAACGGCTAAAAGCGTAATTTTCTTTGCGCATCTCTAGTCTTTCATTTTGCAGAGGCTCGTCTAGTATTTTCGTAGTACGTCGAGGCTAGCGACGTTATTTATTGAGACCTTATTACATCGGTTTGCAGTCAATTTAAACTTAAGATTTTCTTTTAACTTGCAACAATGTCCGCGACGTTTTGTGAGGAAATAAACTACCCTTTGTTCGGAACGGAATCAATAAAGTATTTTAAGGTTTATTTTATTAGTGGCATCTATGTGAACGTGTGATCCTCCTACATTTACGGTTTCAGTAGTAAGTTTTCAAACATTCATGGAGTTAATTTGGCCCCACATTAGATCCATGGAATTTATTTTACAAACAGACTCTCAAATAACTATAATTTAATTAGTAATATTGTAATTATTTAAATGTTAATAGCTGATGTTACGGCTTAAGCGGCTATAAATTGTCTTTTACAACAAAGAGGCTCGCATATAGGATCATAATGTGCCCGATATGTCACTCTATAAATGGCCCAGAAAATAAATGTCGGCGTTCGCTTCCGACTTTTTATACACACAGCGCCGAACTTTCTCGTAGATAAATTAAGACATGATGGAAAACGTCTAGATAATGTGGAGATAAAAACTTATAGCGTCGAGTTTAGGACATGGCGCGGAGATAAATCGTTTACGGACGAAGCAAAATAAAAGTACGATGTTGAACCGCAAAATTTTGCTCTATGTAAGCGTAAGTTGTTGACTTAAATTTTTTACAACTCTCATACTCTTACTAATTAAAAGTTACACAGCGTCTATAGAGGATGGTTAAGATTCTTTCTACTAATAATCATTTTTTTTGTCATAAGGCCTGTATAGTGTTGTTGTAACTTCCATACAAATTTCCACATCGCTAATACAAGGCATCACCCTAGTATAGTGGTGTAATAGAGTATGTATAAGATCAAGATGGCGGACTTTCAATAGATCAGCTGATTATATTTCATTCTGAATATTATGTAGTTTTGAGTGCGTTTGCTGATTTCTACCATCTTATTATCAAAGAAACATTAAAAAACTATTTAATATGTTTTATTTCTTAAATCAACTGAATTAATCGCGATGTAAACGTAATACATCGCGAATGTTTTATTTAGGGTGCGTTCCATTATGCACATACAACGATTATATATTTATAGGGTGCGTTCCATTATGCATAATGCATATGCTTATTTCGCATATTATAATAATATGGCAGTTTTATTAAAACGTCCACTTCTACCCACCCACCTTTAAGGTGGATCGTTTTTAGCTGAAATAGACGAACGCTGCATTAGCGAAAATAGACGTCATGGGTGACGCTTTTGCCGCGATCACAACAATCGCGGTCATCATGTGGAACGGCTGAAGGAGTATTTTCAGCGTTTGAGCGCTTAGTGGAACGCGCCCCTAACACGTCATAAGTGACAAAATATGACAGTTAAAAATTTAACAACTTTGAAGTTTGACATTAGAGTTTTGCCGGGAATACCTACGAAAGAGTGACGTTGTGTTATTGTATTGTTTTCCTAAAGTTGTATTATTTCGGTTTTTAATGTGTAATGTTGGTAGAATATTAACCATTAAAATTAAACCAATAAAATTTGTAAATTTTTAACGTAATTTTTTTTTCCCGTATTTACCTTACTTGACACTGGCCATGGTTAAAAGCCGAGCGCCATAACGAGAAAAGAAAAAAACTTTGACATTAGCGTTGCGTTCAAAAACCATGAAAGTAAATGTCATGGTCGATCATTATAATATATACGAAATTCACGCACTCTACTGATTAATATTTACTAAAAATGTTTAAATAATAATATAATTACCAGGTTCATAAAAACATAACTTTTAAATTAATTTTTGTCATCAACACTCGAACATCAGATAGCGTGTTACTTAAGGGCGTTCCGTCCGGAGATTCCGTAATTGACCGTATTTAAAACCTTATAAACTCATAATCTGAAAGCTACAAAGTTATAATAAAAATACAGCAATAATCTTCAGTATATCAACATTCCTTTTGTCGTTTTAAATTTTCTATTTTTGTTTCTTATACTCATGATAGCTTCCAAAGTAATACCAATTTGTTAAAATTCAAGCATACATTCAGCATCTCCTTAGGATTTACAAATTACTTTTATTTGAAACTCACGCCAATACATCGACAATATCATAAACTACATATTCGCCGTTTTAAATTTTTTTAGGACAATTTTGAACTAAGATAAGTAAAAATAATAGGGTTTTGGTACGATCTCGGCAACGCGGCAAATGTATGGCCAAGGTCGTTTGCTCGGGGGACGGCCTTAATTCCTGAACGTTTTCCTTCGAGTCTGCCGTCTATGGTATATAGTGCGATTTTAGTTACACAAGGTCTTGAATCTCATTATTAGTAGAGCTCTGTGTAGACCCTGTGTAATGTGTGTGTAACTTACACATCCTGTGTAACTATCCGTACGTTAAACACACGTATAAGGAATTTTTATTAGTAAGGGGTTCAGTAATTATAATGATATGGATAATGGATATACTCTTGAATGTTTCTAATATATAAAACAATTGCTGTACATTATATTTTATAGAATAGTGTTACTTATCGATTTACGCACGAGTCTTCGTCAGCCAGCTTAAGGGACAAAGAACTCGTTATTTCACAAACATACACTTTCTTCTACATGCCTACTCTAGTAGTATCAATTCTATAATATCAATTTTACAACAAAACGATCGAGACCTGGGATCCTTACTAACAATATTTCATTGTTCATCAAGTCTTTGTCTTAAGCATTAAAAAAACTGTCCCCCTGTGGATATCCCTAGGAAATGGGATTACAAAGTTTTTCCATCTAAAACTTACGCTATAAATCGCTACGGTTCAAGGATTGGCAACTATCACAGGAGGTCCTGGCCCATATTGACAATTTATGGCGTATTTGCATTTCGGAGTGAGTTACATAACGATAGTTCGGATTTGTACAAATGCGTCAGTTCTCACCCTCATTTGAATATTTATGAGTTGTGTGGTACCATAACCATTTTCTTCCCCCTTTTAGCACTCCTAGTATGAAAATGGAACGGATTTGTATTACTTCCGGTACAACGTGCGATTGTTGATTGCTTTATGAATTTTATATTGATATATAGTGGTACCTTATTTAAAATAATAATTATTTGATATATTTTACAAACATAAAATTGTATTTTTAACCTACGTCCTACGTATAAGCCATTTTAGGTCACGGCGGAAATATTTGAGAGCAGCTAAGTTTTATGTTTAAGTACGAATTGAACAACCTTAGGTTAAAAAGGATGTCGAAAAAAAGATCAGAAACTGTCTGTAAAAAATTCTGTCGAAACTGCCTAATATCAGAGAGTGTCTCTTGAAGACGCTAACTAACTAGCGAATCGCAACTAATAATTAAATCGTTTGAAATTAAACTATTTGTGGTATAGTTACCTAATATTAGTCGCGACTCGTAATTAATTTTGCCAACTTCGCCCGCATACTTTACTTCGAATCGAGAAATTCGACGACGTAATCAAATCACGGGAACCCGCCCGATGACGCGGCCAACTATTTAAGTTTCTTTGATGAAGCTGCGAGGATTTTCTTGATTAAAATCTGAATGTAGATACAGCGGCGGTTCCTCGAGTGCTTGTCTAGAGTCTCGTGGAGCTTTGAAATTTGAAAGGCTGCGGCTGAGCCAGAAATAGCTCGCGTCTCGCCTGTTTATTCATTTAAAAAGTACACTTCAATTTAATGGAACACTCTCTAATTCTGAACTCGGAAATTGCAAAAGTCTGGCTTTTCGTTTTGATAGTAAGTGGGCATTTACGAAAAATGATTTTCCAAAGCTTCATTAACTAATTTTATAACGTCACAATGAAGAATGTGTATAAATATTGTTATATACTCAATAAGTAAATACCGTATACTTCAAACATCAAAAGTTACGTAGAAACTCGAGTTATAGGAAATGTACTGTATAAAAAGTGTAGATTCCAATTTCGCTACGAGCCGAGTCCCATGGAGATATACAAAAGTAATGTCTCGTCGTTGGGAATCAGAAGGAAGACATTTGCGATGTAATTTAAAACGGAGCAAGCCAGACAGCCGGCACCCCCACCGCAATAAATAGTGCCAGTGATAAAAATCAACGCGTTACCACTACTCGTATGTTGCCATATTTCTCCGCTGATTAGATATGGAAAATATTATTTCAGGGTGTAATAATATCCTGATTTATTCGTGGCGGCGCGATAACGCCGCGAAAGATGGGCCATAATGGCCGACGTGGGTTGAAAATGGCCAAAAATATTGGAAATTTTATTTCCATTTTTTATCTACACTAGGAATACAGGTATGAACATAATCGATAAGCTTGTAACGTGCTTCTAATTATAATTTTCCAATGTAAACAGGATAGAGGTTACTAAATTACTATTTAAAATTTTAGTGGTATATAAATATGTGTAAGTAGATAAATTAATAATTCATAATAATATGACCAAAAGCATTCAGGTACATTGCGATGTGTAGCGTGCATAAAATCTGTATGTAATGCAAATATAATTTAGATAATATATTACATAAATGACTAATATCGTACAATTTTAGTTTATCTCCCATGCCAGGACGAGTGCTAGGTACCTACGGTGACTGGGTGGTTTAGTTTTGCAGCCAATAAGCATCTCTAATCGAGAATTTTGTACGTACTTAATTGGTAGTCGACGAACAAGGTCATGAGCAAATTGACATTTGGCAGGGATTCCCCCAGCGCAATTTTTTATTGAACTCCAAATTAAATTGATACTCGAGCTTCATTTTGAGCTGACAGCGGCAAGTAATTTAGTGTCTCAAAAGAATGCGTTTCAAACGAGTTTTGAGTGTAGGAACAATACTGTGATGTTTCTGTTTCCTTTTCTATTTGCGCTACGTAAGAAGCGAAGGATGATACTCGTAATATGGACACCATAGCCTCCCACGACTTAGGCCATTGCACCCATATTTCTTCAAATTAGCGCTATCACGAGTCAAGACTGAAAAACATCAGGAACGCAAGTTTTTGAGACGAATTGAAGTAATAACGATCCTTGTTCGTCGGAAGCGAAGCGATACGGGTGGTTATTACATGAGCTGTACCTTAACAAGTCAGACCATCTCCTAACGAAGTCAGATGGCAACTGAAATAGAAAAATTCACGTCACTTTGGTCATTTCGAAGCTGGACCTAAGTTTTAATGGCGCTAGCTTTAATAATAAAAAAAATCTAAACAGATTTATAAAATGACATAAATTTGATCATCTAATACACGCCATAGCGTTGTACGTAATCCACCTCACACACTGAATACAAAATCAGTATCATTCTATTGAGGAGACGAAACAAATGTGAGCTTCGAGTGAAAATCGGCTTTCTGCAATCGGATGCATTGGATAAAGAGGGAGCACGAAAGCCTTGTGTGTAAACGAGACAGATTCAATGCGGACGTCTACGGAGTACGGACGCGCCCGGAATTGCAAATGTGAGGCGTGAGCACTGGAGCAGTCTCCACTCTTACAACGCCGGAGCGAGGATTCGGATGTGTTACCTTTCTTTGCAGATTATGACAGCACCTATTTATATAAAACTTTTGATACGAAATAAATAATCCATACTAATATTATAAATTTGAATGTGTGTTTGTGTGTCTGTCTGTCTCTTCACGCCCAAACCGCCGAACCGATTTTTCTTTTTTGTTTAGATGTTACGCTCAAAGACCGAAATCGCTCAGTGAGCGAAAAAATAGCTCACAACGCGTTGTGGTCATAGTGAAACAGCCACGACGCGAAATTCGTGTTGTGGCTTTAATGAAAACGGCCACGACGCGTTCTGGCAATCACAAAAAGTCCAAACGCGAAATTCGTGTCGTGGCTGATATGCTATTCGTTTTTCTTGATTTGTTCTTGATTGATTAATTGTCCATAGTTATGGAAGATCAAATTTGAATTACCACGCGTACTACAAAATATTTTTTCTTTTACTAAATCACTGCATAACGTGTTTATCATTATTATTTATAAAATATATATAGTTCCATATTATTATCCGTACTAATATTATTACTGTCTGTCTGTCTGGCCCGTGATAATTCAAATTTGATCTTACATAACTTTGGACGATTATTCAATCAAGAACAAATCAAGAAAAACGAATAGCATATCAGCCACGACACGAATTTCGCGTTATGGACTTTTGGTGATTGCCAGAACGCGTCGTGGCCGTTTTCATTAGACCCACGACGCTAATTTTGCGTGTGGTCACAGTGAAACCACAGTGACCACAACGCGTTGTGAGCTATTTTTTTGCTCACTGAGCGATTTCGGTCTTTGAGCGTAACATAGATATACTTTGAGTCCTGGGAAAGGACCTAGGATACTTTTTGTCCCGGAAAAAGGGTACGGTTCCCGCACAATAAACGAATTATATTAGTTAACTAACTGAGACAATTATTTCTTACTCATAAATGTATTTTAGAGAGTTAAAATTAGCGGTGGTCTAGCAGTTGCCCCAGATTATATTATTTCAACTAAAAATAGTGATTGACGATTTTATCTACTAAGTGGAAGTCAGAGACGAGTTACCACACATGTCATTAAGGAAGAGATTACGTCAAGAACTAGATCCGGAACCTCGATTTAACTACATTAAGCTACAAGCTATTTCCTGGGAATTTATTCCTAGATACTCAATATTCCTCGACCGCGGCACTGCTACTTATTATCCATCACACCGTCGTCGGTCGAAGTTTTCACGAGTCATTAATAAAATTATCGACGGCTAAGCCGCGTGGAGTAATCAGCGCGGTACATTTCTTTTCCATTTCAATTCGATAGTTTACTGCAAAGTTTATTAATTGAGTTAGCGGCGAAGTTTCGCTGTTTTTTCGCAAGAAATAATCAAAGCGAGGTATTCGCAGAATATTTTCAAAGGCGCCGGACTCGCAATCTTATTATTGCGGACTCGTCTTCGAGTTCGAGAGCGGTTCTGTCCGGATTTTTAATTGTAGTGGTGATTATAGAAGTTGCTCCGCACTGGCGATTCTTTTATTTGGATGATTATTGAATTTTTCGCCGTTCAACAGGAACTCGTGTACGTTCCCGATTGTTTATTGTTCACAAAAGTTCGAGAGTTTACGTGTTTACAATGTTCTTACAATTTTGTTTCAAGTTTATATTTAGCTTTACTTAGAGCCTGTTTCACCCCTTCCTGATAGAGTGCCGAATAGGCCATTCACAACTTAATTTGACAGATTTTCCTTATGTATCTGTCAAGTTAAATGGTGTATAGCCTATCCGGCACTTATCAGGAAGTGGTCAAACAGGCCCTTAGACTCTTAACCCGGCGTGAATGAGGTGAAATATTTTTACACCAGCTATGAGGTGGGTATGACATACCCGAATATTGAACTGTCGATTTTGATAACTTTATATCAATGTAGAATAATGCTTATCACTGTAATAATTAATTAACATAATACAAATAAATTATTACAATGAAACAACCACGTCCAATTATAAAAAAAAGTATCTGTGTTGCTTTAAGTACAAAGTAGTATTTTTTGCGCACCAACAAACTATATTTAGGAATTTGGACTGAAAATATAAAAATTTTACAAATTGAAATCAACGTTATAATTAAAATTAAACAATAAATCTCTCCCTTACTCATACTAATATTGCAAATACAAAAGTATATGTCGGTTTGTCTGTCTATCTGTTCCTCTTCATGCTCAAACTACTGAACTTAATTTCAGCAAAACCTGCTGAAATTTGGTATGTAGATACTTTGTAGCCCAGGAAGGGACATATTATGATAGTTTTCATCTTAGAAATAGGTACGGTTCCCGCGCTATAAACGAATTTTGGCGCAACGGAGTTTCAGGCGTCATCTAGTGGAATATAGCTTTACTGGATGTTAAATCAATTAACATGACAAAGGACAAGCCTAATTGACAAACAATATGATATTGTAGAATTTACAAACCAAAAAATAAAGAAACTTTGTTATTAGATGTCAAAATCAAAAAACAACCGAAACACAAAATAGTGACACCGACTATGAGGTCGGGTATCACATACCCGCAATGCGTTTGCGCACTTGTAGCTTACATCGCCAACGGCGCAATATTGTCATTGTCGCTTAAAATCACTCCTCGTACCACCCCCTCCAGCTCAGTAGTTGGAGGGGGTGGTATGATGGATGGATTGGCTCAGTAGCCAACCACGTTCCAGAAATCGCACAGTTGAGAAATATTAAGTGTTTTATAAACCGCCGGGTATGACATACCCGACCTCACTCACGCCGGGTTAAGTGAGCTCTACACAGGGCCGGATTTATATGTATGAACTCCACCGTTCCAGGACGCTGCCGGCATCCTAGGAGGCCATTGGGCGCTGCCGCCTACAGTCCATGGCCTATACTGCCTTTACATAAATCCAGAGCTGGCTCTACATAAATTCAGAAGTATAGTTCTAGTGGAGTAATATATAAGCATAGATATAGCATACTGTTAGTAGAGTTATGTGACAAAAAATATCATAATATACTGCTTTACCACTCACTTATATAACTGTACCCGCAGTCGTCCCCATGTTGCTGTGACTCACCTGAAAAGAAAAAAAAAAATAACTTGTTAGTTCCACTGTTAAGGGTTACGCTTCTTTTGTAAAAAATATATTATTTTATATTCAATACAATGTTAAATACATTCAAGCTAAGTTTGTAATAAAAAACCTTAATGATTACTGTTTGTGTGTTTTTTCTTCGAGCTTTTTCAAAGTTTATATTATTAATTATTATGTCATGAGTCATGCCTTTTGTGAAGCTTTAAAATCATATCTATGTAAATTATTTTTTACAAAAAATAGGATGTTCACAAGAGTTCAACTATAAATTGCTACTACCATCTACTACATTATAGGTATTGACTAAATATAAAATAATTATTGAAACGCTCCACTAGCCTACTAATGACATTATTCGGTCATTCGTGATTCTGGAACACGCGAGTTGGTATATTCAGTAAATTATTTAATTATGGTCCCGGTAATTAATTATTGGGGAAACTATTACATTTTAGATGAAAATATTCTAATCTCGTAGGTAGGCTAGATACCCACTAATACATACTAGGTATGCATTTAATACTAATACCTACAATGTACAGGTTTATTTAGATATATATTATACTCCAATGTTATGCCAGGTACCTAAACGAAAATAGGATAAGATACTTTATCGAGTTTTAGCTTCAGAAAAAAACGTACACACGTACTTTAGCTTAGCATTTTTGGCATCTAACGCTTCAGTGGTGTGTAAAAAATAACATTTATGTAAGTAAATCATAAAAATGTGTGTCACACGCTTAACTTCATTGTGTTTGGGATGGTCGTGACTCTGTCACACTCAATGTACGCCGCTCGAATCCGTCGAGAAAGTGTAAGTTGGAACATGTGCGGCTTCATTTTGTCCTCACAAACGGAGCAAAAAGCTACAGTGAGCTCTATTACAGAGTATTTTATGTAGCGATTGTTTTGACAGGCGTAATTCGTGTGTACTCACTGCCAACACATGTGTGCCGCTCGACGTTCGATTTTAAGTCTTCCGCATGAGGAATAAAGATAGTAATCGATAAACTACGCCTGTCGTCAAATTTCCTTGACAATCATCAAACCGTATCGCCCGTGATCGTCACGCGGCATTAGATTCCTATCTCAAACTCTTTTAAAGTGAAATAATGGGTTCTTAGTTATACAGAAGGGTACGGTAGTGATTCGGCCCTAAATTGTTCGATTACATAATTTTCAACTCTGTGCCACGCGTTATTAGGTTTGAATTTGGATCGCTATTTTTTTATTTAATTACGTCGATTACAACACATCGAAATGTACTATAATGGATGTCAAACTAGAATTTCTTTGTGATTTGGAGTTGTTAAAGTATCGTTGATCCAACGACTTTTATGAATATCGATAGAAAGTGATTGTTAAGAGTACCTAAACTAGTGATTAATAATAATTGATAATATTATAGACTAGGTTTTGGGAATGGCTGTTGGCTTCTAATTACTATATTTATGAGAACTTTAGAATGACAAACCTAAAGGTTTTTAATCGAAACAAATAAACTTTAGTCTTTTAATTGGTCGCTGTTTGCATCTGGTAGCATTTGTGTACTAACCCACAAAGATTTTTGTTGTTGAGTTTTGAATGCAGTCTTGTTCTAAATCATCTAAAGTACTACTAAAATTACGTGTTGAATTATGAAATTATTTTATAACTCAACACGTAATTTTTTGTGGGTTAGTACACGAATACTTAACAGCGTCCAATTTTCCTAAAGGGAGTGACAGACGTGCGAGTAAGTACGCGGACTTATGGCTCGACGATCTTAATCGCCTGTATGCTACCTAAAAACCGCGTACCTACATAAATAATAATAATATCTATGGACGCTTCACACCACGTCAGTGAAAGACTTGTGTTACAGGTACCAGACAACGGAAATATATTTAATACTTTTATACTATATTGACATATTATATTTAAGATTTTTATTATGATAAATAGCTCTGAATCAAAATGTGATATTTACGTAACACAGGAAGCGGTAAATGACACCAAACAATTGATCGATGATACATATTTATCTAAATCAGTACAAAAGCAGAATTTGCCGTCCGTGTCGAGCTCATGTGCACCGCTGATGTCTAATACTGACGTACCTGTCGCTCAGAAGCCTATTATCTCGTACTCGGAGTCGTGTACCTCGCAAAAACAAACACAGGACACCAGCGTGGACGCATCCAGTATTACTCTTACCGGCGCAATAAGTGCAGGTGCACCGAACAATCAGCTGGATCGAGCGTATCAGTCGCAGAGCGTATTTGTAATGCCGAGCACACACGAGGAATGGCAAGTTGTACAGAGAAGAAGATACAGTAATCGCTTTGCTGGTAAAAAAGGTACATGTACGGAGACTGTCGACGGTTTTAAAGCTGCATCTATTAGTATACCTCTCTTTATAAATTATGTCCACAAAGACACATATGAAAGTCATATATCTTCCTATATAAAGAGGAAAACTGACATCGAAGTAACCCTGGAAAAGGTTGAATCCAAGCAGGATAGAGAATACAATTCCTTTAAAATGTATGTTCCGAAAGAAAAACTAAATATATTTTTGGATAGCAAATTATGGCCTGATGGTATATCTTTTCGTCGTTACATCGAATTTGGAAAACAAAAAGACAGATACACAAGAAATCTGATACGGGCTCAAAAGCAAAACTAAATGGGTAGTAAAATTATTGAGACCGACTATTTCAGTTTTATTAGCTTCAACTGTAAATCCTTCAAGCGATCCATGGAGTGTATACGAGATCTTTGTCAAAACGCTGATGTTATTGCTTTACAAGAGACTTGGCTCCTGCCGCACGAAATACCTGAATTAGGGAAAGTACACAGCGAATTTGGATTCTGTGGCAAATCTGCGGTGGACCTAACGAGTGGTATACTGTGTGGAAGGCCGTACGGAGGTACAGGAATTCTATACAGGAACAGTAAGTGTAGTAACGTCTCTGTTATTACATGCGAAAGTAGTAGAATTAGTGCAATTAAGCTGCGTGTGTTGGATCGATGGTTAATTGTTTTTTCTGTTTATATGCCCACTGACTGTTCTGATAATCTCTTGGAATTTGTTCAGTGTTTAAGTGAAATGACTTCTATAATTGACAGTAACGAAATTGAAAATGTATTTATACTGGGAGATTTTAATGCTCATCCCCATGAATTGTTTGGTAACGAACTTTGTAAGTTTTGTAATGAGCAACGTTGGACATGTGTAGATCTTGCAATGTTGGGCTCAAATTCTGATACCCATACCTTTGTAAGTGATGCACACGGTAGCCGCAGGTGGCTTGATCACTGTATTGTGACTGAGGCATCGTTAAAGACGGTTACATCCGTAAAGGTATGCTATGATATCTTCTGGTCTGATCATTATCCGATTGAAATCAAGTGTAATTTAAAATCAGTATGTCAGACTATCGTCCCGCCGCTGTATAAAACTAATAAAGTATATTGGGGAGAAAGGGATTTGAGCCAAATAGAAAAATATTCAATATTTTGCAACAGCAAATTAAGAGAAATCCACTTTCCGGAGGCATTTAATAGATGTTGTGATAAATTGTGTAATAATAATAATAGGGCTCACTTGGCCGCGATAGACACACTTTACGGTGACATTGTTAAATGTTTGCAAGAGGCTGCTGTCGACAGCTATGTTGGTCACGATGGTGGTGGTACTCGTCACCGTGGTCGTCCTATTGTCGGATGGAACAAATATGTGAGTGATGCTCATAAGGATGCCAGGCAAAAATTTTTGACCTGGATCTGGTATGGTAGACCTAGTAGTGGTAGGATTTTTAATGAGATGCATCAGTCGAGAAAAATATTTAAAAATAAATTAAAATACTGTCAAAATAATCAAGAATTAATAAAAATGAACATTTTGGCTTCTAAACATAAAAATAAAGATTTTAAAGGTTTTTGGAAGTGTTCAGGCACTTTCGATAGTGTCGAAAGTGCCTGAGCGAGTTACAGCGAGACACGTTGCTCTCATTTTAAAAAGCATGACCCGAGGAAAGTCACCTGGACACGACGGTCTCAGCTTGGAACATTTTCAATATGCGGGACCACATCTTCCAAGACTATTGGGATTGCTATTTACTCTATGTATAAGGCATTCTTACCTGCCAAATGAGCTGATGAAGACGGTGGTAGTTCCTATAATAAAAAACAAGACAGGAGATAGCTCCGATAAGTGCAACTACCGCCCGATATCTTTAGCTACAACCATATCGAAGATACTTGATAGCTTGCTTGAGAGACAACTTAAGAAATATATAACATTAAACGACGCACAGTTCGGCTTTAGACCAGGACTCTCAACAGAATGTGCCATTATGTCTCTCAAGCAGACTGTCAAGTACTACACAGATAGGAGCACGCCTGTGTATGCAGCTTTTCTGGACCTCTCCAAGGCATTTGACCTGGTTAGGTACGATATCTTATGGCAAAAACTTAAGGAGGCTGGTGTGCCGGGCGAGGTAACTAATATTCTTAAATATTGGTACAGCCACCAAACTAACCAGGTCAAATGGCTCCGAGAACTCTCCGACGAATACAGGTTGGAGTGTGGAGTGAGACAAGGGGGGATAACGTCTCCTTCTCTCTTCAACCTGTACACGGACAGGCTGATTGCTGAGCTGAGCGACACCAGAGTAGGCTGTTTTATTGATGGTCTCTGTATTAACAGCATCAGTTACGCCGATGATATGGTGCTGCTCAGCCCATCAATAGCCGCCCTCAGAAAAATGGTCAGTGTGTGTGAAAGTTACGCCAGGTCGCACGGTCTTACATATAATGTAAAAAAAAGCGAGCTCTTGATATTTAATTCAAGGGCTCGTAAAATCGGAGATGTAGCACCAGTGCTTCTCAATGGTGTTGCGCTCCGAAGAGTAAAAGAATTTAAATATCTCGGTCATGTGGTCACTGAGGATTTAAAAGACGATGGAGACATTGAAAGGGAGAGGAGAGCGATGGCGGTCCGCTGTAATATGTTGGCGCGCAGATTCGCAAGGTGTAGTATAGATGTTAAAATTACACTATTTAAAGCATTCTGTCAAACACTCTACACCTGCAATCTGTGGGTCAGCTATACGCAGCGGGCCATCAACGCTCTCCGAGTACAATACAATAATGCTTTCAGGGTGTTGGTGGGGCTCCCTCGCTGGTGTAGTGCATCAGCGATGTTTGCGCACGCGCGTACAGACGGTTTTCACACCGTACTGCGACGTCGCATAGCATCGCTGATGTTCCGCACGCGGAGCAGCCCCAACAGCATCCTGAAAGTGCTCAGCGTCAAGCTGGACAGCCCCCTTCTGGGGCACTGGATCCATACACATGTGCATGTGTCCGGAGCGCCAGAAGGTGGCAAGTATTTAAACTAATTTTATTATTTTTTGTTAACTATTATTAACTTAGTTTTTTACTATGGGTTAAAAAGCCTGAAATAAACGTATTTTATTTATTTATTTATTTATTTATTATATGATACACATATTTAATACACATCCATGACCCAGGAACATTGAAAAACTTTTTGTTCCGTCGGCGGGATTCGAATCCGCGACCCCCGGCTTGAGTTGCCACACACTCTTAACCATTGAGCCACAGAGGTCGTCAGTAGTTTAAAGTGACACGAAGTTCACCGGGACAGCTAGTTAAGTATATTTTTCTTTTCCGTGGTGCTTCCCTTTGTTCGGACATCAATGTCATTACAATTTTGGCTGTCTCCCGCTTTGCTTGGGGAGGGAAATTGGATAGCTTCAGCTACTCCTCCTACATTTCTTCTGATTAAATTCGTTGCGGGTCCGAAGACAGATTTAGCTTGTCCCTCGGGCATCCCTGAGATCATATCAAAGGGTTTTCGTGGTTGGTTACAACTGTTGATCCTGGCGACACAGGAGTTGCAGTGGTGGGAATGTGTGGTAGGCCTTTTGCCCGTTTAAAAAAAACGGGGCCCACAAAAATTAAACCGTTTAAAAGAGAAATATCCAAGGTAAAAATATGTTTCTGTTTCATTAAGTAATGAACTTTTTAAAAATTATTAAAAAATACATGCGCCGTTTATAATTAAGTAACCCTATATTTTGTGGCGCCGTATTTATTTAGCTCGTTAAAACAACATCCCTTCGTAGTAATTTTATATGTTTTTAGAAAAAATATATTAAAAACGTTAATATTCGAACCGCTTAGGAACAATATTAATCAAGCTAAGCGTTTTCAAATTCGAGTCGACCGATACGTCTTGTAAATAACTTAAGCCTGCAAGTTAATAACAATAATTATGCAAGTTAACGTTAAAATAATAATTAATCAAAGATCAAAGTAACGACGAATTTAAAGTTTTGTTCCTCGCTACGCCTTTTGAACTTTAGCAACATTTCGCTAGTCTCGTCTGTCACATGGGACCGTGTATTGAGAGTCGGAGTGCCTATCCAATTATAATGAGATCACTTTAAAAAGCGTGTCAAAGCGGCTGCACGCCTCTAATTAGGTGCAACCTATTTTCGGAGAGGTTATACGCGAGGAGTGTTGCCAGTTGGCGCTAGTATATTTTGACAATTTTATCTCAAATTCTGCAACTATCAAAGTGGGTCACTTCAGTTGGTTCATTTGGATATGGAACGACTAAAAGGAAATATGTATTACGCAAAGATCAGAGCACAGTAAATAATCTGACCAGATATTTTGTCGAACAAGTTGCACTCAATCAGAATATAGAGAGAAACGTTGTCAAACGTCGATCGAAACTTTTTGTTTGTCTGTGCTGGTGCTGCCGTCCTGCGTGAAAACATTGAATATACTATTGGTCACTTTGACATTTGAACATTTGCCCTAAAATATCAATCGTACCAGGGAAATACGAACGAAGCACCATATACATAGTTCATCGTATCATATTCGAGCCGCGATAATGTACAAGTTAAGTAAGCTTTTAAGTTGAACGGCGGAGGTTTCAACTAAAGTTTCATTTTCCATCCATTCTGATAGTTAATTACGTGTCAACGTCGTCGAAGGCTGACGCCGAATATATTCACAATAAATATATTATCTTCTATATTATTTTGAACAGTTCGCATAAAATGTTTGCGATGTGATCCTGTCTATATAATAGAGCTCCGGTTTTTCCAAAGCCGCTCGGTTGCGACCGAAACCAAACAGTAATCCAGCTTCCTAGCGGAGTGCGGTGGGGAAATGGAATTGGATGCGGCAATCAGCAATCAATGTGCTTCTCGCACGGCTGAGCCCGCGTGGGGCATTTGGAATTTAATTTCAGTAATAACAGATGAATTCATAACCAGACGTGTTGTAGTGATTGAGCTGCGTTGGTCGCAATCATAAAAAATTTATGGAATGAAAAGAATTACATTCCATTCTCGTCGTTTTATGAAAATAACTCGGTAGGAAAGACAATTTAACTTGGAATGGCACCCGAGTTGTCTGATGATGACGAGTGACGACGGTTCTCCTCAAACACCGGGAGCACATAAACAAACGGGGACTGAATTCAAAACAAAAACAAACAATAAAAGTTACAGTTTCATTACTGTAATTGGCGAAACCATGTTCTGCTAAACAATTATACAATTAAACTAGATATTTGCATTCTGAACCTTACACCGCAGAATTTGCGGTTTTAAATCCTTTGAAGGGTCGTAAATTGTGGACGCGAAAGCGTCCTAATGACTCTTAATACGTACACAAGTAGGTGCATATTCCTTTGTGAGGATGTGAATTAGCGCGAGTCTCATACGCTCGCCTACACAAAAATAACAAGCGCCGGGCTATCTAGACAGTTTTGTCCGCGACTCTTCCTCGTAGGGCATTTTACGAAAGAGGGATCTTAAGGGACTTCGAGCGGCTAATTTTATAGGACTCAAAAGTTATAAGATACTGCAGGGCACGTTATGAATGTTGATTTGACGACTGGCAGCTCAAAAACTTTGTTGAGAGTGTTATAGGATAATTTGAGAAACCTGAGAATTTTTAAACATCTTACGAGCTGTTTAAGCCCAAAAGAGTATTTTACGGGCAACTTTGTAAAACATTTTATACTTAAACATAAAAGTAAGTTTTGTAATTATGCCGTGGACGGCTATCACCTTATTCATGAATCGTTTTGCAAGAAAAATTGAAGATTGAATGGAAATTTAGCGATATTATGTTTTTCCCTATATTGGTTTTGCAAAAACAGGTGATCATAACTAGTATTGAGTATGTCAGAGCACAGACAATATGACTCAACTGTGCGTAATGCGTCCAGAGAAGCAAACCATCTCCATACTATAGAAAGATCGCTTTTCAACATGAACAATACCTACTTAATTTACAGATCAATAAGTGAATGTCCAATACAAACAGCACGCCCGACTCGGTCCCTATTCCCAGCGCACTAAATCAAGATAATTTGAAAACTACGCGTTACGACCGCGGCCCAAACTTTTACAATCCATAAACCATCGAGATTTTTTACATCGGTTTTTGGTGGTGAATTAATTTTTTTTTCTTTTTCGTATTGCTAGTCGACTTTTGGACGTGATGAAACTGATATTATTATAGAAGTCTATAGCCTAAATTAAACATGAGAACTTAGCTATTGTAAACTCTATAATACTGAAACGTTAACAGAAATAAGCGGAGTTTTATTTTCTCAAACGTTACTTTAACGTTACGTTACAGATTAGCGAAGTAGTTTATCTATATATATAAAAGAAAGTTGTGTTAGTTACGCCACTTATAACTCAAGAATGGATGAACCGATTTGGCTGAAAATTGGTGGAGAGGTAGCTTAGAACCAGGAATAGGATATAGGATACATTTTGTCCCGGAAAAATGTACGGTTACTGCACAATATACTTTTATGATTTGCGCGTAAACTATTCAATCGATTTTGATGAATTTTGGTATGGAGATACTTTGAGTCTCGGGAAAGGTCAAGGGATAATTTTTGTCCTGGAAAATGTACGGTTCCCGCCCAAAAAACTTTTATCTCGAGAACGGATAAACCGATTTGGCTGAAAATTGGTGGAGAGGTAGCTTAGAACCAGGATAAGGACATAGGATACATTTTGTCCAGGAAAAATGTACAGTTACTGCACAATATACTTTTATGATTTGCGCGTAAACTATTCAATCGATTTTGATGAATTTTGGTATGGAGATACTTTGAGTCTCGGGAAAGGACAAGGGATACTTTTGGTCCCGGAAAATGTACGGTTCCCGCACAATAAACTTTTATGATTTTAGCCTAACTATTCAGTCTATTTTTATGAAATTCGGTATGGCGATACTTTGAGTCTCGGGAAAGGACAAGGGATACTTTTTGTCCCGGAAAATGTACGGTTCCCGCACAATAAACTTTTATGATTTTCGCTTAAACTATTTATTAATCTATTTTGATGAAATTTGGCATGAAGATACTAATTTTAATCTATTGTTTTCTTAATTATACCAATTCGAATTAAATAATCATCGTTAAGACAGGACAACGTCTGTCGGGTCAGCTAGTTGCTCATAGGATGGGAACCTGCCCGGCTTTGTCAGTCCCGGCGCCTAGGGGAACGCTTTAGTTCGCCTAAGCGTTCCCTTACTTTGGTGAAAGTCCGGTCCGAGATAGACCGGCCAGTCGTGGAGGGGGTCCTGTGTTAGACAGATCCGGGATCTCCCTCCGTTATACGGCTGAAGGCGAGCCGCAGGTGGTTTTAGTGAGTAGGAGTCTCACATACCCCCGGGGTACCCAACCCGGGGCACCCATGATGGGTTTCCCCTGCGATATCAAAAAAAAAAAAAAAAAAAAAAAAAAAAAGCTACTTGCTCATAAATAAATACAAAGAGCAATGTATTGTTGCAACTTCGCTACCTTCGCTCTATTGTACCAAGCGATTCAAGGCGGTAGCGGTCATTAACCTTTTTAGTCTAGGAGCTATATGAAAATGCTCGCACTGTATTCAGTTAACTAAAAGAAGAAATGCAATAAAGACAGATAATTATTAAAGATTCATCGGGAAACCTCTTGGTAACTCTAAGAATTAAAATCTCTAAATCTTTATGAGTTCGAAGTGATATACTTCATAGTCAGTTCACATCGTGTATTGCAAAATACGGTTAGACCCTTGACTAGGACACTTCATTGTCAATCGCGATTTATATAGAAAATGTTGTGATACTATATGATAAGTTTTGTAACAGGAGGTCAATGACTGCGACGGCCTCGATTCGCTGGGTACACTTAAGTTAACTTACATTGTATTCCTGTACATTTACTTTGCTTGGTAGGTATTCTAGAGTCTTGTTTTAAGATACGAACATCGATATTATACCAGAGCTTTAGCTTGCTCAACAACAAAACTTGCAAATAAAACTATTGATTTTTGATTTGGTTGGTTAAGTTGACAAAAATATATAAAAAAAATTAAAACGTGCATTTATAATATTAATAGTTAAAGGTAATGCTCAAATTAAAGCAATCAAGCTGTGAACACTAACAGACGTTGGTGAAATTGGACCTTAGTATGGATTTACTTAATGTGCGAATATTTTGCTTTACAAAACGTAAAATTTCGTTATTCAGAATCGATATTCCCCATCGGGCTTCCTCCGCCGGAGCTAACGAGGTGATTCGTCAATCGACAAAGCACACGGATTACTGTGTTTGTCTGTTTGTTTGTTTACTCGACGCTTAATGATGAGCCCGACTCAACCAGTTTACTCGAGGATTACTGTCTAAATGTTGAATGCTATAGTCTAAACTTTGCTTCAATTACATAATTCCACGTAACTAGATAACCTGATGAATTTTTAATCACTTCGCTCCTATCGCTCCTAACATTTTATTTTCTCATACCTTTCCTGGACTTCCACGAATATTTCAAGACTAAAATTAGCTAAATCGGTTCAGCCGTTCTCAGGGTTTAGTAAGACTAACAAAATATAATTCATTTTTATCTATTTTAGATAGATGTTGACAAAATAGTGATGAAAGTGTATTATTAAAAATGACGTCCATGATAATTTTGGCACCATAAAACACTTTCGTTAGTATCTTAGTAATTTTAATATTGGCTAGATTTTATCGGAACCACCCATAACTGGACTTTAATGCGATTGCGTTAAGGTTGAAAGTTAATCAATTTACGGTAAACGGACGCGAGGCGTAGCGCTACGGAGCTACGAAGCTACGCCGTAGGCGATGCTTCGACTCAATCACGTTGTTAACTAGGTCAGGGGTTCCCAATCTTTTACAAAATTATACACTAGCTACAAGGGCTGCTATTTATGTATCCGGAACTGGCCACTTACAAGAACAATATTTAAAAAGTAATTACAACATTTGAAAATAGAACTCTTTGGTTGAAGAATACATTTTGTTTCATGTGACTGTCAATTATTTTTCCATTGTGGCGTCATTTTGAAAATTGCGTGTCTTCATTTGCCATGGATTTAACGCGTGAACATTTTCGTGCAATGATTTACTACGATTTTCGGCGTGGGCTAAATCAACAACAGTGCTTTATTCAACTCACCGCAACTTTTGGAGATGAAGCACCATCAAAAACCACTGTTTATCACTGGTACAGTGAGTTTAATCGTGGGCGGTCTATGCTCACGGATGAAAATAAAGAAGGTCGCCCAAAAACAGCAGTTGTCCCACAAAATATAGATGCTGTGCGGGAACTAATAATGCGTGATCGTCATGTTACATATCGCGAGATAGAGGCGTCCTTAGGCATAAGTATGACGAGCATACATATTACACGAACAATTGGCTGTAAAAAAAATATGTTCGCGTTGGATTCCGCACAAATTGACAATCGATCAAAAACGGGCTCGTGTCGATTAGTGCAAAAAAATGATAAAAAAATACAACCGTGGTACGTCAAAAGCCGTTTATAATATCTACACAGGTGATGAATCTTGGATCTATGCATATGACCCCGAAACTAAACAACAGTCAACGGTGTGGGTGTTCCAAGATGAGCCGAAACCAACAAAAGTTCCTCGTGCAAAAAGTACTTTGAAGCAAATGGTCGCCTGTTTTTTTGGAATTAATGGACATGTGGCTACAGTGCCATTAGAGAATCGTAAAACGGTTAATTCTGAATGATATACGACCATTTGTTTACCAGAAGTCTTTGAAGAAATAAGAAAGGACAACCGACAACGCAGAATCATATTACATCACGACAATGCTAGCTGTCACACCTCAGCTGAAAGAACTCAGTTTTTGGAGGGTCAAAAGATCGAATCTACTGGTCATCCGCCGTACAGCCCTGATTTGGCACCTAACGATTTCTTTTTATTTCCATACGCGAAGAACAAATTACGTGGTCAACGTTTTTCGAGCCGCGAAGAGGCTGTTGATGCGTTCGAAATGCACGTTTTGGAGATACCTCAATCAGAATGGAAAAAGTGCTATGAAAATTGGTTCCAGCGTATGCAAAAGTGTGTCTATCATCGCGGCGAATATTTTGAAAAGCAATAAAACCATATTAAATGATATATGTTTGTTTCTTTTTTTAATTCCGGATACATAAATAGCAGCCCTCGTATTACAAAAATATACATAAATAAATACCTTTAATATAATTATTACAACTGAAGCGCAAGGGAGTATGGAATAAAGAGCCATTTGGCTGTGGTTTGAAAGTAAAATAATGTACAGAGTACTGAACGTTAAGGAAAAGTTGATATTATTGCACTAGCGTAACTTCAGTTACTAGTTTCAGTTTTTGTAACATTTTTACGGTTAAATAGAAAACTATTTTAGCGTTAGTAATGTAAATTAGATTAAAACGTACTGATAATATTTTAGGGTGTATGGGTACCCTATATAGAGTTCGCTGTGAAAGTATAAACGCTGAAAGATTAACTTTTTCTGAAACTTTTTCATGGAAAAATTCATGACACTCGGGCGCTTGCCCATACAAGTCACAAAAAATGGCTCTTTTAGCGCTGCTACTTTCACAGTAAACTCTAACACATACAAACCCTAAAGTATTACTACATAGTTTTATTACAGCCTGTAGAATTTAATTCACATTCGCGAATCACACAGTAACCCACACAACCCCATAGCAATTAATACTGGCAATAAATAACTTGATTTCCATGTAAAAGTCGTTGTAGCTCGTTATCTACCGTTTTCAGGTTTTAATTGGTTTATAAATAACTGCGATCTTACCCTCCAGTAGCCCGAGGGTGTATAAAACATCCGAATCTTCCAACAATGCCCCAGCGGGGTCGAACGTTATTAAAATTTCACGCTTTGTTTCATATTTATGTTTTAGGAGAAAATATCCATACTAATATTATAAATGCGAAAGTGTGTCTGTCTGTCTGTCTGTTACCTCTTCACGTCCAAACCGCTGAACCGATTTTGCTGAAATTTGGCATTGAGATACTTTAGATTCCTAGGACAGGACAATCGCGGTCGCTTGGCGCAAGCATCGGAGGAGCCACCTTTTACCGTAATCTGGGCGCCTTTTTAGGGTTGACCAGTTATGTTCAAATTGCAAAGCGACTGACAATGCAAAAATGAGCTTTATTTAATACAAAAGAAGAGTATATATTGAATTGACTTGCCGCTTGCCGAGTTGAGCTGCCTGCTCCGAATATGTTTTTGCGATGGTTAGCTGTCTGTTTCCGAAGCTTGTCAAGAGCATTACATAAAAATCAATATTTTACACGTTATGAACGAATCATCAAAAAAATCTACAAACTCACAAATAAATATAATAAATAATACATTTTTCATAGCATTTTTGGTTCGTCACATATTTCGGAGGTTACATCGCCAAACACCGCTGCATTAAACCGTATCTATTATAATATTAAACTCTTATAATTTATTTGATATAATATCAGCTTTAGCCAATTTAGATATCAGACGACACCGGTCCGTCGGAGCCATGGTCGTTAGATCACAGCTTAATTATTAAACTGAACGCCTACCAACAATAGATTCAAATACAATTTTGATTATAACAAGACTCTTAATTAAAATAGATTTCCGTATTAAATGGAAATACAGCCGCGCAGAAATAACTATCAACGTAAGACGCTTGTGGTTTCGGATCTGCGGATTATTATTTTAGCTTAATCCTTCGATGCTGTAATGCCTATATTTATTATAATTATTAACAACATTGTACAATAATTATTATTTAAAATGTTTAAACGCATGATCGAATCAGGCAATTGTATTTTTCTGACTTAACCACAGAATATATATTAGACTTAACTAAATACTTACTAGTACTACTAGTTACAAGCTGTTAGTGACAGTATTTTTACAATAAACTTAAAATAGAATATCGTTCCAAGTAAAGTTTATATATTCACCTTGACCAAATTAAGTCAAGTTAAGTCCATATAACTATAATTTTCACTCTAATCTTAACGCATGTGACGATATAACTGGACTCTGTTTAGCAAATTTTGTATATCATCACTATTGAGCTATGAATATGTAGTCATGTTCTTTATATAATTTAGAAACCAGACTCCGTTCGCGTTCATATCTCAACAAAAAATGTGGGTTAATACACAAAACATTATTAAAAAATATCGACCAGCTTTCCTAACAAGTGTTGGATTTCAAGTTGAAACGACAAATTCTATTATTCATTCCAAATTAACACTAACAAAGAAATACCAGATAAATTAATTGGCATCACGAAGCTAACAATCAACATGGCGTATCGCAATGAAAATATTCAATCACATGTCAGTGTGATTCAATTTCAGTACTAATGATATAATAGAGGCCAATTTAGTTTCGTCCGCACTCAGCGCTATTCGTTTAAAGCCGCTAACACACTGGGGCCAGTGTGGTATCGAGTGTAAAGCTGCGCGTCCACCGAGTCGGAATCGGAGCGTATGCGGACTAGGGTTGTTGAGGAAGTGATTATGAGGAAGAGGAGGAAGAGGAATTGTCACGCGCAAATTTAGAGGATGCGGATGAGGAAGAGGATATTTTATGAGGAAGAGGATGCGGATGAGGAAGCGGAGGAGGAACAGAATGATAGGAAATTTTAAATACTAGCGGACCCAACCCAAAAGAATTTGTCCTGTCTGTACATAGCGATACACAAAAAATTATTAAAAGGGCATTTTCCAGTGGACCAAACTATGAATCTAAACCATTCTCGAAACACACACAATATAGAATCATCAAAATCGGTCCAGCAGTTAAGGAGGAGTTCTTGTGCCTAGTGTGAATTTTTCGTATTTCAAATTCGATCGCGTGAACGCGTTTGGCTTTTACTAAGATTTTGTATGGGATTTTTACAGCGCCACCTGCTCACGGGAGTGAGCCCAGCCCAGTGAGTAATCCCCACAGAAAACATTTAATGTGTTCTGTGGTAATCCCATACAAAGTCTTAGTAAACGCCAAACGCGTTCACGATCGAATGTGAAACAAAAAACTCACACTCGGCACACAGTAGCATAGGTACGTGACAACACACGCACACAAAAAAATGAGCGAACACAATTCTCGCGCTCTGGCGTGTGCGTCGCCATGATTGGATACCTACGCGACGCGCGTACGCAGTGAAATTCCTCATAAATTCCTCTTAAATATTGAGGAAGCGATAGCGGAAGAGGATTTTTTTTTTTTATTTACGAAGATCCGGTAACAGTTGAGGAACCCAAAATATTGCGGAACTTCCTCATTATGAGGAAGCGGAAGAGGAAACCTCAGCAACCCTAATGCGGACGGAGCGTCGTCATTTATAATTTGTCATTGTCAGGCGCAGAAATGACGTTCACGTAGTACCAAACAAATCAATACAAAGCACCAAATCCGTCCGCTGCGTACGCTCCGATCAGGTGGACGCGTAGTCTGTAAAACAGTACTTTTCATTGTATTTTAGAATGTGTCTAAACACACTAGGCCGAAGTTACGGGCGTAAATTCCGCATGATTACGTCCGCAATGTCAAACGCATACAAAATAAGGACGGAACGCGACGGAATAGTGTGTCATCGATAATTTAAAATACATTGCAGGCGGAATCATGCGGAATTTACGCCGCGTAACTTCGGCGTAGTCTGTTTATACACTAACAGGGTGTTAATGTGATGATGCATTTTTAGAGGATTTGTAATACGCTACGCAGCAATAAAATATCAAATCAACTGCTAGTCTGTACGCGCTGTGAATCAGTTTAAACAAAAAGTATGACTAGGTCACCGGCAGCTCGGTTGGCATTTTTGTGTCCGATAGTTGTGACCGAAAAATATAACTTTATTCCAGCGCGGCACTCGTTGACGTCACCATTTTTTAATAACTAGCGCGGTCGTTTGAAGTTTTCGCAGTCCCCGGCAAACCGAACGTTAACACGACGTAGTTAACGTTCAGTTAAGGAAGTTAATGTCCCAATTTGTTGTTACGTTTATCATAATTATGTTGCGCTAAAAGCTTGTTCATTAAAAAAGCTTTCTGAAGTTTTATGATCTATCCTAAAATTAAAAGAAAAATAATCGGCCAAGTGCGAGTTGGACTCGCGCACGAAGTGTTCCGTAAATATTATAGATCCGATAGAGCAAAAAAGACAGTGTTTTTTGTTTTGGAGCCCCGTTTATTATTTAATTTATTTTAATTATAGAGATAGGTATTAATATTAATTATTATTAAAGTAGGTATAAATGCAACTGAGTATTTTGTGAACATTTCAAGTGCCTGCCATTTCATGTATTATTAATATCGAGTAAAAATAGACAAAAAATCACATTTGTTCAAGGGCGTCGCCAGCCGATGGCGTAGTAAGTTGACTTTACTTCTATAATTCATGCTTTTCTGATTTCTCATTCACTATGAATTAGAGTGGAATTAGTGAATTCATTCGAGTTTCGACGTACGGGAATGATTGTTCAAGGCTTGAACTTCAAGCAAATCAACTCAAAGACTTTGGTTGCATTATATTTGGCAACTTTTTTAGAATCGCTAGGTCAGCTGCCCCTCCCCCCCCCCCCTGGCGACGCCCTTGCATTTGTTGAATGTATTAGTAATAGGGTCATGTTTTAACCCTTTGGATACGGAACTCTAAAAACGCAAAAATTAGACATTTATTATGAACGACAATTGTTACATTTCATCGCAACAACTTTAACAATAAATAACACTCGGGCACACGCGCATCATATCGCGCATTTCGATGAAATATAATCGGATGCAGTTCGCATAGACAACGTATTGGTCGTCGGTCGTCACCCCATTCTAATGGCTAGCGTTTGATTAATGGCGGAGAACCACCCTCCCCTGCGCGATATTTTTCAAAATAATTCAAATCATCGATACGCGAATATCTCTTTCGAGAACCCCCCGAAAATTCTTTTGTCGTTAATGGGTCTTTTTGATTGATATTTCTTAGATGGAGATCGTAAACGAAATTTTGGAGGGAGCGTCGTAGCTATACAAACTATTCATTTGGGCTGTGGATTCTAAAAAATCTGTTAAAAGCAATTGGACGTCTAATGTAATGATTACGTAGGGTTTTTACTACGAATAATAAAAAAACTACGGAAGAGTAACTCCGTCAAAAAACATGCTCCAAAATACTTGTCAAAAAAGTGAACCTTAGGTTCACTTTTCATACATTAGGTGACCTTGAGCGGTATAAAGGCTGACGTTACATGACAGTTCGAATGGAACCAAATTTAAAACTGTATTAGTATGGGAGTTACGTTTCCTAGGGTTTTTACGTCAAAACCCTTTACTCCTATTCTGGTACGCAAACTGTTGTCATTGCGACAGAATATAATAATAAATTATTCAGTGATTTCGTTATTAAATAGTTTGGTGACAGTAAATTTGTGAGAAATTCGCTCACAAAATGGTGGACGAGGCGTTACTTTACATGGGGCGACGTTTTGTTCGGAATATTAATTTGCTTGTCAACGGGAAATTTGTCGTTAAATTTAAACTAGAATAGGGAATCACGTTTTGAATATACAGATTCGAGTATCACTGCAGTTATGAAGTTATATTAAAGTGCTTTAATACATAAAAAGATTTTGAGTTTTTAGGGTTTCGTACCCAAAGGGTTAAAACGGGACCCTATTACTAAGAAGCTTTGTTGTCTGTCCGTCTGTATGTCTCAAGAACGGTAATAGCTGGAGAGTTGACATTTTTACAGATTAATTTATATTAAGTATATTGTATTTATGTTGCAGCTAAAACAACAAATAACGAAATTCTCTTACTAAAAATTCTAAAAACAGAATAAAATTAATATTTAACGGGGGCTTCCATACAACAAACGTGTTTTTTTACCTATTTTGCTCGATATCCACAATGGCAACAGGTAGGCACGTGAAATTTTCACAAAAGCCAATTAATAATAAGATACAAAAAAAAAAATCACATGTTAAAATACCGATAACCGATAGTTAAGTCTCTTGTTTTATAGTACCTATAAATATTAAATACCTATGATAAAGATGAAACTTACTACATGGCTACAATATAACGAAGAAAAAATTATAAATATAATATAGTGTTAGCCAGCACCCGTATGAAATTAGCGCTAATATTTCTATTTGGCATTGCGGCCGAATGGAAGCCGAAAACCACGCGATTACTCAGGGGACGTTCGGCCATCGAGTCCGCTTCAGCGCTGCGGCGAATAAAATTTTAGCGAAATTGAATCGGCCGATAGTCGCCGCTAGACCGGAAAATTGGTTGGCTCGCCCAGTATCTTCTTCGGTTTGGCCGAATTATATACGCGGGGTGTCGCTCCCGCTTCTGAATTATACATGACGGACGACCTGTGATTTAGTGCCGTCCCCGAATAGGGACGTCCCCGTTTATGCCGTTACGGATATACATACTCTTAGAGGAATAATCAGAGGTAATGGAATACATACATACTAAGCACCCGAATAGATTACGAATGCTTTTGAAATTAATTAAAAACGTTTCAGCGACCTACAATCTGCAATCTTTTTGGTTCAGTTTCGTTTGAAACTTTTAATCTGGATTTAAACTTAGCTGTTGCGACTGCTGCAATTGTTGCAATTGATTAACTGTAGCAACGTTTAAGTTTTTTTTATTCTTAATTTATAAAGGGCATACATCTTAAAGATTAAGTCGGCCTAACGTTTAAGTTTAGGATTGAACAGTGAAATTATTTTAGCTACGACGCAAACGCATCGGAAACCATTCAGTGTAATAAACGATTCTAGAGCATAATAAACTGTATAGAAATATACATTAGCTGATCAAAGTCATCAATTCTTTTTCTAATGGTAATGTCACGCCCATTCAGTTGCAGTAATTTTGCGTCAGCTTTTACTGTGCTTCCTGGCACACCCTCTGCTTAGCGTCAGGTCTTTCAGTGACCCCAGAAGCCACCTCAATAGCCCCTATTAAGTCGGGGTCCCTTTGTGCGGGAATAGTGGGCGGGAGAGGAAATTGCTATTCGGTCATTTCGGCGGTAGCATTTAGACAAGAGGATTATGTTGCAACTTTTTAGGGAAAACGCTCCGAATAAGGTTTATCAGCAGCTATAAATCTCGTAAATGGGAAAGTGCTGTCTTAACATTGATACTTATTCAAATATAATTAGAGATTAGGTATTTTAATAACCTTTCCACAATTACACATTAATTATGAAAAGCATTTTGAACACAAACCTTGAGTGCCTAGATATTGATATGAATAACTACGGTATATATTAAGTACTCCTAGGCAATTAACTGAAGCAGGCTTACAGTAATGTGACTGACCCTAGGTCACGATAAGGTTAGAAAAGGTTTAATGTAATTACAGTCAGTCAAAAAACTTTTTGCTTCAAAAACGTTTGCTAGATTAAATAAGTTGTAATAGCCCTTTCCAATGCAAAGCACACGTAAATATGTGAAATCTAATCTAATTCTTGCATGTCTCAGGGGCATAATGAAAAGGCCGCAAAAACAATAGCAGCCTCAGGTTTTTAATTACAAGAACTCAAGCAAACAGGTTTCATTTGAACGTTTAAGATTGGAAATATGAGTGGCTAGCCTAAGTAAGATCGTCCGATCTTCCGGAGGTCGCGCTGTTTCAGAAACTTTCATAGGGCGATCCTGAATCGAAAAAATAATGTCTTATTTTTAGCCCATCACATTAAAGCCTATTCGGGCTGGAGTAACTCAAACAAAAAGTGAGGACGGTTAGGGACGTAGTGGTTGCACGCCTACATGACATGATGCATGTCTTAAAGAAATACGTGGTTCAAAATTTTTCTGGAGTCGTTGCATTAATATAGTCTACAAGCAAAGTTTTGAAAGTGTTTGAGTACCAACTATATTAATTCAATCACACAAAGCAGTAGCTCGCCTTGCAAAGTTAAAGTGGCATAACAAAACTACAATTAGTTTTGTTATACAGAGAGGCATAGGTTATCTTTAGTTTGTGACTCGTGGAACTCTTTCAATGCTTTACTCGGCCCTGGTAGCGAGCTAGCTACATGAAGAAACACAGAATTTCCAAAAACTTAAAAAATTATTTGATTGAAGTCATGAAATGAAATGCAATGAGATAATTGATTTACTAAAGGAACAAACTCTTTTAGAAAGTCTACACGAGACCTACCACCAGTTCGAGAATTAAGCCGTCGCGAGAAATTCGCACCCTAAAACATTATTGCTTTAAAAAGCCTAGCTTTAATTAGAGACATAATGATAATTTTGTTAGCTAATAATGCTGTTACATTATGTGCTTTAGAATGTAGGTTAAGTCGAGTCCAGGAATAACCTTCAACTTTTTTCGCTTCCTCCGCCGAACCATTGTTATCCTAGTTTACTTTTTGACCCACTTTTTCGTTACGTGGTAACAGTTTGACACGATTTTTAAGTACGGTTATTTTACGGTTTATACCTATTTATCAAAATTGTGTGCATTTACATCGTCAATCGACAGGACAGTACTTAATGAGCGAGAGCTGTACACAAAGACCAATTTTGATTGATTAAAATTACAACACAGCTAACCATTAACGATTATAATGCTTCTATTTTAAATGTGACGTATTTAAACTGCACAATTAAGAAATACAATGGCAGATTCCGAATTCGGAGATTTTCAATTTATGGTTAACTTTTATTTTTTAATCAGATTAAATTGAAACTGAGTATATTCGAATATCATCATCAAATTATAATAGAAAACAAAAGCTATTATGGAAAAACTTGTTTGTTCACCTACGATTGAATTAATTATGTATATGCGTCGATGTTAACAAATTTCCGACTCCTGCTTTGTGGTTCCGATTCTCAAAAACTCGATTCGGTTTCGACAACTTCCCAGCGTAGCAGGGTGGCAAACGCTTGCTCCAATGAGCGTTGACCAATAACCGAGCGGTAAGTTTCCAAATTGGGAGTCAAACAGGAATAATCGGGAATTGCCCTGCATGTCAAACTACGAGTATGTCATAATAAACAGTGTGCATTTCAGATCCTTAATTGAATACAAACTTAGTCTGCATCGAGGCTGTTGCCAAAAGTAAGCTTAAAAAGCAAGTGCACCGAACTCCGTAAGCCTTTCACGCGAAAGCGATAGAGGAGCTTTTAAGCTAAAATTATTAAGCTCAACTTGCGCCGCTCTATTACGAGCGCCTAACTTTCGTCGCTTTCCCTCTGTCTTAGCTTTACCTTCACATGGTATTTTTTAAAGCAAACTTTTAACTGTCCTGCTTGAAAGTTTGGATCTCGAGCTGGCTTCTTCGCTAAAACTACTTCGGATTATTCGCTCGGAGAAACATTCTGAAGTGCCATCTAGCTCATATTAATATTGTAGCAAATTTTAGACAAAATTATAAGCTTGCGGCGTCGTCTCCAAGAAAGGCGCAACGTACTCCTAAATTAGCCAAGTAAAAACAAATATCTTTTGTATATATTTATATAAAAGTTGCTCTGATAAAACTAAAACCAACAGCAGAACCGCTACAATAACAAGGGTGAGTCGGTCGCTAATTCCTGTTAAAGGAAGGCGGGGGTATAATAACAAGATAGTCTCTACTCCGTAATATTATATACTAGCTCTAAACAGGGAACCAGGGAAAACGGTTTTTTTTTCTAATAACAGGAGGCCAAGGAGTAAACAGATCACCTGATAGAAAGCCATTAGCTTCGCCTATGAACTCACAACACCGGATATTACTTACAAGTGCAGGAACTATGAGGAAGTACTTACCACAACAAGATGATGTGGGAGTTGGGACGCGACCATAATTAAAAGCGAAACAGAATGTCAAGTGGCGTCACGCTATTGCACATCTAAATCTAAATTTTATACATTTTATTTACTGAAATTTCAAATAGCCCAAAATAGAAATCACCAAATGGCGCGTAGCTACGTCTCGCTTTGGTCTGAACTGACCTTTAATATCCTAGTACGATATCACAATGGGACGATGTAATATTCCAACAAGGCCATAAGCGGTGCAGCTAGATTGAATGTCGACTTCTTTTTATTGCAGGTTCTTGTCAACGGACTCAATTTCCTTGTTTATTTTATTCTGTTTACCCTGGACATGCTGCTCGCTATATTATGCTATAAGCGGGCCTCTAGACGAACTATTTTATTATATAATATTATTCTCTCGATCGCGGATTCTTGGAAATCTATTGTTCTCGCGTGGGAGTTGAACGATTGTTATAAGTGATCATTTAGGGAAAAATTAAAACCGACTTCCAAGGTAAAAACAATAATAACATTAATATGAACTAAAAAGTATTAAATAATTTTTACTATCTAATAGTGCCTTTTTCCGAATTCGGCTAAACCTCAACTATTTCTGTACTCATTCTTCATTATTTTGAAGTCGGTACCAGATAGCTGAATCTTCAGTCCTCTGACAGAATATTTAAAACTTTTGGAACTGGCACCGACTTCAAAATTATGAAGATTGAGTACAGAAATAGTTGAGGTTTAGCCGAATTCGGAAAAAGGCACTATTAGATAGTAAAAATTATTTAATACTTTTTAGTTCATATTAACGTTATTATTGCTTTTACCTTGGAAGTCGGTTTTAATTTTTTGTTAAAAATAATAATAATTTCACTCTTTTTAGTTACACTAGTACGTAAACCTTCGCGTATATTTTACGTATTTTATTACAATTTGTTAAGTGTTGAGATTTGTAAACTTTATATTTTCTTAGAAAATTTAGTTCCGCAATTCAACAACAGATGTCGTTGTTAAGCATCTGCATCGCGGTATCGCTTACTCGACAGCATTTGATATAACTAATTCGCTACAATTAATTTTTTTCTTCTCGCTCACACTCACTGGTTGTCTTAATTGATATTACGCCAGAGGGATTAACGTCCCAGGGTAACCCTACAGAACCATAAGACCAGTTTTAGGCGTATGACGTCTTTTCTTTACATTAAGTGTCACAACTCACACTCACAAAATAATATATTATCAGTGAAGTGAACAGTAGTTAGTAAAGTATTCGATCTGTATAATATAAAGTGGTAAAATATTCGATCTGTCGTCTGCCGCCACGCGCCGCCCGCGCGACACCGTCGCCTCTGCAGCGCCGACCGCCGTGTATTAAACAAACAGGTGTTGTTATGTAAAAATACATAATTATTATTATTAGTATATCCATACCTATGCCTTGTACTACTATCTATTCTGTGCCATGAGACATTGGTGACCTTAACACGACGTGGTAATGATGATGACGATGATGATGATTATGATGATGAATATTAATTGCATAGTAGCATATGCTTTCTGTTCTTAAAATAACGCCGAAACTCCCAAACGTGTATCTTTAAGGAGTCAGGAGTTCTCTCAGCATCTTCGAAACCATGGTATACCTTGACCCAATATTTGACTTTTTGGTAGCATATTCCTAGTACACTTCACATAAAACCAAAATCACCATATGTTTCCATATAAATTTCGAGGAGTTCCCTCGATTACTCATGGATCCCATCATCAGCTCACCACTTTTGTGAACATGGTAACAAATTGGAGTGAAACCTAATACAACAAAACAAAATTTTCGAAAATCGGTTCACAAACGGCGGAGTAATCGTTGAACATACAAAAAAAAAATATCCACAGCCGAACATATAACCTCCTCGTTTTTTGGAAGTCGGTTAATGATATTTGGCATAGAGATACTATTGGTCTTGCGAGCATAATATTATGTTACTTAAAAGGCGAAAAATGTACGCCTCCCAACTTACGAATTTTCAGGCAAAAGATTCATAAAAATGTTACATCTATACATCACATCATCAGAGTAAAACATTTAAACATTAATTACTGTACGACTATACTCCACGGCTATTCATCGTGCTTCTATTCACGTGAGTCCATAAACTGAATTAAATTTCTAGGAAGCGTTTTCTTTTATACTGGCGTAGCAAACGGAGGCAGAATGAAGACAGTTTAGTTGGCGAGTATGAAGTTAGCAATGAAGCGGAGATGTTTTATATAACGACTTGGTGACGAATGTTGTTTTGCCATATAAATTATTTCTAGTATCAATATAAAAAGTAGATAAAACCTATTCTCAGGCCTAACGAATGTACATACAAAATATCATTTAAATTCTGTTGAGCCGTTTTGGAGGAGTACGCGCTTAAACACTGTGACACGAGAATTTTATATATTAGAATTTAGATGTTCTGCTGTGGCTCGCGGGACATGGTCAATATAATATTTTAAATATAATTTTTTAAAAGAATAAACGTCGTATTTTGATTTCTATGACCTTTCAGAAACATGTACAATGGAACTATGGAGTTTCGGTCGTGGTAGGTACTTATTGTAAAAAGGGAAGATTGTCAAACGATTAGCATGATAAAAAAAAATGTAGGTCAAGTAGCCTGTTAAACATTTAGAACGAGGTTTAGGTCGCAAATTAATGAGGTTTAGGTCGCAAACAAGGTTTAGGTCGAAAACGAGTGGTCATCCTTAAGCATCATTGTCAGTGCTATTTGGCTCGGCCAGCTATTGGAATTTTCTACGTAAAACGACCAATATAATATGATTATAGGTCCATAATAATAAACTGTAATGGCACCATTAGCAATCCTGCGTATATCTAGTATGTCAAATTTTACCAGTTTTGCAATGGCGTTACTATGCTCGTAAACTATTTTACTATTTTTAGGTATGAACATCAAGCATTCAGATTTAAGTAAACTTAAAGACTAACCGCCGTACTCAGACTTTTAATTATGACTAACCTCTGATTCAATGAAGAGTTTGACAGATAATATATGGGGATTGTGTCAAAATTTTGAATTAATTACATTTAAGTAATTAATGTTCCACTCTCAGTGCAGCAGTTAAAGTCTTACTACAAGTTTGTTGTCAGATTTTAAAATCACCTATCTTAGCTTTTTGCTAGGTAGTCGGTTCCTATAAACAATTATGTTAAATATTGTTTCGAAAGAATTAATCATACTGAAGTGAAAATAACATAATAATAATTTAATACACTATAGAGAAAATCTGCACAAAACCACATTAGACGTCAATTGGGGTAGATTTTGTATCTATAGTTAGTTTAAAGTCTTTAAAACATTTGTAATGGGGATTGTCCATTTTTTTTTAATTTTGCTCATTACAAAAACATTTCGAGGAATAAGGTCAGTGATCGTTTTTCTGTATATAAACCAAAAAAATACCCATTAGTTACTTATATTTTTGAACAAATATGTTTAACCTTAGTTTGACCTTCAATGGCGTTAAATTAGCAATAAATTCGACCAACATTACGTTTCGAACTTTTGGTAAGCTTCTCGTATCAGTTTTCACATAATGAGAACTTGCATTAATTGACGAACCAGCCATTATAATAAGATTGAAAGGAAATTTAAACATACTGCAGAGGTCAATTGGCCGCCGATGATGCCGTCAGAGCGAAACTTTAAAAATTTATTGAGAAAAAACTAGCCAATGAATTTCAAAATTATTAAAATTTATATTTTTAAAATACCCTATTTTAACGAAAAAAAAATATAAAAAGTACATGTGATTTTTTTTGGACAATGCCCATTCCCGATTAAGAGTTAAGACTAGAGTGAATGGACCGAAATCGGCGCCCACTCAATATCGTTTATTGAGAAATTCTTTGACGTCTCGACCTTTCCATTTTTTGAGAAATGTTAAATAGTGAAGCGTCGTCCACCGGCAATCGGCATTTTACTCGGAATTCGGCAATTTAGGGAATAAAAGTAGGCTTTAGGTATAAATTGAATAGAAGCTATTTAAATATTTCGCACTTTCGCAATTCGTAAGGACAAAACTTCGTTAGCGCAAAATTATACAAGGTGTAACCAAAATAAGTTATAATACTTTAAGGGTGTGTATGTGTTCCCTACGTAGAGTTCACTGTGACAGTAGCAGCGCTGGTAAGTAGAGCAATTTTTTTTTGTAATTTGTAATGGCAAGCGCCGGCGGCGTGTCGTGATTTTTTTCGTGGTGGTGGGGGTTGATTTTACTACAATAGTTAACAGCTAGCGACCGAAAACTGTTTTCTTGTGATTTTTTCAGTCTTGGTAAAACCACAGAATATATTATAATAGTACTCCAGTAAAACTTGTATACTGTAATACGGTTAAAACACAGTCTACTTAAAATTCCATAACCATCACTGGAGTCTTAGAATAACTTTAAATATTATGATCGCTCCATAAAATCGTTTTACCGAATAAGAATCCATTTTTATATTTCCCCTTATTCACAATTTCTAGAGATAATATATTTTATAATTCATGATATTATTACTGTTTTTAAAAACACTAATGTTAACTTAGTTAAGACCTCAATCACCTTATTAGGCCCTATATTTTTTAATCGACTTATAATTTTAGTGCTAATTTAGTACTTCAGCACTTTAATAATAGACATCCAAATCTAGTCCTAACTTACAGCACAAAGTATGTGTAGTAAAAGCGAGTATCTTTACGTCAGTCGCATTAACAGGGCACGTAAATTGGAATATGAGCTCATGATTAGTTTATGGCGTCGTAAACCACGGGGATCTCAATTTGTACTCCATGGACAGTAATGTGAAATGTCACACAAGATGGAAATGGAATATGACACAAGGGTCAGTCGACAACGAAACAAAACGATACAAAAAAGTAAAAAAAATAAGATACTTTCTGCCGCACTCGGAGGCCAATTAATTTTTTAACTGTAATTAAATGATTTTGACATAAGCCCAACATTATCTGTCACGCCTCCGTGGTTCAGTGGCCTAGAGCGCGGCTCTTGACTCGGAGGTCGTGGGTTCGATTCCCGCGTTGGAAACATGATATTTCCAAGTTTGGTTAGGACAATGCAGGCTGATCACTGACTGTCTGACAAGTAAGATGATCCATGCGTCGGATGGGCATGTAAAAAGTCGGTCCTGCCCCTGATCTCTCGCCAGTCGTGTCGGTCTTTCGTCCCACTGGGTTATGAGAGTGAAGGAATATAGAGTGCCCTCGTGTACTTCGCACACACTTGGGTACTATAAAATTACTCCTGCGTAACTGGCCTGGTTTCAATGAAACCGGCCACCGTCACCGAAATCGGTGTGGGAGTTATTATTATTATTATCGGTCAAACTCTCCATTAAATTGAAGTTAATAATTAAATGTCTCTGAAATTTTTGGATTGTCCATTCAACTTTTGATAAACTATTATGCATCGATGAGTATCGTTTGGACGTGATCGGCCTGAATATGGGTCTAATCATAATATTACAGCAACGTCATAAAAGCATCGAACTGAACAATTTGCAAATTGAACTGCGCAAATTAATGTTTCTGTGACCATCTGCGATTCAAATAATGAAAAAGCAAATTCAAACCAACATAGTTTTAAAATCTAGGCTCCAGGTGACGAAAACGACAAGTACAAAGTAATTTATTATCCATCAAAGGAAACAGGCATGGACGGAAAGCCCATAGACGAATGTTTTTGGCACATATTTTCATATAGACTTCGTGATTCGGAATTTCTGGGAACCCGAACAATTTTCTAATTGAATTTATAGATTTTTCGTAATCCAACGGAGTCCAATACATTACGGAAAATGATTTTCTGATGTTTACATTGCCGGCTCCGTATAGCGATGTTATTGGAGTTAATAAAAATAAACAGACTGCGCCGTCGTTGGATGACTATTGAGTTTTTATGAGTCTGTTTACAATCCGAGGACGATCTATCAGCGGGGATGTTCAGGCTAATTTATTACCTTATCCTGCACACACGCTCGCTCTTATCGCCATGTGACAGAGTTCATTTTGGTGAAAAATTACAGCACATAACATTTAACTTATGTACCGAAATTGGTAGAATCTTTAAGTTTCAATTATTATTACTACTGTAACTACGGGAGTTAGTTTAGTTTGAGTTAGTTTCTTACGTTTGGCTTAGAGACTATCAGTTAATTCATCATTGTGCCTTTTGGCTTAACCTCGCCCTTCTCTGTAACTTGTCCTTAGCGGTTATTGACCCATTATCAAAATACTTCCTATTTCATCGCTTTCTATACAAACTGCGACTGACAATGAAGTCATTTAATGTTATTATGTTTCTAGCCTAAAGGTGATATCGTATTTTACATACTCTACGAGAACTGAGTGTGATGTATCACTTTGAAATCGTAAAAAGTTCTACTTTACCAAAAGGTTTTCCGATGAATCTATAATAGGTACCTATAAGTCTCTACAATATATTTAAAAGAATTAATTTTTTGTAAGTTAACATACTATTACAGTGCGAGCTGTTTTCACATAGATCCTAGACTAGAAAAGTCGATGACCGCTGGTGCCACCTTAATTCATTTTGTCTTCTCAACTTACAAGTAAATTTTGACAGACTTTAACAAACCATTTTTTTCACACGCGTTTTTACGAAGCTATAACGAAGTACATAGTACTTCGGAAGTACGTGGGTATCTCTATGTCAAACTGCTTTATAGGTATGATATCAAGATTTCACTAACGCTCACCTCATCAGTGATCTTTAAGCTCATCCTGTTACAAAACTTATTATCAGGTAACGTCAAACTTTGGTAGTTAATGTTTTACTTTGATGTCTTACGTGCCACCGTTAAGAGTTTTGTGAGGAACATAGTTTAGTTACGTAGACACAGAATACTCTGGACCAGGCTGATTGGCATCGTTAACTACTTCTAAGGGCTTCAGTTATTCCATTCGTTCAATATCAAATGACTTTTTGCAGTGTTACCCGATATTATTCGAGAGGCGCATTACTTGTGTCACGTAAATATTACTGTTTTGACAAGCAATTTAGCATACTGATTGCTGGGGTTTGGGAAGAGAAATATCCACCTAGCCAAATCTTATTCCATGAACTGCTTAATTTAATCAAAATCTATCCTTTAAAATCCTACTTCCTGTGAACAATTACTTGTTCATTTTTTCCTGGTAATAAAGTAAAAGTTTAGCCTCTCATGAAGTAGGTCTTTAAAAGAAACGGGGATCGAAAAAACCCTATAAAAACTCGAGTCATTTAAACAAAAACTCCATGAAAATTGTGAGACCCTATTCGGAAAGGCGCATTGCCTAAAATGGAATCGGTGCGATTTCATGAATAGGCGATTTAACTTTTTCAATTAAAGCGAATGCGATTCCCGCGTTTGACCCCGTGACGTCACGTGCGCCATCTTGTAACGTAACAGCTGTATTTCTTTACCTTAGAAATTCCCTGAAGGTAAGTTCTTCGGTACTAATAACAAGGTAGGTAATAATGAACAACATTAGAAAATAAACGATGAAATTACTTTCATAGAGATATGAAAGACAGATGACAAAATTGTAGCTAATATTGGTCGACACAACATTGGTCGTTATTTTTGATTAGGTTTATGGTGAAGGCACGAATATTTTTAGTACACAATAAATAAACACGATCAAAGCAAAATTGCACAAACAACTCCAACCCAACCACTTTTCTAAAAGGCATCAACGAGACAACAAGAAGCTCTTTCATCGACATATTACGCATCCCCATTGTACTGTGACCCAGATATGGCGGCCGAAATACTCTCCGGTGCGTCTGAATGTAAATGTTCGCGATTGTTATGCCACGAATGTACCACGTCCAACCCTTAATGCTATGGCGATAAGGTTCACGAGAGTTTGCGATTGTAATTCACGGCACTGGCGCGCGGTGGTAGGTGTAAAAAACATAACAAACTCGACCTCGGGACTCGGACTGGGGCGAGATGTTTGCGCCACGCGATAGTTTCGCGACTACCGCCGGTTCATTTCACCCTAATGATTCGGAGGCTTCTTCTGCTTCTTTTTTCTAATGAATTTTTAAAAGAAATTAGTAGGAAAAATATAATAATAATAATATAATATCTATGGACGCTTCACACCACGTCAGTCTGGCCTCGTGCTAAGTACCTTAAGGACTTGTGTTACGGGTACCAGGCAACGGAAATATATTTAATACTTTTATACTATACATATATTTAAGATTTTTATTATATTATACACATATTTAATACACACCCATGACCCAGGAACATTGAAAAACTTTTTGTTCCGTCGGCGGGATTCGAACCCGCGACCCCCGGCTTGAACTGCCACACACTCTACCCATTGAGCCACAGAGTTCGTCGAAAAATATTTTCTTTAACTTGCCCCTCGGGGCTCGGGCCATTCAGAAATTATAAAACGTTCGTGGTTTGCTACAAGGCTGCAAGAAAGATGCAGGTGGGAGGGTGGTGAGTTGGTGACCCTCCCACCTGCATCTTTCTTGATCTCTGCCTACTCCGGTGCAGAAAAGGTCCTACAATAATATTTGAAGGATCGTACTATGTTGTTGACTGTTGTCGTTGTAAATTATATTATTATAGAGTATAGACGCCATACCTGCGAGAGATAAGTCAAAAGTAAGAGCGTTTATTTTGAGACAAATTAATTAATTCAAATACGAAGTTTAGAATATATCGCACTTAGACGTTCTTGTCGTGTCAGTCTTCCCGCTTGCGTCCGGGTTATAAGAAGGAATAGAGAGTGCTCTTGTGTCCTGCGCACATACTTGGGCACTATAATATTACTCCTGCGTAGCTGACCTAGTTTCTATGAAACCGGCCACCGTCACGAAACCGGTGTGGGAGCTTTTATAGACGTTCTTATTCTGATATCGAATAATCATTGACAGGGACATGATCGGGAGTGAGAACAGAGCATGAATAATTGAGTCATCCGAACAAGTCGTCGATAAAACATTTTTCACTAGGGCTTATCAGCACGCGTTGGATCCTGATTCCTGAATTATATATGAAATATCCTCCGGGATTAGCGGGAAAACGCTCCGACTGGAATAAGTGGGTTATGCTTATGAGTTATGACAAATATTTTTTCAATGAGGCAAAATGTACATAAAAGATTGGATCAAAACAATGCTCCTGCGATTCCTGGAACACTTCGTATCCACGATAATAAAATATGAGAGATCCTCAACAGGACAGAGAATCCTTTGTCAACGTAATCAAAATTACCATCTTCATGGAAAACTGCTACGCTCGGTTCTTTTTCCAGGAAATGCCTGAATACAACCTATGAAAACAGCTTCCAATAAGTAGAAATAAGAGTATATTAACTGTTTCTAGTGCGTTATACAATAATTATTATAGTAGCGAGTGTCAGTAGGTATATTTGGTTTTCGACGCTGAATCAACATAATAATATCATGCTAAATACAATTATAATTATTAAGTAGATGTAAAGAGATTTTAGGCCTGTTCCATTGAGCGCATGTTGTTTGTTATACACGTGCACACTTACATAATACATTAATAAATAATAATATTAAACCTAATATAAAATTGCATGTCTGCACGTCACAGTAACAGCGTTACTGGATGTTGTTAGGTTAAGGCCCTATAGACCCAATTTTACATGACTTTGAATAAACAAACCAATAGTGACTTTTAAAAGCCAAAAAAAAAAAAAATACACATTGTTTTTACTTAATGTACTTTGACAATTTGTGGCTCGAAACATAATACTGAAAACTTCACTCGATCAAAAATAACTCCGAAGAGGAGGCTAAATTCGAACATATTGTGATATTTTTCTTATTTTTCATGAAGCTTATAATAGTTTTACTTTCAAAAATCATATCTACGAAAAGCTCATAACTTAAAGAAGAATAAATTGTGGTTAAATTTTGCATTTTAGTTCAAATATCTAAGTAAAAAGGTTTTTTCCCATATTTCGCCCTATCAAGGACGCGGCGAGCGTCGTAACCGCCACTGTATAAGGCGCGCTGATATGAATGTTATTTTTATGTCCTTTACGTCGATATTCGTACTGACAGACATCGACCTGCTAATTTTCGGGTCTATGGGGCCTTAACATAATGTACGACATTCATAGGAATATGTTTTGATCCAGACCAGTAGTGCTGAAGCATTTTTCTATTTATTTATTTATTTAAATCAGGCATCTTGGCCCATATTATATACTAGCTGTTTCCCGCGACTTCGTCCGCGTTAACAAAGTATACCTATATAGGCTTTCATTTAAAATTTCAACCCTTATTTCACCCCCTTGGGGGTAGAATTTTCAAAAACGCTTAAACACGTATCCATTCATTTTTAATCAGTAGTCCAAACATAAAATTTCATGCTTCTAACTCAAGAAATAACGGACTTCCATTGAAACTTTCAACCCCAATTTCACCCCCTTGGGGGAAGAATTTCCAAAAACGCTTAAATACGTATCCCTTCATTTTTAATCAGTAACCCAAAGATAAAGTTTCAAGTTCCTAACTTAAGAAATGACGGACTTTCATTCAGATTGTTAACCCCTATTTCACCCCCTTCGGGGTAAAATTTTCAAAATTCCTTCCTTAGTGGGTGTCTACTTAATAAAACAACCCTACTCACCAAATTTCGTGGCTGTAACTTTAAAGCCGGCTGTACACTCTCGCCGAGAGCTCTCGGACGAGAGTCTCGTGCGAGAGCCCCTTGCCGAGTGCGATCATGTACATTCTCGCTTAGTTCAATCGCAGTTAAGAACTCAGACAAGATGGACGAAAACGACCATTCACCATTCACCATGCAACGAAAGATATCATTGTAATCCAAAGATTTATAATCATATTTAATTTTATTTCTCACAGATAATGACTGATAATGTCGTTTAATATTGTTATTTTTCTGTTCTACACTGTCCAACGGCGGGACTAGTACTGAAAAACGCGAGAGTGTACAGTAGTGCGCTCGTTTTACTCGCGAGACCCTTTGTCTCGGGCGCAAAATACCGACAACGGACCGAGAGGGTCCGAGACAGGCGAGACGAGGCGAGCGCACCCATTTACACTCTCGCACTCGGGCCGCCTCGCTGTGTCTCGGCGAGAGTGTACAGTCGGCTTTACAGTTTTTGCTCAGCGATGATGAATCAGTCAGTCAGTCAGGACATGTAAGTATATATATACCTTATAGAGTATAGACTAACATACATAACATTTATACTAAAACTAACACTTAGCACTAAACACGTATTGTCTGCGACGTGGGGCGCGACCTGTTCGCGGGCTGAATGCAACATTTTTTGGGTTAAAAAATAACATTCTTCAAAATTTCAAATTTTGGGATTCAAAAGTTTAATAAATCTCACGATTTTCACGACTATATTAATTGTCCTAAATTGCCGATGGACGTGAATTTCAAAATGGTTCGACTTCACGAGGGCCACTGATAAAGTGCTGTCGTAAGACCCACAATCGCTGGTGTTTGCTCTTTTTCAAAGAAGGTGTAAGTGGTACGAGGCATCGAGAAACACGTGGATAAAGTCAAGCACCAAACGTTAATATTATGGTAGAATATTAAGTGGTAATAGCTTAACGGGATTAACTTAAAGAGTCGACACCGAAAGTTGGGGTAAAATATTAAATAATCACAAAATGAGTATCGCTCATCATCAGCAAATACAAACAGACCGGAGTCGATTGAAAACTTAGTGTCGAGATAACCTTGTCCTAATTAAACTCGATTCAACTCCTTCGGTTGACACACCGGCCGAATTCGGCGACCGCGAGTCCTGAAGGAGCCGAGGGGCTCCGGAGCCGGCCGAGCGGGGCCGAAGGGGCCCGACGATCAATATCCCCGCCGCGTCAATTCCGGGGCAAAAGTCACGCTTTCGGGGTAGCCGTCGATTCCTGAGTCCTGACGGTCAGCTCCGATTGAGTACGTGCCCCCGGCCCGAGACTGGCGCTGCGAAATCTTCAATTTGGAATATAAGATTTAAATTTAGGAATCACGTTCCATTTAAATTTATATCTTTTAGAATGTTACTCCAGAATTCTCGTATTGCTTGCGTAATTGTCTCTGTACATTCAGCAGCAGGATATCCTGTCTTTTCCTTTGAGATGTTGCCTGATTTTCCAAATTTTCATATCTCCGTAGATTTTGCTTTGTATTGCTACCGGCGCGCTCGTTACTTTTGAAACAGAGTTAATGACTAACTTATGTTGCTCTGATGTACAAGTAACAACTTAGTAAATAATTAAGCTGGTATATAAAATTACATTAATAATTACATTAACTATTCATAATATTATAACTACACCCATTCGAATTTTGAACATTTCTAACCCTGAGTTACACAAATTTTTGCCACTTTATACGCTCGCGGGGAAGAATGTCGATTGAAATACATATTATAAGGAAATTTTTATAAAGAAACCGGAGCGGCATTCGCGCTCTAGTGTTTCAGAAGTCGAGCGACTTAATCAAACCGCCAGCGTTTATGAAAGCGGCGGGATTAGCAGAGGCCTTGATGATATTATTAAAACCTGCCGTCGTGACAGTTATTACTTCCCAGTGCCTCAACCCGGCCGACTTAATCCAGGGACTATGATACATAATGCTCGTATTTGTAGCTGAAATATCTTTTCTAATAGTACTTATAAAAATACTCAAGATATATAACGATTAAATGGAACGTAAAATATAAAGGGTTCACCTGAAGTCAAGGCCTTGAATAGCTTGACCTTAAAGGAAAGCTAAAGTTTGAAGAATATTATACTCTACTTACTAGAGAGAGGTAATAGAGCCGAATTTTCTAAGTGTCTCTGTTTGAGAAAAATAAACTTTATTTTTTAAAATAAAGTTTTCTATCGGCCGTGCCTTATGCAACCTAAAGCCTAATTTGCAGCATTCTGCGAGTAAGTACTATTTAGCCGCAAAGCGCAATCAGGTGACTGTCGACTGTTGAGTGACAATTGACCCACAAAAGTACAGCGCGGTCGGTTATCATCTCTCCACTACAAAGGGCAACCTGAATTTCATTTAATGGAAGTAGGCACAAAATTGAGAGTACAAAAAAAATGTGTTTATTGATGCTTTGCCACTGGAGATCCGACTACGATGAGAGTATTATAGTTCAAATTATGACCAGGACACCGATTTCACTATTTTAAGTGCTACGTGTTTAATCTAGTAAATGTCAAACAAACGTCAAATGCTTGGTCAAATTTCAAAACGACAAAAGTGAGCCGTTTGCAGATATACATGTCTATTCGGCTGTTTGACAGAAAACAGACTAGATCGAACAAGGAAAAACACTTCATCAAGTAATTTAATTCAAAAAAATGTTCAGAATATGATTATGTGTTTACTAATCCTAAAACATTAAAGTACCTACGTGGCTTATAAACGTAATCCATCGTGACCCATCGTGACCCAGATTGGGCCATGGTCAAAAGCCTGCATGAAATGACAATATTAAAATATTACAGCGATGATGAATTGGGTAAATAGGGATCCGTATTTCTACGGCTTACTTTTTAAACGGAAATAGCGTAAATGTATTATATATAATTATATAAGATCGTTGAATTAGTCCTTCGATCGGAGGTTCTAGGAATTCCCATTGTATTCTTTTGTTCTCGCGATCACCGGTGCTCGCGCGGGGCCTGAAGGATTAGTCCAAAATTGTTTTAAAGATTCGTTTGCGACAAACAGTTACAAAATATAGGCCCAAACGCTTTGCATGCAACCTTATAACAGCTCTCGTAAGTAGCAATAAATCGGCTAAAGGTTCATAAAGAATTTTCCAGAATATAGGTCACACATGACAGCTACACGGAATAAAATATGGCCATCGTCGCCTGAGTTCCGTGTGACGTCATAACGAGGAAAATAGCGCCCGGCTCTAGCACGGCGCGGCGGCATTTAAAAAATTTGGGGCTGAAAATTTCCAACGTTCCTTCAGTGCACCCGACGGTTAAGCCTTTTGAACCCTTCGCCAATTTTCCTCGCCGGCGTCTTTTTAATTAGAAAAATATTATAATTATACCGTCCGGTCTAATTGTGGACTTTCGCCCGAACAAACCATGGCTAATTAAAAATAGCTATAGGTACACAGAGTAAACAAAATTGAGGCCATTACGATTTACGACTATGTATTTTTAGCGCTTCTTGTGTTAGGTCAGGTAAATAAGAGTTTCCCATCATTTGAGATTTCATTGAAATTTCTCGACTACCTCAACAACACTTACGAATTTCTAAATATTCAAATATAAGTTCTAGGAATATGAGGCGTGAAAAATAAATTCCAAGTATTGATAATACACTTCATAAGTAAAGCGATTCGATGAAATTTCATTATTATTACTATGTACGGGAAACGTAATTTTGTTATTCCGAACAGAGTGTTAACTTTTAACAGTTTGTTGTACGGAAGAATTTTATTATAGGTATTTTGTGGGGAATTTCCTGAGCTACAAAGTTTGGATAAACATTTCGCTGTAAAAGTAACCGTGATGAAGATAATAATGGAACACTTTACGTTCCCGACCTCGAATAGGAACACTTTCTGAATTTAATTTTCGCAAAAAGTTACAAAGTGTTAAAAACTATTAATCTTGTTGACAATCACCCATGGTAGAGTCTAACAGATTATGTACAACAGTAGGAACAAACATAATTGATTATTTAATAAATATAATAATAATAATCGAGTTGATCGTGGTAGGTACTACTATTAAAAAAAACAAATTTATATATAGTACACGGAAACAAAGAAAATTCTAAATATGCAAGTAAACTACTAATATAATATTATTATAATCTCAACCGTGAGAATTTTGGCTTATTCCTGGATATAAGCATCCTTAATAATGTCAATTAGAGCGATTTGAATCATATGACATACACAATTAGGTTTCAATTTCAATACCAAGACGAATATTATTTTGGTTACTCAAACCGCAATGTCGCGTCATACGCGCCCTGCCTAATTTAATTAATGAATTTAATGATTATTATTATTGTTAATAAACCAGATTAATATAATTTGAATATTAATCTAATGTCTCATTTGTGTATAATTATCATTAGCATTATTAATCACAGATTAATGATAGCCGAGGCGATCGAAAGGAACCCGTTCACATTATAATATTATGTATTTACCTATCCCTGATCCTGTTTATAGCTAATATAAATACCTTACTTTTCACTTATACCATACCTAAAACATAGTAGATGTTGTATGACGTACGTAACGTACGTACGTACGTCGCTAAAACTCAGTAACATGAACTCAGTAGGTAAATGGACCAATGTAGCAATTAATGTCGGTCTTAAACAAAATATATAAAAATATACTAAGTATACAAAATTATATGCCCTACAGAACAGAATAGTTGACTCACATAATATAAATATCCTTTATTTTACTAATATCAAGTAACCTGAAAGCCTGCAAAACATGAAGGTGGTAAGAGGAAATCCCATAGACTATAGAGCACGTATCCACATTGCACACCGCTCCGTAGGCAAAGCGGTGTGCATAATACCCATGCATCATTCATGCCAAGTCGTGTACGATGCACTTTACGGGTCAAGCGATCTCCAGGGGCCCGATTCTCGCACGATAGCCTGAGATATAATCTCTAATAACTACTACACCGTTTCCGTGACGGTGGCCGGTTTCATTGAAACCAGGTTACGCGGGAGTAATTTTTAGTGCCTAAGTGTTTGCGCAGTACACAAGAGCACTCTCTATTCTTTTACTCTCATAAGTCATATTAAACCCAGTGGGACGGAAGACCGACACGACTGGCGAGAGATCAGGCGCAGGGCCGACTTTTTACATGCCCATCCGACGCATGGATCATCTTACTTGTCAGACAATCAGGCGATCTGCCTGCATTGTCTTAACCAGGGATGTAACGGAGGTAAGTATATCGGAACCGAAGTTGGAGTCGGAGTTTTCAAATTTGACTTATCGGAATCGGAACTGGAGTCGGAACCGAAGTCGGAGGTAGTGTCAAAAGTGGTGGCAGGAGAGAGGTCTGTTTTTAAGGACCAATAAAACATGATTAAATCACGAATTAATCCTCGCGCGACATAATCTATATAAATATGTCTATATATATATATAAACTCAAGAACGGATGGACCGATTTGGCTGAAAATTGGTGGAGAAGTAGCTTAGAACCAGGAAAATGAAATAGAATACATTTTGTCCCGGAAAAATGTACGGTTACTGTATAATATACTTTTATGATTTGCGCGTAAACTATTCAATCGATTTTGATGAATTTTGGTATGGAGATACTTTGAGTCTAGGGACAGGACAAGGGATACTTTTGGTCCCGGAAAATGTACGGTTCCCGCACAGTAAACTTTTATGATTTTCGCCTAAACTATTCAGTCTATTTTTATGAAATTCGGTATGGAGATACCTTGAGCCTCGGGAAAGGATAAGGGACTGATACTTTTTGTCCGGGAAAATGTACGGTTCCAGCAAAATAAACTTTTATGATTGTCGCTTAAACTATTTAATTTATTTTGATGAAATTTGGCGTGAAGATACTAATTTTAATCTATTGTTTTCTTATTATACCAATTCGAATTAAATAATCATCGTTAAGACAGGACAACGTCTGTCGGGTCAGCTAGTAATACATATAGTATGAACCTGTTTATAACCGTTGAAGCGGGCCGCTGCGTCGGCGCGCGCCGCTTTGTTGCTTCGACATCCGATTAACCTCCGATTGGAAAGTATCGGAGGCGAGGAAGCTTCGTAGCATCCCTTGTCCTCACCAAACTTGGAAAATATGTTTCCAATGCGGGAATCAACCCACGACCTCCGAGTCAAATGCCGCGCTCTGCACCACTGGACCACGGAGGCATTCACCTTCAGTCTAAGATTCGAGGCACGGCCCCTAGATTTTTAAGGAACGTTATCACACATTTAATAATAACTTTGTACGACTTTACATTAACTACATGACAAAAACAAGCTCGGATATAATATAGTACTACTAGTTTGTAAATTTGGGAATTATTATGGATGAAAACTTACGTTTCGAAAAGCACACAGTTAAAATGGTAAGCAGTTGCTTTTACAGATTAAAATTATTATATAACATACGAACCTTTTTATCCAAAAAGTTACGCATCACTGTCTGCGAGTCTCTGGTTCTGTCAAAATTGAATTATGCGGACGCCGTTACCGGGCCGTGCCTACTGTCTAGATCAAAAAAAATAATTCAAAAAGTACAGAACGCTTGTATCAGGTTTTGTCTGACTGTCCCTCCTAGAACGCATGTTTCTCCCTATATAAACAAAGAGAAATGGCTGAACATGGAGCATCGTCGCCAACTTCACTTTGCCACGCTTCTCTTTGGAGTCGTTAGGTTAAAAACACCCTTCTACCTATATAATAAATTGCAGTGGGCTAGCGACAGTCAACTGTCTATGACCACCAGGGGTTCGGGCTACCTCCTAATCAATCAACCTCACCACTCTGCTGCGTTTAGAGGAAGCTTTAGACATGTGCCAGTAAAGTGTGGAATAACCTTCTGCCACCGCTTAGATCCTTAAAGTTTATTGATAATTTTAAACGACATTTCAAGCACTACTTATTAGAACAGCAAATAAATAATTAAAAAGGCAATGATATTATAATATTTTCTCTTTCTAAATTCAAGTATGTATATATATTTATATATTTTTATATAATATATCCACTATTATTCTATATTTGTCTGTAATAATATTCACAATAAACTAACATAATATAATACTTATTCTGTTATCAATCTTTGTAATTATTTTTTATTTTATTTTACACAAAACATAATATTATTAATATTTACGTATATATATATATATATATATATATATATATATATATATATATATATATATATATATATATATATTAATGATCCAAATCCTCATTTTTTCCACGAAGTTTTGCGAGAGTTGCACTTGGAACATTTTTTGTTTTGTTTCTTTTTTGTTTAATTCATTGATGGGGCAAGGGATCACGGAAGACCAGGGATAGCGGCGCTCGTCGCTGTCATAACCTGAGTGGTCACCTTTTCCTATTTTTTTTTTAGCATAGCACTGCCATAAACTGAAAAATACTCTGTTTAGTTTTAAGTTTCTTTTGTTAATGTTATTTTTTTTTTTATTCTTCTTTATATTGTTATTTTTAGTTTTCTACCGAGTTGTTATTGTTACTTTATGTTTGTTTTAATAATATGGTTGTGTTATGTTTTTGAAAATGGGAATAAAGTTTATTATTATTATTATTATTATTTGTTTTTTTAAATTTCCTTTCCTCCCTTGCGGGGTAGCTACTGCAGTTGCGAGCTTGTGGCCAAACAACTACAAGTAAATATGAAATTATGTGATGGATAAGAATTTTCGGACAATTCGGCATGTATTTAAGATGACTACTTTCTGTAAGGTTATGTATGTAAGTGGATGTATATTAAGTGTTTTGAGTGATGTGTGTAATGTTTTAGGTATGATGCCTGTGGTTGAGATGATGATTGGTATGGTTTTAACTGTGCTTACACTCCATTGCGCTTTTAGTTCTATAGTCAGGTCTGTGTATTTAGTGAGTTTGGTTGTGTGTGTACTAGTGAGGTTGTGGGAGTTAATACATAGAGTCCCGGGAAAGGACAAAAGATAATTTTTGTTTCGAAAAAATGTACGGTTCCTTCGTGTCGCGAAAACTAATTTTGGCACAGCGCGGTCGTCATTTAATTAAAACATAAATTACCATCGCTCGCAATTCGAAAGACAAATTTACATGATAATATTATAAATTATAATATAATTTTATTCTCAGAAATTAAATAAATTTGAAGTTTAATGAGTTGTAATCATTTTGACTGTTCGAATTTAATTTAAATTGATTTTATATAATTCAATCAACAGTCGCTGACGACAAAGTAATTGAAGACGTGAGTGGAAAAACCAGATAAGTAACAGTAAAAAATAGCTGTTTTTTTTGCATAAATGGAGGTTTTAGGGCCGTAAAATTATTTGAAAAAAAAACTTTGCATTTTATACACATAAAATGCAAAGTTTTTTTTTAAATAATATAGCCAGATATTATTATATTAGCCCGATGATGAAGTAAGTTACAAGGTTTGTTCAAATTATAAGGGAAAAAATGAGTAAATGTTCGTATATAATATTACAAAATGTTAGTTATCGTGTTCTTCCATTCCATTTGATCGACGAAGAAATGAAATTCTGTCGGACATTTTAACACAGGCTTTTATATACCGCCTTGAATTGATTGAAGAGGTTTTTTTAAATTTCTTTATTTTAAGTCGCTTTTTAACAGCTAAGGCCATTAGCGACTACAGTAATGTTTACATAGTTTATTATATACTTTCATACATATTTAAATTTTTAACAAAATTAATCGTCTGTATGTATCCCTTAAATCAGTTATCACTTAAACGAACTTTAATATTATCGTATTTACAAGCCTAAAATAATTAAGTAGGGGAGACTGGGACTGGAAGTTCCCGGGGTAAGTTGTTCCGACAGTTATAACTTTGTAGAGGTAAAAGATATCAATACTCGTGAAGTGCGTCGTTTAAGCATCAGGTGACGCGCCGTGTTGGCGGCCATTTTAGTTGCTCTGACGACGGCGGTTGAGTGGCTGTGCACAACGGCTATTAGAACACCACCTTAGTAAATATTTTCGTATTTAATCTTTTTGGTCTATTTTTATTTATTATTGACCGATTTCTTTGCGTCTTTACTATTTAAGAGTGGCATTAGTTAGTTATCTTATTGTTTGAATGTTTTTTCAATTGATTTCGTTAATTTACTTTTATTACAATTTTTATACAAAAACTCAATTTGGCGCTACAAGTTCCCTCCTAAAGGGGCTAGTTGTTCCTCGAAAAAACTTACCTTACTTGACTGACACGCCAGAAAAAGAATGAATTGGCAGAAGAACAAGCAAGCAGCAAGAAAAAAAGCAAAGAAGAACAAAAGCATTACAATCAAGGAAAAAGAAAACAACAATAATTAAGGAAATGGCAAAGGCAAGGGAAAAGCTCAAGAAAAAGCTAAACGAAGAGTATTACAAGAAAGCGAGAGTTTTGTTGTGATAAATATTCTTTTTTTTGTAGTTTATAGTACTTAATAAGCATACAATAAATAAAACTTTAAAAATGACTATTTTATTGAAAAGAAAACTATGTTATTCTCATATTTTATACAAGCGGAACAATTTGCCCCGCACATGGAACAACTCAACCCAACGCGGGGTTGAATGTTCCCTTCCGAAATTTTGCAAAAATATGCCTGTAGAAAAAAACTATTGAGATATTGGTAGAAATGACTATACTATTACAGAGACAGATTAAGGTTCTTAATCTGTAAATATTAAAAATTAATCTTATCATTTTCATCATACAATTCCATGTTATTTAAAAATCGGAACTTTCAGCCCCGGTCTCCCCTACTAACGTCTTCGAACCTAATCAATGGAATCGATGTTTTTTAGAGTTCCGTACCCAAAGGGAAAAACGGGACCCTATTACTAAGACTTCGATGTCTGACCGTCTGTCTGTCACCAGGCTGTAACTCAAGAACCGCTATAGCTAGACTTCTGAAATTTTCACAGATTATGTATATTGGTTGCCGCTATAACAACAAATACTAAAAACAAAATAATTTAAATATTTAAGGGGGGCTCCCATACAACAAATGTGATTTTTTTGATATTTTTTGCTCTTAATCAATAACGGCAACACATAGGCAATTGAAATGTTCACAAAATACTTAATTGTATTTGTTCTTTAATAATAAATAATAAAAATTAAATAATTAAGGGGGGCTCCCATAGAAAAAACACGATTTTTAGTCTATTTTTGATCTGTAGTGGTACGGAACCCTTCGTGCGCGAGTACAACTCGTACTTGGCCGATTTTTTTATATTCTTTGCCTACATTACGTTTTTGGTGTTTTACCTGACTGTGGAGGGTAGTATCTTTTCTAGAACGTGTATGTCGTATAGACACGGGTCTATACGACAGGTACCACCTGGTATTTAGTAAAATAAACTTTGTTCTGTATAGTTTAATTTGGACACATGTTTTAACTTTTAAATAATAAAGTAACGCTTGAAATCATAGCAATGAAATAATAATAATATTACAATAACAATTGACACACTACCAAGTGTCTATAATAATAATATTATGATAAAACAGTTCCAAGAAAAACGGATACAACAGGAAAACACTGCTAAGTCGGATAGTTTTAATGTTTTCTTAGTTTAACGTGCCGAGACAGATGCAAGAATCACGGAAATGACTTAATCCAGATTCCAGTCCAAAAATAATAAAGCTTAAGGAATTTAGCTTGTCACTAGCTTATGTATCGTCGACCACAGAACAGGTGCGAACAGAAGTGTTTGTTTTGTCTTAGTTAACACTAATATTACAAAAAAAAAAGATTAATTTGTATCGATCAGTTTAAATTATTATACTTCAAAAATAACAGCTCCGAATCCAGCGTTTTAAAGATCTAAAGTAGAAATGTGCCGACTAGTCGGCATTTTTGTAGTCGGCGACTAGTCGGCAAAAAGCGCCGACTATCCGGCTTTTTATTATTATGACGACAAGCATTATTGAAATGACATATTTTAAGAAAAACCGTGATTATATTGAAATTAAATGAATTGTGTCTGAAATAACCTGCTGGTAAAGAAATATCTATGATATTAATTTTTCATCAAACTAGGACCCAAAGTTTGATTTTCTTCCCTTGTATGCGGGAAGAAAGATGCATATTTCCGACTGCTCACAATAATAATTAAATAAAGTGGGTAATATTTGTTCGGATTCACGTTAAGTAACTATTAACATTATATTATAGAGTTGAACACACATCCAACTTTTGTTTCCCATTTTCATACGAGTTGTGTTACGTTTACTATCAAGTTTTCACTTCTCCGAGAAACGTTAAGTTCAAAGTTTTCAGGCGAACCCAAGATGAAACCCAAGAAACTAAAGAAATAAGATGCGTTGCTTTGTGTTAGGAATCTTCCCGATCATAAAGCTAACAACGATGGCATATTTCCCCTCACTCAAATGTAAGTTCCGTTCGAGCAATACCAAAATTGAATCCTACAAAATACCAAATAATGAAGTTGAGTTTACAATCTAAAGAAGTTGTAGGTACGTTAAAAAGTAACATACATACACTCAAACTTTCGCGCTTACAATACCATAATTTACCTTGGCAAAATAATAGCTTAATTCAAGAAAACAGTGGCACGAAAAACAGTCACGTTCGGGATATCGGGAGTTATTTTAAACGAAAGCGCCGCATCGCTCGAGGCGATTACAACTTGAATGGCGTTATCTCCACGCGATTCCCCGAAAAATTTTACACCGACCAATTTGCGGGGACGATTAAAAAAAAACAAAAAAACTCCGAGCGGGATGTAGGGCGATATGTCAGAGTGACAGACCGCCGGACAGTTTACAAAAACATTATTAAACGCTCAATATGCTACCTTTTTGAAATGAACGATAACCGCATTGTTATCGGTGATTTAATGGCGTCATTGATTGTAATTAGTTCATTACGTAACGGAATTTATGTGCGTTATTTTAACTCGGATTTGCCCGCGGCTCCGTCTGCGTTCAAAACGCAAATACAGCAGCGTGGTGTTCTTAAGAGCCCGTACTCTCTTTTCTACTGCTCTTTTCACACTCACTTTCTTCTTTCACTTCCATATGCCAGGTGAAATAGGACGATCGCCAAGTTAGCGGGCAGGTATTCTGTTTTTTAAAGGTTTTTTATATGAATGTGGTAAAAAGTAATTCCAACATTGTATTTAAGACGACTTTCTCAACAGTACATTGTATTTTTTTCATACCGTTAAGACGTCAATACAATCCATAAAAAGGTGATATTCTAGACCTTTTACAGCAAAAATCACAAAACTGTCGCGGGTTTGAGTTGGATTATTTAAAGATACTTAAAAAAATAAAAAATCTAGCTGCAACATTAGATTATAATTGAAATGATCTTACATGTTGTGCATTAAAACTTATAGAAATGCTGTATTTTATCACGTCTGTTAAAATATGGGCGAAATCGGCTATATTTCGTATATGGACTCTTAAATCGAATCAGTTGACATCACGCTTTTGTGTGTGTGTGCACTGGATTCGGGACGGTTAATATTTAAATTATTATGATTGTCTATTGTCTACTTTATTTAAGACTGTCGTGTCTCATTAACGCACCTAAAGTACAATATCCACGGTAGCATTAGACTTTCTAGTTTCTACATCAAAAGTTCTAGAACTCCTAGAAGGCACAAACTTTTACCCTTAAATTGTAGCAGTCTGAATTAGGAATAAAAAAAGGCTGCCAAAAACAATAATACGATAAACAGTACTTCAATATTCAACGGATCATACACAAAAGTTTAATTTCAACAGCGGCCCCCGCGAAACGAAAAAGTTCAGTATAAAATGTGAACAGTCGCAGTCCTAAACCCACAATAACATAATTAAATTGTTTTGTTCCTTTGTATATTATTAAATCTTTGTACACGAGGGACTGGAAATATTTGACAGAACAGAGTTATAAAAATTAGTAAAATTTAGTAAAAATAAATTAGTAAAATTTACATAATAATCAATTATAATTGACTTTGATTGAATTATGATTGAATTTACTTAATAATTATTAAGCTAGTAATTTTTTAGTTTTCTTAACTATTATTACTTATTACGAAGCCATTTCCAAAAAAATGATAAGTTATTCTTTAATTTTTTCATAAAGTCTGAAGTATGGAGGTGTTAATAAACCCTTGAAAAAAGTGTCCGACAAAGTTTGTTTTATTTAAGATTCTAAGAATAAAACGGGCTCTACCAAGTAGTGATTATAACAATAATTTATTTTAAAAGTTTAAGTCCACCCAGCGAGATCCCGCAAATATCGGGATCCAGCGGGATTGTGATGGTTCAATCCCGCAAATACCGGGATTGAAATTCTCTTGCGGGATTGCATTCCCTAGTGTGTACCTATAACATGGCACTACTACAAGCATACAATATTATGTGCACACTGTACATGTCACTTCACGTTCGCGACGACTACGTTCTGTGTACATATTCTTTCTCATTCTAGTTATTATTTACCACCTTAGATTAATTATATATTCTTGTAGTGGTAAAATCAAATTGATAACTTAGATTTTAGAGTGTAGCTGTTCTTCTGTGCATCTTTACTAGTCTATGGCAAAAATTCCAACTAGAATATTATGGAGAAAAGAATAAATACCAGCTTTTTTTTATAGGGTGGTAGTATGTATGTAAGCCATTACGATAACACAAGTGTTTATCGTCAGTAAACAAACAGACTTTAATAAATTGTTGTATGTATTTGCACTTTAATTTAATACACGAGGAAAAGACTAACAACGATGGAAATACAAACGTATTATTGTGATAAACAAAACGCTCTTTTGACATTCAGAAATGTGTTTCTTTTGAGTCCTGAGTAAGTTTTAAGATCGCTTTACAAAAACGGAACAAATGCCGGTGCATTTGTCGATCTTCAGATTTATTTGGACGAGGAGATATTTAGTGCGCGCCTCACGCTATCAGTAGATCTGTGATCAACTGATCACATGGGTGATGGGATTGGTGATATAATATAGTTAGTAGCTATTGTACGTTATTGGTAGATATTGTAAGCATGCACTGACTCCTCCAGTTTCACCGTAAGGCAGTATATAATAGACCGCATCTTTTTTGTAACAGTTCTTGACTCTGTTGACAAGGGACAAGCAAACTGTCGTAAACACGAATTTTAAATAACCCCGGGCATAACAATGTATCATTACTTTGGGCTTTCTTTCTTAATACTTTTCAAACCATCTTTTACATATTGTTTTGTCATAAGTCATAAACTCATAACCATTGAACGGGCTTACACGATGGCTCCGAGTTCCGACCGAATAGGAATAGTAATGAGCGGGAACATTAGTATCTGTCAACAGATTGGGCATAGTTTTTGAGGGCAACTTGTAATCCCCAAGCCTCAAGCCATATTGAAAAACATGAATTATGTTCATCTCGTGTCGGAGATATTTTTATACCATGTAAGTTGTAACTTGTAACCTATTAAGTGTGAACAACGAACAATAAAACTGTTCGTTGTTGAACTCCGAAGCAAGGAACGGCTACAAAGTACCTTTGCAGTAACTTTGCAGCATAAGCCTATGTTAACTTCAAAATTTGTTTTAACGCAGCGTGCGTATCAAATAGAAGATGCTAGATGACATGTGTATTAGTATGCGTGTATAAGTAAGTACAATTAGTGTAGTAAAATCGACTACTTAATTTAAAAATTTTCAACTCCGTGACGGGGCTATCAAAAAACAGTAAAATTTTTAAAAACCAGTTCGCCCGCTCCACGTAAACGTTTAATATCATGAAATTATTTAAGGTGAAATAAATTCGTATACTAGGAAATGTTTTTACTTATTCAAATGAATCTGACAAAACTAATTTCAGAGTACCTACTGACGACACTCAACCAGAACACAATTCGCTTACAATCCGGGACGCAATGATATTAAATAAAAAAACTCAAAGCAGATATGTTACTACCGCGTGCGTTGTGAAGCCTTATATACGGGCCAATTGGCCCGTCTTTTATTTACTCTGTCTCTTTTACGTAAATGGCATTTCATATCTTTTGTTTCACTTATCTGTCAAATTTGACAATTGAATTTGAAAATTGTTCGGAAGCAATTTAAGCCGGAAAATAGTATGAATATAACAGATCTGTATTTAGTTGAATATCATTGCCGGGACGTAATATGTACAATGGAACGGTTCCTGGATTTGGCCACTGATTGACAGGGCAGGCGTCGGTTCGGCTAATCTATATTGTCACAAGGAGGAGATTAAGAGAACGCTGCGACCTGTTTACCCTGACCTGCCCTGCCTCCCTCGCCGCTAACAATGCCCGAACAAAAGGGTATATCGCATTGCTGTGGAGAGGTCTAGGGGCTGGTCGTGACACAGCTGCGTCTGACGAGTGACGTCATGTACGAGCTTGGATTTCGCTACGGATCTGGGTAGAACTAAGGACTTGTGAGATATTCGACAGTTTTTCCCCTCCTCTTAAAACTTTATACATTACTAGCTGTCCCGGCAAACGTTTCTTTGCCATATTATAAAGTATATCGCCCGTATTATTTTATTGAAGTGACTAAATAAAGTATGTCACCATGGCAACGTCCATCGCTATCATGGTCGTCGTTTTTCTCGAGTTGTAATAATTTACTATTATTTATTCAACAAATGCTCTTATCAATATAATAAGTACCGAGTAGCCGATTCTCAGACCTACTGAATATGCATATAAAATTTGGTAAAAATCAGTAAAGCCGTTTCGGAGGAGTTCGTGGACAAACATTGTGACACGAGAATTTTATATATAAGATAAACAATTATTGGTATATAAAATAAGTGTCTAAAAGATACTTTCACCTTTGTTATATTATATTGTGTGTCATACTTTTTATAAGAAAGCATACCTATCATATAATTGATACAATAATACTATTTTCTAGAGTTTGGGAGATTTTAAAATAAATATATTATGTATGGGCAATTCCGCCAGAGACGACCCTTAACACGAATTTTGAAAGTATAGCATTTGTGATATTTTTTTATTGAATTATAAATAAAAATATGTATATTTAGTAGCAAAAGAACTTTTATGAGTAAAAATTGTAATTTGAATGATTTAGAGCATTTTGAAGTGATATCATCTAACGGCGCGTGAAAAACTGCTTATGCCACACATGATCATTTTTACTCTAAATCACTAGCTCGAAGTTGAATTTCATTACATAATATTGACTGTATAACATAAGTTTCTATTTCGGTGCAAAAAAAAACAACAATTTTGAAATAGTTTTCAAACATTATTAAAGGAAAATTGCCATGGTTGCGCCCGCGATAAAAAAGGTATAAAAGTTTAGTTTTCTCGCTAAAATATGTTGTTAATAATTTAAAACTTTGTGGAAGTAAGAAGAAATGTGAGGGAAATTAGAATTAATTATTGGAACAAACTATTTTATTATTTTTAATAATAAACAGGACCTTTAAAGTGGTTGCGCCAACGATCGAAGCAGTACAATTGGAAATGAAACAAATTATTTTTTGACTATTCTAGTGATTTTCATTTTATTTCATATTATTAAGGTAAACAATAACGTTAGATTATATTTGTTATCAATACTTTACATTTAATTACAAGATTTATAAAAAATAGAATGGAGTCACATCGTGTTTTATATTTTTCGAAATATTTCATGTAGTACTTAACAGATGTTTCAAAATGATGATTTATATTCTTTAATTTTTAAATATGTTGGAAGAAATGCTACAAATAACAGGAAAAATCATAAATATTTAATAATTATCTTTGAAAAAAAAATTTTTTACTAAATATTGAAAAAAATTTTTTTTTTCAATTTAAAAGAATATGAATTCTTTGAAATTATAAATATTAATTTTGAATCAAAGGTTTGCTGTAGTTCGGTTTTATAACAATACACCGAAAAAGGTTTGCTTAAGTTACATTATTTAATTGTTTTTAGCCATTTAGACGATTTCTTTTCTCAGATCGATAAATGACTGATAATAAAAAAAAAACATTTTAAATAGTATTATTACAATTTACTTATAATATTATGTATTGCATATCAAAAATGTAGGAATTAGTTGCAGACTTATGAATAAATTCAATTTCTTTAGACTCGTTGCGCCCGCGATATTCTGATGTTGCACCGGCGATCGTGAAAATTGTTAATAATTCCTAGTACTAATTACTTAAAATAATTGTATCTAGTTAAATCGATTCTTTGTCTTATACACTTTTGAAATATGGGTTAATAATTACTAAAAGTTCCACAATTAGCAGTATTCTCAAATGAACTCGTCCGAGTTCTTAATAGAGGACCAATTTGGTTGCACCCAGGATAGTACTTCAAACATGTTTTGTGGCTTGTCTTTGATTTAATTTTAGTTTTTATTTACAATTTATGATTAAACTAGTTAAAATGTATTCCTTCAAAAGATAATTTATTAATAAATGTGTTTTATTTTGTCAGTAGGACGCTTTAAGTGCGTCAAAATGTTGCACCCGCGATAATGGAATCGCCCGTATATAATATAGCTTTGTTGCCATACATAAATATGAAATATTAATATTTGCATAAGTAAATATTGTTTCATTGTTGTTACTCGGTTACTTTGTTATCTAAAATCTGAGTAGGCCAAAGCTTGATCTTGATAGTCCGGTTACCTAATTTGTACTTTCATTTGTCGTTGACTCAGTCACTATAATTTACATTTTGTAGTAAACTGGTTTATGAATCATCATTACATTTTACTTATCCAAAAACCTATTCTTATCAGGGAGAGCGAAGCGAGCCCTAGTAAATATATCCCCCAACCTGAGCACTTTTGTAGTAAGTACACTTTAAGGAAAAACTATCACGCCTATTGATTTGTGCTTTAACGTTGTAATTTTTATTTAAACATTGTAGATGTGTTATCATCGGTCAGTCAAGGTTTGGTTACTATAACAATATTTTTAAAAAACTGCCTTAAAGATTAGTATTCTAATTTCTAAGGCAACTCTCTGACAATTATAATCTATCACGCGGATTCTACCACACGGATTATATTTTATTCCAAAAATTAATATTATCCGTTTTTTTATGTTATCATCTTAATATATTTTTATAATATCACATCCATTTTATTTACCCAGCAAATTAACTTTGAAATCGAATAACCGAAACGTTTTAGAGCAATCCAATAAAAGGTTATGTCATACAGTAAACATCTTATAGTTCTTGCAATCTACGAGTGCGCGTCGCCCTTAGTTGTGTGAGTGACCATATCTATACACGCGTACATGGCTCGCTCGCTACTGACTGCTCCGTCGGGTACGCACACTAACGAAAATGTCTATTCACATTTCCAACTACAAATAAAGGCGACGCGCACTCTTAGATTGCAAGAACTATACTGAAATTAAATATCCAGGAAGAGTGCTTGAGTGAATTGATGTAATTTTTTATGGATCTGTCGAACTGGCGAACGAATATCAGGGAATTTCATAATAATCAAGTAATACGGTTTTTTTATATACTATTATATTTATTATATATATTTACCAAAGTGATAATGTGTGGAAATGCGTGCGTGCTCCAGATTGAACATTAGGGTGTTTACACATACGGCACCGCCGCGCCGCGGTGGCGGTGCTGCTGCCGCTGCGGCGCCGTGTGTAAACAGTAAACAACCTAAGGGTCAGTTCATATTGCTATTTGCTACGTATGTCGATGAGAACGCTAACCGTCAACTGACCGTCGACGCCGACGCCGAAACGTATGAAATATCAGCGCAGGCTGCTCACACGAAAACCGTACATTTTTGCGGGATAAAAACTATCCAATGTCCTTTCCCGTGACCCAAAGTATATCCATACCTTATAGCAAAATCGGTTAAGCGTTTTAGGCAGACATACAGACATTCTTTCGCATTTATAATATTAGTATGGAAGTATATCTCGGACCATCAGTGCGTGCGGTCGGCGATACTAAAATCGAACTACTCGTATGACGTATTCAATTTCTTTAAGTAACAGATGATGTCCCAGATAGGGTTTAAGATACCGCTAAATGACGCATCAATCAGCCTCCGGTGGAAATTGATACTCATCCCTTTTCCATTTATCACGTCGCACTTAAACCGCACCGAGGTTTTAGTTTTGATCATATTAAGGCGTATAGAGTCGTGAAATGGTCATTTTGTTTTTGTAACTACTCATTCATTTCTGGCAGGAAAAAGTTGAAAAAAATATATGTGAAAGATCAGTTCAACAACTAATATATCAACATTTTTTTTTTGCTTCATGTCTTACCCTTGCTTCAATAAAAAAATAATACGTGACATCGATTTTCGATTTGAAATCGGGACTCCTCCTAAACGGCTGTGATATACGGTATTTTTTTTTGCGTAGATATATTTAGAATCTGTTTTTCTTGAATATCAGCATTTTTTATAAAAATCAAACAATATTTTCTTTGAAAAGATATCGAAAAACAGTATTTCCGAACGATTTGGTTCAAAGGTGGTCTGCGCGGGCGCGGGCGGCAGTCGTCCGCTAGCATTCAGACGGGGAGGCTGTGTCACTCGTTGCTAAATCTTGCGCCTGTGTGTGTGCTATCGAGCGTCTGTTTGTGTGCATTAGATCACTACAATATTTGCATGAGTGTTTATGTAGAGTAGTTAGACTTAGAGTACAATCAACGTAAAAAGGTTGTAATGTGGTTCGCGCATGGACGCTCTTATGAAGAGTACCTAAATTGTTATTTACTTCATGATTATTTTTAGTTAAATAATATAATATCTAATATAATATCTATGTACGCTCACATCACGTCAGTCTGGCCCCGTGCTAAGTACCTGAAGGACTTGTGTTACGGGTACCAGACAACGGAAATATATTTAATACTTTTATACTATACATAATATATTTAAGATTTTTATTATATCATACACATATTTAATACACATCCATGACCCAGGAACATTGGAAAACTTTTTGTTCCGTCGGCGGGATTCGAACCCGCGACCCCCGGCTTGAGTTGCCACACACTCTAACCATTGAGCCACGGAGGTCGTCAAAGTTATAAGTTATAAGTTGATTGTTCCACGCGTATAGACGTTATAGTATTAATATTTTAAGTATTTAAATAAAACAAGTGTATAGGTGTATGGACGCTCTTATGAATAGTACCTAAATTGTTATTTACTTCATGATTTTTGCAATTCGCGTTTTTAAGATTCAAACTGTTACTGTAGATTATCATTAAACATGAACACAGTTATTGGTTGATTTGTAAAGCCTAATGTAAATTTAAAATTGTGTTATATCATCCAAACGGCCTACCGTTTGGATGATATAACACAGTTTTAAATATTTTCAATATTTTCGCCAAAATTACAAGATGACCGTTTTTACGCTCTGTCAATTCAAGACTCTGTCTATTCAAGACGAATCTTGAATTGTCAGCGTAAAAACGGGTAAGTCGTACGTGTCCGTTTTTACGTTGTAAGAATAAAAATATTATATAAGGTCCTAAATTCATTCAACACTTTATAAAATTAATCTTATTGTCATTGTTTATAATATTTATGTAATAGAAATTTTGGCTCTTCAGTAAGAAAAACTAAAAACACAGACATATCTTTCTATACGCTGCTAATTTAAGAAATTTTTTCTGTGTTATAATGAACGAATAAAAAGACACGTCATCAATAACTATAGGTCCATAGTGAAAAATTCTAATAAAATGTGATTGTTTGATAAGTTAAACTGTATAGTTTTCAAAAGTCTACAAATTTTAGTATAAAATATGTATTCACTAATTATTCTGTTTTCACTAAAGGGTAAAACTAAACATCATAATGTTGAAGTTGCCTTTTTCTTCTTATTGGTCTTTTCGGATACGTCTTGAGCAAGGTAAATTTTTACTGACTCTTAAGAATTTATGAAGGTCATAATTTTAACCGACTTCCAAAAAAACGAGGAGGTTATATTATGTTTGGCTGTGGATATTTTTTTTATTTTTTATTTTTGTATGTTTAACGATTACTCCGCCGTATGTGAACCGATTTTCGAAATTTTTGTTGATTTCGTGCAGGGGTACGATAGACTCGATCGAAACCTTATGTGAACAATAGAAAATATTGATTTCGAGTCGACAACTTATATCCGCAAAATTCGTATTATGGAGTATCGGTTGATTCGTATTTATACGTCAATGACACATGCCGCATCATGTGTCATTGACGTAAAGACAGAGTTGCCAGAATAATAAAAGGCGCACCTTTTTTTTGTATTTCCCAGTATTACATGCCTATGTCGTTATAAAAAATAGAAGTATAAAGTTTTAGCTGATGAATCCTGATGTATTGATTTTGTATTTCCATTGGCTCATAAATCATAATACGTATGCAAAGTTTAGAATAATTATTAATTCATCATGCAAAGAAGCCTCAGGCCTCAGCCTCCGTCGCAGCTATTATATCACGTCGCAGATTATTTATTACATATATACTGGACTGATATGAATATTTAAGTGTATATATTACATATATACACTTAAATATTACATATATACACTTAAATATTCATATTAGTCCAAATTTGATTGAATGTGTGGCACTAGTCCCACTAAAAACGAACAAAAATCTTATAATAACTGAACGTAAATGATAACAAGTCTATAAATAATTCTCTACCTTAGAGGTAGAAACGGACAAGTACGACATGACGCGGAACGGCGCGTAAATATCACGTCGCAGATTATTTATTACATATATACGAGGCGAGTTTCTTACGCCGGTTCTTCTCGCCGGGATAGTTCCCGAACCGGTGGTAGGCACCAGTAGTATCAACATTCTGAAAGCATTTGCTACAAATCTATTCGGAAATAAAACAATTTTTATTTATTTTATTTATTTATATACTGGACTAATATGAATATTTAAGTGTATATATTACATATATACACTTAAATATTCATATTAGTCCAAATTTGATTGAATGTGTGGCACTAGTCCCACTAAAAACGAACAAAAATCTTATAATAACTGAACGTAAATGATAACAAGTCTATAAATAATTCTCTACCTTAGAGGTAGAAACGGACAAGTACGACATGACGCGGAACGGCGCGTAATTTCCAACGCGGTACAAGACGGTAAGTATAGATGTCCGCATCTACCACAGTAAAATCTAATAAAACTCCCAACTTGTCGTCGTTTACGTCTTTTTACCTTCGGAATTACTTGTGATAGAAAAAAAAATGTAGGAATATGCGTCTCATTATAATATTATGGAAGTGCATGATGCAATAAAAAAATTGCTATTATGGACATGACCTTTTATACGTAGGGACCGTCGATAGAAATACGTCGTTACATACGTCTTTAAAAAAACGCGATTGCCTAGCAAATAAACAAAGGACTACCTGGTTAATTAATATATCGAAGAATGAAGCGAAGAAATATAATTAATGTTAAAAAAGAAAAAAAATCGGGTACCCAGTTTCCAATCAACAAAAACCCGAAAACCCGGGTTTTAAAAATTGGGCCCGTGTTGCGATGCCCTAGCTTAGGCAAGACAAGCACGGACCTAACTAAGACAGCCAAGACTTGAAAAATTACCTAGATACCTACTGATTAATTTTTCATTTTTTTCAGTGCCTCTTAATAAATTAGACATAAATATCATACTTGATACTAAGCGTAAATCGTAATTCGTGTAGCATTAAACGTATTAAAGTCATTCGTCAAACATCTATTTATTCACAATAGTAATTCATTTTCATATAAATTGCACATTTTAAAGCAAGTAGTAGGTAGGTAGTGGATTCGAGTAAAATAGGCAGTGACAAGTCAGGAGTGCTTCTGTTCGTCATACGCGCGCTTAATCTATGTACGGTGTTTTCGTGCGGGGAGTGCAGAGTAGGGGGACCTAAGCCACGCCCAAACGTCCAAGGTCATCGACGACTCTATGCGCCTTAAACAACTTTTGCGCGGTCGCGACTTGAAAGTGAATTTATATATTTATTTGTATGTACGGTTTTTGAGCGAATAAAACTGCAGTTTGCAGGTTGCAATGCGACATGAGTGTGATTCTTACTTCTAAATATAGCGTTCGTAGACGAAATTAATAATTAGTAATTAGTAATTACTTACTAATTAGTTCAATTACAAATCGCAATTAATACACATTAATTCTGTCCCCACCCAGTAAACAAAGCGACGAGTCACGTTTGTAAAATTATAATTTCGTTCTAAAACTACAAGTTATGTTCGCATCAGAAAATAAACTGTTGGGGTCAACGGCCTCAGTTCCGCCGCGTCACCGCTAGATGGCGTCAGTCGCATGCGCCGGCGCAGCGTGTCCAATCGCTCCCATTCACTCCGGCTCGCATCGTTTACAATCCCCTACGATCGCTTTACTTTTTCACGACCGAACATAATCGTCTTATTGCCTCCAAATATTTTGTAACTTCGGTAACTTGATTAACATTTCGATTTAGATAATAGTGTTCTCGATTGTTCATTAGTTTTCGATAGTGATCATGATTTTTATTAGATGTACTATCGGGTATTAAGATAATAGCTTTAATTTCAACGCATAATTACAAACACATTATTGCCGACATATATAATGCTCTTGGAATAAATACTATGTCATCTAAATAAACAGAGAAGAAAGTGTACCATCAGCTGCGGTACACGCTACAACTTGTAACAAATACGCGAAAAACAGGAACGAACTACGGATGGAAAATAATAAATATTAGATTCGTAACATACGGTAAACACACTAATACCGCCGTCCCAATATGCATCGAATTCATGAATGCCATATGAGGTGTCGGCACTATTTTTCAATTTTCCAGAACAATAGGCCCGGGATGGATAACTCTCATTATCATACATTGGGGGATATTGATTGATGACTACGTTTAGGAGGGATTTACATTGTTAACATTGTTGGAAGAAGTTTAATTAACGTTACTGAACGTAAAAAGCTGAATTGAACGCTAACACGACCGAGTCGATCCATTTTAGTTAGAACTTTATGAATCTAGCAAAAATCCGAATAAAAGGGAATTCTGTAACATTTCTAATTAAGCAGTCATGTAAAAGGTGATAGCTGTAACAAAAATCAATTTTAAACAATTATTAAGAACCAATCACATTTTTTAACGTTACGTGGCCAACAGGACTTAGGAATTCATGGTGACTTGCTAAAACTAGTTTTGACATTAAGGGCCTGTTTCACCGCTTCCTGATAAGGCTATCCACCACTTAATTTGACAGATGGAGTATGGAACATCTGTCAAATAACCCTATCGGGCACCTTATCAGGAAGCGGTGAAACAGGCCATAAGCCTTGCAAATCATTATTTAACAATTAAATTAAATATATATGTATTTTTTAATTATGTAATACATAATTAGTGACTCCTAGCTGTTAAATAAACAGCAACGAGGCGAAAGCAGTTTAGCAAACATCCAAAGTGGAACACAGAACAACCTAATTTGTAGATTTCATTCTTTCTAAAATTACTTTAGGTAAAAGGTACAAACTGTTGGTTTCAGACTTCATAATTTACATGTATATTTTATATTAAGTAATTAATTATGCACATTACTTGTTGTAACCATAACTTTTACGTTACAGAAGTTAATTTAAAATATGCGCATATTTTAATATTAGTGATGCATTGTATTTTATAATAGGTGTACAATTAATTAATTAATTTTGTATATTAATTATTATCCAAAATTCATAGTTGCACTCTTAAGGAAATCCTTGCGTGTAGTCATTTTTGTTCTGACTGACCCTCTCATTTTAAAGTTCGTTCAAACTTCAATGACGGTGCCATTGCGAATGAAATAATACCGAATGGATAATAATTAATGCTGTTATTAAATAATTATATAATATACTTAATTGCCCCTTTAATATGACTCATTATCAGAAGTCGTCGGTAAAAAATTGTCATCTTCATCGTAAGCGCTCTCCCACGTAATAAATCGACATCGTTAGCGGGATGATGGATGCTTAACCCAATTTGTGATTACCAACAACTAGGACTATCAGGTATATAATTACCGGCATTTGCAGCACGTTGCGAACGCAAATTAACTGTTTCGTTTATAAACTCAATGAGATGCCTACGCCAGCGATTAGCTGAGGCCGGGTCCCATCCAAATTCTCATACTCCTTCCTGCACAAAAATTTACACAAAAAATATCTATTTAAACACTAAAAAATATTTTTAGTGTTTGAATATTTTGTATACTCATTTTTGTGCAGGAACCTAGGTAATTACTATTTTAAGCTGAAAAACAACTCAAACATGTTAAATATTTTCGTATGAGAAAATGATTTCGGTATTACGTCATACATGACGTTTTTTCATTTCGATGGCACCCGGCCTCTTAAATGCAAATATTGCACCAGTGATTTGAGTATGCCATTGTGAGAGATTTTAATTGAGATGTTATTGTAAGTAGGTTTGTGAATTAAATTATACACACTCGCATCGACTAGATACGGAATTAACAACTATCTCTTTGATCACCAGATGCTTCTTAATAACACAATACTTTGTTTTTCTGAAAATTTTGCTGAGAATTAGGACACAGACCATTAATTTTGTCCTTCATGAGAAGAATCAATTAACAGTTTTTGTTAATCAACCCAATGCCTCGCCTACGCTAACGATTATCTCAATGTAATTGCAACAGCGATTAGAGTCTGTGAAACCAAGTTGAACGAGCATGTGCCCATCATACATGCTGCATGCACCACAGCAGCTCCTGTGAACCTGGATCGACAGCGGTAACCGAACACGAAAGCCTTTTTTTTACATTCTCAGAAAGCTTTATGGAAGAGCTAAAACTGATTTAGGAAACAAAATGACTGGATCAGAAGAAAAGTCGGAGTATAAGAAAATCGTCTACAATATAAGAACCACTGTCTATTTTGTTTACATTTGCACTATATCCAATTTTCTGCTAAACGACCATTTTCCTGTATGCTCAAGCATGTTTCTAAGTCACCGTGATCGCAAATGGTAAAAAAATGTTGGCTTAGCGACACCAAGTCACGGCACCTGTTGTGCTATGTACACGCTTTCTATAGGTCATCTGGCAGGTATTGCGTATATATATTGTCAAGTTTTGTCCCCGTGTGCGCGATTTACTGCGACTTCCGTTATCTGCTATTTACAAGAAGTTGCTATTTACAATTCGGTAGGGTTCATCCAAAAAGTATGTCACACCTAAAAGAGGGACGTCGACGATGTATGACATGACGTGACAAGGACAACCCAAGTTTTGACATCACATTTTGAATTTTGAAAAATTTTTAATTTAAGATAATAAAATTTCAAATTTGTGACGGCAGAAGGGAGCGGGGGTCTTCTCACAAATGTGACAAGGGTGAAGGGGGTTTGTCAAACGATTTTCATGATTTGTAGACCTCTACAAATCATGAAAATCGTTTGACGTACTTCATGGATGGTCTCATAGAAACCGGTAATGTCTCGCATAGACGCTGACCTGAATTAAAATCGGGCGTCTATTCGAATGGACAGCGATTTCTCAATCTATGCACTACGCCGTGAATTTCTGCATCACTTTGGATAACGTGTTCTGATGTTTCTGCTCGAATAGTTGAAACTGATCTCATAACCAATTAGTTACGAGGCACGGGCGGGTAAAGATAGTAAACGGTAGCATGTAACCGCAAGTGCGGTTTCTTACGTACACACGCTTACTCTGGAAATACCTTTGAGGCGTAACATATAAATTTAGCCATAATTCTGTAACAATCATTAGTGTCTGAGCCATTATGTACCTACATGATACATCTAAAATCAATGTTGTGTCACAGAACAATATATAATTAGTACCTTACGGTACTTGTATTAACATTCAAATGGTTTACTCCGAAACACTTAATTACAATTATTAGTAAATCCTTAAAACAGCGCCGTTAAATCGCACGTATGTAAATTTTCGTGGAAATTCATATTTTGATAATGTCGTTGCGGTCATTTCCTTGAGTGAGACTGAAGTTGCGTGTTAAGATTTTTCAGAGACCTTTTTCACCCGGATTAATTTTCCTCAGGCAATGTCAATGTTTACATGGACGATGCAGTATCAATAGTGAATACAAATGTATGCAATTATAACACTCGGTCGCCCATTGTACTGGGACATGATGGTTCATAATTACAGGCCAAATCGTACGATTACGTTCGAGTCAATTTGAGATTGTTTCCGATGACAATTCTGGGAACTGCCTGACGTGGGAGAGCTACATATGGCCCTTGTAACCGCAGAGGGGACAGATAGGACAAACATGTTGACATTTGATACTAAACTTCATAATCGAAGTCGCCCTCTTAAAAATCTATGATTTTATAGAATGCCTGTATTCGCTATGCAGTAGTGTAGAATAATAAACTAGTAAAATGTAACCAATATTAATATTTACAATTCTAAAGTAACATTTTCTAAGAACTAATAATTATGTTTTTAAATAACTATTGTAGGTAGCTATTTGAAATAATTAGCTCCCTCTCAAATATTAATTTTATTGTATTTTTTGTATTTAAAATTATTGTTATTATAAAGGCAACAGAAATACAAAAAATGTATGTGAAAATTTCAGAAGTCTAGCTATAACGGTTGAGATACAGCCGGAAGACAGACAAAAAGATAGACAGACACATAGGTCACAGACAGACAGAGAGACAGACGGACATAGAAGTCTTAGTAATAGGGTTCCGTTATTACCCTTTGAGTACGGAAACCTAAAAATGTAAATTGTCTGTACACAATATGATCCCTATAAAAATATTTAACCTGCTTTTTTTAAGTAAGTATTAAAAATTTCAACCGTCTTGCTTTCAACATTATACAACGAAACTCAGTAATAGGGTTTCGTACTATTGAAACACGGACTAAAACAATGAGTAATAAGACAAAACATGCCGCGAACGACCAAAAAACAAAACGTTACTCAACCGGTGCAAGACTGACGATGTCATCGATAAAGATGACTCTCATAACGAATGCAAGACATGGCATCGTCTTTCCGACTCGCTGTCGTGCACGGATTATTTATAATTACAATTTACAATCATCGGAAGAGTAAAGGGGTTTCACATATTATAGACACAACAGTAGAGCTTGTCTAACTTGAAATGACGCGCCCCTCCCTCGTATTCACAGTACAAAAATGTTTCATTTATATCAACTTTGAAGTGGTGGGGCGCGTCATTTCTAATTAGACAAGCTCTAACATTTTAATTAAAATTTTTAAAATGCATTATTAACTAGATATTAACAGAAAAATTGATTCATGGTCAGATGACAGACCTAAGTAATTTGGGTTAGGTCAAGACTCAAGCATAACATTGATTTGATATAAGTTATAAACCGACCAAAATGAATGAAAATTGAAAATCAATTTATCTGATGGTGCTATAGAAGACATTTATTCATCCATACATCCATAGTCCATACAAGTATGTACTTACAAATATTATAAAACTAGCTGTTGCCCGCGACTTCGTCCGCGTGGACTTCAGTTTATAGCGCGCGATGTCAACAAAATTGGTGTCAAAAGCTTTTATAAAAAACCCTTGTACCCCTTAAATCAAAACACCCAAAAACAGCTGTGCAGTGTGCACATAACTTAATTCATTTTTTTAAATTAAACTTTATTTATGCCAAATTTTAAAGTATATTTAGCCCCCCAATTACACAACTTTTGCCATAAACTATTTATCATTGATAGGCTTAAGGTTTACGTCACTGCATAGATAAAGTACTGAGTTATTTAATAATGTAAAAGAGTACAAAATAACAATAGGAAATTAGAAAACCCACTATAAGATGATACCACCTCTCTCCTCTTTCTATAAAAGACGTTTGTGTAAGCAATAGCGCGATGTAGGAGACGCACAGCGCCATCTATTATGAATTTTTGGAACTAACTTAATTTGAACATATTTACACATTTTCACCCCCTTACAACCCCTTTGTCCAGTTAAAAAGTAGCCTATGTCCTTTCTCAGACTTTAGAATATCTGTGTACAAAATTTCATTACAATCGGTTCTGTCTGTCTGCCTGTCTGTCTGTCTCGCTTTCAAGCCAAAACTACAGAAGTTTTGGCGTGAAAGCGAGACAGACAGACAGACAGAGATACTTTCGCATTTATAATATTAGTATAGATAAATGGGAAAGTGTGTCTTTCTGTCCGTCTGTTGACTGTTACCTCTTCACGCCCAAACAGCTGTTCGGTTCAAAGCGATTTTGCTGAAATTTGGTATAAAGATAAGTACCTACTTTAAGTCCAAGGAAAGGACATAGGATAGGTACTTTTTATCCCGGAAAAAAGTACGGTTCCCGCGCGATATTCGAATTTTGGCGCAAAGGAGTTTAACGTTGCTCGTGGCGGCCGAAAAGGAAGATCTTCCGACCAAGCGAGATAACATGCTCGGTCAGGCCGAAGCCCACTGACGTCATTTCAGACGTTGTATATATCTTGCCGTTCTCCGAAACTTCGATAGCGCAATGTAGGATTGTTAGGCGAATTGTGGGTACCGCCACATCACTCCCCCCCGAAGACCGGTGGTATTCTTCAATGCGCTTGTGTTGTCAGGTGTGGGCCGAAGCTACGCGTGCCATGACCAGGAGAGGTTCCCGTGCTCTGCTTGTGGACCGGTCGTTGTAGCCTATGGCTGCCCCGTTCAAGCCGGACACGGGTTCGACCGGCGCGGACGTACAACGCGGCTTATGGTCGAGGCGACCCGATTGTGCTTGATGTCTGCTGACGTGGTGCGGAGGGGCGGGGAGTGTTGATGATGACTGATGTCCAGAAGGATGCGTGTTCTTGTCGGTGGTCACCAATTTAACGTTGCTCGTGGCGGCCGAAAAGGAAGATCTTCCGACCGAGCGAGATATATTTCAGACGTTGTATATATCTTGCCGTTCTCCGAAACTTCGATAGCGCGATGTAGGATTGTTAGGCGAATTGTGGGTACCGCCACAGGAGTAATTATTGCGGGCGACATAAGATTATAGTACCTAAGTATATTTCGGTCGGGCTATGTCAAAGTTAGTCGTGAGTTGATCAGGACAAGCCTCTGTACATTATGTGATTTGTGCACAAGATGTGATTTGTGAATGAAGCCCTTTTAAATACATAGTTTGTAAAATATTTTGTGCGGTAAATGTCGTTTAATATTTTATCTTTTGTGCATCTGAAGCTCTCAACTTTGATTAACGTGACAAAGCGTAATTTATTTTAAAATATTTAATAAAATTAACAATCATTGTTTCTTTGTTATTGTTAAAATTTTACTTCAATAATTGTCATTGGCAGGATATTTAATTAATTTGGAAATTGGAATTACAAAGTGTTTTAATTATAAATTATTGCAGAAAAATTTATATTTGCACGTTCCATTCAAGTGAAATGTTCAAAAAGTTAAATCTGGGGACACGGCAGTGTCCCCGCCGAGACGAGCCAAGCGAAGCGCAAGGGCACTTGCAGTTTTTTATCCTAATTTGTTAATTATTCTATACAGTTGTAACTCTGAAACTGCTGCCACATCGTGACAATGAAGTGGTATCAGATAAGTTATTCAAAATGCATAAAAGTCGACCTCTTTGTGTGTTAAAAAACAACAACCCTCGAAGCCGAATGTCATAAGAATAGAAAATGTAAATTATGGGAGTGAATGGGAAGGGGCGGAACCGGCGAGATAGTCAACATAATACGTACGTGGTACGGCGCGCGGGTGGTCCCCGAATTGTAGAGATCCGTTCACCAATAACCGAAATTTCTAAGTCAACGTAGGCACTTAAAACGAGATAAATAAAAAAATTCCCTGCTGTTCCTAAATATGTAGTTAGGAGATTTAACTTAAACATGGGTCCGTGGGGGCCTGACGCAAAAGCCCTCTATAAAGATGTGTCCAAAAGACTGGTCGCCAAATCAAATGACCCCAGGGCTGGCGCTTACCTCGGCCAACGTAAGTTTGGCCATTCAGCGAGGTAATGCCGCCAGCCTAATTGGTACTTTGCCCGCAGCCTCCGATTTAGATTTAATTTTTTACTTATAAATAGTTTTTATATATTAATTATTTATAGATGTTGTATTTTCTTATAGTTGTAAAATAAATGCATTTTATCTTGTTCAAACATAATATTGTTAAATGGAAATTATACTCACTTAAACATCTCTTTTAAAATATTTTTGCGGCTTAAAATAAGGTGCTGGAGCTGCTTAAAGATCGGGACTCAATTTTGGTATCTATGTCGCAGCCAACTGGTTTAAATAGCCGTTCAATCAAACAGCTAGCCCTTTGACTGAACAACGTCATTCAATCACGTCTAGCTTTTTAATTGAATATTTCAGTCGTTCAAAACGTTCAACACTACAACTGATTCAAAAGTAGCCGTTTGATTGAATTAGTTCAGCGTTTACCACCGCGGCGCTAGGTGCATTTTGTTTACAATATTGCGTCAAGTTCTAGCCGGTATTTTGTGATTGTATTAAGATATTTTTCGTAAATATACGTTACAACTTACAAGTACCAGAAATTATGGGAGCACATACGAGTGAATCAAAATTTAAACTAATATTCGAGGAGAAATTACGGGATTATGAAATGCACCACCAATGTATTTATTGCAATTTTGTTCAAAATGAGTTAGAATACAATAATTCATTCTACTTGTTATCATTACATCTGTGTAATAATAACACTAAACTAATGGCCACCTCAGTTAATTTGCCAAAAACCAGTTAGCTAAGCGTCGTCTAGCTGTAGTGTTGAACGTTGCAGTCAACAAGTCGGCTAAACGACGCGCGTAAGTATAGCCGTGTGATTGAATGGCGTTGTTCAGTCAAAGGGCTAGCTGTTTGATTGAACGGCTTTTCTGTTAACATATTATTACTATTATTCATTTCGTACTACTTCGTTTTATCGTTTGAATATCACGAAAATACAGAACCACATTTTTAAGCGGCTTTTTGTTTGCCCACTCTGTGTCGTGAGGTGTGACTCTTTGACTCTTTATTGGCTATCGAACTCAACAAAAACGTCAATGGACAGTCGACACGACCGGGGTGTATTTTTAAACCACTTAACAGTGTTTGGTTATACAATACGATATCACAAATCAATATTTTTCTTGAACCCTCGAATCAAAAGTGATAAGACACGTCGTTTGAATCCTAAGCAAACTTTACTTGAATTACTCTAACTTACCAAAGTTCCATTTGATACGTCCTTGCGAATTATTATTTCTAGCATTTTAATTTTATTTTATTCCTGATTAATATCTACACAACCCGCACAATTAACTTTTATGATTTTCGCCTAAACTATTCAGTCTATTTTTATGAAATTCGGTAAGGAGATACCTTGAGTCTCGGGAAAGGAGAAGGGATACTTTTTGTCTCGGAAAATGTACGGTTCCAACTTCCAGCACAGTAAACTTTTATAATTTTAGCTTAAACTATTTAATCCATTTTGATGAAATTTGGAATGAAGATACTAATTTTAATATATTGTTTTCTTAATTATACCAATTCGAATTAAATAATCATTGTTAAGACAGGACAACATCTGTCGGGTCAGCTAGCTCATAATAAAAGTTTCTTTAAATATAATATTATGACCTTTCCCACTTTTGTACAAGCTTAATACGAACGTAATATTTTAAATTATATTATATATTATATTATATAAGTATATTATATATTATAAATTATATTATATATTATATATAATATTTTAAATTATATTTTTAAATTATATAATATACAGTACAGGTTCAACAAAGTAATTTTTGTTACTTGTTTGAATAAACAAATAACAAAATCGGAATGCTCTTTAACCTATATTATGAAGTAAAAAGGTTTTCTAAGACATGCATTTAGCTATTCAATTCTTCACGAAGATTTAGCTTCAAAACTATCGAGGTTCAAGATGTTTTGATCACGATAAAAATCTTCTTAGAATATTTACTCTCATAATATTGTTACTGCAATTTCTGAGACGGTTCATTCATTGAATCGTAAACAATCTTGCGGAATTCACATGTTTCTGTCAGCTATCAAAACAAGTCTGTTGTAAGTCATTAGGCGTAACATCCTTATCTTAAAACAGAACAAATGTTTCCGTTCAGTCCCCGCTACTGAACACTGTTATGGTTGTACTTATATGTATTGTATCATCCATTTTATCGCTACCTAGTAATTTTTTACCCCGGACAAACTCACAACGGTTCATTAGTTAAATTTATAGTACTTAACGATTATTAATTATTGGATCCTTATTTCTACTTGATTTCATAATAAACTTACAATCGTTGTGTCAGCTTCGCGAATTCCTAGAGACTACAAATTTTGAATGTACCTAATAATTAACGAAATTTATGACGACAGTAGGAAAATATTATAAAATACCAAACAGCCTAATGGTGACTAAAAGTATGTACGTTTACGTTTTTAAAATTTAATTCGTTTGAATTTTTAATTTATCGAGTTTGTTCAATAATTTATGTTTACGAATGAAGTAACGCTTTGTTTCAAAATTTAATAAACATCAAAATAACCCTAACGGCGCCAGCCGTTTTTCTGTACGTAAAAACACCGGCAAAATGTTATTCAATATTTACAGACGCCTACTTACATTAAATAATTTTACCTCAAGTTGTAAACGGCAAAGTGGAATAATGTCAGCGAGATGCATTAAACCTGCATACTGCATCTATATTCTGCAGTTGCGCCAAAATACGATCGTAACGCTAGTAATGTTGTGTTGCGGTAAACGATTAAATCCCAATCAAACTTTAAATTAAATACGTAGTTGACGACTTCAAAAATACACTGATGTTCAGTGATCTAAACTCAGTATTTTTTTTAATTTTGTATTAGCTGAAAGTGTAACACAAAACATAACCTCAACAGGAAAATTGTTAGTATTCGGGAGTCGCAACTTACGTTGATCGAAGAAGCAGCGATCCAGACCATTCATAACGTACGTAACCTCATAGTGCACAACACACACAATTTTTTATTCGTCACGTTCACAATCACAGAGGGTCGTCGCACTGAAAACAAATCACTCCAATGTTCAAACTCGATCACTAGACAACGTCAGAGCGGTTGCAGATGCGCCGACGGGAGGATTTGGTACGTCCTGCCGTGTCGAAGGTCGGCGCGCGACTGAATGCGCGCGGCGTTTAAATTCAAAATGGTAGGGAGGGGGGCAAGAAGGGATGCGTGCGTTCGGAATCCGCTTCCCACGTGCTCCGTTCTGTCCCTTTCTTGCGGGACGGGTTAGCTTTTTAAAAGCTCGTCGCATCGATACGCCTGGGGCGCTGTTTCTCGGTAACCTTGTTGTGCGTACTGCAGCTAATATTAAGCACGCGCATAACACTTGCCGCGCGTTTGTTGTTGTTATGCTTTTTATTGCACTTCATTGCACGTATAGATTTCTGCGTGTTTCGCATGTATCCGGCGGAGGACGTGCGCTGGAATTCTATATGAAGATTAGTCATAAGGCGTCTTGAACTTTACTGCCTTTTTATTACTCCTTTAATGCCGATTTATTTGTGCTTTACTATCCCAATTCCCAACCACTTGATTTTATTTCATTTATTTGAACTGTTTTTTTTTTGGAATCTGTAACTTGTTTTATTGAAATTTGCACAGTATCTGTAATGAGTAATTAAGTACTTATTATAAAAAAAAATTGATGAGCAAATTAGCTATCAAGAACTATGGAATATAAAGATAAAATTACCATTGAGCTCATTATTTTGTAACTTACATTGATTCTAAGCATGTACTTTGACACAGAAACTTGTAAATAAGCTATTAACCATGCACCCATGATCTAAAAATGTTCACTTAGCGATAAGGGCCCCAGTCGGAATAGATGCACATTAGGGAGTGATTAACTTTAGACTACACACGTAGGCCGGGACAGGGCTGTCAGCAAAACCCTTTTATTAATTATTTATTACCCTTTACGTACTATTTCACGAATGAACGGTTTTTCAATGAAAGTTGTATTAATATAACGGCAATAATATTTTATTTCCTTCCAACTTCTAAGTCATATCGGTGGTATTTAATGCATATTTTAAATTTTTATTTTAACCCTTAATTAGGCGCGCCTAAAAAGTTGCAGAAGTGGTCGCGTGGGGTGTTTAGCACCCCAATCAATAAATTGAAATAAAATACAAAATACGTGCAAAATCAGACTTTTATTGATAGGAACATATGAATTACTTACTAATCAACTTTTACACTTATTTCTAGAACAATCAAATACATTTTTTAAACTTAAAAATAACTTTATATAAGTACTAGTTTTCTTCATTACAATTTTGGCAGACTACAATCATATGATCATTGCACACATGCTTATGGCATTTATAACAACCAGTCTTTGTTTTTCTATCCTTTGTTCTTGGACAAATATAACACCTTTTGTATGACTGTGATCTTCCAGCTTCAGAAAAAGATTCTTGCTCCTCAATTTGATGACGCCTTTTTAGTCGTTTTTGCACCAGTCGTGGTAATGTGGGTATGCCTGCTCTTGAAATTTGATGAGGTTTAACTAAATCGACAGCCAATCGCTTCAAAAATACTCTTCGGAGTATATTCGAGTCAATTTTAGATTTGTAAATTACATATGAATTGATACCTGTGATATTGAAAAGATGAAAAAATATCACCATTGGCCATCTTTTGGTTCGTCTTCCTACATTATATATAACTTTACAGTCACGTTCTCTCTGGTATTTATTTTGAATAGACATTATTTATTATATTCGTTCGAATGAGTCAGGATAAGATCTATAGCTTCTCTTTCGATAGTGAATCTTTCAGATTCACTATCGAAAGGCTCTTCTAACTCCAACAACTCTTCTATCTCCACGGAATTCAAAAAACGTGACATTTTACCTAAAACAAAAATAATAAAATATAAGTAACCTCAAAATAAAGCTAAATATTTTTTGTTCACTACTACTACCGTAAACTAAACATAACCTCAAAAATAAAGTTCTTAAAACATTGAACTTTGAGAAACGTCACATTTTTCAAAATTCAATGCTTTAAAAACTGCAATACAAAAGAATAACCTTGTAAATGTTATAAAATAACATTTTCAATTTTTAAAATTCATTAAATTGTCAAAATATAATGATTAAAAAATAAATAATAAAATTAACTTACCGGCAATTTGGACTACGCTTACGGTCACCTGGGGTGTCGAGCACCCCAAACGCGCTCTCCAACCTCAACCGTCTACCACCGAGCGCCGCTCGCAACTGAATCCTGCACGTTACGCTTATTTACGAAGCTACCTAAAAAACCAGCGCGGTAAATTCAAATTTCAAAATGTTGTGGGTATGCAAACCTGCTTTGGGGTGTGTGACACCCCACGCGACCAATTAAGGGTTAATATTAATACTTACTCATGTGTTGTTCTTTCACATTGTTTATTCCGCTTTGGTGACATTCAACCTACGAATAATAAAAACTAAGGAAGAGTACCTGTATCAAAAAATTTGTCCACGAGTCTACAGAATGTGAGCCGAAAACATGCTGCATACTTTATGCATGAATTCGGTACACAATTTTGTATAAAATATATACAAGTGACAATAATTAATGTCAACGGCTTTATTTCGTGTTAGTGACGTTAGTGTTTCGTTGCTTTTGCCGTATTTTAGTTTTTTTTTTGTTATTAAATAAGGGGGCAAACGAGCAAACTGGTCATCTGATGGTAAGCAACTGCCGTCGCCCATGGACACTCGCAACATCAGAAAAGCTGCAGGCGCGTTGCTTATTAAAAAATAAGGAATACGCTCTCTTCTTGAAGGTTTGCAGGTCGTATAGGTTCGGAAATACAGCTGGTGACAGTTCGTTCCAGAGTTTTACAGCGCGCGGCAGAAAGTTACGCAAAAAACGTACGGTGGAAGACTGTGTGCGAAAAAGAACCAAATTCAAAACGGATGAAGTATGGGAGTTACGTTTCCTTAGTTTTTATTATTCGTAGCATTCAACCAAAATTAAAACGATGTATGTAAGTACATTTATACTTTTTTTTAACTTCTTGCGTCGATAAAGATAAGAAGATAAAATTGTTTGCGTATCCCTTCGGCATTGTTACGCAAGTCGCAACCCTAAAGAAAGCACGGGACAAAAGACAGCGAGCGAGACAAAAAACTAATGCGTTTCCCGAAACATCTTATCTGTCTGTCAGTCACCGGATAGTTTTAGACTTAATTTACCGAATGCCAAACATAGAGTGACTCACTGATATGATTTATGACTTATGAGGCGAAAACTGCTATCGACAGTAACATGAAATGCCCTGACGCCGCGTGAGGCGTGATAAACTTTAACTAGATTATGGTTAACACAATTTTTTAAGGGGGCGTTGGCCCACCACTCATTCCCACCATTGTATCTCCTGTGCCACCAGGATCGACAGTGGTATCCCGCCGGGATACCACTGTCGATCCTGGTGGCACAAGTAGAGCAGTAAACACAAATAAATGTCCCCGACAAACCATGTTTGAAACCTACAATTGGATATTAGAGATAACTTTATAAGTTAAATGCAATATGGCAACAAATTAGATACCACATGTCGCAACCAAAGAGCATTAGGTTGTCAAAGTTAAATGAATCTCAATTTACAACTGACCCCATATAAAACGGCAGGTCGTCTATTTATAATATGAAAGCCTATATTTCATACACGACCCGGAGAAAATAGACGTCTATTTGTGGTATGTTCTCCCTCACATTATATTAGTATACTCGCTCACATACTTATATCAGTAACATTAAGTAAAAGACCCGGAAGAAAATATAGACTATTTATACTAAAAATAGAAAAAAAGTTTATTTATTTACATCGAAAGCACTCCGAAACTACTAGGCCGATTTTAATAAAATTTGGCACATACGCAGACTACGATCCACGAGGACTAGGTAATCTCGGGAAAATGTTAGCGGGAGATACTAATTTTCGCAGGCCTAGGCAGAATCACACGCAACTTCTAGTAATAATATAACCTAATTTTGAATTCCAATAATAGTTAGTGTAAAAATTGACGCACTCAATAATAACTTTGGTGAGTTATGTCATTGTAAAGTGTATAATTTACTCTGAATAAAATTATTATCAAAATGTAACACATGAATTTTTAAGCATCGATACTAAGGCACGGACTACTAGCGATGCGATGCGGCATCAATTTTAAGTTATTTTCCGATTTATTATGCAAGTCTGTAACGCAAACAAAACTCATTGAAAATTGGTTTCATTTGCACATCTTTATTCTTACTCGCGTGCTCGAGTATAGGGTTAATATAATCAGCGTTTATCCGAGTTTGTATTAAACGGGTCTAACGTATTCCCTGTATCTATTAAAGGAGTCTAATGTATTGAAGCAGCCATTAGGCATTCCTCGCCGAGTGTTAAGAACATTACAAAGCAGTAATCTAATAAATAAACAGTGGGGACGTTCCCAGCGTTAAGGGGTTGAGTCTTATGTTAGTGGGTTTAATTTCGAGGCGAGTGCGTTTCGAGTGTACCTTCTGCATATTTAAGTCCAGCCTTAGTTTATACGAAATGCTATTGCCGTTCAAGGCGAAAATTATTGAGCGCAATTTCCTTCCCACACAGCTACACTGCAGTTTTAGTTATAAATTCGCTAGATGTTCCCTTCAATTTAAAAATTGCAAAAGAGAAGGGAACGCTCTCCTAAAAGGCCGGCCTAGCTCACCTGCACCTCTTCTAATGTTACGAGTGAGTATTTAGCAGTGGCTAGGGTCCATAATGTCTTTGTAATAAAAGATTCTCGTTAAATGTCTCTATAAATTAATCGAGGTAACGTTATTCGTGGATATCAGAGATCTTAAGTTACATGGAAAGTCGAGCTTCAGGCGATATCTTCTAAATAATTAATAGCAACCAATCCTGGATCTAGTAACTGAGTGATAGCTTGAGCCGAAACAAGCATTACATCTTCCCTGGATACCTGACAGTATTATAATATGTCTATTGTGGCACTATTGACACGTCTATAGATATCTCTGTGAATTCCTATTGTCTACATAATATTACGCATGATTTCCTTAATGTACTTAAATATACAAGGTGTAACAAAAATGAGCGATAATACTTTAGGGTGTGTATGGGTCCCTTACATAGAGTTCGCTAGCAGCGCTGAAATAGTAACTTTTTTTCCACCTTCGTATGGAAACATTCAAGACGCGGGCGCTTGCTCATTGCAAATCACAAAATGAATTTTGCTCTTTAAGGCCGTCCCCCGAGCCAACGACCTTGGCCACACATTTGCCACGTTGCCGAGATCGCACCAAAACCCTATTTTTTTACTTTAAATCTTAGTTCAAAATTGACCTAAAAAAATGTATAGGTACGGGGTTCAATATATTGTAGTTTATGATATTGTCGATCTATTGGCGTGTATTTCAAATAAAAGTAATTAGTAAATACTAAGGAGATGCTGAATGTACGCTTGAATTTTAATAAATTGGCTTTACTTTGGAAGCTGATATCATGAGTAGAATAAACAAAAATAGAAAATTTAAAACGTGGAAAGGAATGTTGAGATACTGAAGATAGTTGCTGTATTTTTATTATAACTCTATAGCTTTCAAATTATGAGTTTATAAGGCTCTAACTACGGTAAATTACGGATTCTCCGTAGGGAATGCCCTTAAGCGATGGTACTTTCACAGTGAACTCTATATGTATGAGGAACACATACACACCCTAAACTCTAAAGTATTATCACTCATTTTCGTTACACCTTGTATATTACTATATTTAATAATAATATTATGCTTGTAGGTTTCATCCTATTACCAACAAATTTTCACGAGCTTAAATAATAATAGCAAAATATTTAACCTACATAATTATTTTAAGTTAGTAAGTAGCTCATAGATTTAAATTATGAGAAATCGTTAAGTATTTTATCTACGACTGTGGGGTCACTGTAATCTATTGATAGAATAGACATACTTCGAGATGCTATCACAATTTGTAAGGTAATCTACCGGAACCACCAGTACAATGGTTGAGAAACAAAAACTGACGACCTTAGACCTCTGCTCATATAACGGCTGCATTTGTTTGATTGTCAATTTACTCTTTGAGTCGCACTTGGAGAGTTTATGAGGGTCAAAATCAGAGAAATTGATTCATAGGCAGAGGACGGACCCACGTAATTTGGTCGGGCTATGAAATGTTAATATTTTTGATATCGTACCCGTAGTTGCCACTTGCCAAATAATGTTAGAGATAAACTACGATAACATGGCGCGCCCCTCTAAATTACTGTTTCAATGTGTGTAGTCACATACTTATGAAAGAGTTTGTATGTAATAACTACCTAATTAGTATTCAACCATTCAACCAGTACTCGTAATATTTCACTTAATGTCACTTATTACCAAGATTTGTTGGTCAACTAATCATAACTAGCCGACCGCGCAAGACAACGCACATCAAACGTTTTGAATTTTGGAGAGGCGCGCCATGTTATTGTAGTTTATCTCTAGTTGGATGACAACAACAGGAACAGGACTCTAAAATAACATTTTACAATATGGCGGCGTCAGTCCAAAATAGCCTTGTAGGTCGGATAATTGCTATAGGTCTACCAGAATCTTATGGCAAATTTTGACGGCAGATTTTCAAAAAATATCCTTGGTCATTGAATAAATTTATATGTTTGCATGTTTCACACACAAGATCAGCCGCTATAAGGTAAAAAATGGTTCAAAAAGTTTTATTCCAATTACCCCGGTATTGCTAGAGTCAATTTACTTTCTCAATTTTTGCCATCAGCCTGCCTAGCATACGCCAACGAGATATCTCACTCTACATGTTTCTCGATGTTTGATAGTTTGTATCTTCATCTCTATTGACCCTAGCATGACAAACATTTTTTCTCGCGTAGATCTATCATCGAATAACACATTTTATAGAGTTTTGTCGAGATAATGTCGAGATTTTGACATTATGAGGCGAGTAGTTTTTAATTATCTCGTGAGTGAGATATTTCGTTGGCGTATGCTAGGCAGGCAGATTCTGGTAGACCTATACAATTCCGGTCACACGAGCACAGCCCTGCGCATCGGCACTAACTCGACTATAACTTAATTCGGAGCTCGCTCCGGGGGATTCCCCTGCGAGTGTGACGCGTCACAGTGACGGCTCCAGTTTAATCGTATTAGAAGAATACAGCTATAGCTCACCGGTCATAGAAGCATGATATAAATAGTAGACAATAAACAATACCATTAGAAATTCAAGTCTGGTCGCTGGCGAACGTCAGAGTGATTTTCGCTAGCTATTGAGATGAGGGAGGACTACTCCCGTAAGGCCTAAGTGGGCCGCGATAACAATTGAAAGGCTATTGTGTCTCGTTTTTCCACGATCGAAGGATTAGATGTGACGCTACTGTTATTGGCCGATGATGATGAAAATCTGTACAGAATATGGATGATGACATGGTCAAAGATAAGCGAATTTTGTGAATAAAAAAAGAAATCACGGTAAAAAATAAGTGTTCCCAAAATTTCAGCTCAATAGCATTTGTATTTTTTTTGTTATGCGCCTTCAAACACAGAATACATAATAGTACCTTACGGTACAGAAGTCTCACTCCCGAGTTTAGGTATGATAAACGCAAGTTTTCGGTCACCGGACTAGCCTCAATAGGCTGGCACTCGCTCGACTTGTCGCATACGCAGCGCAAACATCCGCGAAACAAAAGTATTAGTACCCGGCCGCCACGCCGCCGCGCCACTCGCTTGACAGCCCTGGTAGACTGAAACGAGACGGCAGACGGTTATTGTACTATGAACGCTAAGCGCTCTGCAAAAGGTTGTTGCTGCAAAGGAAATTAGGTTGTTTTCCAGAATAGTAGGTAAATATCTCGGCGATTTCGCACCGTTTGTATGGAAGTGAGACAGGCCTGCTTCAAAGTTGGATATTCAAACAAAACAACAAAACAACAACAAACGACCAAAACGAACAAAAAAACGAACAAAAGTTGCTTTTAATTGCATGAGTTATCATTCGATAACTCATGCAATTAAAAGCAACTTTTGTTATGAAACCACTTTCATAAACGCAATATTTAATATACCTATCGAACAAAGTTCTCTCCTGATCCATACAAACTACGAAAGAGTGACGTCAGTCTTTCGTAGCACTTTGTATGGAGCGTTTCTGGCAGGTATATTTTATGAGATGTTTGAATTATCATATCTTGAAGAATTTTTAAGCTATCAGAGTCATTCTTTCAGCGATGTTTCTATTTTTTAAGGGTCTTTCAATTACCACAAAGAAAAAAAATTAGTCATCAAGCCTATTGAGGGATACTCCATCAGGCAGATTGCCATAAAACAGCAAACTCCGATTTTTCGCTACCCTTTACAATAAAATAAAAACATGGCATTCTGGCATCAAGCTAAATTTTAACCTATGTAAGTTACCCGCAGGCCTAAAAATATAAAAAAAATATTTAATACGCTTAGCGGATACGCTCAGGGCGGTCCAGAATTTTATAACGTGCAATACAATCACAGTTGTGTCAAGCTCACGTCGAAAATATAATAAAATCCAGCAAGAAAATAAAATTTAGCGCTACTCCTTTTTCGAGCAGATTTTGCATGTGACATCCGCTCCACACGCGTGAATGACGCAAATAGAAATTTTGTTAAAATTGCAGTTATACTATTTTCAAACCTTTTAAAAGGTAACGATACCGTTATTGGTTGATGATGATGAAATAAGATTTTTAAATTTTTAACAAAACAATTTTAAATTTGCATGCGTCCGTCCGATAGCGCGGTTTGGCGGTTATACTGCGAGAATGAGATTATAGGCCAATGTATGTTATATGCTGCGTTTCTATGCTTGCCAAGGTTTGACCAGCGTCCACAAGGATATCTGGCTTGGCTTGCGTGAGCTTGTGGACGCTTGTATCCGATCCGGTGTAGTGTCGGTTTTTGGACACAGATCAAAGGGCGCTTGGGGCAAGCGCTTGCGACGCGTTCACACGTTGGCGCGCGCTTAGTAGCCGCTGTGATCTCGCGGTTATCGCGTATATATCCAGCCTAAGGGTCAATTCAGACCGCAACGTGACGAGGCGAGGCGAGTTGCGGCGTGGCATAAATTGTATGGATTTGACAGATTTCAATTGCGTAAGACGTCTTGCGAATCAGTCAAATCCATACTAATTTAGAAATGCATTGACGCGTCGCGCCGCGTATAAATCTAGCCTAAGTGAAATGTCGAACAGATTTGCGACACGAAAGAATTCGTCTTTTATGATGTCTCAAAACCGAAAAGCAGTAATGATAATTTATATTTTCTACATAACTATGAATTTTCTAGGGTTATAGTGTTTCAGTCAAGTCATTGGTGGCAGTATGCATGATGCAACTAGATTCCTCGATTAGAAAGACCATACAACGTTATTTAGTGCAAAGCCTAAGATCAATGGGCAAAAGAAAATGGCAAAAGAAATCTGTGAAATAAATTTTATATGTTTAATAGGCTGCTTTAAAGTCAGTTTTTGCTTAGGTAGTACAAAAACCATTCTAACTTCACGTGACTTCTCGTGAGCACAGAGCAGCTCGTGTAAATATATTATACTGTTGCATATTTTATTAGAACATAAGGTCAAAATGGGTCAACCTTGGCACATTAATAACAATTTGACTGACACAATGACAGCTCCTCTATGATTCACCACTGGTTCTTAAATATTTGTTGCTACTCGCTATGTTGCACAGTTTAACGGGTTATAAAGTAATAATATTGTCTTCAGTATCTCCTTATTTATAGCACAAATCACTATCTGCTCTTGTAAATATTTTTACAATTTTTTTATAAAATAAGGGGGCAAACGAGCAAACGGGTCACCTGATGAAAAGCAACTACAGTCGCCCATGGAGATTCGCAACATCAGAAGAGCTGCAGGTGCGTTAAAATAATTTATTTTGAAAAACACAAATAAAAATACAGTTCTACTATGTTCTAAGTACTCGTCTTAAGCGATTGATCATTGAAGTATGTATTATACTCTACATTCTATAATAATATTAGGTTGAAAGGTTTTTTTGCTCATATTTTGTTTTTTAGTTTGTATCAAATAGGCACCGAAACTGGAGGTTTGTGGTTGATCAAAAATTCTCCCATTGATCAACACATTTTTGCGAAATTAAAATACAACTATTATTATCGTCTATGATGATGTGATGTCACTTGAGGATGTAACTTTATAAAGAGACTTGATAACCCCTGCAACAACGTTGCGCCAAAATACATTTATCGCGCGGGAACCGTACTTTTTTCCGGATAAAAAATCTCCTATGTCCTTTCCCCCGGACTCATAGTATCTCCGTACCAATTTTTAGCAATACCGGTTCAGCGGTTTGGGCGTGAAGAGGCAATCAGACAAACAGACAGACAGGCACACTTTCGCATTTGTAATAATATTATTATGGAAGTATGGATAATGCTCGGAGATTTGATGTGAACCAAGACTTTTCGACCTTTCTTTACTATTTTACCGCGATTAAATTTAAGGTTTGGCATACGAATTTCACGCGAACAAACGCCTTAAAACTTAAAATAACAATTATTATGCTTTATGTGAAGAAAAAGAACTGCCTTCATAACAAGTAGTGTCGTTAACTGACGGCCAGAAACGTCATCTATCAAAGCTAACTCCATCGCTTATTTCTATTACATTATGAATTAAGATACTACGCAACTGTTTTCCTAGAATTTCTACACATAATGTTAAGGAAAATCAGCAGCGGCATACTTATAGTTATTTACTTACGTAAAATTTTAAAAACCCTATATTTTATGTAACATTAAAAATGCAATACAAACAAAAATATAAGCTGATAATATAACTACACTTCTACTAGTACAATCTACCGTAGCTTAAAATTCGCTATACTTATTACTATATTTAAATATAATGAACTTCATATTTTTGTAGAGTACGAACTGAAATAATTGATTAAAGCAGAGAGAAAAGTAAAAAAAAAAACACAGTAATAGATCATGCGTTTGTAAATTGTAATTTGTGTCGTAACGCGGAACAGTCATCACTCAATTATCTGTGACATTCCACTTAAACTTTTCGGTTCATTCATCTTTTCTCTAATCAGTAATTTTAAAAGTTGTGCGGTCTATTTGTAAGAAATCTCAAACTTCATTTCTTATTCCTATAATCTATAACGTTTTTATCAAGAACTAAGAAGTAATGTGATTCTAAATTAAATATGCACCTACCTGGTTTAAGCGGCTACAGAAAATATTTTTCCAGGAAACAGAAGCGATGAATTTTTACCTGAAAATAAATAAAAAACTTTTTAATTAAAGAAGGCAAGCAAAATGTAAGTACATAGTTAAATTTTTGTTAGGGCGCATTCAGACGTGCTCGTTTTCCGCGCTTTTTCTGCGCGCGCCGATTCAGCTCGCGAGTCGCGTGTTCGCTACAGCAGAAAACGCGCTTCTGAACGCGTCGTTAAAAGGAAATAAGTTGTCCAGTGACCAGACTCTCGTCTCGGAAATCGTGGTACAAATCTCGAGGTAAAATCAACGAATTGACCAACTGATTTTTTGACAAGAAACATCATCCAGCACATGATCTCTTGTACGTGGTATGATCGTTTCGATCATCCGTCTCACTGGGCTAGGTACCGCATTGGATGGAAGGGTTAAAACCGACCACCGTCACCAAAACCGGTGTGGGAGCCATCATTAACGGACAGAAAATGATTAATAATGAATGCACAAGTTTCAATAAAAACATAACTGATTTCAACGATAAGATTGAAAATGACAAATTTTATTCTCAACAATGGAAACGGTAAACTTTTTGAACAGTTAATTATTTTCACCAATCGTCAAAATTAATGAACGGGTGTATTTTTTTAAAAGAGATGAATATCTGATAACGATATTTAGAAATGACAAAAATTAATGCCTTGCGCCACTCTGATTTAAAATTATCTCCTACGCATCATTTCATCTCCTTCCTTTTTCTCGTTAACGATAGAGGTGGCATTATATTTTGACCAGCGATTCACAATAATAAGTTGCAAGTGGTCCTGTCTTGGGACTTGGGAGGCGTCGGTTAATCTGTGAGATCTCGGAGATCCGGTTACATGGTCGCATCGGTGGTGATGGATGGGCGGCCATCGCGTTTCCGTCCCCGAAGTGTGTCACTGTTACGCCGTTCTATTTCGAATGCGGTATATTTAGTGGCATTCTAGTGTAATTTGATGACTTATGTCATCATCTCTTGGTAAAAATAATTAATTTTTACCAATTCTTGGTAATGTACGTTACGCTAAACATTGCAGTCAACGTCTTGACGAATTGTCCTTAAGTCATTTAATTAAATGGTGTCATTCAATGAACGCGCTAGTCATTCAATCGAATTGCTGATTTAACCAAATGACTGCAACACATATAAGAGCTTTTATACATCATAATAGAATGTACAGTTTTGAGTACATATTTTGTTCTAGTAAACATTTATCAAAGCAGTTTGCTTTTGTTGTTGACTTTAATTTTCTCGTAAAAACTAATTTAATCATTATCACAATCACTAACTAAAAATTTTATGTAAGTAAGTAATTAGAAGCATTTATCGATTCTATAAAAATACCTTACAAATAATAACTAATAATAAGTTACAGTCAAAGAAAAAAAAATCACTTTCCAAAGCTCATTCAGCTCATTGAAGCCCATTAAAAAACTTAACTCTCAAAACAATTTCCTAACACAACTTAATTTGGAGGCAAACAAAAAATACGGATGTGCCTTTGTGAGAACTTTTGATTGAACGAGACAGCTCGATCTCGGATCTTAATTAGAAAAAGTTCTCATAGCGACCCAGACATATGCACCTTCGGGCTTGGGGTCTTCTAACTGACAACCACTAAAATAGCCGGCCCCCACTCACACCGAAGCGAACTTCGCAAAATTAAAGAAAATAGATGTTACAGCTAGCTTTTTGATGTTCGTGTGTATTTGGTGCTTTGGACATGCATCATAAATGTAAAGTTACTATACTTATAAAAGCAACTAAAATTAGATTATAATTTTAACTTTTGGTGCTCCGACTTAAGAGAGATTTTTTATTTAATTACTTAGGAATTACTCTAGTACTTCCTAAGTAATTAAATAAAAAATCTCAAGATAATTATTAGAAGAGTTAATATAAAGCTAAGTATAATATTGCATCGATTTATTATTTACAAATTATATAATATTATTATTTATGTATTATGCAACATTGTTGATACTTTGTGATAGGCAAGCAATCTCCTGCTCTTCGACCCTGATTCCTCAATGCTCGCATAGTGTACCAATAAGAAGAGCACATAATATGATTTCCACGATTGACACCTTCTATATTTTCTTGCAAATACTAAAACTGCAAATAAGTCCTATCATTTGACTTTCTGCAGCATAGAATTTTAAGTGCCAATAATAGGGTGGTAACTGGTAACAATAATACAATTGGGTGTAATGGACGGCTGTCAAGTGTTTCCTCTGACCGCGAGATCAAACGCGCCGCGCTCGAAGCGCTCGGGGGCCGATAGTACTTGTATATTCACTAATTTACAGATGCGCATCGAAGATCCTCTGAGATGAAACGAACACTCCAAGGTCCATACTACGTATACTAAAGTATATCTTTTCGTCTGTTATTGCTTTACGTTGAACGACTTTACCGATTTTGGTGAAATTTGGTCTTTGAGTCCCATCAACATGGTTATCGTGCGGGAACCGCTTGTTTTTCCGAGATAAAACTAATCGAAGTAGATTCAGTGATTAAGGGTGAAGCCAAACGAGCGTAATTTGTGAGTTGTGAGCCGTTTGATTCACACGACCGTAATTTTGTGAGTCATGATTTGTATGAAAAGATATTTACGCGACCAAAATTCTGCGACTCACAAATAGGGAATGCAATCTCGTTCTCGCGAGATCTCGGCCTGTTTTAGCGAGATTGATCTCGGACGAAAAAAGGCGAGATCTCGCGAGTTTGACGAGATTGCTTTTGAGCATAAAAACGTCTTATTCGAAGCGCGGACTGACACGGACGGAGTTGCGATCACGGAGTAAAAACAAAGAGGAGCTGACCTAAGCAACTGTGCACTGTGATTTTCAACTAGGTCCCGAATTTTGACTTCTCGTTGTTTTGTTTATTATTTTTTTATTCTTACTTTACGATTAATTTTTCCGTAATTTATTCAAATATTGTGATTACTTTTTGCAAAAACCCACCAAACTTCTAATCTCGCGAGATCTCGAAATTGGCGAGATCTCGCGGTATTATTGTATTCATAAACTCGCGGGATCTCGCTTGAGCCCCAATCTCGCGAGATTTGCATTCCCTACTCACAAATTTCGCTCGTTTGGCTTCACCCTTATATGAGTACTGCGTGAAGACTCACTGAAGAGGTTATGATTTACAAACAAACAAAATATAATATTGGCGGGCTCTTACATTAATACTACTAACCTAGACACAATCGAGTGTTTCATATCCTTTCAAATCCTGAATTCACTTATTATCCGTAAATGCCGTCATGCCATAAAAAAGGCCGTCCCCCGAGCAAATGACCTTGGCCATACATTTGCCGCGTTGCCGATATCGCGTCAAAACCCTATTATTTTTACTTATCTTTGTTCAAAATTGTCCTAAAAAAATTTAAAACGGCATATATGTAGTTTATGATACTGTCGATCTATTGGCGTGAGTTTCAAATAAAAGTAATTTGTAAATCCTAAGGAGATGCTGAATGTATGCTCGAATTTTAACAAATTAGTATTACTTTGGAAGCTGATATCATGAGTATAATAAACAAAAATAGAAAATTTAAAACGGCGAAATGAATGTTGATATACTGAAGATTATTGCTGTATTTTTATTATAACTTTGTAGCTTTCAGATTATGAGTTTATAAGGTTTTAAATACGGTCAATTACGGAATCTCTGGACGGAACGCCCCTAACAGACTTATTAGTCTAAGTTCTGACAACGCCGTTGCTTCTTTCAGATGGCTTCTGTCAGAGTTATTTCACCTCTGATCTTTATGTCCAGGTCATAAAGACCACTGTCACTTGTCGTAGAAACTCAGCGTTGGAGAGGTGAAACAACCGAACGGATAGTACTTTATGGTTCGTTAGTCGTTATCAACTCGTAAACGGCGCGCGTTACATACAGCGTCGGCCCCGCTACTTTACTGGGGTGTGAAACGTTAGAAAATGGAGACTAATTTACAACAAATGACATTATAATTTAGAACTAAGAGAGAAAAAGAAGAGTCGAAAAATATAAAAGATGAATTCTCAAAAAACTTATACTTAAGTACAGTAGATATACTTAATAAATAATTAATAATTATGTACTGAGTAACATGTTATAATCTGATCTTACATCAAATAACTTTAGGCAAAAAGTAAAAATCTTTAAGAGCATAATAGGTATCATATTTTGTCTGTACAAATGATATTATTATGCTCTTAAAGATTTTTAGAACGCAAATAGATTAAATTATACCAATTAACAAATATTATTATTAATTTCACAAAAGGCTGTTCTGTCATATTATATTTGAAGATAAAAGGCAGCTTTCGTATTTATTTACAAAGTGAAGCAAAATCAGCGCACCGCCTCGCAAACTTGTGTTCGAAGGAAAATGTATATTTCTTGTACGGGGCAAGTTTGTCTAAGTTGCGACTTGCAATGGGTTGAGCACCAAACACGCGCACAGGCGGAGCGGATAACCACAATGTACATAACATACAGTAGACCATCTTCAGGAGAAACCAAGAAACCGTTTTGAGACTCTAACAATCGAACGAGAATGCAGCGTCCTACTGTAACAAACGTGAAATGACGTTGTTAGAGCAGGACGCGGCTTCTTGTTCGATTGTTTTGTGGGAATATGCGTGGCGACTGGCGACCCTAAAGGTAGATGTTCCGACCGAGCGAGGTGGTATGTTGTTATGATTTTAGCGTGATATCAGATAACACTAAGTATCAAAGTAAGTAGTATACACATAAGACATGCGTAAAATTTTTTTTCCCTGTGTGAGCAAGTTTCTTTTTAAGTAGAAAACTACTCTACTGTGTGATGTGCCACAGTATAGGCCCAACGATATTTTAAGTATGGCGCGATAAACTTTAGCTGCACTCGATAGTATAGGTAGGTTTCTTTTCATATGAAATTAAATACTCGCCGTACGAAATATGGTAGAAACGGTGGAAGTTGGAACGCATCAGCAAAAAAGCTGCAACAGACTACTAATATCTAACTAGTAGGTGGGTAGGCATAAGACTTAATAAGGAAACAGCAATTGAGCACAATACGGAAAAAAATAAAGAAATAATGGAAACAGTAGACAAGCAGGCTGACACGGATATAGATTTTGGCTTTTTAATTTTTAAACAATGCATAGCAATGGTTGGTCGCTAAACTCGACTCTTGGACGTTAAGGGACATTCCCTATGGAGATTCCGTAATTGACCGTATTTAAAGCCTTATAAACTCCTAATTTGAAAGCTACAATACAATACAATACAATACAACAACACTTTATTGTACACCAAAAAATACAAAATGAAACAATTTTACTTAAAATAACATATTCCAGATGATGCACAAAAGGCGAACTTATTGCTAACAAGCAATCTCTACCAGTCAACCTTTTGTTTATCGGATTGACTATAAGAGATTGAAAGCATCGTGTAGGTGTACAAACCTAATTAACAGAGAGAAGGTTACATGTTATTAACAATTAACTTAATAAAATAAAGATAATAATCAATAATAATGTAGAAACAAATAATTTATGTCTTATTAAAGAAATGGTATCGTAGCTTATTTTTAAAAATATTAATCGTATCAGCGCGACGAATTTCCAGTGGCAGTGAGTTCCAAAGTACTGCAGCACGAACAGTAAAGGATTTGGAAAATAGGGTAGAGGAATGGGAGGGGATTTCAAGAGTCAGATTGTTGGAAGAGCGTAATGATAATTGGTGGGTGTCACTAAGTTACACAGCTACAAAGTTATAATAAAAATACAGCAATAAACTTCAGTATATCAACATTAACGTTTCCCCGTTTTAAAATTTCTATTTTTGTTTATTATACTCATGATATCAGCTTCCACAGTAAAACCAATTTATTAAAATTCAAGCATACATTCAGCATCTCCTTAGTATTTACAAATTACTTTTATTTTCAAATAAAATGTGGGTAGTGATATTGTCTATCTCATAGATATATTAAAACAACCTTAGATCTATTGGCATAATATCATAAACTACATATTCCCCGTTTTAATTTTTTTTAGGACAATTTTGAACTAATTAAGTAAAATAAAATAGGGTTTTGGTGCGATCTCGGCAACGCGGCAAATGTATCGTCAAGGTCGTTTGCTCGGGGGATGGCCTTAAGATTATTATATTTTTTTAAACTATAATACATAATATCAATAAATAGAAAATTTGTCTGTGAGTTTTAATTCTTCCTTCAGCTTAAGCTGAAAAGTCAGAGCTCATTTTGATGAGGGTTGTACTTTCAGTGTCAGCTCTCGGGACCTCCTTTTAACTGGGACGTAGGACAGTTATTATATTACAACAAATCGAAAACAAAATCTAGTGAGTACTTTTTCAAACACTATTAATTACAAGAATTAATAGTGATTGAAAAAGAACGGCCGGGCGAAGAACGACCATAATATATAACGAAACTGCTATGAAATATTATTTGATATTTCAATCACTATACTTAATATTTTTTAACGCTCCGCTTGTTAATAAGATAACGGGCGATACTCGCGTACTCCTTTCTTTCAGAGTTTTTCGCGTAGAGCGGTAACACAAGAATTTACAACCGTAAAACAAATCTAAACTTACTTACTGAATAAAACGAATGGAAAAAACCTAGTAAATTGAATATAACAAAATTAGACAATTTTGAATATAATATATTTGAGCGACAATTATAATTTTTGGTCTTTTAGAGTGCATTTAAAGAGTTTAATCATTTACATTTTAATAAGAAAGCATTTTAAATTGAATATTTTTATCAGAATTTTCCAATGAATTACGATTGTAGAATCACTCGAAGCGACCTGTAGGCTTAGAGCCATTGAAAATTTTATATTTAATACATTATCATTTATCAGTTACATTATACTACAGTTCCTCACGAGTAATTTTTAATCGAACAGTCTCGTCCATGTGAAAAGTATAATTTTCTCATATTTCGCCCTATCAAGGGCGCGGCGAGCGTCGCGCGTTGTCGTAACCGTGCGCTGATACTCGTATTATGTGTCCTTTACGCTAATTTTAGGGAGGGAATTTATCGGAATTCGGAAGCCTTAATAATAATAATATTTAATATTTTTTCATGTTCCAATTCATTGTTTTATACTATAATTACTTACTAGAACTGTTACATTGAATTAAGATTTTTTTTCAGTCTTCTTCTTCAGTCTTCGTCTTTCTTTAAGTCACCAATTCATTTCGCTCGGGGTCCATAATTATTAAGAAATGCAATGACCTTCGCGGTCTACACATAAAAAAATATTAAGCAAGGATAATTACGGAATTTACAAAGGCATATCAATGAGAAAAGTGACATTTTTTATTTTTGTAGGCTCTAATTATTATAGACTTTCTGAAGTTTGGAGTGAAACATTGGTGTCGGATGCGGATCGCTTTCCGCCATTTGGTTACCCGTAGGTAAATATAAAAACTGCAAAAGTTTTTACTTACTGTAAGTAAGTTTTAAACATTTTTATTTCAAATCTTGAACATTATCTCAGGTTAATTTCTCTTGCATTCATTCTTTTTCTGATTTCTCTACATTGGCAGGTAGGTAAGTACTTACTAAGTTTAAAAACAAATACATAGTGCATATAGTATTTTAACCGACTTAAAAAAATGAGGTTTGTCAATTCGAACCCCGTTGCACAACCCGACTTTCTTAAAAACATTACTATACAACCAATTTTTAATTTTAGAATGTGTGGTAATACATAATTCCGATCCATACTTTATCAGAATATTGGGAGCGCATTTTATAATGTTCTTTATTAAAGTGGGATAGGGGTGAATTTGGCTTGAGAGATTATGGCGCTGTGTGCGCACGCGCAGTGTTTTGTAAGTCCTTTGTTCTAACTCGTGAAATGGCCGCTCGTTATGATCTTGTGGGTCATGACGGGTTCGAACATTATCGAGTATTGTTATCACAGAAAGCTTTATTTTAAAACTATACACCGTTTTAAGCTTAAAAATGCCTTCAATAGTATTTACTATCGAATACATTTTTAAGCATACAATGACCTTATTCAATTACAATAACATGGTTAATGGTTAACTGCCGCACACATTATGTATATTAAACAACAAGGTTATAAAGTGTTCCAGAGCTACTGAAACCAAGCAAATTTTCGCGATAAATATCAGCTAATGTACGCTTACGCACGCCCCTTGGTCCACTCTATATCAGCTGTAGTTTTGTAGTTCCACCTATACGTTATAAACAAACCTTTTCACTGTATAAAATTTCTATAAAAAGCTTTTCCCTCCATTCTTATCTACTACCATCAGTCAACTGGCAGTTCCTTAAAAAATATACATATTATGCACTTTGAACGTTGTGGTCACGACTAAATACCAAATACGGCGAATAAAACAACAATGGCCGCTGCGCCCGCGCATACACAACAGCCGCACAACTGTGTCAGAGCGATTGACGGGCGTTAAACTATTTGTTATGGCCGTGTCATGTACATTATTTATGACACAAGTTAATGCCCAGGTTTGGCAGACATCTTGGATTCGGCCGGTGACGTTAAAGTTCACTCGCATAGTTGTAGTAACAGATTTTAATGTGGAGTTTGCCACTCCATTTTAACAGATCTCATAATAGAGGATGTTTATTGTTCGGCGGTGGTTTTTGTTTAATATAATACATATCTATCGGCATAGTATTTAAAAGATGTTACAATAATCACGCCGGAATAATCGTTAAACATGTTACTGTTAAATTATGATGAAGTATTTAAATGAAGCCTCGAGAACTTTATTAATTGATCGTTAACTCTAAACATATACCCCCTTACTAATAAACGCTGTATAAGCTTTGAATAGTTAAACAGTGTTTTGTCTTTTTCAATCCAATTAAAAATGTCACTTGTGTGACAGGAACAAAACACTGTACAACTATTCAAAGCTTATACAACGTTTATTAGTAAGGGGGCTATTGTATTCTACATGTACGGGTCTTTGACACGCTGAGAACTGGTACTAATTTTGCAAATAATAGTGTTTAATTACTAATTATAGGCAGTGAGTCAGATAAACTGTCTTGATTTGATAAACAGACTCATACAAGTGTGCTACACGTGTCTTCTTAAAACAAAGCACTGGCAAAATCATTTATAACCCAATATAGATTGATGATTTCTAAATTCCTGCGTTTGGAATTAATAATTTTAGATCATACTGAAAAGGTTGCTCAAAACCTACGCGTACTGTCGACAGAATTGCTTCCCGCACACTATGTTTATAAGATTTTTATTATGATTACTAGACGACGCCCGTATCTCCGTTGTGCCAAATCCAAAGTCCTTTACCCCCTTTTTGTCACAACAAAATGCACGGTGCCAGTGGCATAAGTATTGGGTGGCAGGGGTGGCAAAATGCCACAGGCCCCGACCTAAAAGGGCCTCGACGGCCTCGGCGGCCTCGGCCCAAGAGGCCGTGAGGTCAGAATTTTTTTATGCATTGACTGTACTCGTTTTGTTATTTAAACGGGACGATTTTTACTGATAATGCCCCATCAATTTTCCCCCGGGCCCCAAACGGTATAGTTATGCCACTCACGGTGCCATTTTATCTAAAGTCGCGAACATCTAGCGTATTCGAAACAATCTCATAAGATATATCTTCCTCCATAAAAGTTAATAGATCTATCCGCACACACCAATTGTTAAGGTTAACTTTTTTGTGCATTCCAACATGGCCCCGACTCTGTCATGGAAGCACTTTAATTACTTTTTCCGGCTTAGACTCGTAGACACAGTTAATTGTAATAGAATCGACGCCCACCAGGCACCACTAACAGCCGTCCAACATTTCTAATGCTCACGTAGTTAAAATTATTAAAATATTTTCGATAGCATTTAATTGATGATATTAAGAAAAACATTAACAAAACGATCGATGTCCAAATTTTGTAATGTGAAAGCTATGGAAACAAAGTTCCTCGTTGAATTCTCCTCATTCGAATTTAGTAACCGGTAACCAGCCGATACTATAGTACTAAACGAAATAATGTATATCCGTCTTACCACAATCGAATTTTAACAGCACGCATTAAGGTCGAAAATAAGCAATCCAGATGTATGTTTGGCTGTACACTGTTTTTACAGTTGCAGGTAGTTACACTGCAAGTTTTGAAACAACACACCTCAACGGACAATGCGAGTTCGGAACTCCATTGTGACAGAGATCAGATAGCATGCAGATTGGTATACGACTGCTATTAGTCTTAACTTCGCAATTGAATGACCTGCATCAATAAGCCTGTGTCTATAAGGCATTAAGGGCTGGTGCAGACGGGCTACAGCCTACAAGTGACCATTATTTTGTTTAAAGTTTGCTACACTGTCTTTGGCAAGGAACCAAATCCATATATCAAGGAAGCCAGTAAACAAACAGAAGAATCTCCTGATGGCCGCTACCAGCTGCCCATGGGTGTTCGGAACACTAGAGTGCTACCTTTGCCTATATGGTGGAGTGGAGTGGTGGTGGAGGAGACATACTATTATTCAGTGCAACATAACAAAAAATAAATAAGAGCTAAGGCAACACCAGTTATCTATGAGGTCCGGACATAGTTTTATCGGTAAAGCCGACCCATTTATATCAAAGTAGAACTCTTTAATGTTTAAATAATTTTACGAGTAAATTAAGTTATTTTCCTTGTCCTTTGCCCCGCATCCATATTTTGACTTTCATCATAGCCGATACCGATAGGTTTATGTCGTTATTACAATCTTATTTTTAATTCAAAGTAATGTTAAAATTATTTTATTCTTAATTCAAAGTAATGTGCAGATTGCAAAACACGTTACAGTACCCGGCAATAAATATTGCACATCGACCTTTGGAAAGAGACATTCGGGTAATTTCGGTTTCATAGAGCGTTATCTTTGTAGCACACACCTATTTGACATTATGTCAGTCGTTGTTCAAATTCAATAGAGTGCAGTCGCGTCCAGTTCAGAATATATATCTAGAGTTGTTAACACCCCTAAATTTGCTACAGCTGTAATTTTACAAAAGAATTTTAAATACGTAAACATAATTTGAACACCCTTTTTTATTTTATTTTACCCGAACCTAAAGCCATAACTTATAGAAAACTTGGTGTATTTTATACAAAGAATAATAAAATTGTCAAAAGAAGCAAACCATAATTGTTTTAACAGCTCCTAATATATACCGGACTTTTTGTATTTCGTGCGTAAGAGATAACGCTCTACAAAACCGAAATTAGCCGACTGGCACTTTCCAAAGGTCGATGTGCAATATTTATCGCCGGGTACTGTAAATTGTCAGAAATATAAACAGTGAATTCTAAAACGTGACAATAAACTAATTTTGGACGTCGTCCAGTTATTATTAAACTTCTTTTCTTGTACTAACTATTCGATATTTCTATTTGAATTTCTTATTGAGACTTCAATTAAAATAAAAAAGTTTGCACCATTTATGGGTATAGTAGCACTTTACGAAGTTCCAGAAAGTGGGCCACCGGGTACTTCCCAACTAATTGCATCGGCTATTCGTTAGCTATACGCAAATTGCTGATTCAAAACTCCCATTTTGTTTCTTTCATTCCAAACGAGGCCAAACTGAAGACTCGCTAAATGTCGAAGCGGGAAACGCTAAATGTGTTCAGTGGTTGCATTGAGAAATATTTTGAATATTCTGCCGACTTCTTCCTCTATATTATCTATAATAACTATAATCATTGATGCCCGGTTCCAATATTCACAAAACGAATCGTTTTGCTTACGGATGATAGATTCGAGGACGAGGCGTAAGCCGAAAGTGTTTCTATAAAAAACGTTTCGTGAGTTACCGTACCATGCTTGGTACCTGCGGATGGTAGGCGGTAGGGAGAGCTTAATAACGGACCGTTAGGTTATTGTATGGGCATGGAAGCATGTGGCGTTTTTATAAATTATTTTGTTACGTCAAAGTTACTAGACGTTTGTTGTTTACATACCACGCGAAATCAGGCGGTTGAACGTTGTTGTGTTCTTTAATAATGTGAGAAATACTCATTATGTCTCATTCAGACAGTGATCAGACTGATCTCAGTGATCTTGTAATGTTATCAGACTGGAATGGCTCTGATTCTGATGAAGATAGTGGTAACAATCATAGGATATACAAAACGAGAATCGACCATTTCAATACCCTGCTGGATCATTCAGATTTTCAGCTTAGATTTCGACTGGATAAACCGTGCGTGCTTACTTGCTGAAATATACCCTTACTTAAATTAGTGAAGGGAACTAGGTACTCGTATGTATGTAGTGACTGTTTTAATTTGTTGCTTAAAAAATACAATGATAAAAAAATATTTTAGTTTTGGTGCCTGGAAAGGAACCTGCGAAGTGAAGTGTGAAAAATGATCAACGCGTAACATTTATTATAAAATAGAAATCACAAAACTTTGCAGTTTGCACAGAGCATAATATATGTATTGTAACGCCGCGCTTCAACGCCCCAGCGTCTGCCGGCCACATGTTTGGCCACATATTGTGACCGCGAGAACAATAGATTTCCAAGAATCCGCGATCGAAGGAATAAATGTCAAATCAGTGATCACAAATAATAGCATTTGTCAATGATGGTCAAAGAGTCGTAAAAAAAATATATTTTTCCTATTTGTGTGCTTCGGCAATAATTATTATGGGTAAACTTGGTAAAACTACATTTTCTACTAAAATATTTTTTTTCTTCATCTTAACAAACATCTTAAATAAAACGCGGATGATTTAAGTGATTATTAAGTGATCGAGCCGTTAATAAACATTGATTTCCATAAATTTGAAATGAGTAGGTTTTTAATATCAAAACGCAGTATTACCATCGGGAGGGCTTCGGTTAGCGCGTTACTAACGACTGTTCGTAGCTGGTAGAATCTAAAATAACTTTGTGAAACGCCTTTAACGGTTCGTCACCCGTAATTGAAAAACGTTTGGTATCTGATGTACAATGACGATTCGTTAAATATAGGAACTGGGCATCAGTTAATATCCCGTATCCTGTGACGTAAGCCACAAAGAACATATTTTTTATTGTTCCTATTAGGTACGGTACCTTAAAATGTGAGCCCACATTTAAAATATACAAAATACGTAATAAATAAAAAGTGCTTCGTGTACTGTGAGGACTCCACATGAGGTACTCGTACATGCGTCTGTTACAATTTCGAAAACGAAGTTCCGCCCACGCGAGCATGTTAAAACGAACGGAATTTTAAACGAAATAAAATCGAAACTAATACTGTAACTTGTAGAACAAAGGAGGATAGCAGACGTAATATTAATAACTCACATACCGACGACTTCAATTCGCCAATAACTATTTTCACTTCAATTTAATCCTTACTTCGAAGCCGTAAGGTGGGTATTTAAACGACGAAGACAAAAAGAATTTGAGTCCATTACTCCTGTTTGGACGTAGGCTTACCGCTTACGTCCGCGCTCGATTCAAAATAAATGAACGCCATGCTGGTCATACTATCTTATTTTGATTTATAGTGTACGCGGGGTCGCTATTGTTCCTTTATCTGGAGATTTAGATGTAATGTCGTGTAAAGTGGTCGGCTAACGTTTTCTAAAATAAAGATGCGCCCGTACGAACATCAGTCATAAACTTTTGTTTGTGTGTTACAAACTAACATCCAGTTGCCGATGTGAAGAAGCGTTATATAATACGTTGCGCGTTGGAGACATTGTACCGGGGCTACAGGGCCTGCGTTTACGAATAATCTCTTGTGGAGCGTCCAGGGAGTGAAAGCTCGACCATTGTCATGTATCAGTTAAATATTTTGGTTAATGATGTTATTTCTTGTTACGCTGTATTGTTCGTTCTCTATCGTTTATTTCATATCGTTGTTACTAAAATATGCTTTAATAGATACTTTTTTTTATCTAGCAACAAGCAAATGTCCTGAATCTAATCTGATATATAAATTATTAATAATGATGGGTGTATAATCAATAATGTATATTGTGATATTAGATTGATCATTGATATTCTTTTTGTGATGGAAATATCACGAGAATGTTATGTAAAATTGTAATATTTGTTGCAAGTGGATGATCGAAATAAATAAAAAAGGCAAGAAAATAAGCGAACTATTCGTACATTTTATCTTGTCTAAGGCATGTTAATCATTAGAATAGATAAGAGCTACCGTAAACTCGATGTAGCAAACTCGAGAACTAAAAGTCATTAAAATTATCACAAAACTTTGTACGGTCAGGCTCAGGATAAAAACTTCATTCACATCTTGATACCAGCGAATAGTGGCCACCTTTAACGTTATTACAACTAGAAAATACTATGTAATTTTTCAATTAAATTTTAAATGATGAGAGGAATGACAAAGTACTGACTGCTTTGCATGCCCGGTCCACCTATGGATTGACTTTGAAGTTAGAGATGTCAGCTAGTCTCTAATAATATAATTTGTATAAAAATTATAAAAATAAATAAATATAATGTTCTTATCAAAATTTTAAGACATTTTTTTTATTAAATAAGAGGGCAAACGAGCAAACGGGTCACCTAATGGTAAGCAACTACCGTCGCCCATGGACACTCGCAACATCAGAAGAGCTGCAGGTGCGTTGCCGGCCTTTTAAGAGGGAATACGCTCTTTTCTTGAAGGTTTGCAGGTCGTATAGGTCCGGAAATACTGCTGGTGACAGTTCGTTCCAGAGTTTTACAGTGCGCAGCAGAAAGTTTTATAGTTTACAACTGTTTTTAAATAATTTTCAGACAGTTCCATCCTGATTCCTGTCACCTCATAACGAGAATTATACGCCGATAACCTTTATTAAAGCTGATTTTTTTAAACTTTCGTTAGTCTCACCGTCTCACGCACATTATAGATATTACAATTAATTATTAGAAGATTATAAGGGTTCCCTCACACTTATTTTTTATACTTACATTTTAGTTCAATATGGCTACTACAATTACTAATATTATTATTGTCAATATGACTTTTTTGTCTATCCATACCTAGAAGTCTCAGAGAACTAACCGTTGTTGAGACGAGTTTACCCCATCAGGTTAATCCGTTTACACGCAGTGGGGGTTTTGACCCACTTTGTTTACTCCCCTCCCCCCCATCCCCATCAAACAATGGCTTAATTTCTTAACATCTTCTCGGGTTTCAGTAATGACTCGTGTTGTACCACTTGTAACTAATTAGAAAATCATTAGGTTACTTTGCGTCCTGACTCAAAATATCTACATTCCAAATTTCAGCAAAATCGGTTCAGTAGTTCTTGGGTGAAGAGGTAACAGATAGACAGACATACTTTGCAAAATGAATAACTTCATATGACAACAAACTAGGGGAGAGTCGAGACTAAAATCGTCTTTAAAAAAACTTTAAGAGCAATTAAAAAAATGAAAATTCCATTGGAAATAACTCATTTCCTCTTTCTATTACCAGCTAAAAAAATTGTAACTTGAATGCCTTTTGTTTAAATTACACATTTTATGAATTTATTATGAAAATCAACTTGACCAAAAGGAGATTTTAGAAGATCATCATGGTGTCTTTAAACTATATTAGGTTTCGGATAATTAGAGACTTCGATATTGATCATTACAGTGTAGTTAAATTAGTGTAAATTAGCACCAAATTAGGATATAATTAATAATGTCATTGATGATTGAGTAATCATATTATTAATATTAAGTTACAACTTACAGTACAATGTAATATTATCTGTCAATGAGATAAGTCAGCATAATATTCTGAATGAGAAATAGGCCATACATTATTTAGTAATCTCTGACCATAATGCGCTCAACAACGGGAATCTAGGACGTATAAGATAAAGCGGCAAAGCTATAAGTAGAATCGGGCGGGTTACGTTATGACGTACAAGTCGTATGCATCCCATCTGCTGGGAAAAAAATCAACATAGTGGACAACCGAAAATGGATGCCCGACGTGGCCAGCGAAGTGGCCAGCCTAGAAATAAAAGCTGGAGGCATATCAGCCAGGCTGGCCAGCAGTGGCCCAGGAGCGAGATTAAAGCTGTGTTTCCACCAGAGATGTGTTGCGAGGAATGTGTTTTTGAGAACCAATAGAATCGCTTCAATGACGTAGGCTTGCCATGACATCGCTCAGCGCGGCGATGATATTGGATCTTAAAACACATTCCTCGCAACACATCTCTGGTGCAAACACAGCCTAATTCTCAATAAGATGATCAGTGAGCAGCGTGCTCACTGCTGCCACCGGGAGCTTCTTCGGGATTTAACTATAAGAGTCTCGTCTTCCACTGCCGGACACCCTCAAAGTATTAGCTGATGTGCTCTGGCAGTCGGAAGCAACTGTTATAAATGTCCCGCAGTGGGAGACCAGATTCTCGGAGTTGTCGAAAAGAAAATAAGATAAAAAAAAATTGAGCTTTATAGTACTGAAGGAATCCTCTTCTGAAAGAGTCCTTATCGAAGTCAATGTAGACTTTCAAAACTTGAAGGCATCGTGAGCAGGAAAACTTACAGCTTTAATAGCTCTTGGGCCCAGAGATCGATCTAAATATTATTTTGATTTCAAAATTTGTACTTTTTTAGAGGTCTATCAAATCCTGGATTAAAAAAAAATGGTCTATGAAACGAAAGTGTTTGGGACTCTCTGATGTAGAGCCTTGCAGAAGCACCCATCGTACATCGCTGTCCGCTGGGTTACCACGCGCTCTCTGGACATTCAACATTTTCTTGTCTTTATTTACATGTTTATACAATTTTATTGACATTCAATAAATTACCCAGAGTTACACACATACTGTCTTACACTAATATAATGTTGATTATCGTCCATACAGTTAATTCAGCTAATTTAACAAGGTCTGCTTGACTAGTGTAAAAACAGTAATAAAATAAGTAGCTATTAAAGTTAACGCAATTTTGTTTACCAATTATCTACTAATTATTTCTAAATATTCAACGCGTTTGTAATATAATGTATAAGTATCTCAATGGACATCAGATAAAGTTGTTAATAAGTCGAAATTCAATCGTGATGCGCTTCATTGATTTTGCTTTCGATTTACACGTTAATAACTCAAAAAATTAAGCTCAATCATTTACTTTACAACGGCTTTACTTTGTCGACCTCTGTGGCTCAGTTGGTGGGCAGTTGGTAGCTCAAGTCGGTCGCGGGTTCGAATCCCGCCGAGCGACGGAACAAAAAGTTTTTAATGTTCCTGGGTCTTGGGTGTGTATTTAATATAATATTATGTATAATATGTATTATAAAAAAATCTTAAATACATGTATATATAAAAGTATTAAATATATTTTCGTTGTCTGGTACCCGTAACACAAGTCCTTTGGGTACTTAGCACGGGGCCGGATTGACGTGGTCAGTGGACGTAGAAGCCATTTCGGAGACATGCCAATGTTTCGATAGTGCACTCAGCACTGACAATCTAGGTACAAACAATTATGTCTTATATACCGGATGGGTCAAAGTTCAGGCACAATCAGATCTGTATTGAAGGCTTTGCGAGGTGCGTATTAACTTGTCATGCAATTAGTAATTTAAATAACGAGAGGGTGACAATCGGATCAAATTGGACCAACCTGCCGCGCCGCGCCGGGCGACGCGTGAATCGCCATGTAGGTAATTGCGTGAGGTGTGGTGCCAGTGTTAGCGATCTATATCCATGGGTGCTGAAGCGTTTTCCAATTTTAGCATAGAAGACGGTGAAGACGTTGCATAAACAGTAGTGGTCATCGAAACGTGGTATGGAGTTTTGCCGGGAATGTTAAAGTGTGCTGTTGTGTTTTTATATTATTTTCCTAAAATTGTGTTAGCTGGGTTTTTAATGTGTAATATTGGTAGAATATTAACCATTAGATATTCGTGTTCATGCACAAGTGTAGGAAAGTGATGTAATATCCAGAAACGTGCTATTTTGTGTTCCCTCCAAAACTCCATCGAAAGTTTCAGTAAAGCGTCTACCACTTTACTGAATCGACCGACTTGACTCCTTGACTATATTGACTTTTACTTAGACTTTGACTAGACTTTAGACCTGACGATACATGAAAACGATGATGAAAAATATAATAGGAGGAATATGGTTTTCCCGCCATATTCCTTACCTTTTTACCTTGTCTGTGGCACAACATACACATCCTTTGTGTCAAGTTGCCAAAAAAGAAGAAAAAGAAAGAAAGAAGAAACGTGGTATGTGTAACTTTCGTGTTTATAACAGGGTTTAGGTATTGTGAATACCATTGATAAAGTTGCGGTGGGTTGATCGTGCCCGTTTGCTTAAGCGGTGAGTGGAGCACCATGGGGTTTTGGTGGGTAGTTCCTCGGAGAGTCCCACATACCCCGGCCGATGTCTCCAACCCGCCGGGGATGCGTAATGCATTTCCCCATGTAAAAAAGGTATTTTGAATATAGCAGCGTTAAAAGAGTTACAACTTACAAAGACAAATTCATTGCGAGGGAATTTCTCCTAAAACTAAACATAGCTAAGTCGAAAGTAAATCTTTACGTCTCTTGAGTTCTGCACTTTTATATTGAACTCTTTATAATGTCATATTAAAATAATATAATAATAATAATAATAATATTTATTTATTTGCAAAAACATGGTAATGACAATAAGATGGTACAATGTGAGATAGCGCTCATGTTTTGTCGGATACATCTCGACGTGCAAATATTTTGAAAATAAAAGTTAAATTTAATTTTTTACACAACTACTTACAGTATTTAAGAGCTACAATTATTTACTACAATTCAATACCATAATAAGTCTTAATACTATGATTAGTAACATCAATTCATCATTAATAACAACAACAATTAGCCCTTACCTATTTATAAAATAAACAATAAAAATTTCAGTCAAGTAATACTAATATGAATTCGTCAAATAATTTATATCGATATTATGATTATTATTAAATTATTAAATTCATGCATTTAAATGTCAATAATAATAGTAATAATTATAGTATTTAATAATAGTAGATGTCAATAAGTCTATTTATTTATTTATATCATTTTTAGTCATAATGATTCATAATTTAACATTCATAATATTATTGTAAGAAGTAAATAATAATTATAATTTATTGTCATTTAAATAGTCATTCACGTCATAATACATTTTAGATTGTAGCAATTTAAGAAGTTCAGTTTTTAATTTTCTCAAGGATAGGTCCATTAATATTTTTGGAAGTTTATTATATATTTTAACAGCAAAGCAATAAGCATTTTTGCTGCAGATATTTAGCCTTTGGTCAGGAATGCAGATTTTGTTATGATGTCTGCAGCTTTTGGTTGCTGTTTTAGTTTTCTTTGTATAGAAATCGTCACAATATTTATGCACAAATGTACAGATTTCTAGGATGTAGAGACAGGGTAGGGGTAGAATAGAATGTCTTTTAAATAATGGCTTACAGCTATCTAAGAAATGGGCTCCGCAGGCATAGAAATACATATTATTATGTCCTTATAGAAATACATATTATTATGTCCTTATAAAGAGAGATATACACACCCAAAAAATATGTAAAATAATATTGTTTTATGTAAAATAATTTATGTAAAGGCACTTTTCCATGAATTACCATCCAACTGTTATAACTATGTGAAGTTAGAAATAATAATATGTAGGTAATTATGTATTAAATGACTCATAATATACATTATACAGGGTGTAATAAAACAGTGATAATACTTTTGGTTGTGTATGTGTCTCTTATGAAGAGTAAACTGTGCAAGTAGCAGGCTAGCAGCGCTGATAGAGCAATTTTTTCTGATTTGCGTGGGCAAACGCCCCAGCTTCATAAGTTCATCCATACAAATATAAAAAAAAAGATCGATCGATGAAAACATTACGGAATTTGGGTTCCAACTCGCCGTCACTCGAGGCACACGTCGTAAAGTAATTGGCGTCAATTACCGCCGGGACGATTACCGTGACAGTTTGTCAGAAAAACTTAACGCTATCGGAACATCATGTTCAAACTATTATGATGTTTACACTAAATTGCCACGACTATTTCATTAAGTACATGTTATTTGTTGCTTTAAATCTCTATATATTTATATAAAAAGTAAAAACCAATGCAACTGTTCGTTGTAATTTTATAACTCAAGAACGGGCTCACCTATCCAAACCATAATATGCTTAGGATTTGTTCGCACTATGGTTTATGTGAAGTTTGCACGGTCTAGCGGTTTTCATTTATCACATTTTTTGTAACAAATGAATTTAATTAATGGCAGAACATTTTGTTAATGGGGATTTTGCTGTCAAACCGAAAATTATTTTTCTCACCTTCGGGCGGAAAACGTCAACTTTCTTCCCACTACGCTTCGCCTCGGTCAACTGATCTGAGACATTTCTTATTTTCCTGCCCTAGGTGCGTAATGTACTATTTCAAACGTTTTTCAGAGTTGACATAATAAGCAAGTTTCAACCATTATTCTTTATTATTGGAACGGAGTTCCTTATCGCGCATTGCGAAAGGAGGTTAGACCGACACTTTTTTTTGTACCTGCATGTTAGGGGCAGATGGCGTTGCGCGTTGATAGTATTCCTGTGCGTCAACTAGATGGCGTTTTTTGAGAATAAACAGCGTTTTTTTAATAATTTTTTTGAGTATATGTATTACGTACAGAATAGATTTTTTGAACATACATAAGAAAAAACTCGTTCCATTCGGGTGTCACTTGAGTCTTGACACCTCTCAAGTTTTTTAAACTTTATACGTCGTAGCTCGTAGCGAAGCGCACACCGGGCCGCTAGTACGAGTATATTATGTATTTTGTAATAAATATTTGTCATTTGTGTTCCCGTCCATAATTATTTGAATTTGAAGTTAGAAATAAACGTAAAACAAAATATGTTTGTTAAACAAAATGAGTTTCGCAAATACACACAAAGCGCCGATTCAGTGGCCACGCAAACTTTCGTTCGGAAAAATCTAAAACGACTAAAAATTAATCACCCTCGAAACAGATGCCCGCAATGATCAAACATAATTCTATCTGTTTGCATGTCAAACCAAATCGCTTAAACACTGGCGAGCGCTTCGCAATACGCCCGCAGCGAGAGGCGACCGAACAAAGCCGAACCGCAGCCACGGCCGGGGGATTTTGAACCTTATCCTAAAGTAATAGAGCCACGCCAGCGGCGCGCCACGATTGTTAGTTTCTGTCAACAGCGGAATGAAAGCACGCACACTTTATATTATTTACTATGTTTTGTCTGTGTTAATAAGATATGCGACAATGCTAAATATACGGCTAGATAGTTGCGGTAGGTTCTATCGTACTTAAGGCCTTAAGGCTCCTCTCGCGAAAAAAGCGTGCAGATGAAACCACTTTTCATCGGCATTAACAGAGAAATTATATCTGAAAAAAATAATTAGTAATCTACATGATATGATACGTAACGTGGTTTTGCCATATTTTTTCTATCGGTATCACATAATAAAGAAATAAAAAACCAAATCACCTCCAAATCGTTGAATGAAACCACTTTACTCCTTCATTATTTATCAAAAGAATATATAAAAAATATCTACTGCTTTGCAATACATAAGTTGATAATTTGATTTTTTTACTTTTTTTAAATATGTATTTTATTAAGCCTTAAAAAGGTTTTTTCTTCTATTTCGCCCTATCATGGACGCGGCGAGCGTCGTAACCGCCACCGTACAAGGCGCGCTGTTATGAATGTTATTTTAATGTCATTTACGTCGATATTCGCACTGACAGACAATGATCAAGCTCATTGGCGGATATAGAGGCCTTAAGCGATGAGTGGAGCACCATGGCCCATGGGCCATGGTGATAAACCCCATGGGGTTTTAGTGGGTAGACTACACAGGAGTCCCACATACCCCGGCCGATTTGCCGGGGATGCGTAAGGCAGATGTACGGCTAGATGGGTAGACCATGACTTGGATTAGGACGCAGATAATGATTTTTTTTCTGAAATTATGTCGTTCTCAGAATTCCACGCGGGCGAAGCCGCGGGAAAAAGCTAGCAACTTACATTATATGTATTATTATGTAACATATTTTGAAATATTCACGACGTTAATTAAAATAAATATAAACGAACAAAATATAATTACTTACATAAATAATTATTTTCCGTTAAAGTAAAAATGTGAAAACTCAAATATTTTATTTCGATTAATTTGAATTCCTGGTAGCCTTTGCATTACGAAATATGCTTCAATTTATTAATGATAAATAATAAAAATATTTCACAAGTCTCTAATTGGAATTGATTCTGCACGTGCTGCACGTGCTAACTGTATAGATTCGAATAAGTAGCAACAGTTTACAATATTGTACACCTATAGTTTACAAGAACATCTATAAATACAACTAGTATCCACAACTTTACCGGCTCACTCAACCACGCATACACCTACCACCAAGTTACTTAAAAGTCCATAACCTCCATAGCCTGCTACCTACACCCTTAACCTAAATGTAATGTAAAAAAATTACAGTCTGAGAATTTCTGATTACCATTGCTATTAACTGAAAGAAATGTCAAGGGAAATAGGAAAGATCCATTTAAAATAGGCAAAAATTTCATCACATTTGATCCGCTAATTACAAACAAACACAGAGGTATTGTAACCACCCTAAAAATCAGTCCACTGTTGTCACCGAGCCAGACGATCGCCAAACAACTCACGTTTTGATTAGTGCAGGCTATAGCTATAAGCCGCATTTAATTTGCGCCTAATTATGGCCGTTGTCCGCATCAGTTAATAGACCCGATCGGAGATAATGGACGAATATATCCGACGAATTTGGCATCCGAATTGACGGGAGATAATCGTTGTTAAAATATTATAATACGCGAGCCAGTGCTCCGAGAATTAGTGGCCCGACTCCCGAGGTATTTTATAACGAGTGCGGGTAGGTCAAGAATGTCATGTCGACATCGGGAGTCTTACCCACCAGCTTATTGAGTATAATATGGTCCCGTCCAGAAAATTCGCCTATTGTTTCCCCCGCGTCTCTTGCGCACGCAAATGCGCACGGGGCTAAATAGTAAATATACTTTTAAAATTATAATTTGGCATAAATAAAGTTTATTTTAAAAAAATGAAATAAGTTATGTGCACACTGCACAGCTATTTTTGGATGTTTTGATTTAAGGGGTACCAGGATTGTTTTATAAAAGCTTTTAAGTCAAAAGCTGCTTTAAGCGCGATATCAACAAAATTGGTGTCAAAAGTTATGACGCCAATGTTGTTGACATCGCGCGCTATAAACTGAAGTCCACGCGGACGAAGTCGCGGGCAACAGCTAGTTGTGATATATTTTATGCGCCTGAGAAATGAATGATCTACGACCTCATGAAAATGCGTTTTTTCGGTGTAAAATATTATCATTAGTACCACAATAATAATTTTACTGTAACAGTAAATGAAATGAAAGAGATTTAACAAATTTGAGACGATGCAATTCCTCAAAACCCAAATAACATCGTCTAAAACAAACACAACAGAAATCACAACAAGAAAACCGCATTACACTTTTATAAAAATGACGCCATCAACGGTCCCTCCGAGGTGTGGGGACACAAATAATTTATAGCGGCAGACAACATAAACACCGAGAAGAATAAGCAAACTATCCCACTTAAGATACGACGACCCTAAGAAAGTATTCCGGACGTCGGAGATTCAAAAGTCAACCCTAGTTTGGCGGTCTAGAAGTCTTTTCGGCACCGCCGCGCTCCACAACGAGGCACAGACTCGGCGCGAGCGGGCGTCGCGTCTCCCTTATTTAATTTCATAATAAATTGCAATAATTGCATTAGTCGGAGCAAGGGTATAAATCAGGCGATACAGCGCGCGTCGGGGTCGAATGCTATGACGTTTGAACTGGAGACGAATAACGAAATGAAGTCTAGCGTGAATCCTTTTCATTCGAAGTCTGCGGTTACCTCGAGGATACGTGAGTCTCCTATAAATTATTGACACATGGCGCGTAACGACTTTCGACATGTGAACGTTGACCGAAAACCCATTCGACCATAAATAGGCCAGAGTGACGAGTTTATAAATAGACCTGGGTGATATGCGATCATGTGCTCGTAAATTGTAAATTATTTTCGAAATTTAGCCAAAATATTACAGAATTAATTAAATTGTTTAGATATCTTACTTGACCCAAAAGCATACAAAATCAGAATTCAACTGCTGTGTCTAGATTATTATAGAGAAAGTACTTAATAATAAATTATGTATAATGTATGTTTTTACAGCAGGGCTAGCTCGTAAGTTTTCCGTTGCTCAGCGTGCTATGGAGCGCGCTATGCTCGGAGTTTCTTTGGCGAATAAGCTTCGAAATGAAGCAATTCGTCAAAGAACTAAAGTCACTTACATAGTGCAGAGAATCAGTACGCTGAAGTGGAACTGGGCTGGTCACGTAGCTCGTACAACAGACGATTGCTGGAGTAAACTTACTCTGGAATGGAGACCAAGGCTAGGAAATCGGGGTGTAGGTCGACCTCCAACTAGGTGGGACGACGATCTCCGTTTAGTCGCGGGTCCATGTCGGATGCGAGTAGCAGGAGAACGGTCATCTTGGCGTTCATTGAGAGAGGCCTATGTCCAGCAGTGGACGAATATAGGCTGATATGTTGTATGTTTTTACATGAAGATCTGTTGGAGGAAATCTCTAACAGGTCTACTGGAAGAGATTCCAATTGGAATGAGTAATAATAATAATAATAATAAGTAATAATAATCTTTCACCTTTTCATTAAAATGTATACTAGTTTAAGTCTTTTAATGTTAATATAGTGTACTGTATAGTTTTTTTTTAATTAAAAATAATTGTCTTTGTTGAACTGTAACTAAGAGACACAATATTTTAGGTTTATAGCATTGCATATTCTATTGTTACAACTTACAAGTTATATTTTATATTGTCTTATTAATATTGTCTTATCTTATTAATAAACTCCTAAAGACTAACTGACACCCCAACTAGCATTCGTCTCGTAGAGTTTCAATAGCCATTCATCCAATACCCAGCAAGCTCTACCTAGTCTGGCTTCTGCTATGAGGACAGCTTAGTTCCAATTTTAGTTTCTAAGTTTTTTTTAGATTTAACTTTGTGAATATGCAATAATAATAAATATTATTATGATCATTATAATATCATATATATTTTACACCGCGCGATAGTGCGATATCTTTAGTGATGTTTGGTGCGTTGCCCGACGTCGTAAACTGCGTCGCGCGTCGTAAGGAAATAATAGCGATTCTATCATGTGCGGTGCATTACACTCGATGAATCATAATAAGTGGCTATTATTGGCACAAGCTACTAGTTAGTACTCTTGTACAATGGTATGTATAGTGTATAGTGTATATAGACTACTTTTTCTATCTATGCACGACATACTTTTATTACTTAACTTTATGAACAACACCTTAAGATTTTGCATAAATCTAACTTTTCTAATAGATGACAGGTAAAATGCTACTTTAGATCTTTTACTGGATATTGTATTGTGTGGGCGGGAGATCCTGGAGTATGGATGGTAATATTGAAGCATATTTCTAATTAACTTTATATTAGACATGTTAAAGTCTGCTAGTCTATATTATGTGTGTTTAATGTTACCTTTCAATCGAAAATCACTGAACCAGTTTTTATGAAATTTGGGAATTGCCCTTGGGAAAGGGCATAGAATAGTTTTTATCAGAGGAAAATCTTACAGCTTGTGTCCGAAATTTTGACGCAACGAACCAACATCTCTATGGGCTGATTTTTCAATCTTCTGATAAATTTTAACTGGGGAATAAATGTGACGCTTTAACAGATTTTCTATGAAAAAATGTCAAAGTGTCGAAATTATTCCATAGTTAAAAGTTATCTGACGATTGAAAAATCAGCTCTTGGCAGTTTATAACGATTATTGTACTAGTAATCGTGCAATCGATCGCTCTATCGTTATTAAATAGCAGTATTTTATTAAAATAAGGCATTGTTCCTGTCTATCGCTACGCGACACTAAAAGTACCATGGAATTGATTTTGAATATCACCCACAGACAATAGAATAAAATGTCGTGACTCGTAGCCAATTAACGCGAAACGCTTAGGACTAAGGGTTAATTCATACTAGCACTGTCGATGCGAATGGAAGCAAAATTCTGAACATATTATTATTATTATTTCAAGCCTAAACTGTCCCACTGCTGGGCAAAGGCCTCCCCCAAATACTTCCATCTGTCTCTCTCCTGCGCCACCGCTGGCCAGCCTGGCTGGTATGCTTCCAGCTCATCATGCCATATTATTCTAGGCCGGCCTCAGCGGCGCGGCGGCGTCCGTTCTCAGGTACCCACTCTGTTGAGATCCTTGCCCAGCGGTCGAAATAATTTGGAGTGCAGTGTGGTGTTCCTTATTTTGTCTAGTAGTTTTACTCCTAACATACTGCGCTCCATTGCTCTTTGGCAACCCCGAAACTTTTGTGAATCCGTCAATGACCAACATATTAAAGTATAATACAGAAAATTATCGAAGCCTTATTTATACCTCTCAATTAGCGAATATTTTGTCACTGCAAGTTAGAAAATCGCCAAATTCTCTTCGTTTCGAATCTAATGTGAATTGACCCTTACTGAACCGTTAATTACTACGATATATCTCTAGCACAGACGCGGCGCAGTCGCTCTTAACCCTCCAAGCTTATCGGCCAGATATACCCCAGGATCATGATGATTCGATTAGGAGCAGATTAGAAGGACCCCGCTCGCGGTACACGGAAAAACAATTAGCGAAAATACTGAAACGATGATAGTCTATAAAGTTTGTCTTTGTTGGCTGTATCTTAACGGGCTTGCGGTGGGCGGGCCTGCGAGACCGCGAGGGGCTTTGGGAGAGTGAAAATAGGTGCGGCGCTGGAGGGTTGGACAATGTGGGCCGTTAGACTTTAATTTATCGTTTTTAGATAAACTTAAGTAGAGATTAGGTGGAGCAAGCTTAAAATTAAATTCAACATACACTTTCAATTGTTCGGAAGAAATTTATGTGACCGCTTATATCAGGTTGTCTCGGTAAAGAGTTTATAATTCACGGGGTCTGCTTTCACGACCCTTGTGTACATTCAAATAATAAGGAGAATGTAACAAAATAGTGAAAATACAGTGATAATATTTTAGTGTAATGTGTATGTACGTCTCTTATATTATATGTGTGAGTGCACTATGATAGTAGCAGCGGTGGCCGCTGAGAGAGCAAAATACATAGTACATTACGCACCTAGGGCAGGAAAATAAGATTTGTCTCAGATCACATGTAATTGTGATCATAAAACATGTGATCTGAGGCTTTCTTATTTACTGTCCATGGTGCGTATACTATTTTTCTCATCGACGGAGGCGGAAAACGGCAACATCGGTAAGCGCAGCGGGAAGAAAGTTGACGTTTTCCGCCCGGAGGTGAGAATTTTTTTTATGATTTGTTTAGGCAAGCGCGAGCGTTATGACGAGTTATGACTTTGCACGTAAACAAAAGTAAAAATGTACTCTCTCAGCGCTGCTACTTTCACAGTGAAATCTATACAGGGGACTCATAATATACAATCTAAAATTGTAAATTTTTGTTAACATGCAATGACAATTGACACTTAATTCTGTTATTTATTATAGTTATAACTTAAAGAGAGACAAAAGATTACATAAAGAAAGAATAAGAAAAAATGAGAAATTCTAATACTAAATTCGTGTAAGTAATATTTTTGAAGACAATAACATTTCAAAAGGTCACAAAATAATGAAATACAATATAATATAATACCCCACAACCACATAAATTAAGCTGGAGTAATGTTTGAATGCCAAGTTATTTTAGTTCGGCATTTTCTTAATTAAAACTATCGACACGTTTTAGAGAAGTACTAGTTGTCCCGGCAAACGTTGTTTTGCCATAATATAAAGTATTTAGCCCATATTATTTGGAGGAGAGGTTGGATTAGATGAGTCACATTTATTGTGAATAAAGATTTTTGTATTTGTATTTAATATCAAACTTAATATGCGATATGTAACTGCAAATATTTAGTATCCAGTACTCTTTCTTTAAAGTCTTGATTCCGGATAATGAGGTCCCATCCTGAATATTAACCACCACCAGCTATGACCCGCGGCCCTGCTCACTGCGTGTAAATACTGTTTACCTCTGAAATAGGGTATTTAGTCGAGACCTAAATAAAGACACAAAGCTCCCCTATAGGTATTAGGTACATTATTTGATGAAAATAGTCCATCCGTTTTGGAAATGGAATAAACACCGTGATTTCGGATATATTTTGCCTTAACCCATCAATCCCCAAACGGCACCCGGCTGCCGATTTTTGACAGATTGAAAATCTGTTGTGTCTGCGATACCCACGATGGAGGTGTTAATATATTATCACCATAATAAAACAGAATGGTATGATAATATCTCTTCTCCAGTAAATAGCCGCGTACTGACCAAGCGAGCCGCCTCGCCATGGCAGCCTCGCGCGCATTTGCTCGGTCGGTCAGTACGTGTTCGTGCGCGGCTAACGTCCGAGGCGCCTTTGAGAAGCGACCAAAAACCGATAACTTTTGGCTCGGCCGCGGCACGCTCGGGCGAGGCAGCGAGGCGGCTCGCTTGGTCAGTACGCGGCTAATGCCATCATAAGAACGAAGCGAGGGTAACGAATATTGTATGATCAAAGATATGAAAGAATCAAAGTTTATTTTAGGGACAAGACCGGGACCACGGGCCCAGACTTGTGTCGGAGCCCGGAAGCCGAGACCCACTTCGAATCGGTGAGCCACAGCAGTTAGTAAGTAAGTTAGTGATGATGATAAACCACGTGATCGACTATGTTGCTAAAGTTGACGGCACTCGTAAACTTTCAAACTGCCCTCGACAGTTCAGTAGTTGGCGATTTATCGCCTGTGTGTTTTGGAGGGTCATTAGCAGGTTGGAAGTGCTGATACAGATCCAAATGACAAAGTAGTTGTTCACACGCGACTTGTGATAACACTTGAAATCAGTTTGATATAATATCGATCACTCTTATTTTAATTATTATTATTGTTATTAGTTTCATCTTAACAAGAATTATAGATGTAAAATAATTTTACTAATATTATAAAGCTGAAGAGTTTATTTGTTTGCTTGAACGCGCTAATCTCAGGAAATAATACTTTCATTAGATAGACCAATATGAAAGGAGCAACAGTGAAGAATGTTTGAAAATCGGGAGATTTCTTCCTAATGAGAGCTTTTACGCTTCGTGCGTTTTCAAACGGTCGGTTGGTTGTAACACAATCGCTAACCAAAAAGTATTTGCTGATGGCTCAAGTATCAGGGTGCGTTTTCTCAGCAAATATGTGAATCCTCTTTTAGTACATAGCATCAATTTATAAAACACCACTTTTAATTCATGATTGTGGTACAAGAATGGTTTTAATTTTAAGAGTAAAAAGCGTAATGTGATCATAAACATACAAAATGAAGTTCGTAAGCGACCCAGTTGGCTCGTACAGTAGTTCGCTTGCCAATTGTGAGTACGGGTTTCTGAAAGTCGGTAATACTACTTTGATCACTTTATTCTAGTTTTAAGCAAGTAATTGGAGGGTAGTGCCAAGGAAAATAGTTTTCAATCATTAAGATCAAATAAAAGTAAACCCGTGCCAATCACAAATTAAAAATTAAAAAAAAATCCTTTGACGCCCGTAACCACCTCTTACGGTAATCTCTACGTAGTCTGGAAACGAAAACATAAAATATGAAGAAAACAAGTACTAAATATCAATGGACACATAATTTACTGTATTTGATCTAAAATCTTAGGGCCACACAGTCCCAAAAGCTTTTATTATAACTTTACAAAGATCAGACTTACGAGATATAAAATTATAACAAGAAACATACACAAAATATGCAACATTTATAGTAGAAACATAATATTATATATACTAATAACCTGCTGGAAATAGGTGGCGAATCAATAAGATATATAATTAATATTATATAGTTACGTATACAGTAAGGGCGTTGTTATTAAGACGGTCAGACCTAAACAAACAATCTTCCTTAATACCGTACCTTTACTGAACTTTAATAAACACTGTTGATAAACGCCTGCTCGGTTGAATAATGGTGTATTGCTCGTCCGATAGACCACGTATATGGTACTAGATGACTCGCTAAACGTTGTTTTGCCAGAAACAATATTATACTATATCAATCATAATTATTATAACAGTACTAGCTGTCCCGGCAAACGTTTCTTTGCCATATTAAGTATATAAAGTATTTTTTTTAAATTTGGTCGAAGCGCTAACTGTCGGACAGACTAAAATTAAAATCCGAATTCGAATATTATTTAAAATTTGACACTGCGATGGCAGCCGACTGTCGGATCCAATGTAAAACATTCCAAAATCAACAATTACTAATAAATTAAAAATTAATTAAAAAAACATTGTCCAGCGGACAAAATTGTGAATCTAAACCAATCCCAGATCCCCTTGAACACACACAAAAAATTTCATCAAAATTGGTCCAGTCGTTTAGGAGGAGTTCAGTCACATACACACGCACACAAGAAATATATATATTAAGATTTATTAAACAAAACATTTTTTTGCCTGTGGATGCGTATCAAAAACGTTTGCGTAGTTTTAGTCTAAACTCTAAGCACATAGGGACAGACGGCAGAAAGCAACTTTGTGTTATATAAATAAATGACCTATTAGGTTTTGGCTTATTACGGTGCACTAGTAAATAGTTAATTTTAATGAGATGAATTATAGCTTAAATGTTAATCCAGAGCCTATGACAAAGCCCTTTCTAAAGAAATAGCGGGAATTATAGCAAGGTTGTTACTTGAACAAACGTTGGAATTGTCCAATTAAATCTACAACTACAAAATCTTGAAAATATTATGAAGACCCTTAAAAATAATACCTATTTGATGCCCCATTTGATGGACTAGCGGTCCAATAAAGGATTTAATATTATTGTATTATCACAGAAATCAGAATACAATAAATTTGTGGTATCATACAGGGTAAGTGAAAAATATTCTTAATCATAATTTTATATTATTTATTTTATTATTGTTATAAATAAAAGGGAAATAATAAAACGAGCGAATAAAAAATTACTTAGCGACTGATGATGAATATACTGTTTTAATAACTTGAGCGGTATAAATTTGAGTAAGCGAAATAGTTAGTCGTTACTAATATTGATTTATAATAAAATCCAGAACGAGCTTACAAAAAGTGGATTGTGATCTATTTTCAGATACTAAAATTCTATCCGAGCGACTGTATTACTAAGTGAGCGACTGGAAATACATAGCGAGCAACTTCAATATTAAAGATAGATTAAATTTTCTAAGTGAGGTTATACATTACGAACTACTAAAAAGGTCACTTTGAGCAAACTTTTGTGAGCTGCTTTATTAATGATTATTGGTTACTGATATTCTATTTGAGTGTTTATATTTTATATTTTGATACGTGTTTTATTGATAACTGCAGATTTTTAAATGCGCGCGAAGTCGAATTTGCCGGGCCGGGCATTGAGCTGCGGATATTTAAACTCTAAAAAATATTTTTTAGTATTTAAATATTTGGTAGTAAATAATCTGTAATTTTATATATTATTTGTGTTTTACTATATTTTTAGTGTTTAAATATTCAGTAGGTACTTAGTAAATTTACTACAAAATATTTAAACACCATTTTTTAGTGTTATTTTTTTAATATTTTGTAGTTAATGTTTGTGCAGGAACCTAGGTAATTAAAGCTTAAAATAGTAAGCTGTAAAACAACTCAGATATGTTAAATATTTTAGTATGAGAAAATGATTTTAGTATTATAATAGTAATAATAATTTATTTCACACTATTCATCCATAGGTGTTAGTAACAATTTATTCTTAACCTATTGTTTATTGTGTTGTATATATGTATTACGTAGGTATGTATGAGAATTTCGATGGCACCCGGCCTCTTAACAGAAGGCCTACTTAACTAAGGTTATCGAAGCGGGGGGACGGGCCAAAACAAAAAGAAACACAATCCGGAAAATGTCCAAAAGTAGGTTAGGTTAGAACTTAGACCACAACACAGAATTTAGGTTAGAACTTAGACCACAACACAGAATTTAGGTTAGAACTTAGACCACAACACAACACAAAACTTGCTCGATAGTAATTAAAAAAATGTTTTAGGGAAGCGATCCCTAAAACATTTTTTTTACAATTTAATTAATAGTGTTTCATCAAATAGTTATTTCATATTCATTTTTTTTTGTTTTAATATGAGCTCATTGTGCTCTGCTCATTAGTGTATTTTTCAAAGTGGTTTTAGTATTCTAAACACTTCGTTTAAGATAAAATACCGCTCTGTATAAAAAATACATTTGCCCAATATTGAAAAAAATGCAGGACATAACGTTGACACTCAAACAGATATTAGGTCGCTCAAACATTATGAAGCTGCTCATTTTGTATTTTAAGTAACTCAAATATATAATTTGTAAGTTGCTGTTTTGTTAATTTCTCGTCGCTCACAGTCAGTCGCTCAAATAGTAATTCTATAACCCAAATTAATTAATTTTGACACTTAAAACGGTAATTTACAGTCACTCGATTAAATACTACCCTAAATAAAAGCTGCTAGTTCATATTTCCAAACTATTTGAATATTTTATGCTGTACATATTGTATTTCTTGAGCACTACATTCAACATTTTAAACTCAACTTCATTTCCGTGTCTTTTAAACTTTATTCAAAATAAATAGACTTATTGTTTGAGATAACGACGTTATTCGTCATGGAACATGGCTTCTAATGGGTTATTTATTCACAAAATAGGACAAATCTTATATATAAAATTCTCGTGTCACAATGTTAGTCCACGAACTCCTCCGAAACGGCTTTATTGATTTTTACCAAATTTTATATGCATATTCAGTAGGTCTGAGAATCGGCTACTGGGTACTTTATAAGTGCATTTGTTGAATAAATATTAGTAAATTATTACAACATGAGACTGACGGCGACCATTATTTATGCGACAGGATAGCGATCGACGTTGTCATGGCGACATACTTATTAAGTCGCTTTAATAAAATAATATGGGCGACAAATGGGCGAAATACTTTATATTATGGCAAAGCAACGTTTGCCGGGACAGCTAGTAATATTATATAATTTATATTTTGGTAAACTTAGGGTGGGTTTCACTACATGCTTTGTTACAGTTACTGTTATGATCAAAGTTTAGGTTATAGTTAAAGTTAACTTTAAATATAACCACAGAATTTGACAGATGTCTGTTGCTAGAGCTGGTTGAGAGTATAAAAAATGAATTATCCATACAAATTGTCACGAAAAAATAATTCGTTATGTCAACACTGTGAGCTTTATATCAAATTTAACTTTACGAGTAGCTTTAATCGAACAAAATTGAGCGGTTAAAGTTATTGTCAAATATGGCGTCCATTATTGACTTTGACCAGATATTTGACAGTTCATTTGACATTTTGTTATAGTTAAAGTTACAGTTAAAGTAAGTTGGTGCAACCAAAGTGCAAATAAGGGACACCGATCGGTGTCAACAAACGTTTTGTTTTAGTGACATCGGAAAAATTAAAAAGTTTTAATTGTGCCTCAGCTAGCGCGAAGCCATTTTTGTTTTTGTGCTTGATACTCAAAACATATAACATCTAGCAAAAGAATATAAAAATCGTAATTTGTAAGGTTAGTCGCGCTTTGAGCCGCGCCGTAGACACATGTAAAACAGTTTTTTTCTGAATTCAATTACACAGGATGTTTCAAATAAGGTATAATAATATAGTAGGGGTGACTCAGAGGGTCATTCTGAACAACTTTTGCTTTTCCATAGTAAAAAATCGCGTGACCAACAAAGTTTTCATGGAGAATCTATTTTTTTTTTGCTTTCGGCTTACTATACCTTATAAAGAACAGCCTGTATTACTATGTGACCTATGAAATAGATTTTGCAAGATATCAATACAATACATAATAATAAGTATACATAAAATATAATACACAAATTGCATAAAACCAGAAACTATTTCAAGGCTTACCATGAATTTCAAAAGTTCGTGGACTAGGTAAGTTAGTGTCAAGTCTCGACCTTGTTGGACGAACTTGTAAGTTATCATACCATCTATACAATTTCTAAGAGACTATTAATATTCGCAGAAGTATAAAAAGTTGATGCCTGAAACTCAGTTGCGTAAAAACTTCTTTATCGCGCGGAAACCTTACTATCCTTTTCTGGGGTAAAAAGAATAAGCGCACCTGACCCTAAGGGCCCCCGCGCACGAGCAACTTAGTTGCACGGCGATTTATTTGTCTCTTTCGAAAAAATTGCGGCCATGTCGCAGGGGTGCGTGCACGAGAGCGACAGCAACGCAACTTTTTTCCGATTTTTCTAGACAATCATCAACATGGATTTGGTCGAGACGGCTGTGGTTGTTGCACTCGCAATAAAAAACCGAAGAAAGTCGCAAAATAGAATATTGGGTGCATCCATTATGGGGCGATCGCCTGACTCTTGGGAAATTTCATACTGTGTTTATGAAATTGAGAGCATACCCAGAAAAATTTTACGTTTTCTTTAGAATGAGTATCGAAAGTTTTGATGAACTGTGCAGAATCTTACGATCTGGCCTCGTTCATAAAAATCTAGGGGAAAACCCGATATTTTGCCTCTATTTTGCCCCTATCTTGGACGAAAGCTCCCTAAATCTAGGGGGAAATCCCCTGATCTGGCAACACTGGGCCGGTCGGCGACTTTATTGTTGCCTGTGCGCGCACTTGCATAGAAACCAATAGGGAAGGAGACAGTTGCGTTGCAACTAAAAAAGTTGCACAGAGTTGCGTCGCGTCGCGTCGCTACGTGCGCGCACTTCCATACTAGCTCCTAGACTTGATCAAGAGACAAATAAATCGCCATGCAACTAAGTTGCTCGTGCGCGGGGGCCCTTACTTGACTACATACTTAAACCTAGATCCAATGATATTAAATAAAAAAACTCAAAGCAGATATGTTACTACCGCGTGCGTTGTGAAGCCTTATATACGGGCCAATTGGCCCGTCTTTTATTTAGTCTGTCTCTTTTATGTAAATGCCATTTCATATCTTTTGTTTCACTTATCTGTCAAATTTGACAATTGAATTTGAAAATTGTTCGGAAGCAATTTAAGCCGGAAAATAGTATGAACGTAACAGATCTGTATTTAGTTGAATATCATTGCCTAGATCTCAAAATCTGTAAGGTCTAGAAAACTGATTTTTGACACAAGTAACTTCAGTTCATGAAGATTAAATGCTCAAGACGAAAACACGATTACTGAAAAAATGCTCGGTAGTTTCTTTTTACAAAAAACCTTGTTTTAGACACATTTTCGCTTGGATCTTCGAAGTTTGCTGTCTTTTCTTTAGTATTTTTTAATATCTAAAAAGGCATTGACAAAACCTAAATTTGCTCAAAACACTTTTTTCATAATCATTATAGTTCGTCTTTTATTCAATTAAAACTAACTTGGCGATGATTCCGCGCTGTCCTTTTTCACCTGGCATATGGAAGACGGGCGTGAGTGTGAAGAGAGAAGGACGATGTTTGATTTTTTGAGTCAGGAGCGTTCTTAAAGCACAGTAAGAATTAAGACTCCACACAAACTTCAGAAACTGCACTTTCGCGTTTATAATATTAGTATGGTCAATGTATCTCTCCTGTATTGCAAAAGTTTTGAAGTAGGTAAATATTTTAACTTCGTATTACAAGTTTATTTGCCTCAACTATTTAAATGAAGATTAAAATTTTGAAGTTATTTTCTCAGTTTGTGACCCCTGAACCGCCAGATGCGAACGCACCTGCCCGTCGTGACTTCCTGCTGCATGATGCATTTCTCAAAGTTTAATCTCATTTGATCCATCTTATTAAATTCGCAAAACAACAACGTTATGTTTTTATCTGTTCTAGTTATTTTTATATACTACACGATGTACCTATAAAAGGCACTTTAATGTTTAAATACTCTACCTGGATAATCAAGCAACTTACTCTATATTTTAAAAGTAGGATAATGTTATTATAATAAAACTATTTAGGTCCTTTGGACAATTTAATGTTTTGGGGATTGTTTTTACCATTATTTGTTTGTTTACGTTAACACTCAATTGAATTTAAAATCAGTATAAAACATAGTAAGTATTTATAAAATGAGTGGAACGCAAGATAGAATGTAGCATGTTGGGGCAAAGACAATAGGAAATGCCCTATTGTACCGCGCGATAACATTTGAACCCTCCGCCCGCTCTGTCCCCGTACTCCCCGATGCCGATCGCAATCTATGTTATAACTTTGTTGTCCTTACGTTTACTTTAGAGTGGATTGTACGAACTTACTTCTACTATAACAAAATGTCAAATCAACTGTCAAATCTCTGGTTAAGGCTGGTCTTTCGAAAAAAGCGCGCAGATGAAACAACTTTTCATCGGCATTAACAGAGAAATTATATCTGAAAAAAATAATTAGTAATCTACATGATATGATACGTAATTTGGTTTTGCCATATTTTTTCTATCGGTATCACATAACAAAGAAATAAAAAACCAAATCACCTCCAAATCGTTGAATGAAACCACTTTACTCCTTCATTATTTATTAAAAGAATATATAAAAAATATCTACTGCTTTGCAATACATAAGTTAATAATTTGGTTTTTTTACTTTTTTGAAATATGTATTATATTAAGCCTTAAAAAGGTTTTTTCTCCTATTTCGCCCTATCATGGACGCGGCGAGCGTCGTAACCGCCACCGTACAAGGCGCGCTGTTATGAATGTAGGCTAAGAGTGTTGTGATAACAAAGTATTGTTTTCCTGTCAATTTGTATGGATAATTCATTTTTTACATTCTCAACCCCATTTACTTTTAAGTGACATTTGTCAAGTTCTGTAGTTATTGTTATAGTTATTGCTAAAATTAACCTTAACTGCTGTAACTATAACCACGCCTATGGTGTAACCCACCCTTAGTATTTCTGCGCCCCCCTAAACCCCCCCCCCCACTCTTCCTTCTCATGACACGTCTTATTTCTGCTCTTTAAGAACAAAATAAGTCATCTATTAAATTAAATAAATGTAATAAAATCGTAGAAGAGTCAATTCTGTACATTGAATACTTTTTACCCGACTACGGCGAAGCAAAAAGGAGGGTTATGATTGAAAAATAATACTTGGGGTGTGATCTACTATGCTAACGCGGACGAAGTCGCGGGCACCAGCTAGTTTGTAATATATAATAAATTATTGTTACGGATACGGACACGTGGTGCCATCTAGCGACGGACCAGCGAACTTACCAAGGGAACACAGGCAACGTAAATCCCCTACTCGCTACTAGATGACGCTAGGTGTATGTACCTACGAGTACTTTCTAGAAATATCTCATATTTGTTTACGCATATCGGGTTTATTCTGGGATGTTCCGGAATTTTCTGAGATTCGATCCGGCCCGTATAAATAGTCGCAGACAGTCCGGCCGGCAATTCAGTTCTATCTGAGCTATCTTCGAGGCGACTTCGGAGCGAAAATAAGTGATCAATAGTGAGTGATTGTGATTGTGATAGTGACTCGGCTACGACCTAGGACAGTGATAGTGCTCAGTGATTTGGATCTAGTGCTTAGTGTTTGGACTCAGTGATTAGTGTGAGCTAGTGTTTGTGAATAAAGTCTTCAAGAGAGTCACCAGGTCTTTTTCTCCGAATCTTCGAACCCCTAGCACGTAACAACTGGTGTCGGAAGTGAGATTTGGAAGATGCCATTGACTCCGAGAGAGGACTTCAAGGGGAGTGTCAGGACAAGGGCGCAGCGAGCTGCTGCCATCGACTCCGAGAGAGGAGTTGGAGGTGGAGCTGCGGAGGCCACACCCACTAGAGACCAAGCTCCGCCCACTGCGGGGCAGGCCCTACCCGCTGGCCCCGCCCACCAGGCTCCGCCCACTGACCATGCCCCCCAGGCTCCACCCACTTCGGGTGAAGCCACGCCCACTGGCTCCGCCCACCGGGACCCGCCCACTGACCACGCCCCTCAGGCCCCGCCCACTCTGGACATGGCCACGCCCACTGGCTCCGCCCACCAGGCCACGCCCACTCAGGCCACGCCCATTGGCCCCGCCCACTGGGCCCCGCCTGCTCAGGCTCCGTCGACTAGCTCCATCCATCCTGCCACGCGCGTAGTTTCTACGGCCCCTCAAATGGCTCCTCAATTAGAAAGCTTAATTGAGTTAATTCAGGCTTTGCAAGAGTCACAAGACCGCAAGCTCGGCACTATGCAAGATTCTCAAAGGGCAATGATGGAGTCTCAAGAGCAACAAAAGGACCTCCAAGAGAAAGCGCTTCTGGCCATAAAGGATGTTAGTGACACTGTGACTAAGCTTCGAAAAGATGTCGACATAATGGAAGAACGAGTTACCGGGCTAGGAGTGGATATGGAAAATGTGAAAACCGGCCTTACAGAATTACAGAAGTGGAAAGTGCGCCTGGAAACCACAGGAGTCGCGACGTCTAGTGGAACTAATGGAGTAGTGGCACAAGGACCAAGAGTTAAAGTGCCACCATACGACGGTACTACTTCTTGGAACGCTTATCGTCAGCAATTCCAGACGGTTGCTTCTGCCAACGGATGGACTGACGAACAATGCCTGACCGCTCTCACTGTTGCGCTTAGAGGGCAAGCTTTGTCGGTCCTGGAAGCACACACAGGAAATGGGTTCCAAGATCTGATGGAGGCGCTTGAATCCAGATACGGGGAGCGACACCTGGAGCACGTGTTCCGTGCTCAACTTCGTGACAGAGTCCAACGCTCAGGAGAGGGACTACAACAATGGGCGTTGGAAATTGAAAAACTGGTTAAGAAGGCACACCCAGGAGCCGATTCCAAGATGGTCGACACGAATATTGTGCAAGCATTTGTCGACGGAATCAGGGATCTGGAGGTCAGAGCTGCAGTGAGGCTTCGTCACCACACCTCGCTTAAGGAAGCATTGGCGCATGCTTTGGAGGTCGAGGCTGCTCGCCGTGACATACGACAGACTCATAAGATCCACGAGGTCTCTGAGGAAGTTAAGGAGGTCAAGGCTCCTACGAAGAGAAGTTATGGAGCCATGTGCTATAAGTGTGGTGAGAGGGGCCATCTTCAGCTCAACTGCCCGCAGAAGGAGACCCATCTGGCAAGGATGAAAAGGCTCGAGGAACGCATGGAACAAATAGAAGAGCTGAAGAAGCAAGGAGCTTCATCCCCTGCCCAGGATCAGGGAAACGAATAAAAGCCAGGACTAAGGGGCGAGTGCTGGCTGACGCGGAGGAAGCCCCGATAACTGTTATCTCCCAAGCATGCAGCGGAAATAGTCTTGTGATTCAGGGGACTATTAACAGGACGGATTGCAAAATGACTCTAGACACAGGAGCCTCTAGAACGATAGTGAACCCAAATCTGGTAAAAGCCGCAAGAAGACACAAAAGGAGAATCAACTGTCGGCTTCTTACTGCCTCCGGTCAGCCAATACCCGTCCTTGGAGAAATGTCAGTTACGATAAATGTAGGGGGGTCCTCATACCTTCATGACGTTATCGTAGCTGAGATTATGGATGATTGCATCTTGGGTTTGGATTTCATGAAGAAACATAACTGCAGAATTGATGTTGCTGACGGAGTTTTCAAGTGTGGTGAAGAAGAAATTTTCATCCTTGGAGGCGCCAGCGGGAAAGTTGAATGTGTAAAAAAAGTTATAATACCTGGACGTACAGAAGCTAGAGTGCTGGTGAAACTACCACCAGCTGGAAAGAAGAAGTCAAACAGATGTGTGTTGATCGAAGACACACCTAACAAAACATCAGCGCAAAAACTGATGACGGCGAGAACCCTTGTTAGTGGAAGCAGTAACGCTGTGGTCAGGGTTTTGAATCTTGGTGATCGCGAGATCTGCTTGAACAAAGGTGACGTCATTGGAAAGTGCGAGGAAGTTGTCTGGATGAGAAAGTGTAGTTCGATCACAGGCTCAGATTCAGCAAACCGCAGCAACTATGGAATAGTGACTGAGCTACTCGATGACTGCAAGAGTAATCTGACTTATTCGCAGAGCATGAAAGCTAAGAAGTTTTTACAACGCCACGCGAATATCTTCTCCAGTCAGGAAGGCGACCTTGGAAGAACGTCGATGGTTCAACACAGGATAGATACCGGAAGCGAGAACCCAATTCGTCAACGAGCAAGACGGATACCCATTGCAAAGGAAAAAGAAGTTGAAGGCCTTTTGGAGGACATGAGAAGGCATAAGATAATTGAACCGTCTGCAAGTCCGTGGTGCTCACCTGTTGTGTTAGTGAAGAAGAAAGATGGCAGCACAAGATTTTGTGTGGACTACAGGCGTCTCAATGATGTCACTAAGAAGGACAGTTATCCATTACCTCGAATCGACGACACTCTGGATACCTTGAGTGGCATGAAATGGTTCTCGACCCTGGACCTGAAATCTGGATACTGGCAGGTGGAAATTCATCAAAAAGACAAGGAGAAGACAGCTTTCTCCACCGGTAAAGGTTTATGGCAGTTTAACGTCATGCCCTTTGGATTGTGTAACGCACCTGCCACATTTGAGCGACTCATGGAGTGTGTACTGGCAGGCTTAGTTGGAGAGGCTTGCTTAGTCTACTTGGATGACGTCATCATAGTTGGCCGCGACTTCGAGGACCATTTGCGAAACTTAGAACGAGTTTTCGCCAAAATAGAGGGGGCCAAGTTAAAGTTGAATCCGAAAAAGTGTCGTTTGTTCAGGAGTAAGGTCAATTATCTCGGCCATATTATCTCCAGTGATGGAATCCAGACGGACCCGGAGAAACTGGAAGCAGTTCAAAATTGGCCAACCCCTAAAAACAAAACCGAAGTGCGGGCATTTCTCGGCCTATGCTCCTACTACAGGCGTTTTGTTAAGGGATTCTCAGAGATAGCCAAACCATTACATCGGCTGACAGAAGATAAACGACAGTTTATTTGGGACGAGACTTCGGAAGATTCTTTTCAGAAACTGAAGCAACATCTGTGTGAAACACCAATCTTGGGGTATCCACAACCTGAAGGTCAGTTTATAGTCGACACAGACGCAAGCAACACGGCCATTGGAGGGGTGTTATCTCAAAAACAGGGTGAAAGAGAAGTTGTAATTGCATATTTCAGCAAGTCTTTATCCAAGCCAGAGAGAAACTACTGTGTGACAAGAAGAGAACTCTTGGCTGTTGTAAAGACGCTACAACATTTCAACAAATATCTCATCGGCAGACAGTTTTTACTGCGAACTGATCACGCAGCCTTGAAGTGGCTACTGCAATTCAAGAACCCAGAAGGTCAAGTAGCACGATGGATTGAACAGCTCCAAGAGTACGACTTCAAGACCGAACACCGCAGCGGAAAGTCGCATGGGAATGCTGACGCACTTTCACGAAGGCCGTGTTCAGAAGACTGCAAACACTGTGTTAAGCAGGAATCTAATGAAGTAACATTAAAGTTAACGAAAACAAGTCCTTTGGGTCCATGGGAGAACGATGCTATGAGGAAGGCACAAGAAAGAGATGACGACCTTCGGCACATCATCACATGGAAGAAACGGGGTGACGTAAAACCAATCTGGAGTGAGGTTGCACCCACTGGCGCTGCCACTAAGGCGTACTGGGCGCAATGGGACAGTCTGATACTTCAAAATGGAATACTTTACCGGAAATGGGAGAAGACTAACGGCAGAGAGTTCCATTTTCAGGTAGTTGTCCCAAGGACGAGAGTACCAGATGTTCTCCGTGAAATACACGATGGCGTATCAGGAGGTCATCTAGGTGTCAAGAGGACGTTAACAAAAGTGCGAGAACGATTCTACTGGTTGCATTGTCGAGATGATGTGCAGGATTGGTGCCGCAAATGTACTACTTGCGCTGCAGTGAAGGGACCACAGACAAGGAGTCGTGGGAACCTGCGCTTGTATAACGTTGGCGCACCGTGGGAACGAATTGCAGTTGACGTAGCTGGGCCATTTCCTGTAACGGAATCGGGAAACAAGTATTTCATGGTCGTCATGGACTACTTTACCAAATGGCCCGAAGTTTTCGCTATACCAAACCAGGAAGCTACAACAGTTGCTTCTAAGCTAGTCGAAGAAGTGATATCTCGCTTTGGTGTGCCTCTAGAAATCCATTCCGATCAGGGCCGGAATTTCGAATCGCAGGTCTTCCAGGAAGTGTGCAGGATTTTGGGAATGCATAAGACGAGGACCACCGCGTACCATCCACAATCTGATGGAATGGTTGAGAGATTTAACCAGACCCTTGAGAGGCATTTGGCGAAATTGGTAGATGACAAACAAAAGGATTGGGACAAGTATATACCGCTCTTCCTTCTGTCGTACCGTACCGCCGAGCATGAGGGCATAAAAGCTACCCCGGCGTATGTCAATTACGGTAGAGAACTACGAGTGCCAGTAGACCTCTTGACGGGAGGGTCACCGGAGGAACCAAAGACCGTACAAGACTATGTCTGCGATTTAAGGGAAAAGATGCGTTATATACACGCAACGGTTCGGGAAAATGGGTTACAGTCAAGTGAGAAAATGAAGACCAGATACGACCGGAAAGCGAACACGAGCGGCTTCGAAGAAGGGTCACTGGTGTGGCTGCATAACCCAACTCGCCGAAAAGGGAAATCTCCAAAGTTGCAGACCAAGTGGGACGGCCCATACAAAGTGGTTACCCGATTGAATGACGTGACTTACAGGATCCAAAAGCAACCAAGAGGGACATTCAAAGTGGTACACATAGACCGTCTGGCGCGTTACCATGGCAGTAACAACGATGCTCGGGACGAGCATCTCTAAGAGGGGAGTAGTGTTACGGATACGGACACGTGGTGCCATCTAGCGACGGACCAGCGAACTTACCAAGGGAACACAGGCAACGTAAATCCCCTACTCGCTACTAGATGACGCTAGGTGTATGTACCTACGAGTACTTTCTAGAAATATCTCATATTTGTTTACGCATATCGTTTATTCTGGGATGTTCCGGAATTTTCTGAGATTCGATCCGGCCCGTATAAATAGTCGCAGACAGTCCGGCCGGCAATTCAGTTCTATCTGAGCTATCTTCGAGGCGACTTCGGAGCGAAAATAAGTGATCAATAGTGAGTGATTGTGATTGTGATAGTGACTCGGCTACGACCTAGGACAGTGATAGTGCTCAGTGATTTGGATCTAGTGCTTAGTGTTTGGACTCAGTGATTAGTGTGAGCTAGTGTTTGTGAATAAAGTCTTCAAGAGAGTCACCAGGTCTTTTTCTCCGAATCTTCGAACCCCTAGCACGTAACATTATTATTCTTTATTAATCTTTATAAGCGCTTTAGTAGGTACGCCTAAAGTACAATTATGTACGTACGCTTTCAAAAGATCTCAATCAAAACACAATCATCACCTACTACAAATAAATAATATATTCTTAATGCTTGTCCTCGAGTAGCAACTAATAAGTTTCTTTTCTTCAAATTTCTATAGATATAAACCTCTCTTCTGCTATGCACCTACTCAATTCGGCAGCACAGTGTTCACCCCTGGACATCACAATTCACAGAGCTCGCGATTAATAATTCATCGCTACACTAATGATTTTCAAGTAACAAATTCATTAATAAATTGTGAAAGGGGTCCAAGGGAACTACCGACTACATTCAAGGGTACATTATCATTACCCCGTTTCAATGGAGAGACACACGATCGTCAAGTGCAGCAAACTTTAGCGATATTTTTAACCAACTTAAAAATACTATTTTAACAATTTTACATATTATGATTTTTACCAAGGGTACCTAGTGTATAAATAAAAGCATATTGAAAAAATAATTAATTTAATTTGTAAAAATATTGCCGGCAAAAAGCAATAATAATTCAATTTACGAACAAAGTGGTCCTATAAAAACACTGTTGCACTAAAAGGATGAAGAATTTGTTATTTTCAAATATTATTATTTTAAAATCTTTACTTTAATATACTATTTTTTTTCTAAATATGGTTTCTAAATCCAAACTTATATTGGTTGATTAATTTACTTTATTTAATTGGTTGATTAATTACAATACGTGGTGATAGGCGTCTACAAATTTCGTGAGGTGTTTGAGGGTGGGGGATGGTGTCGAGTCAAATCTCATCTAATCTTACGTTGGGGAGAGGCAGGGGTCTCGGCAAATCTCACGTATTTTTTTCTCATTGTTACAAAAAAACATACCACAAAATGCAGTTCAGGTTGTTGAATAATGAATATACTAGGACTTGCTCCGTCCGCCCCGATAATAATAATGATTATTAAACCCTTAATAACCCTTAATAACCCTTAATAATCATTATTCTTATTATTCATTATTCTTACGGCACGAAGAAGCAACCCTGCTTCTTCGTGCCGTACGTGCGCGAGTCCTACTCAATTTTGGCTGACTTTTTTAAATCTATGTACATAATATAATTCCGTTGATGTCCCGCTCTGAAAAAAAACCGGCCAAGTGCGAGTCGGACTCGCGCACCGAGGGTTCCGTACAAACCTGCAAGGTTTACAAAGTTCGTTTGATATGAATTTCAACTTGATAGCTCTACGCGTTCATGAGGAAAAAAGTAATAAGTTTATATTTATTAAAAAATATATATTTTGTAATGTAACTAAAAATTTAAGGTTTTCGGAATTTTTCCTTTATGTGTGCTATAAAACGTTGCTTCATGCCAAATTTCAAGATTCTAGGTCGACTGGAAGTACCCTTTAGGTTTTGATTCCCTTGCGAGTACTTGCGAGTTTCAAAATATGCAGCTTAAATTGCTGTTTCTTTTGATTGCGTTGACATAGAAGTTTGATTTTGTTACAGCTTAAAGGTATTATAGACCTGAGTATTTGGTATGAATTTCAATTTAATACCTCTACGCGTTTATGAGGAAATGGGTAGTAAGTTTAAAATTATAAAAAAAATATATATTATGTGATGTAACTAAAAATTTATGGTTTTCGTAATTTTTCCTTTATCTATGCTATAAGACGTTGCTTCGTACCAAATTTCAAGATTCTGAGTTCACGGGAAGCACCCTGTAGGTTTTGATTCCCTTGCAAGTGTCGAAAATTTGCGGCATAAACGGCTGTATCTTTTGATTGCGTTGGCTTAGAAGTTTGATTTTTTCACAGCTTCAAGGGACAGTAGACCTGAGTAATTGATATAAATTTCAGCTTCATACCTCCACACGTTCCTGAGAAAAAGGGTGATCCTATAAGGGTTCCGTTTTTTCCATTTGAGGTACGGAACCCTAAAAATGGTCACGTTAGTTATATAATATCTACTGACTGTCAAACAATCCAAACTCCAATACGTTTACGTAAGAAACCCACATTTTGAAAAATCTCACGTGAGATTGGGGGGTGGGGGAGTGGGTTGAATAAAATCTCTCGAAATCTCACCAGGGGGGGAAGGGGGTCAGAAAATCTAAAACAACACCTCACGTAATTTGTGGACGCCCCCTAATAGTTTTTTTGGACCTGATGATCACCTTAATGGTTCTTTTAAATGTTTTGAATAAAATAATGTTAATTATATTAGTACCATTTCATTATTCGGCTGTAAGGACAACTTTTTACACACGCTGCGGTCGTGTTCACCGACGGCTGACTCAGCACCTAACGTCGCCCAGTCTCCGCTGTCTGCAGCAAAATTATTGATTTATTCATTAAGTTCCACAACTTTGTTATTACCGATTGTTCCATTCGATAATACACCGTGTATGATTCATGTAAAATGTTTGTTGGGAATCTTTTGAAGTTTTAACTGCTCACTGAGATAAGAAGTTTGTAATTATTTTGGGATGCGACGGGGGAAGTATCGTCAAGTCTTTTGTTTCTAAAATACCCATGGAACTCTACCTTCTTAATTTAAATCTTGTTTTGTACTTCTCTTTCTTATGTACGGCTCGCTTTGGTCTTATTGTCTTGCCAATTTCCAATCACTATCTTCCTCTAGGAACAAGATATTTTGATTTGAAGTGACCGACAGTGCGGTTAGTTTGAGGGATTTCTGAGGCCGTAACAACAGGTACAGTTATGCACAGGACAGTTTCCATGTACTGCAATTCAATGATATTACTATGGCAACAGTACAGCAATATGGCATTGCCATAATGATAATGGCAAGGACTATCCTTGACTGCGTCTAAAGGGATATAACATTGTATGATAAGAAAATTTATTGTTGTCAAAATAATTTAAGGTGGCACCAGCGGCCATTGACCCTTCTAGTCTAGGAGCTATGTGAAAAATGCTCACACTGTGTTCTGTTTACTTAAGAAAAAAATGAACTCTATAAAAGACACATACTATAACAGATTAATCGGAAAACCTCTTGTTAACTCTTAGTATGATAATATCCAACTACTTATAAGTTCGAAGTGATATTATAGATAATACTCAGTTCACAATATCAAGTATGCAAAATACGATATCGCTATTATGCTAAGTACTCACATACGATTTTGCTCGATAGTTTTACTCCAAATCAAGTAATAAATAATAATTACTGTGTGGACCGCAAAACTGACACGAAGACTCGCATCGAGCCGCTCGAAGGATTGATGTAACCGGATCGACCGGATTGATGGAATGAAATATTATATCGATTTAATAGAACTATCGAGCAATGCTGAATGTGTGGACGAAAGCCCGAGCCGCGGGTTTTGCTCGACGTTATTGCCCGATCGAGCAAAACCGTATGTCAGTACTTAGCATTAGACTAGAAATATCTGTTATTTCATTGTCAATCGTTGTTTGTATAGAAAACGATGAAATATGTCAAGTCTTTTGAAAGGGGGCGTAGGCGTAGGCGTTTAGGTTATTGAACCTACGGACAGAATTCGGCAATTCGAGAATAAACACATTAATTACTTTTATACCTTTCTTTAAAATTCTATAGCTAAGAGGTTAAAAGCCAAAGTCTCAAACAACCCTAGAAAGCTATACATTTTTTAAAACATGCCTAAGATAGTCTCAATAGTTATACAGCCTTAGATACTTTATCTCAGTCTCTTGTGGGGCTTATGGCATAGAAAGTCATACATACGGAAGTCATACATTAATATATTTTGTCTCTTCATAATGTAATATCGGTCAAGAACAATGAAATCTTTGATATTTATGATATTAAGTCCGTAATATTAAACTTAAGTTTATTAGGGTAGAAATCGAAATTGAAATTATTACTTCGGCATAACCCAGAAATTCTATGATAATAATCCAATTTAAAGCTGTGTTTGTTTCAAATAATTTTAGGTTTCTACTTTGTATGTTTAACAAAATTTAATTAATCTTTTTAGGTTACAGAAAGAAATGAGGGATATTTTTAAAAACGCTCGATTTCGTTACTTACTTTTAGGATTCATTAAAAGAGCAAAAAGGCCAACGATATGTAAACATTTAGTAGAATTTGCTAGTGCCTTGAATCTATTGAATTTTTACAGCGGTTATTGTAAAAATTCTGTAGATTCGTGGATTCGGTTAACAGAAATAGTTTCTTCTACTGGAGAATAGGCGAAGTGACATATACAACAGAAATCTGTGAATAAAAAGTGACAACCCTCAAATATGTCACTTCCCATATTTACTGTAGCCATGCTAAGCTTGCTGATGATGTTTTCCAAATTACACAGGCAGGTTTTTATAGAAGTAGCATTGTTTGGGGATCGCATGTTTGCTACACATCGTTCAACCCCCCTTTAATTTAAGGAAATCAAACCCTTATCAATTCTATTGGCATCTTGCATCAAATTTAAGGCAACGCATTGTTTTATCTACCTTTAAATAAATCCTGCCATATCAGATTACGTTATCAAATCTGGCCCATAATACCTCTGTGTCAGGAAATTTGTATGCGGTTCATTATACTATGTAAATTATATCTAAATATTGATTTTCGGCCTTTGAAATTTATTCCACATACATTTCTATAGAGGACAAGCACTAACTGCCTCACTCAGAGGCGAATTTTAATTACTTAACTGTAATAAATTTTAATAAAATGAAGATTTTGACATTAGCACCAAAAATTATGTGTCAAACTCTTCATTAAATTGAAGTATAATCTTCTTTCTCCTTGAGTGAACAAGTTCTATTAATAATTACACATTCTCCTTTTTGCCACTTGTTGCTAAAGTACAAACGATATATTATATGGTTTATACCTCTGGAACTAATTAAATACCCCTAAAAGCATTAAACGGAAGTAACATAAATCTAGTTTTTCCGCTCCGAACCTGAGCACCAGTTGATAGTTTAAAGCCGAGGCGTGGCCGAGCACTAACTGGGGAGGGCTGGAAAACAAAAAGTGTTTACTCGCTAAAGATACTGAACAACAAACTCAGTTAATAAGTTTTTATTTTCTCCAATAGCCGTAGGCTAGGGTTTCCATAGTATTGTTGGAAATTTTACCTAAAAAGTTGGATATAATACGTATGTTGAGAAACTTTACGTGGCTGCTCATAGCAGAACTGATAATATAGAGTCTATCTGTAAAGTAATCTCTCTCTCATATCAGGTTATTTTTATTTGTTATTACTTAGTTATTAGTCGTTGTTCAAATAACTAAGTAATTTTTATATTAGTTGCCTTTTCAAAAGCAACGGGGGGACAATTTTAAAATAATATAAATACGCTTAATGTATTACAAAATCCATAATATCTACTTAATATAATAAATGCTAAAGTGTGTTTGTCTGTTACCACTTCACGCCCAAACCACTGAATCGATTTTTGCCGAAATTTAGTATGGAGAATGGAGATTGGAGATGCTTTGAGACCTAGGAAAGGACATAAGATACCCTTCCATCCCGGAAAAATGTATTGCGGGTGTCATCTAATATTTTATAAAGATTAGTTATAACTCGAAGCCATTAAATTTGCTTACTGTCTCGTTTTATGTGAACGTGACTGAGAGTAAGCCTCAAGCAATTGACATCCTCAAAACACTTTATTAAGCCGTTTAGTCCAAAAAGAAGCCGCAAAAGATTCATCATCTCGAATGGGCGCGCAGAATGCGGCTTCGGCCCCCGATCCTCCAAACGGCCATTACACACGCAATAAAAATATGAAACGCGGCACTAAAACGTCATTAATGTTCGCTGAATGTCCACCTTTCGTGATGAAGTCGTCGGGATTCGCGAGGGCACGTCGAAGGGTTAACTGGCGATATTTCTTCGTCGGCCGTTTAATTGACGCCATTACCGCGGTGCTTAGATTTTACGTGTTGTCGCCTTTTACACCGTGACAAGCTAATTATACTTGACTTATGGCGTTCGCAGTTTTTACTCGATCGATATCTAGACCGCAAATAAAACCAGTGCGGTTGGAGCACAAACATTATTTTCAGCAAATTTTACCTCATGTTATTAGTTCTGATTACTCTTTAAATATTATTAAATATTAACGTGGTGTGAAGCGTCCATAGATATTATTATTATTAATCAAAGCGCACGGAGTGCGCGGCCAAGTTCCAGCAGGCCGCGCACATGCCGTGCACTATTTACACGAACCGTTTCGACGCACTTTTGACCCCCCTGTAGCTCAGTGCCTATTGCGAGTACAAAGATAAAATTATACCTACGTAATTATATACTAGTACTTACGCAGTATACCAAATTTTATAGATATAGCTTCGGTAGATCCTGAAATATCTCCCTGTGAAAATAGCTAATTTTGGCACTGACTCACTCATTCACTCACTCACTCACTGACCGGTAATCAAAACCTCTAGGCCACTTCCAATTGTCCTAGCGCTATGAAATTTGGCACACAGGTCGTGTGTTATATGTAGATTAACAAAAAATTGAGAAATTTAAGAAATCGGTCAAGCGTGAGTCGGTTCACCTACAAACCTGAGAGGCCACTTCCGATTGTCCTAGCGTTATGAAATTTGGCACACAGGTCGTGTGTTATAAGTAGATTAACAAAAAATTGAGAAATTTAAGAAATCGGTCAAGCGTGAGTCGTTTCACCTACAAACCTTAGAGGCCACTTCCGATTGTCCTAGCATTATGAACTTTGGCACGCAGGTCGTGTGTTATAAGTAGATTATAAAAAAATTGAGAAATTTGAGAAAAAGGTCAAGCGTGAATCGGCTCATCTACGAATTTTAGATACCATTTCCAATTTTCCTAACGTAATGAAATTTGACATTCAGGTCGTGTGTTATAATATGTAGATTAATAAAAAAATTAAGAAGAAATGGGTCAAGCATGAATCGGCTCCTCTACGAACTATAGGTAAAAATTCTTATACGCCAGTGATACAACGAGAATTGGTTTAAAATATTGTCATCATGTATAATGCATACCGTATAGCTTATTAATACTTCGATTGCGGAATCTTGGAAATCTATTGTTTACGCGGTCGAATTCGACCGCTTGGGAGTTGATATACTTAGGTTAAATAAATACTGTTTACTTTAAAATTTCGCTTCTATTGATAGTTTACAACTAGCGCCATATATCGAAGGTATTGTTTAAGTCGGGTGTGGCACAAAAAGAAAAAAATAGGTATAATTTCTTGAAAAAAAGGACTGAAATCCCACCAAAAACATACCTGTTAAAATGAGGCCAAGTTCCTATCAGCAAATTTTTGGTTTAAAAAAAGAGTTGAAATCCAATCCAATGCCAAGTTTAGATGCACTTCATCGATTGTTATCATTTTCATCAACAGCCTGATCCATAATACTTCTAAATTTGAACTTGGCAGGTTTTCGTGCTTTACGTAACTCTGGATTAATTGTAAAATAAGATGATATAATTAAATTAACCTGCCACGTTCAAATTAGAAGTATTATGGATCAGGCTGTTGATGAAAATGATAACAATCGATGAAGTGCATCTAAACTTGGCATTGGATTGGATTTCAACTCTTTTTTTAAACCAAAAATTTGCTGATAGGAACTTGGCCTCATTTTAACAGGTATGTTTTTGGTGGGATATTATTATCGTGCATTGTCTAGTTCGTCGCATTGATGACATTTCTATTATGTTATTTTATCTTTATTTTATCAATGCGGCAAATATATAAAAACACGCTGCACATCAAATTCTTTTTGGTATATAAATAGTTGGTGGTTTAGGTTACAAATATTAAAGTCATCGCCTTTGATATGTATAAAATGGTACCATCGATACATTCGACACGTACAAAACATAGTCATAGTTCTTCAGTAAAAAAACTATTGAATATTATCTACCGGTAAAGCCTTTACTAACCGAAGCCACCTCAAACCTAACTATAAAGTTGGAAAACTCGTTACACAATTTCAATTAAAGCTCGTCGAAATAGTTGGAGGCACTCGAGAAATTATCGTCGCGAATAATTCGCGATATTGGCCGACGGTTACTACGTAGTTGCTAAGGTGTCGCCGGTTGCCACCCCTCGATAAATCTTGCCTAATTTGTGTGTAATTACGGACCGGTACAGTTCCCGGAGTAACGAGGAGTGCGTAGCGGGGCGCCCGCACGTGCTAGCGCGTGCCCCGGTACAACTCTCCAACGACGACGCAAGTCACGGACTAACTTTTATCATTTTCAACTATAGATACTTACACGCAAAGGTTATTATCGTTTGAGAGCCGTGTAAAACTTTTTCAACAACTTTAAGAACGCTATTAGTGAATTAAGCACATTATTTCTTACGCCGAAGATCGATGTTACAATGTTACGGTCCCGAGTTGAGAAAACGCTTCCTCGAAGTTCAAAGTTGACCCGAGGCTTATGCAGTCGCCTTTGCAAATCCCGAGCTGATAATTTTAATAAAGAAATTAGAAGGGTGCACTATTTCGAGTCAAATTAAAGTTTCGTTATTGTTTGCGAAGCCCTTGTGCAGCAGGAGGTAGCTACTAACTACCGAATCATGCGAGGGGTCATATTTTGGAATATTTAAGCTACAAAGATGAAAGAGCTCAAGAATCAATAACACGTTGAGATAAAAACTTTGTCTATTGTCGTAAAGGACTCTACACCTTTGTGTAGACTGTAAAGTCACGCATTGTAAGTGTAACACATTGTATTTAAAAATAATTTTTATACCATTATCGATCACGTTGAAGATAATGGAGACTCGTGTAACTATTTGTTTTACCCAAATGCGCCACAAGAAGGGTTAGGTTTTTTCGAAAGTATTGTACATAATACATAAAGTGTTTACATATAATATTAATTGCTAAGCATACTCTGCCTAAACTGCTTGATGGAATTTAGCTTAAGATGTGCTTATAGAAAGCTTAGAAGAGCTTGAGCTCGTAACATCTGGGGGCACGGGAGTGCCTCCGCCAAGATGAGCCCAGCAAAGCGCGCAAGGACAATTATACCTACCTTTTCTCGAAATTCATAATATTATGTTTACTGTGAAAGTGACACTAGCCCGTATCAAAATGCGGACGGGTTTTTAGGTTTGTTAGTTATATTTACAAGTATATTTTATAGAAAATATCGGTATTAACAAAACAAATGACGTACTTAGTAATTTTTATAGACTTCTTATTCTATTAATATTAAATCATGAGGTAGAACGGTTTTACTAACACCGAATTTGCCACAGTCAAAGAAATTGCTGTATCTACTCGTAAGCAATTAGAACGTAGGTACATTTTCTTATATTAATTAGTTACGTAATATTGTGGTAATACTATGTACGTTTGTGTGGACTTGTGTTTTTGTGGACTTTTTTCTTGTTTCTTATATATAATTTAAATGTATGTGTCTATGAGGAAAAACTAAAGTAAAAATCTATACTTATTAATTATTGTGTAGAGGCTTATGAAGTTATGACTAACCAGAGTAAGCAACAATAGTCTAAGTACAGACTGACTCATTTGACGCTAATACCGGACAAATGCGTTCGTCTTGTTACTTGTTACCCTGAGCCCGTAATCCCCACTTAATTAGCACAGTTGACTAAACGTCATGAATAAATCCACACAATTGCCATTTGAATCGTACGGATAAATCTGTGTCATTTAGCGCAAAACTGTAAATCCACTCGTCGTTCAATTATGCATCGTCGCTAATTGAATCAGAGTCGGAAATCGCGTGGCACGCGAGCCCGTCTGGGATCGTAACCCCAAAAAAGCTTCGAGTGTCAATACGAGTGTGTATACCATTTACGGGCCTGATTGAAATTTCGCAATCAACGGGGGTTCGCCCAAATTATTTGCGTACATTTTTTGGCCCCCAAACGCGATGGTTTATTCCATTACAACGGCCCAACGGATAGAATTTACGGGGGATTAAGATGATAATCGCGGCCGGTTGGTTGTTTGCGATTCTGCGCTGCGATAAGGCGAGTGGGTTCCTCCGTGAGATACGTCATGCATCCGGCGCTGCCCCTCGTGACCGTCTTTGTTGGAAGAGTAATTGTACCTCGAGACTTTTTTTTTTTTTTTTTTTTTTTTTTTTTTTTTATTTATTTATTTTTATTTATTTACTTAAACAAAACAAATTTACATACAAAATAACATGCATTACAAATATTATGGCTTAATTACAATAAGTCATCGGTAGCTACAAAAGTGTAAAACTGCAGCGCAGCTACCAATGCCTCTTACAGTTGTTACAAAAACAGTATCTTAAAATAATATAATGTATTATAATTACAATAACAAGGCTAGGCTAATTACGACTTACTAAATATGATAAATATGACATGTGATTGCCGTATTATTGAGATGCTATGTATGTGTTTAGGGGTTGGGGGATTGTGTACTAGGATGGGCTTGAATATTTTAGATTCATTAGATGGTAACGAGTTTTTCTGTTTCTTCGTAATTTAATTCTTTTAGCCATTTATTTAAACACTTTTTTAGTTTGTATCTTGATAAGGAAAATATACTTAGTATTTTATTTACTTTATTATAGAGTATAGAGCTGATGTATTTAAAATGTCTTCTGGCTGCATCTGTATTACAAGGCAGCACCTCACAGACTTTATAGAAACGGCGTTTATTTTTGTAAGAGTTTGGGTCGTATATGAGAAGTTTGTGTTTCTTTTGTATAGTACGAAGAATATACAACTGTCTCGCTGATAATACTTGGCACATCCTAAAAAGATCTACAGTTGGGAAGAACAGCGGCTTTTTAGCAAGAACCTTCAGAACTGCCCTTTGTCCACGCTCAACTCTAAGCATTGTAGTCTTGTGTACGGCACCCCAAACTAAAATACAGTATCCTATATGAGACTGCCCTAATGCTAGATAAATCTTGATTAGGGTTTGAAAATCAATGACATTTCTAAGTTTCCTAAAAACGTATGTTAATTTCCTTAGACGTGCGGCGACAGAGTTGATGTGGGGCTTCCAACGCAGGTTATTATCAATGATTACTCCCAGATATTTGATGGACTCAGTACGTTCGAGTGCAGCACAGTTACAGTTTGAGGCTGGAATCGAACTGTAGCAATTATGGGCGTAGATATCAATAGGGATTTTTGGTTGATTGGCTTTGGTATAGGAAAAGGTGATAAATTTAGTTTTGCTTACATTCAATGTTAGAGTGTTTTCGACCAACCAATGCATGACAAGTTTTAATGCTGTCTCAGCATTGCGACGAGTACTGTCCCAATCTTCTCCGTCCACTATAAGAGCTGTATCATCCGCATAGGAAACAATTTTACAATGAGACAGTGGTAGTTGACACAGCTCATTTACGTATATTAGAAAGAGAGTTGGACCCAGTACACTACCCTGAGGGACACCGACGCTAACAGCATATTGTTTGCTTATGTGCATGCCTATTTTAACTAGCTGCTTACGGTTGGTTAAGTAGCTTTTAAATAGTTGTAGAGCCAAGCCACGAACACCAATATGTTCTAATTTTATTAACAGTGCAGGAATCGAGATAGTGTCAAAAGCCTTAGATAAATCTAGAAAAATGCCAATTGTTTTAAGTTTACTATTTAGATTATGATTTATTGTATTTGTTAATTCAAGGACAGCATCTTCGGTGGATGTTCCATGTCTAAAGCCAAATTGATTATTGGATAGGATTTTGAATTTAGTTAAGTATTTACTAAGTCTATTATTAATAACCTTTTCGAAAATTTTGGAAAAAGTTGATAATATAGATATAGGTCTATAGTTTTCAACACTACCTCGATCACCTGACTTGAAAATAGGATGGACGACAGCAGTCTTGAAAACGTCAGGAAAGACTCCTTGCGAAAAGCATAAATTGAAAATATGAACAAGAAGTGGAACTATGATGGGTCTAGTTGCTTTAACTAATGAGGAACTAATAGCATCAAATCCAGAAGAGCATTTGTTTTTAAGATTACTAATAATAATATCAACCTCAGCATTATTTACTTCGTGCAAAGCCATGGAGTAAAGAGTAGAGCTTCTTGGGTAGTTCGATTTGTTACGATTTTGAAGGTGACTGTATAATTCTGATTCTTTTATATTAGATGCCAATTTACCGCCTATATTTGCAAAATACTCGTTTATTGAATTAACTGATTGGGATGGGTCTTTACAACAGTTCAACAGCACCGAAGGCGATTGTTTAACCTGGTTTAAGTTTGCAACTTGTTTAATTAATTGCCACATATCCTTAGTATTACCTTTTACCTTCTGGAATTCAAGGCGCTCATAGTCACACTTGACTTTTTTAAGGAGATTGTTGCAAAAATTTCGGTAACGGGTAAATACAACTTTTTTAACTGCATTTTCAGGGTCGTCCTTGTACGCATGATATAATTTATCTCTGTGCCTTATGCATCGCAAAAGTCCTGGTGTAATCCAAGGCTTAATTATACGCTTACTACTAGGAATCGTTATTATACGTGAGTGCTTTTTGACCGCTGTTGAAAATATTGATACAAGACACTCTGCAGCTTCATTTGCGTCTTTTATCTTTAATATGTCATTCAAATCAGTATTGTTTATTGAATTCACAACATCTGATATATCCATTTTAGTAGTTTTGGAACAGGAACGTTTGGGTATCGTTTGCAGAGCACAGAAGATGACAGTAGGCGTGTGATCCGTGATAAGTGAGTCAAGCACAATAGTGGTAGTAACAGTTGGAGAACGTAGAATAACATGGTCGAGACAGCTTGACGATCTAGTAGGAAAATTATGAGCAGAGAGCATACCGTGCGAGGCTGTCATGTTAAGATAACTATCTTTATTGGGGTCTGTACTATCCGCAGCTATATTAATATTCAAGTCACCAATAAGTGCAACAGATTTATATTGTGATAAGCTCCCTAGCAAGTTATCGAGGGATTCTAAAAAGGGGTTGATATCTCTTTGGGAGGGAGAGCGATAAATATTAATAAATGCATTTTTATTTAAAAATTTTATAAGGACACAGTTTGAGTCATTTAATTTAGGAATTTCAACAGTACACTCTAGACAATTTTTAATATAGGCAACGACACCATCGTTTTGATTACTATACTCAGACGCATAGTGACGATATCCGTTTAAGGAGGGAGTGATAGGACATTTACTAAGCCAACATTCGGTTACAACAATTATATCAGGTGTATTATGTGCCAATCTATTCAAAAGTACTGTTAGAGCATCAAAGTTACAGTTAATACTTCTTATGTTTGTGTGCAATATTTTTAGGTTGTGTATCGTGTGGTCAAAGTATTTACCACTTTCTTCTGGTGAACATATATAACTATTAGAAACAGAAATGTCATCCACTTCACTTAATACTGAGAAATTAGCCATTGACTAAACAATAACACATAACAATACTATTATAAGGTATTAAGAAACTAAAAACTAAAATTAAATACAGCCTTGGAAGATAAAAAATTACACTGACATAGAACCCTAACCAATATAATTTCAGTTTAAAACTTTACAACAGATATATCACCCATATAATTATATTTACCTAGTTCTGTTTATGTGCAACGACATTATGAAAATTAAAAAACTTACAAAATGTGATAGTATACGAATCTTTTACTTAAGTAGTAAAAATTGACAAAAATATACAATTTATGATATTTTCCGAAGAGAAAATTAATAAGGAACCTATCAAACTAAATATTTATTATGTGGTTTAAACGGGAGCAACTGTAACATTACAATATGTCAATTACCTCATCAGTTAAAGAGACTTTCGAGGAGATGTAAAATTAGCAGTTAAAGGTAAACTATATGAGACTCGCGACTCGCATCAATGTCATATAACATATTGAAATGAAAGCGCCCTCGTACCGCCGATACACGATTTTGGTTTATTTTGAAGCCTAATGTGAACACACGACAAGTATAACTCACAGTGGAAGCCGAGATTATGATTCTTTACCACGTTAACTTGGATACGGTGGGATGGGAACGAATAAAGTCACTTCCACTCCAATTTGAAACTTTTCACGTCCTCATAAAGTTGCATGTCGGGTGCACGAGTTATGTTATTACTTATTACAGCATGTATATTATGTGTTCGCTGCGATACATTTTTCTCATTTCAGATGAATATTTTATAAGGCACCAACACCATCCAACACGTAATGAATGAAATCTCATTGCAAATATAATATTAAGAACTTTAAAATCGAGTAGAATTTTGCAAAACTTTCATCTATCATCACAGTGCACAGTGTAATGCTAAAATAAATGTATGTCAAGGTTCTCATATCCAAGTTGGTACAAAGGTGAAAACATGAAAAAAACTGATGGTATGGAGATTTACAATTTAGGTTCTTCTAGGAATAACGTAAGCTAACAATATTACATAATATGTTTATGTATATGTGTTGCAGTCAAAACTCTTAATCAGTCAAAAGTACTTTTGACCGTATCCTTCAGTCAATACTACTTATGACTAAAATAACAGTTAAAAGTACTTTTGCCCAATGAAGCTTGACAAAAGTACTTTTGACTAAGCGATTCAGTCAAAAGTGATTTTGACTGGTTGTATCAGTCAAAAATCCTAAAAAGTGAGAAGCGAAGAGTGGATTCGATTTTAGTCGGAAAATGGCTGTCCGTCTGACTGTCTCCAGGCTGTATGGCAAGAACCACTATAGATAGATTTCTGAAGTTTTCACAGTTTGTGTATGTCTATTGTTGCTATAACATCAGGTACTAAAAACAAAATAACTATTTTTCGAGGCACTCGAGTCTCTCACCAATTCTATTAACGTGCTGTTTCTTTTCCCGAGTGAACTCTCTCTCTTGAAGGACCTAGACTCAAGGATTGGAAGTCAGCAGAAGGTCCAACAGGGAAGGATTCTGACTGTCCACATCTGGAATTCGCGTAGGCGTAGCAACTAATTGTGTTAGGTCGTTCCCAAGGCCAAAATCGCAGACATATCTCCCCACATGATCAGTTTAGCCAGTCGGCGTTTTGGGCATTAAAGTAGTATGCCAATATAAAGCCATGTAGAAATAAAGCTATCTGAGAGAGATGGGATCTGCTGCTGCACTAAATCTGAAGCAGCTTGCGGGTGTTCAAAGAGTCGGTCCGTCTCAGGGTCACCAGTCACCACTATGGACCCTTTATAGAGGACACGCACAGACGCGAGGGTGTTCGTCACAATCAATGCGGAGCCATAATTTTGAGAGGTCTCTGACTTCAGGATTGTTGAAGTGGCGAGAGCTGTTATCATCTATGATATACACACACACTCCAGATTTGGACGGAAAGAATGCTCGATATCTGCGTCTTGGTTATAAAGAGATAAGCTGGCTTTGTCATCTCAACTGTCAAGGTGGCAATGGACGGGATAAAGATTGGACTGTAATCCCCCGTTATTACTGAAGTCCATGTTTACGCAGTTGGGAACCAAATTCTTCTTTTTTCTGTGGTCACAAATTGGTTTTCAACTGCGGCATTTCTAGGGGGTAGGGGATTTGGCCTCTGGTAAACTCACTTACTCGGCAAAACTAAGAGCAAGCGCTGTTTCAGGACGATTTTCTGTAAGTCCGTGGTATTTCTCTGGTCGAGCTGGCCCATTCATGCCAAAGCATGGCTCTTCCACGGAATAATTTCGGAATAAAACGGTTGTTCATATATTTTTTCTAACGAAGGAATTTACAAAAGGCGTTAGCTACTGAAAGAATGGTGTATAGGACATGTCATAATTTATACGCTTGTAAGCCACACAGCAATATATTATTATGTTAGGCCGAGATCATTTCAAACAGCTCGTGTAAGAATGAAATTCCAAAATACACAGAATGAAATTCCAAAGTACACCAATGTTACAAATAGTGCTTCTGACTAATGATTTATTGCAGTTAAAACTATTTTTGACTAAGAACGTCAGTCAAAAGTAATTTTGATCGCAAATTTTCAGTTAAAAGTACTATTAACCAATAATATTCAGTCAAAATCACTTTTAACCAACCTGTTTAGTCAAAAGTAGTTTTGACTGATTTGGTTAGTCAATAGTACTTTTGACTGGTTAAGAGTTTTGACTGCAACATATGCACCTCGACGAGTAGATCTAACGAGCACTATTGGTATCACGCCGCCGGTAACAATAGTCTATTGATACCAATACATATCAGACACCCACCTTCGTATTTCGGAGGTGCTCCTTGTGTGGTCGACTGGATATGATTTACTGTGTCGCTCTGCATTCAAAAGTATTCTCGAACCATCAGCCACCTTAAAAACCCCTTCAAAATTGGAGTCTTATAGAATATAGATCAAGAAGAATAAATACTACGACACGACGCGTGATGATTTGTTTACTGAAGGATCCTACACTGTATATATTTTGTAAACAGTGCAAAACACTTATTTTTCTGCTCTCTACATTTTGTTACTTATTCTGTCATCACGTGATGCTACCAGACCTTAAGGCTGCTCTCTCGAAAAAAGCGTGCAGTGCATCGGCATAAACAAAGAAATTATATCTGAAATAATCGGCCAAGTGCGAGTCGGACTCGCGCACGAAGCCTAAAAAATAATCAGTAATCTACATGATATTATGATACGTAATTTGGTTTTGCCATATTGTTTCTATCGATGTCACATAATAAAGAAATAAAAAACCAAATCACCTCCAAATCGTTGAATGAAACCACTTTACTCCTTCATTATTTATCAAAATAATATATAAAAAATATCTACTGCTTTGCAATACATAAGTTAATAATTTGTTTTTGTTACTTTTTTGAAATATGTATTATATTAAGCCTTAAAAAGGTATTTTCTTCTACGAGTATTTCGCCCTATCATGGACGCGGCGAGCGTCGTAACCGCCACCGTACAAGGCGCGCTGTTATGAATGTTATTTTAATGTCATTTACGTCGATATTCGCACTGACAGACAATCGACCTGCTAATTTAGGGAGAGAGGGCCCTTAATATAACTATCACAAACAGGTTGCAGCTTTTACAAAATACTTACGCACTTGCTACTTTACACACTGTGTTATCATTAAAAAAAAATTAAGCAACAAAACTATAAGTATTATCATATTTTAGAAACGAGTAGCGAGCTTCTAATATCATTTAGTTAGAATATAATATGACGTATTAATATGTGATTATTGGTAGGAGAGCTCTAATCTGCTTTGATTTACGGGCGCCTCGCATGATCCTTATTTATAGGAACCGTCGTATAAGTGCTGGTAATTCGTTCGCATTAACTCGATGAATAATCAACCGTCGGAGGGCCTCAGTTTGAACTTTAAAATTTATTATTCAGGTAATCTCCTTACCTACTGGACAGTTCTGGGCTACTTATACGCATTACAGGGTATATCCCTTAATCATGTCGAGTAAATCGGGCTCTCAAATGTCTTCTGGTAATTGAACCAGACTTCGAGAGCTTAAAATCTCCGAGACCTCTGTCAACTCTAAACGGACTTGTCAACCTCAGAAAAGGACTCGGACTTCGTTGTTTAGCTCTAACACAGAATGCAATATTATATTAGTACGCTCTAATAAAAAAACGTTTGCATGTTTTAGTAAGTGGAAGTAGCAGTCGGTTATTTCGCTTACTTTCTTCGATTTGCTTGCTTTCGGGGGATCGCTATTTGTAAAAATGTTTGTAAATTTTATTATGGTCAATAAACCATTTGTATTTGTTTTAATGTTATGGCAATTTCCTTTTACCTCATGCCTTACTCGATACCTTTGAGTTACGTTTATGCTCTCTAATTCCCTCTAGATCGTATTTGTAGCGAAGTGATATTACATAGCGGTGATTACAGAAGCGCAGACATAGTTCCATAATATAGCCAAGGCCCCTTAGACAAAGTCCCTTTCGTTAAAAAAGATGACGAAATTTGACATTAGTCTTCGTCTATGAAATGTCATTTAGCGATGACTTATGTCAAATCGCATACATTTTGATAACGAAATTCGTCATCGTTTCTACCGAAAGATAATAATAATAATAATAAACGCCTCTACCAAACTTTATTTTGACCGAACCATATTAACTGACAGAACAACTCACTACAATAGACCTGATATAACGCTAGTAGACAAAATCAACAAAACTGCATTCCTTATTGATATAGCCGTACCAAACACTCATAACTTGCAAACTACAATAGCAGAGAAACTTACCAAGTATATTGATCGTAAAGATGAAATAGCCCGCCTTTGGAATCTGCAAAAAGTAACCATAGTACCAATAGTCTTATCTACTACAGGAGTCATACCAAAACAACTTCACAAATCTCTTGATACCCTACAACTACCTCCCAATTTAACATATTTAATGCAAAAGGCTGTTATCCTCAACACGTGTCGTATAGTACGAAAGTTCTTACAGACAGATGAGGAACGTACAACACTACATACACCGCAAACACATCCAAACTCACACATTCATACATCACATACATTACAAGCTGATCATGCACCTAATACATAAATAACTTACCTGGTGTGTACTTGGCTTCGGCTCGCACATGCGATTTTGCCGGTGAAAACCGAGAAAATCAAGAATACCATAAAATAATAATAATAATATCTATATACGCTTCACACCACGTCAGTCTGGCCCCGTGGTACCCGTAACACAAGTCCTTCAGGTACTTACACCTGAAGGACTTGTGTTACGGGTACCAGACAACGGAAATATATTTAATACTTTTATTCTATACATAAATTTAAGATTTTTATTATATGATACACATATTTAATACACATCCATGACCCAGGAACTTTGAAAACTTTTTGTTCCGTCGGCGGGATTCGAACCCGCGACCCCCGGCTTGAGCTACCGACGTGCTCACCACTGAGCCACAGAGGTCGTCAAATATATACTTTGTTTATGAGGCCAGGAGGCTGCATTACAATTATTGCAATCATTACACGCACGCGAATCGTCATTAATAAATCACACGTCTCTTGTCCACTGTTTATTTTCAATTACTGGCCGGCGCCGCTTGCGTCGTGAATAATGCCAGAACAGCTGTTCCGCTGGCAGATTAGTGAGTTATTGTCGTGTGCCGGGGTTATTAATTAAAAAAGTTCCGTGCATACGTTCGGGCTCCTGTTTGGAGTTGGTTTTTCAATTTTGACTTTCATGTGTATTTTGACAGTTTAGAAATTTCACCCCGAAGGCTGAAATAATGAGCAAAGCAAGCGAGCTATAATATTTTACTGTTTCTATACATACTGTTTTTGGTCATTTCTATCCTGTTATATCGGATGACGAAAGCTTATGTGTGGCTTATAGTAAGAAAATTAGTACAGTTGCCATTATTCCTTTCAAATTGGTAGCAAATAGGTTTTAACAGGAAAGGCCAAGGATATTCAACTAAATACAGATCTGTTACGTTCATACTATTTTCCGGCTTAAATTGCTTCCGAACAATTTTCAAATTCAATTGTCAAATTTGACAGCTAAGTGAAACAAAAGATACGAAATGACATTTACATTATTATTATTTTTAACAAAAAATTAAAACCGACTTCCAAGGTAAAAACAATATTAACATTAATATGAACTAAAAAGTATTAAATAATTTTTGCTATCTAATAGTGCCTTTTTCCGAATTCGGCTAAACCTTGACTATTTCTGTACTCAATCTTCATTATTTTGAAGTCGGTACCAGATAGCTGAATCTTCAGTCCTCTGACAGAATATTTGAAACTTTTGGAACTGGCACCGACTTCAAAATTATGAAGATTGAGTACAGAAATAGTCAAGGTTTAGCCGAATTCGGAAAAAGGCACTATTAGATAGCAAAAATTATTTAATACTTTTTAGTTCATATTAATGTTAATATTGTTTTTACCTTGGAAGTCGGTTTTAATTTTTTGTTAAAAATAATAATAATTTCACTCTTTTTAGTTACACTAGTAGGTAAACCTTCGCGTAGGTATATTTTACGTATCTTATTACACAGTTCACACTCACAAAATAATATATTATCAGTGAAGTGAACATATTGTGCTAAGTAATTTAACAATTTTAATACTTCAAACCCCAAGCGGTCACCGGCGATTGCGATAACAATAGAAAGGCTATTGTGTCTCGTTTTCCCACGATCCAAGGATCTATCAGATAAAAAATTGTATAAACTTGCATAGGATGTAGCGTAGCTACTCATCTAATATATAAAATTCTCGTGTCACAGTTTTCGTTGCCATACTCCTCGGAAACGGCTTGACCGATTCTCATGAAATTATGTGAGCATATTGTGAGGATATTGGTTTGAGAATCGGCCAACATCTATTTTTCATACCAAAAATTATTTATATGGCAAAACAACGTTTGCCGGGACAGCTAGTATATAATATAATATTATCATAATTATTGACAGCTGTTCTTGTAATCAAGAATTCAATTTCAAATCCATTCAAATCGATACTTAGTGCGCCATCTATCGATTAATAAGTATAACTAATTAAAAAGACACTTATTGACTTTGTTTTGTTTAAATGCTCTTTTTATTTTAAAATAACTTTATTTTAATTCTATATTTTGTTTATTAAAATTTTATAAAGTAGTTAGTATAGTATTCGATCTGTATATAAAGTAGTAAAGTATATTCGATCTGTCGTCTTCCGCCACGCGCCGCGAGGCGGCGCTGACCGCCGTGTATATTTAAACAAAGTGTTGTTATACAGTATAAAATTATTATTATTATTAGTATATCCACACCTATGCCTTGTACTATTATCTATTCTGTGCCATGAGACATTGGTGACCTTAACACGACGTGGTAATGATGAAGACGATGATGATGATGATGATGATGATGATGATGATTATGATGATGAATATGAGTTGCATAGTAGCATATGCTTTCTGTTCTTAAAACAACGCCGAAACTCCCAAACGTGTATCTATAAGGAGTCAGGAGTTCTCTCAGCATCTTCGAAACCATGGTATACCTTGACCCAATATTTGACTTTTTGGTAGCATATTCTTAGTACACTTCACATAAAACCAAAATCACCATATGTTTCCATATAAATTTCGAGGAGTTCCCTCGATTACTCCTGGATCCCATCATCAGGTCACCATTTTGTGAACATGGTACCAAATTGGAGTAAAACCAAATACAACAAAGCAAAAATTTCGAAAATCGGTTCACAAACGGCGGAGTAATCGTTGAACATACAAAAATAAAAATAAAAAAATATCCACAGCCGAACATATAACCTCCTCGTTTTTTGGAAGTCGGTTAATAAAAGAGACAGACTATACAAAAGACGGGTCAATTGGCCCGTATTTAATGGCTTCACAACGCGCGCGGTAGTAACATATCTGCTTTGAGTTTTTTTATATAATATCATTGGGAAAGGCTAAACATTTTCTTTTTTACTCTTAAAAGTGTCCTGGCTTGCCTGCTGCTCTATGTTACGATATTAGCACTACTTCCATGTCCATGTAAGTACACCTCGCGTGATTCCTCATTTCCTTCCATTCTTCCTCCGTGAGGCTATTTCAGATTTGCTGGTTCACTCGACCTCGTGTTAGACTAATTTCTAAATTGCTAGCGTTTAGATTGCTTTGCATTAGAAAGTGGATATAATACTCTTGTGTGCATATTAATTCAGGTGCTTTAAGGTAACAGCAATGAATTATTCCCGTCAATTTAAAACATTGAGTTAATGTTTATTTTAATATAAAAAACCTTGACTTATTATAATTTGATATTGAGTTATTATAATTTTTAGTTTTATTTGACTTAAATTGTTCATAACCCTACAACCCTTTTACACTTTTTAAAAAATAGAGAACATTTAAACATAATATTACCTCTATAATATTATAATAACTTTAAACTACTCCACGGATTTAGGTGTTTATATAGATTCAAGTGGATAATATGCATAATTTTATCGAGGTCATGTTAGCGAGCACGTGTATCAATTAAGACACACAGTGAAAACGTTTAAAATCAGAAATCATACGAAACGTGAAATATGTAATAAAAATATAAGTTGAAAAGTTAATTAAAGCGAAGGTTCGAAGTTCTAATATAACGAGAAGCTATTATACGGTGTTTTATTCCGGACGAAGTTAAATTCGCAATTATCTGAGGGTCTATCCGTGCGCGGCGACTGCTGGTGGTTCTCACGGCCGACCGGGGAATACTAAACCTGGATGAGATAAGTCATAAGAATATAACTATGGCTCTGATGATGCTCCAATTACCTATGTTACTTTCTAGGTTAAGTTCGTTAAATTTTTTTATTAGTACACAAATCAGGTGGAGACAACAGCTTTAATATACTAACACTTACTACTTAAAATGATCATTGGATAAAAGTAATGTTCTCACGTTTTTCTCACTTTCTTATGTTCGTTCTCACTCTATTATTTTTTATCATTATTATTTATTTTTTGTCATATATTATCTATCTATATGTCGCAGGGAAAAGAAGATATCAGGGATATCCCGAAACCCCTAGAGATATCACAAAATCGCGGAAGATACCGAATATTCTTGTTTCTTACGTCTTCTTACTAAACAAATCTAGTGATATGTAATTTCACTAAACTAAATCTAGTGAAATGCCAGAAAAGCGGATACCGCCGAATAAAAATCGAGCTACGCATTTCTCTCGCTCGCTCTATTACCCGCACGGGCACTAGTGGAAGTGAAACAAATGCGTCGCTCGAGCTGGCGCGGCTCGTGTGATTTTAGTCGTTGAATTATATATATATATATATATATATATATATATATATATATATATATATATATATATATATATATATATATATATATATATATATATATATATATATATATATATATATATATATATATATATATATATATATATTGTAAATAGTGATAATATCAGAGATATCCCGAAATCCCTAGGGATCTTCTCACTAAACAAATCTAGTGATATGTCATTTCACTAAACTAAATCTAGTGAAATGTCAGAAAAGCGGATACCGCCGAATAAAAATCGAGCTACGGATTTCTCTCGCTCGCTCCAGTACCCACACGGGCACTAGATGTGTTTCTCTATTGGTGCTGGGTACAAATTCTTCTTCATTCATTGTCACAGTCACCTTGTATACTAATAAACGCAAAATAGTCAACAAAATATTATAATCTATATGAAACGGGCATGCGATGCGACGTGCGCGCGTACTACCTGTAGCGTAATAATTCAACGACTAAAATCACACGAGCCGCGCCAGCTCGAGCGACGCATTTGTTTCACTTCCACTAGTGCCCGTGCGGGTAATAGAGCGAGCGAGAGAAATGCGTAGCTCGATTTTTATTCGGCGGTATCCGCTTTTCTGGCATTTCACTAGATTTAGTTTAGTGAAATTACATATCACTAGATTTGTTTAGTAAGAAGACGTAAGAAACAAGAATATTCGGTATCTTCCGCGATTTCGTGATATCTCTAGGGGTTTCGGGATATCCCTGATATCTTCTTTTCCCTGCGACATATAGATAGATAATATATGACAAAAAATAAATAATAATGATAAAAAATAATAGAGTGAGAACGAACATAAGAAAGTGAGAAAAACGTGAGAACATTACTTTTATCCAATGATCATTTTAAGTAGTAAGTGTTAGTATATTAAAGCTGTTGTCTCCACCTGATTTGTGTACTAATAAAAAAATTTAACGAACTTAACCTAGAAAGTAACATAGGTAATTGGAGCATCATCAGAGCCATAGTTATATTCTTATGACTTATCTCATCCAGGTTTAGTATTCCCCGGTCGGCCGTGAGAACCACCAGCAGTCGCCGCGCACGGATAGACCCTCAGATAATTGCGAATTTAACTTCGTCCGGAATAAAACACCGTATAATAGCTTCTCGTTATATTAGAACTTCGAACCTTCGCTTTAATTAACTTTTCAACTTATATTTTTATTACATATTTCACGTTTCGTATGATTTCTGATTTTAAACGTTTTCACTGTGTGTCTTAATTGATACACGTGCTCGCTAACATGACCTCGATAAAATTATGCATATTATCCACTTGAATCTATATAAACACCTAAATCCGTGGAGTAGTTTAAAGTTATCATAATATTATGAGGTAATATTATGTTTAAATGTTCTCTATTTTTTAAAAAGAGTAAAAGGGTTGTAGGGTTATGAACAATTTAAGTCAAATAAAACTAAAAATTATAATAACTCAATATCAAATTATAATAAGTCAAGGTTTTTTATAAAACATAAAATAAACATTAACTCAATGTTTTAAATTGACGGGAATAATTCATTGCTGTTACCTTAAAGCACCTGAATTAATATGCACACAAGAGTATTATATCCACTTTCTAATGCAAAGCAATCTAAACGCTAGCAATTTAGAAATTAGTCTAACACGAGGTCGAGTGAACCAGCAAATCTGAAATAGCCTCACGGAGGAAGAATGGAAGGAAATGAGGAATCACGCGAGGTGTACTTACATGGACATGGAAGTAGTGCTAATATCGTAACATAGAGCAGCAGGCAAGCCAGGACACTTTTAAGAGTAAAAAAGAAAATGTTTAGCCTTTCCCAATGATATTATATAAAAAAACTCAAAGCAGATATGTTACTACCGCGCGCGTTGTGAAGCCATTAAATACGGGCCAATTGACCCGTCTTTTGTATAGTCTGTCTCTTTTATGTAAATGTCATTTCGTATCTTTTGTTTCACTTAGCTGTCAAATTTGACAATTGAATTTGAAAATTGTTCGGAAGCAATTTAAGCCGGAAAATAGTATGAACGTAACAGATCTGTATTTAGTTGAATATATGGATATCTCTGATATTATCACTATTTACAATATATATATATATATATATATATATATATATATTTACTTATTTTTATATATATATTATATATTTACTATATATACTATACTAACACAACTTTCTTTTATATATATATATATATATCTTATATATAAAAGAAAGTTGTGTTAGTTACGCCACTTATAACTCAAGAACGGATGAACAGATTTGGATGAAAATTGGTGGAGAGGTAGCTTAGAACCAGGAATAGGACATAGGATACATTTTGTCCCGGAAAAATGTACGGTTCCCGCACAATAAACTTTTATGATTTTCGCCTAAACTATTCAATCGATTTTGATGAATTTTGGTATGGAGATACTTTGAGTCTCGGGAAAGGATAAGGGATACTTTTGGTTCCGGAAAATGTACGGTTCCCGCATAATAAACTTTTATCTCAAGAACGGATAAACCGATTTGGCTGAAAATTGGCGGAGAGCTAGCTTAGAACTAGGAAAAGGACATAAGATACATTTTATCCCGGAAAAATGTACGGTTACTGCATAATATACTTTTATGATTTGCGCGTAAACTATTCAGTAGATTTTGATGAATTTTGGTATGAAGATACTTTGAGTCTCGGGAAAGGACAAGGGATACTTTTGGTCCCGGAAAATGTACGGTTCCCGCGCAATAAACTTTAATGATTTTCGCCTAAACTATTCAGTCTATTTTTATGAAATTCGGTATGGAGATACCTTGAGTCTCGGGAAAGGACAAGGGATACTTTTTGTCTCAGAAAATGTACGGTTCCAGCACAATAAACTTTTATGATTTTAGCTTAAACTATTTAATCTATTTTGATGAAATTTGGCATGAAGATACTTATTTTTATCTATTGTTTTCTTAATTATACCAATTCGAATTAAATAATCATTGTTAAGACAGGACAACGTCTGTCGGGTCAGCTAGTTTGCCATAAGAAACAGATTTACCTGAGATAATTTTTTCGGCTTAAAAAATAACAATTATCTAAGCTTAAATAGATCAGTAGTCTAATTCACATTGCGTAATTTGACTCAGACTCAACAACTTTCATGCGCGATAGCTAGCGAAGCCGAGTTAAACAGGGACATTGAAACAACGCACAGGAACGTAAACGTCTTATCCATATTTCGTTCGTCATGTCACGTTAAGAGCACATTAGAGCCCAAAGCTGTAAGAAAAAGTCCAAGTAACTTTATTGATCATGCGAGACTTGCGAGTTGACTTGCCACCATCAACACTAAAATTATGCAGCGGCGAAATGACACACTAGTGATGAAATAATAATTATGCGAGCGAAAATAATATTATGTTACTTTATGGATTTTCATCGCACACATTATAGTTATTATTTGATATTATAGCGTAACTGTACAATGTGCGTCACCAGTTAAAAGTGTCCGATCCTTTAATTTTATAACGTATGACTGTATTTATTATTGACAAATTGGCTCTCAAATATCTGATTGTCTCTTGATATCATAATAATTATTATTTCGTGTATGAAATAAAAAGATACTGGATAAATGTATGGAACCGAAATGATAACTTTTGGAGCCTTTAACAATCTAAGGTAAATGGTAATTTTGCATTTCAGAATTACAATAACAATCCATATTAATATTATAAATATTGTAAATGAAAGTGTGTCTGTCTGTCTGTTACCTCTTCATGCCCAAACCGCTGAACCGATTTTGCTAAAATATGGTATGGAGATATTATGTACTTTGAGTCCCGGGAATTGGGAAAGGGCATAGGATACTTTTTATCCCGGAAAAATGTACGGTTCCGCGCGATAAACGAGTTTTGGCGCAACGAAGTTGCGGGCGTCATCTAGTAATAATGCGTATCTGAAATATTTTTTATTATAAGTAAACAACTTATTAAATTCTCGTGTCACAGTGTTTGTGCGCGATATCCTCCAAAACGGCTCCACCGATTTTAAAGTGTTTTTTTGTATTGTATGTAGGTAGGTACATTCGTCAGCCCTGAGAGGTTTTTATCTACTTTTTATAACGATACTAGAAATAATTTAAATGTATGGCAAAACAACGTTGCCGGGTTAGCTATTTATAACAATAAATAGTTCAGAAACCAATAGTTGAGAGAGGATAACGGCTGTCCAGTAAACAATAACAAACGAAATATCAAGGTCACTTACCTTGTAATATTCCCAGATGATGTCAGTTTTTACTAGTTAACACGATCAAGAAACAAGTAGGTAAACAATATTTATGATAATATTATCATGTAGGTCTGTGTAAATTTTATGTTCTGCTACTGGATTTGATTACAAACAATGTGTACCAGTCACTAAAACTGACAATATGAAGCGGGCAAGGTCCTCGCAGGATTGTGAGGATGATAAGCTTGCCCGACTTTTTATTTTAAGGTGCAAACACTACAGCATAATAGGCTACTTGACCTATATTCAATTTCATTGAACGAATGCATATTTCTAGTAGAACTTGGCCTAGGAAACCGTATTTCACCCTTATTATCAAATAAAAGCTTATGCTTGATAAATAAAGTCGATTTGAAAATATGATTTTATGAAAATAGGAATTGTACTGACGAAAACGCTTTTGCAGTACTTCCGATTTGGATGTGACGTCATCCTCATACTAATTTAATATCTTTTATTTATCGCGCTCGCTATATGTAAGTTTATTTGTACATAAATAAAAAGAATAAGCCTATTATATATTTTCTTCAATAATTCAAATAAAACATCAGTTTTATATATATTATCTCCATATATTGTAGACGGAAAATGAAATGGCCAAAACTTTTCTCCAAAAGTTTTCAACATTACAAATGATTTCTAATTTCTTATATAATTATTTTATAATTTTTGGGCACTTTTAGACTCGTACATTTAGCACATTAAAAAAAAATTCAATAAAGAGAGATTAAAATGCAAAGCGTATGACGTCACACTATGGCGGACAGTGTTTTCGGCGCCATTTAAGGGGCATATTTTTCAATAAACATTTTTATGGGTTTCTACTGTGTAAAATATTAAAATATTAGTGTTTTTTGTAAAAATGAATGATTATGAAGCGATTAGCATGAAGAAAAAAATTAGGTCAAGTAGCCTATTAATTATATCTTTCACTCTGTCTACACAGTTACGCAATTGAGGCATGCATTTATCACAGCAATAACTGCTACCTCTGGATCGTATCCAACGCAGGGCCGCTCGAATTGTTGACTGCCATAGTGTTTCAAACAGCTTGGACCCCTTGGAATTACGCCGGGATGTAGCTTCACTCTGCATCCTCTATCGGTTGTATCACGAGGAGTGCTATAAAGAATTGTTCGGAATCATACCACCTGCAACTTTTCGCCATCGTCCCACGCGAAAAACATACCATCCTCATCACCTTGACGCGTAACTTTCTGCCGCGCACTGTAAAACTCTGGAATTAACTGTCACCAGTCACCAGCAGTATTTCCGGACCTATACGATCTGCAAACCTTCAAGTAGAGAGCGTATTCCTTCTTAAAAGGCCGGTAACGCGCCTGCAGCTCTTCTGATGTTGCGAGTGTCCATGGGCGACGGTAGTTGCTTACCATCAGGTGAACCGTTTGCTCGTTTGCCCCCTTAAAAAAATGAAAATGTTCGTTTTGACTATCACTTGTGTCATTTGCGGCCTTATTATATTCCGCTCTACTCTGCCCGAGTGCTTACTTAGGTACTTAGAATCTCAGGAATAAATGGACATCTTAATCCTGTCTTATCCTTTGCGGCGGAGTTGCGTACAACATGTTCCTTTGACTCGGAGACTGTATTTAACCTAATTACTATTGACTCGAAGTTCGAACCTCAAACTTGACGTTCTGAATGTCCGAAAAGCTCAAGCAAAAGTTACAGGTGTGTGACCTACTCACACACCTGTAACTTTTGCTTAGAATTCAAATTACAAAATATGTCATGTTTGTAGTTTGTACTAATAATATTATGTATTAATGTAATAAGTGCTTACAAATAATATAATTACTCTGTTAGTAGCTTTACTGAGCATTTTAATAATACTACATATTTCTAGACCATTTTTAGTTTATTATTCATGGTTTTAAAATATGTCTTGTACAACAAGTAGTTAGAATTATTTAAAAAGTGACTCTGAAATCAAAACTTTAAGTATGTAAATATTAAGCCATCTTAGATATCTTTCTATAATTCTAGTTCTAGATGTATTGAAATTAAAAATAATATACTTATTAAGCAATCAGTTCAATGACAATAAAATAATGTTTTCTTGTGGTTATACGTGTTAGTTATTATATTAACAATGACATAATATACATATAAACTATATTTCATTAGAGTCTCTGAAACTCTCCACAATTCATCAATGAGTGAGTACCGAAAATTAAATATGACCTAACATAAGACAAACAGCTTACAATGGACCGCTAAACAATTCTTGGCCCTTTTTAAGGGACCACAATGGCTCGGTTGTAATATATTCTGATGCAAATATTTCTTGAGCCCCGGGCGAGAATTAATTGAAAAGGTCTCTTATGATTTATGGTTGATTCTTATACGTCTAGCCACATATAGCTTGACGCTGCAAAATCAACTCATAGTAATTGTAGCACGGATCATAATATTATTTCGAAAATATTATCTGAAAATGTAATAAAACTTAACCGATCTACCATATCGTTTAAACTTTAAAATATATTTTTCTTTTATGTGCCTTGTACGTTTTTTTTTTATTAAATAAGGGGGCAAACGAGCAAACGGGTCACCTGATGGTAAGCAACTACCGTCGCCCATGGACACTCGCAACATCAGAAGAGCTGCAGGTGCGTTGCCAGCCTTTTAAGAGGGAATACGCTCTTTTCTTGAAGGTTTGCAGGTCGTATAGATCCGGAAATACTGCTGGTGACAGTTCATTCCAGAGTTTTACAGTGCGCGGCAGAAAAATGCACTGTGGAAGACTGACTCATCAAGGTGATGAGGATGGTATGTTTTTCGCGTGGGACGATGGCGAAAAGTTGCCGGTGGTATGATTCCGAACAACTCCTCAGAGCACTCCCCGTGATACAACCGATAGAGGATGCAGAGTGAAGCTACATCTCGGCGTAATTCTAAGAGGTGCAAACTGTTTGAAACGCTATGGCAGTCAACAATTCGAGCGGCCCTTCGTTGGATACGATCCAGAGGGAGCAGTATTTAGGCGCCCGGCCTGCCCAGAGATGAGAACAATATTCCATATTATGAGGCCGAACCTGCGCCTTCTAGAGTTGTAGGCGTTGGTCCGGACTGAAGTATTGTCTCGCTCTGTTAAGAACACCAAGTTTCTTCGAGGCTAAATTAGCCTTACCCTCTAGATGATATCGGAACTGGACTTCGCTCGATAATATGTTGACGCCAAGTATCTCAATGCTAGGGGAGATGGTTAAAGATGTGCCCTCGAAACGAGGATATACGACCATTGGTGACTTTTTAGTGGTGAACGCGCAGACTTCTGTCTTGGCGGGGTTGAATTGGACCAAATTACGTCTACCCCATTCAGAGACCTTCTCCAATTAATTCTCCACCTTAGAAACAAGTTCGTTTCGACTCTCTGTGACATTTTGCCGAGAGATATTGGGGGAGCCGGTATATACAGCATCATTTGTAGTATCATCCGCATAGCAATGAATGCCGTTGGTCTGTAACATGTCATTGATATGCAGTATGAATAGAGTAGGCGATAGCACATAGCCCTGAGGGACACCAGCATCAACAGACTGAGTTTCCGAGCATTCGCCGTCAACTACGACCTTAATGTTTCTGTCTGCTAAGTAACTAGTTACCCACTTACATAATTTCTCGGGCAGCCCGTATGATGGAAGCTTTGATAGCAGCGCTTTATGCCAAACCCGATCAAAGGTCTCTCCCTTCGACTCAATGGGCATTGTCCAAAAAAAATTACATGTACTTTTTATATTTTTTTTCGTTAGAATAGGGTATTTTAAGAATATAAATTAAATAATTTTGAAATTCATCGGCTAGTTTCTTCTCAATAAATTTTTAAAGTTTCGCTCTGACGTCATCATCGGCGGCCAATTGACCTCTGCAGTATGTTTTTTTCGTTTCAATCTTATTTATAATGGCTGGTTCGTCAAACATAAGTTATCATTATGTGAAAGCTGATACGAGAAGCTTACCAAAAGTTCGAAATGTAATGTTGGTCGAATTTACTGCTAATTTAACACCATTGAAGGTCAAACTAAGGTTAAACATATTTGTTCAAAAATATAAGTAATTAATGGGTATTTTTTTCGTTTATATACAGAAAAGCGATCACTGACCTTATTCCTCGAAATGTTTTTGTAATGAGCAAAATTTAAAAAAAATGGACAATCCCCATTGCCTAAGCCCAACGATGAGTCAGGTACGCCAAGAGATCACTAGCCGAGCGACCCTTACGGAACCGGTATTGTTTGTCGCTTAGTAATCCCTGGCCGTCCAAGTATCGAAGAAGCTGGCTATTGATAATGGATTCCATTATCTTCGAGAAGAGAGAGGTTATAGCGATTGGTCTGTAGTTGGAAGGATTTGAGCGATCACCTTTTTTGGGGATCAGGTGCACCAAGGCTGTCTTCCAGGAAGCCGGGACGATGCCAGTGGAATAGGAGAGCCGAAAAAGACGCGCCAAGACCGGAGCCGAACTCTGGAGCACACTTTTTCAACACAATAGGCGGGATTCCGTAAGGCCCACTCGACTTTTGGATATCAAGCGAATGGAGGGCTTTTCGTACTAAGCGCTGATGAAACCGAATATACGACATGATGCTCGTGCATCGCGGTATGGTCGGCAGTTTCTGCCCCGCGTCATCCAGGTTCGAGTTTGACGCAAAGAGCTTGCCCAGAAGATCGGGTTTGTCTTTTGCGTCCTGGGCTAACGATTTGTACATTGTGCTAGTTCAGACTTCAGACCCATCAAACTGCGCGATACACATGCTTTCATAATGAAAGTTCTAAACCGAAGCTAAAAGATTTGGTAAGAAACAGTTGATATCTATTTTCTGTGGTATATTACGTACAATTATTATCTTATATTATATAAAAATGGATTTTCAAATGTGTTAGTCGCGCTAAAATTTGAAAACTGCTGAACGGATTGGGCTGATTTTATTCTTAAAATATTCGTAGAAGTCCAGGGAAGGTTTTTAAGTGACACGAAGTTCATCGGGACAGCTAGTCTTCTTATATATAAAAATGGATTTTCAAATGTGTTAGTCGCGCTAAAACTCGAAAACGGCTGAACGGATTGGGCTGATTTTAGTCTTAAAATATTCGTAGAAGTCCACGGAAGGTTTTAAAGTGACACGAAGTTCACCGGGACAGCTAGTCTTATACATAAAAATGAATTTTCAAATGTGTTAGTCGTGCTAAAACTCGAAAACGGCTGAACAGATTGGGCTGATTTTAGTCATAAAATATTCGTATTATTAATTACAAGTGCAATTAGGTATCATTGTGTCATTTCGTCACTTGTTCTTTTCTATGTGATTCCGACAAAGCGGTAACAAGCTCCAAAATGTTCCTTAGAACGTCTATTATAACTAACTCAAGTAGGAACGGGAGCTTAATATCAAGAATTCCTCGTTTAACCTGCCAATCTACGTGGAACTCCGAAGGCACTTCACATTGTACGGAGGTGTGCGGGGCTGGCGTTCGCCGGAGAGGGTTTAGAGGTCAAGGTTGGTTGGTTACCCCACCTGGTTACGGTTGACGATAAAGTTCGCGTCTCGTAAAGAGTGAGAGCGTTTAAATTGTCGGCGCCCGGCGATGCTAACCGTGCACTGTCGGTAGCGCCAGCAGATGCGACTTCAATTCCTTTGAATTTGCAAAACACCGATGAATTTCCTTCGAACCGAGGAAAAAGGTCACTGCATCGAAATGAATCGCCCCTTTTCCTCTCGTTTACCGAGAAATGCAGAATCGAGGCTTTAAATTCTTTTATATGTCACAGGAATAAATGTTCGCAAATATATATAAATAATATTAGTATAGACTTTTCGTTTAAACGACTAAGCATTATTAGTTGTTTTGTAAAACAGAGTTGTTACTATATTATGTTATGTTGCAATGTAACTACTTCAAGGATGTGATATCACATCCTAAAATTCCTTACATTGTAACTTACTATTCGCTTAAATTAAAATGTACTATGAACTAGAATCTAGATGATGCCCGCACATCCTTTGCACCAAAACACGTTTATCGCGGAACCGTACATTTTTCCGGGACGAAAAGTACCCTATGTCCTTTCCCGCCACAAAAAGCATCTCCATACCCAGCAAAATCTGTTCAGCAGTTTGGGCGTGAAAAGATAACAAATAGAGAGACGGACCGACAAGGACAGACACTCTATATTTTAAGTAACACCTTGAAATTGGATTTTAATTGATGCGGCGCTAAAGTAATTAAGTTAATCTGCTGACCATACATTCTGTCTTACGTGTATTTTAATCAACAAAATAAATGTAGCAATTAAATAAGTGATTATCTAGCACTATGCCCATCGTATATTACGAGGCAAGTGGCACGGGGGCACCGGGGGCACTCACACCCCCGGAGGGGCGAAATTAAACATTTGGGGGCCTCAGTTTGGGGGTTTCAGTCTCAGTTCGTATGTAAATGGGGATATAAAGACTCTAGATGAGGTTCCTTAATTAGATCGTCGAAATCACGTGACTCAACATTTTTATTATTAGTTTTCGGCTTATAAAAGTTGAATACATCTATCACTTGTGTGGTTCCTGTTAACTAAAATCACCAAAAATGCAAGCCCCACAAAATCAAAAGTTCTAGTATACCTAATTCTAATCTTCTTATTTATTGTTACAATAATTTCTGAAATATCTTTTTTTATCTATAATTAATTAATTACGTCTTTCGTTATATCCATTGGTTAATTATCATTGTATAGTGTATACACATTATTAAGTGAGTTGGCTACACAGTACACATACATCTTATCACATCTCACAGATGTTATTGGACATTAGACTATCATTAGATATCTGTATAATATTATATTGTGTTCTTTTATGACCCAGGGTCATAAAAGAACATATGAATATACTCCCTACTATATTGTGTTCTTTTATGTAATATACAAGTAAGGGAGGTATAAAATTTGATTAAGATTAAAATTAACGTGGCCTGGATAAAATAAACAACATTACAAATTCATTGTATTATGCAAAATCGATAATCTCCCTGTCGCTCTGTTATTTCTTCACGAAAATAATATCATTGAACCTATTTTGGTGATACATAAGGAATAGATATTTTGTGTTCCGGGAAGGCACATTGTAAAAATTTATCTTGGGCTCTCGTGTTAGAAACGAATATAGGCGCAACGCGGTGTTCATGTTAAAAAAAACATTTCTCGCTTAACTGCGACTCTTTTAATTAGTGATAACTGATAAAGAATATAAATGTAAAAATGATTGGCTTATATTGATATTTTTGCTGACAATAGCAATGCACATAGAATGAACAAATTACATCCTCGTCTAGAAATGCTCTACCCTGCAGCCCCCCGGAAAGAGTAAACATTATATTTCTAAGCCCAAACCTGTATAGACGTAAGTTGGCTGCCCATTGTGGGGCTAAATCCCGGTAAATGAGATGGCGCGGGATTCCCGGTCATCCACCCCGGCTATCCCGGACTGACCTCCATGAACCGGACGAACATGACTGCTTGGCTTAAACCCGCAACATAAGTACTTATCCTTGATTTCGCTGGTAATTTAAAACTGTCAAATGTAACACGTACTTATCATGATTCATGACAAACATAATATGAAGAACCAACAATTTTTAACTTCATAGGATTTGATCCTATGAAGTTAAAAATTGTTGGTTCTTCATATTATGTTCCTGTTTTACTTAATAGGCTTAAAAGGCACAAAATCGTTGTGTCTTTGAATTAAAATGTTGAGCTCAAACGAAACATTTGCCAGTCAAATCAATTTAAGCCCAAACAATAATTTGTCCGGTCAGTGCGAGCGGTACGGCCGACGGCCGGTACCCGCCGCCCGTCCTCCCCGCCCGAGTTTGGGACCAACACAATTTTCCGGGTGGATGCATTTAGAATTTATAACAAGCAAATTGCTCGCGCCAATATCTGGTTTGAATATCTTAAAATTAATTGGTAAATGCTTAGAATAACGGCCCTCGTTAACTTGCACGTGCCGGCGGTTGGCGTATTCCTATACTGTAGTGTACCTGAAAATGTGTCACATGACCGGCTTTGTCACATGATACATCTTACTTTTGAATATATAATCAAGTAATATTGCTACAAAATTAAATAACATATTAATATATTTTTATGATGTTACTCAGCGTTATACATACTATTATCTAGCGTTTTATAAGTGAGCAGGTCAGTAAATTTATAGTTTAGTAAAAAACATTCAGAATATGCGGCGGATTTACACAATTTTAGATATACATTTGATACAGGTAGACTGCGGTTAACCTTGTCACTCATAAACAAGACGAGTTTATCTAACGTATCTATCGACCACAAAATATCGAAAAATAAATATTCAGAGGATCAAGTAATTATTGGAATCACAAAAATACATTAAAATGACGCACCGGCGACGCATAAAATAAAAGCAAAAGCAAAACAAAATTCCCGGAGTTTTTTGCTCAAACCTTTTAAACATCTCACTTACAGGCCTACACTAATCCCCGAGAAAAAATATTAACTCGCAAGATCCATTTACTTAAGGAAGAGAAACGTCGGCAATGACCTCGCCCACATTTTATTTTATTAAAATGGTCCGTAAAGACTTTTTTCTATTTATAAAATGAGCGGTCATTACATGATACAACGTCATAATGGTATTTTGTACAATTTAATGCTGTGTACAGACGATAAAACAAGCGAACCATTAGGCTCAATTATGTCTATTTTGCGCAATGGTCTTTAAGATCCTTTGAGAGCAGGCGAATACTTAAACGTGAGAAATGATCTATCTCATATAATTTTGTAAAAGTTTTACATAGAAATTTGGGAGCCGCGCCGCGACCGGTCACAAGTAATCCAAAAAAGCATTAATTATCTGCATCGCTAATGCAAACAAATACAAATTAAGAGCGATGAGAGAAAGATGGGCACTCGATTTTAACAAACTTTTAAAAGGGTGTAGTGCCATTAGGCTTAGGTGGTGACGTCGATAAACACATTTAGTTCCCTTCTCTGAGTCAACCGCCTGTCTCTCTAACACAATTGGGATAAACGGACGCTATCTTTATCTCTATCTATCTTTATCTATCAATCTAATTTAGATCCTATCGCGGGCATCAATGGGTGTATAGTAAGTTTGAATAATTAGTAATGACGAAACGGAGCAATCATTTTTCAACTCACACCACACATAATATTAGAGTTTACTTTCGAGTTTCGATGAATCAGGTTTTGGATGTACTGAATATTTGGTGAGATGTTAAAATCGGATCTTGATAATTTAAGAACAATATCGTTGTTGGTTTTGGCTGTTCCGCTGGGACATTTCCGCATAGATGTCAGTGAATAATGCCTTAATAAAACATTATTAATTAACACTTCCATGGTAGAGCAACACTTCTATATTTAGTTACGCGATCTAGTTCGTTTGGTTTTGTTTTGTTTTTCTACTTTCGTATATTTTGATCGGAGTTTGGGTTGATACCAAAATACATTTATGGGATTTGGATGTGTAAGAACTCTAGAATTTAAAAGTTTTTTTTAAAATGACGATTTTATTTATAAATGTTATTTTAGTAGACAATTTGGAGTATAGTATAATCGAGTTAGATGTTCAAATAGAGTAGCTGTATTGTTGGATATCTATAATAATTGCGGTTGAATGTGGGTTAAATTGGACCTATACCAATTTAGCTTTATTGATTACTCTACAACCAACGTTTAGTTCAATTAAGACATGGCAAATAACTTTGATAGTATTTCTTTGTTTATACATAATATATTATACAAAAATATGTTTTTATTGACTGTAGTCTATAAACTTTACAGTATATTTCTGTAAGACAATCAAAATTTTTCACCTTTATGATACCATGATTTAGCATATTTAAATAAAATATATAAGTATCATAAGTTTAAACTAATAATATCTCATAAAATTTAACTAAACATTCAACCTCCTCAAAGAATCGGAATCCTTCAAGATTTGGTACTAGAACAAAATGTACCATATAATATTGGTAATACTAATACCAATTTTATGTTCCAAATAAATTATGAACAAACAACATGGTGTCACTTAAGCCATGCAGTCTCATGATAACAACCACGTGCAACAACAGACCACCCTTGGCTCTGATCTCGTTTTACAACATTTTTTTGGAATTCTCTCTCCAAACATGTGTTTGCAGATAAGCAAATACAGTTTACAATACCCGATACGACTTAACGACTGAATGACGACACACGATGCTACGATAATATAATATGTATTATCAATAGACAATAAAGCCTCTGCAACAGATAAAGTAATTAAAAAAAGTAAACAGTTAACGCCCTTTTTAGGAGCCTATCCTATATGTCACTGGCCACTGCTGGACAAATAATATCTCCTTCAAAGGACTTTCATTAATACCCTTTTATACTGTATCATAAAATGTACGCTTTAAAAGCTTACTAAATTTGAACAAAAATTTCAGATAAGTATTAATATATTTTTATTGATATTTTTAGCTTATCTACTAATTTGAAATCACCCTATAAAGTAATTTATCGTCAGTTATAAAGTGCCCCAATTTGACGGATTAGATTTTAAACACGCCTGATTTATGTCTCCGAGTCGTGGTGTCGTGAGACAAGTGCTCACAGACCTCGAAACGATTTTTTTACTAAACATTATTAACGATTGGGACATTAACCGAAATACTTACCACGTTGTGCAAATAACATTAAATCATTTTAATTCCTTAGTTAATACAGTGAGAAACGAAATACTTTATTATCTTATCCCTACTAATATTATAAATGCGAAAGTGTGTCTGTCCGTCTGTCTGTCTGCCTGTCTGTCTGTTACCTCTTCAAGCCCAAACCGCTGAACCGATTTTGCTGAAATTTGGTAAGGTACCTCCAAATTTCATACTTTCCTTTCCTTGGGTCTCGGGAAAGGACATAGGATACTTTTTATCCCGGAAAAATGAACAGTTCCCGCGCGATAAACGAATTTTGGCGCAACGGAGTTGCGGGCGTCATCTAGTCTTCTTATATATAAAAATGGATTTTCAAATGTGTTAGTAGCGCTAAAACTCGAAAACGGCTGAACGGATTGGGCTGATTTTTAACCGAATTCCAAAAAACGAGGAGGTTATATGTTCGGCTGTGGATTTTTTTTTTTTGTATGTTCAACGATTACTCCGCCGTTTGTGAACCGATTTTCGAAATTTTTGTTTTGTTGTATTAGGTTTCACTCCAATTTGGTACCATGTTCACAAAAGTGGTGACCTGATGATGGGATCCATGAGTAATCGAGGGAACTTCTCAAAATTTATATGGAAACATATAGTGATTTTGGTTTCATAAGATGCATCCTAAGCATATGCTACCAAAACGCAAGATTTTGCACCAAGGTAGACTATGGTTCCGAAGATACTAAGAGAACTCCGGATTCCTTATCGATACAAGTTTGGGAGTTTAGGCGCTGTTTAAAGAACTGAAAGCATATGCTACTATGCAAATTACATTCATCATCATTATCATCATCATTATAATCATCATTACCAAGTCAGGGTCACCAATGTCACCAAATTCAACCTTATCTCCAGAGAATAAGGCACACATTAACTGACATTACTTCTGAGAAGTTAAAGTTGCTTCGACCATGTAACATTCTGTTCACTTCGCCGAGATATTCTGGAAAACAACCTAATTTCAACCTTTTGCATCGCGTTTAGTCGCGAGAGCCGCGGCTCGGCGGCGCGGCGCGGGCCGGGTACCTACCGTACTATGTAACACTATACAGTGCGAGGCGTGTGCGACAAGTCGAGCGAGTGCCAGCATATTGAAACTAGTCCGGTGACCGGCTACTTAGCACGTCACACGTGTTCACTTCGATTTTTAATTAATATATTGTTTAAAAATTATCTGCTGGCTGCAGCTGATATTATATTTTGTAAGTGTGACTGTAATAAGATACCTACGTAGAATAATATTATACAGGTGTATTATTCTACGTATAGTACGCGATGGCTTACTAGGTAACTAAAAAGAGTGAAATTATTATTTTTAACAATAAATTAAAACCGACTTCCAAGGTAAAAACAATAATAGCATCCTTATAATATGAACTAAAAAGTATTAAATAATAATTTTTCCTATCTAATGGTGCCTTTTTCCGAATTCGGCTAAAACTCAACTATTTCTGTACTCAATCTTCATAATTTTGAAGTCGGTGCCAGTTCCAAAAGTTTCAAATATTCTGTCAGAGAACTAAAGATTCATCTGGTACCGACTTCAAAATGATGAAGATTGAGTACAGAAATAGTTGAGTTTTAACCGAATTCGGAAAAAGGCACCATTAGATAGGAACAATTATTATTTAATACTTTTTAGTTCATATTATAAGGATGCTATTATTGTTTTTACCTTGGAAGTCGGTTTTAATTTTTTGTTATAGTCTTAAAATATTCGTAGAAGTCCAGGGAAAGTTTTAAAGTGAAACGAAGTTCATCGGGACAGCTAGTTTTACATAATTATTGTAGCATTGTAAATTTTTACTAAGTAGGTACGCGCACCAATGCATTTTCAGAGGGTCCATACTGGTCCATACTACTTCTTTTAATTAAAAAAGTAAAAATACCCGCTCTCATCTGTCTCTACAACGCCTTAGATCTACGTTTAAGAATTACTAATTATATTTTAACGTATTAATATATCGCTCATTTGGTACAACAACGTCGTAATTACCTATTTTTTCAAAAGTGAGTTATTTATGTCATTATGTCCCAAAAATATATTTACACCCGGAGAAACATCGACCGTAATGTTTTTATGTGTATTTTCCGCGATGGAGCGTGATTGTCATTGTGGAATTGATTGAAATGGCGACATTTCTGATGCTACAACGTCCGGACAGCCAGTTGCGCCGGGCGCCCCGCTGATTGTGGTTATATTTAGAAGCTACATTCGTAAAGGTACATATGACATTCAATTCGATAATTTTTGGTGAAACTACGACATAATTGTGTAAATTATGTAATTGTAGCTCCAAATTCAATATTAATTGATTTTATAACTCTTCTTATGGGTTACAGATATAAAAGAAGACCAAACTTATTGTTACTTTGGCATGAAGCTACGAGAGGTGGAGGAGCAATGGAAATTGTTCTTGTATTTAGTTTTTTTATAGTCACAGATATACAAATACAAAAATCACAGATTATTTGGCTATTATTTGCACGTGCTGATCTCAGGAACTACTGGTCTTATTTGAAAAATTCTTTGAGTGTTAGATAGCTCATTTATCGGAGAAGGCTATAAGTTATATTTTATCACGCTTAGACTATTAGGAGCGAAGAAATAGAGGAAATTGTGAAAAAAAACAGGGGAAATTATTTGAAAGGGCTTATCTCATGAACTACTGGAGCAATTTTTCTGTTATTTGGCACAGATAAAACGTAGATCACGTCAAGGATTATAAGCAATTTTTTGTGAACTAATTTATCTGCAAAATATCGAAATTACGAGGGCGAAGCCGCGCTGAACGTCTAGTTATTTAGAATTTAGTTTCTGTTACTAAAATGTTTATTTTTAAAATATTTAATTATGTAACTGGTAAAATAGAAATAACCTTATGGTTTTGAACTGATTTAAAACTTACATAAATAAATGTTGAAGCTGATTTATTAATGTACTTAGTTTTATTTTGTCACAAATGCAAAATCCCTTATCGTATGCATTATTTCTTAAATTCAAGTCTGAAGTAATAATGACGTATTTACATACACATCCTATGCCTATAATTTAGGTAATGTATGATGTTTCAAAAAGTCTTGAACTCTAATAGAAACAACACAAATAAACCTTACTTTTAAATTGAGTCGGTATATAATAAGTCTTCCCAAAAAGCCATATATTGGATTCTAATCTTTGATTGTGTCTCCTGTAAAATTTGTTAAAGTGTAATTACGACATTGTTGTACCAAATGAGCGATATTATGTAGAGAGTCGAAAACGCTTATTATTATTATTAAAAATAATAAATTATCTTTTTCTTGTATAATCACATCATTCGAATTATTGAAACAGTGATTAATATTTCAAGCACAATTGTCCATCGGGGTGGTTTTCCTTCCTCTTATTCGCCCCATCCCCCCGCTCCCGTCTTGTGTCCCATTGTATTTCTTTTGTATCCACAATAATTGTGTTACGGTTTTTGTCCGATTTTGTCGCTAGGTTCTCGATGTTCGGAAAACGGGTCACTTTAGTTCGAAAATTATGAATCGCGTTTCTTTTAGCTGGCAATAACTGCAAGCGAACTTGTTATTGGGATAGTCGTATAGCGACATAAACGTACGTTTTGAAACTAAGTCAAAATCGTTTATGGCGACATCGTTTAGAACAACATACCGGTTAAATTGACCAAAGTCAAAAGTCCCAGCTGAATGCTATATGAACACCTGTCACTGGTTATTACAACTATCGGTTTTTACGACTAAATATGAGTAGTCCAATCGATGTCGTTATAACAGATTTATATGCTCTATAATTATTATGATCCTTGTAGTGACAATCCAGACTTACTTTGAAATATAAAATGTAAGCAATATCTTGTCCTTAAATCTTAGGTACTACTGTTGTTTGGTTACTAGCGCTATATGATTTGTTGGCCAGATCCTTTAAATGTGTGTCTTAGGCTTAGGTGAATGAAAATGAAAAAAAAAACTGGATTGTAAGCAACATAGCTTTGGTCTTAAGCTATAATAACTATATTTATTATTAGCGCTAGCACATTGATGCTCTAGCACAGAATACAAAATACTCTAGAGTCTAGTAATAAGTCCAGAAAAATTAAATTGTAACGAGATACAAAAAGAGAGAATAATATAATGTTCTCCTTATAAATTATAAGAATTGCAAAACTGATTAACTGATACCATCATACATATCTAACATTACAGTAGGGGAGGTTGCGCTCAGTTAAAAAAGTAATTTCATACCGAGCGAAAATCGTTACAATAATAGTAGAGCAGCACGTGTCGGCGCATGAGTACTGAAAACTATTCCACCTCAATTTTTTCATGCGATCCTCTTCAAATTGCCCTCCTGATGATATAAATGCATGTTGCCATGGTGCATCCCGGTGCCATATTGTTTAAACAAACATTGTTTAAACAAACATTGTTTAAACAATTGCAAGGAATTGTTATTTTTTCACTGGACAATTTTTTTATATTCTTTATTGAAATACCAATAAAAAAGGTCCTATGACTTTTCACGATAAAGTTAATATTTTTAAAGATATGAATTTTTAAAGGTTTGAAAAATCTCAAATTTTGGCACATTCGACTCATAAAAAAAATAAATGTCTAAGTAATATATATTTTTAAATTCTCTATACAATAGTTAATAGTATCGTTAGTAGAGATTTTAAAAAATTTCATCGTTTACATCTTTTTTTATCTTAGCAATAGTAGACAAAAATTGTGTTTTTTTTTGTATGGGAGCCCCCCTTAAACATTTACTTTATTTTAATTTTATTATTAATTATCAAATTACAAATATAATTAAGGATTTTGTGAAATTTTCAAGTGCCTAGCTGTTACCATTATTGATTACGAGCAAAAAAGGCCAAAAAAATCACGTTTCTTGTATGGGAGCCCCCCTTAAATATTAACTTTATTTTATTTATAGTATTTGTTCTTATAGCGGCAACAGATAAACACAATCTGTGAAAATTTCAGAAGTAGCTAGCTATAGCGGTTTTTGAGATACAGCCTGGAGACATACAGACAAACGGACCGAAAGTATCTCAAAAACCGCTATAGCTAGACTTCTAAAATTTTCACAGATTGTATATCTGTTGCTGCTATAACAATAAATACTAAAAATAAAATAAAGTATAATATTTAAGGGGGGCTCCCATACAAGAAACGTGATTTTTTTGGCCTTATTGTTTATTGCCATATTGTTTAAACAAACATTGTTTAAACAATTGCAAGGAATTGTTATTTTTTAACCGGACAATTTTTTTAACATTCTTTATTGAAATACCAATAAAAAAGGTCCTATGACTTTTCACGATAAAGTTAATATTTTTAAAGATATGAATTTTTAAAGGTTCGAAAAATCTCAAATTTTGGCACATTCGACATAATTAAATAATTTTGATTTTTCTCTTTTTCAAAAATTCAGTATGTTCAGTAACGTGACTGACGTTGAATCCCCCGTCTGCAATACGGCTGACGGTGATTTTTTGGTTAAACATGACCTCAACAATCATCCATCAAAGTTTCATTCGGTATAAAATCACTTTTCGCAACTATTTTTTTTACAACTTTGAAATACTCTCAGTTAACATTCCACCACGGGTGCGGCGATTGACGCTGATTACATTGATTGATAAATATTAAGCTACCGCTGGATAAAAATTTGGTCGGTATGAAATGGCTTAGCATACGCTAGCACTACCTCCCCTACTATTAAGGGTCAATTCCGAACGCAAACGCGACGCGTAGTGCATATTTTCTAAATATGTATTGAATTGACAGACATCAATTACGTGATATGTCATGCAAATCTGTCAATTCAATACAAATTTAGAAATGCATCTACGGAGCCGCAGAAAAGGCCCGTATTATTGGAAAGCTCTTTTACCTAAACACTATCAATAGCGTGGTCGTTTTGGACCCATTTCAATGGGTATTAGCTAGGTGCCCTAAAATTAACCCGTCACTGGCCGTCGGTCACATTTTATTGGCGGTCACGTTACGACCCCGACGTCAGCGGATTTGACAGCTGCACCGCTCAACATCTGTGTACTTGGATTCTAATTAATTAAATACCAATATTAGGGTAACAAAGTTAACATATCAAAATATAATTTGCGATGTAGATCTTTGGTTTTATATAATAAATTGATGTTTTTATTTAGTGCATAAAATATATCACTATCTAGTGCTTTCGTTAATATCTGTGAAAGTTTTAAGACAGAAAAATGTATGTGTCAACCGTAAAAATCGTGTCATCTTATCAAGTTAGTTATTAGTTATTAACGTTAATTATTTTGCCTAATCGAGATCACATCTAAGAAGATCATATTTTTCTAGTTTTAATCTACTCCTACCTACGAGATGCCAGGCGATTATTAATAAATCGTAAACAACCTTCGAGACTGCTTAATAACGATGGAAATAATCAAGTGTGTCGTGAGACGCACTCGAACTTGACGTTTTATAATTGGCACCAATTTCAATATGGCTTCAACATAATATAATTGGATAAGTCGTCGCTAATTGGGTGCGTATTGTTTGAAATAGTTCTTAATTTATTTGAGTGGTCGCGAGTCGGGTCCTTCGGCCTTCGCTCAAAGTATAATTAGCCTTCCGAGCGACGAGCAGTTGAAGCGTAGGTCAATGGTGCTATTCAGTTTTGGATTTTCATAGCAATTTATTTGGAGGAAATAATTAATAATCTAACGAATTCACGTGGCATCTAACGAATTCAGTGGATGTGTTAATTGTCATTACTTACTTATTTTAGATCAAACTTAACTTAAAATTGTTATTAAGTACTTACTTATTTTAGATCATACTTCGAAGATCGATCGATAATGAGCACTTAAAACGGCAATTATTGTAATAATAAAAAACTTGAGAGGTGTCAAGGTACACCCGGATGGAACGTAGTTATAAAAAACGCCATCTATTGACGCCCAGGAATACTAACAACAACACTTTGGTGGAATTCAAATAAAATTTATTTAAACGTCCGGTAGATGTCGCTGTTAATTCTCAAAAATGCAATCTAGTTCACGCACAGGAATACTATTAACGCGCCCCTAATATGCAGATACTAATAAAAAAGTTTCGAGAAGAAGTGTAGTAGTTCCGTCTAGCCCCCTTTCGGAACGCCGAACGCGCCATAAGGAACTTCGTTCCAATTTTGGGTTAAATCAGACCGCAACACGACACGTAAACGCATTTCAACTGGGTGAGACGTCTTGCAAATCTGTCAATTATTGAATACTTTAGAAATGCATCTACACGTCACTTTGTGTATTATACTTTAGTTATAAGAATGCGATGCAGAAAGGCGTTCTACGTTTTTATACCTGCGAGTTGTCTTGTTAGGCTTTTTACTCAAGCCTTATGAAGCACCACGGGTGGAGTGTTTAAGCACCTAATTATGTCGACCTTTAGTAAGGTCACATCACATATGATTCGGTCACAGATCAACGGTTCTGTTTGGTGCTGCTCGTCACGCATGTGTGCCGTCGCCCGTCACATCCGTCTTATATGAATGATTCTTGAATGTCAGCGCCTACTTTTAGAACAATATCATTTCATCCATTTTGATCTAAATGTTAAGATAGCTCTGTGTGTGCGGTTAAGATGCCATCAAATCATATGTATGTCAAGTACATATTAAATTAACTTATGTATTATAAATACCAATATTTCTATTATTGAAGTATTAATATCTAATATATATAAATCTCCTGTCACGATGTTTGTCCGCGATGGATTCCTAAACTACTTAACCGATTTTAATGTTTGTTTTTTTTAAATGTGTGCTTTTTTCCAACTTGAGAGATAGGATAGCTTAGATCTTTAATTATAGTCGCAATTTTATTTTATTGCAAATTATTTGTCTACAAAGAGCGACCATTGTTTATGCGACGCGGGTCACGGTATAGCGATGAACGTTGCCATGGTGACGTACTTAGATATTTATAGTCACTAATTCAATAAAATAATACGGGCGATATACTTTATATTTATAACTAGCTGTTGCTCGCGACTTCGTCTGCGTGGACTTCAGTTTATAGCGCTAATATCATGCATATTAATATGATGAAATTGCCAGCTTGGTAAATATAATAATTATTAATATCTATAATTTTTATATCGCTTGACAAACTCTAGTCTCGATCTAAAAGACTATAAAAAGTACCAATAAAACGGTCATAATGGGACGATGCATGGTACTTATAATAGTTTTAAATGGTAGTGATGATGATAATGATGATTGTAATTTGCATAGTAATAGCAGTAGTAGTTGCTTTCAGTTCTTAAAACAACGTCAAAACTCCCAAACTTGTATCTATAAAGAGATAGGAGTTCTCTCAGCACCTTCCGAACCATGGTACGTATTTGCACCAAGATGGTACAAAATCTTACTTGTTGGTAGCATATGCTTAGAATACTGCTAACGAAACCGAAGTCACCACATGTTTCCATATAAATTTTGCGTAGTTCTCTCGATTTTTTAGGGATCCCTTCATCAGGTCACCACTTTTATGAATGTGGTAGCAAATAGAGATGATAACCTATACACCAAAAGAAAAATTTTGAAAATCGGTTCACAAACGGCGGAGTAATCGTTGAACGAACATAAAACCTCCTCCATTTTGAAAGTCGGTTAAAATTATAGCCTATGTGTTATTCTGATATATAAGCTATATTATTGTAAAGTTTCATTAAAATCCGTTCAGTAGTTTTTGCGTGAAAGAGTAACAAACATCCATACATCCAAACTTTCGCCTTTATAATATTAGTAGGATATGGCAAAGAAACGTTTGCCGGGACAGCTAGTTTAATATTTATATACTTACTGGATATAATATTACTATTATAAAAATTAAAATGAATATATGCCATAAGTAACTTTATCCCGTGATTTGTAGTACTACTTAAATCATAATGATAATAATTTAATGGCATTTTTGTCTAAAGTCTAAGAAAATGTCGTATCTCTATACATATTAAAACAAAGTCGCTTTTTAGGGTTCCGTAGTCAACAAGGAACCCTTATAGTTTCGGTCTGTCGCGTTTTTTTCGCGTCCAGCCCATCGTGTGGGGTGTCGTTGGACAGGTTTTTTAAAAATATTATGAGTATTCATAGATCATTTTCCGATTTAGGGATCCATTTGTGAAATGTTAAGTTTTAAAGTGGAAAAAATCGTTAGTGTCCAGTGTCCCCCCCTTCTACCAGCTAAACGGTTGCTTCTGGAAATGTGAAAAAATTCACGGGAGTAGTAAATATGCTGAATTTTAAAGGAAAACTATCACGGCTACGAAGACTTCATAAGTTTTTGAGTTATAGTCGATCAACTAAAAAAAATGTATTCGGCGAAGTATAGGGTAATTTTTCGTTCAAATTCTTTTGAACGTAACTGAGATGATGTTGTTAGTAGTGTAAAACACACATTCATTGACCATACAAAAATTATCAAAAACTAGTGGTACTACGGAACCCTATATTGCGCGTGGCACGACACGCACTTGGCCGGTTTTGTTTTCCCTCATGTCCCTGTGTTCTATAAAACTACGCAACGGGTTTTGATGATTCTTTCAGTGTTAGATAGCCCATTTATCAAGGAAGGCTATAGGCTATATTTTATCACGCTAAGACTAATATATAAATTAACTACGGGCTTAAAATTTAGTTTATTATTATTTTAGCAATATTCCGCGAAATACACTTGTAAAGGTTGAACACCACTACACACTCGACGCGCGTTTCGCTCCAACACCGGAGCATCCTCAGGATGTGGACTCTACGAACAACGTCCGTCAAGACTACCGAACTAAATTTTAAGCTATGGATTTCCGCAAAGTAACGCCTGATTCCATTAAATAACTACGGGCTATTTAAAAATCTATCGGTCTGTTTATTTATTACAACAGTTATTTGTATGACGTCACCAATATTGAATTTATTGAATGATATAGTATGCAGTCTGTAATATAAAGTGATATAGTATGTGTCTAATAATTTGCACTATTTAGTCTTCACAATATGAGTTTTAAAATGAAATTAATATTATATTGTGATTCAACGTACGAGATTTTAAATGAACAAAAGCTCCACTCATATAATAATTATAATATTGTACATCATTGAATGAAATAATGTGCAACCATTAAAGTACCTTTCTAATTAAATTATTATGTAATTAATATCTCTTCGATATTATTAACCGCTGAACATGATCCGCTATTGGGATTGGGATATCCCAATAGCGGATCTTTCCTTCTTTCAAAATACATTTGTAAGAGGTAAAGATATTACATAGACGCTATTATTACTAGTAAATTATGCACAGTGAACACATTATATGAATTTCTGGCAGGTAGCAACTAACTGGCAAGCTTTATATCTACAGCTGAAAAAATAATGTTTCTTAATATGCAAGTTACAAATACGAAATCAAGAATTCCTTCGGTAACTTAGAATGTGAATCAAAGTTTCAATTAGGGTCAACTTGTCATTGGAATTAACGAGACCACCATTCGAGGGTATTACGTCACACATTAGCATGCTTGATTAAAAGGCTTCTAAGGTACAGCCGTTAGCTCGTGTACGTCAGCCGTATATAATAAATCATCTTGAGATCACGCTTCGGTAACGTACCGGGCTCGGTGCTCGCCTTGCGGCACTCCGGCCGAAATTAAACTTTCGCCCGCCGAGTTTGGCCTGAGTGTTCTCGCATGTAAAGGGTAATTTAATACAGTTTGGCTCGGAATGGAAATGTGGAAATGTGCTGTTCTAGCGCAAAGCTAGTTGGTACTGAATAAGCTGGGAGCCGGCGTTCGCCGAATACGTGTCCGATTGGCCCTTTCAGAATGATTTATGGTCCAATTATTAATACATTAGCTGCTTCTGATAATATTGATTAATAAGTTATTTACTATTTGGAACATCTAAAATATGTTGTAATTTTGCAATCTTCAAATGCAGTCTTGACTGAGTTGTGTCACTTATTAGGGTGTGTACTGTGTACTATCGAACAAACTATTCCCAACTGCTCATACCACACTAAAAATCGGTTCATAACACTTCGTTTGTGATGGAAAAATTGCTGTCACATTTAAAACATACTATTATGTATAAACACACGGCTTTATCATTACAATTAATTACCTAAAACAAACTAACAGAATTACTTTTTCCTTACGATCCTCCTAAACGATCATCCCTGACTTTGTATCGTTTAATTATCGTGTTATCGCTAGCTGAACCACATCGTCTATGAGATAGATAACAATTCTTTTACTGGAGCTGCCATAGAGCCTTCAGAGGCCTCAAATGAGGGCCACGCTATGCGATTTTATCTCAAAGGGCGTCGTTATCAGACTCTGAAACACTCGACGACTTTAATTTTTGATACGACGCGACAATGAGTCGTACGATTTTTAAAGTGTGCTAAAGTTCTTTAATCTCTAGGTGGAATCGCTAAATATGGTATTCTTTTTTATCGAGTTGCAAATTCCTAAAGCTTTGAGTCGATTTCTCACGATATCTTTCGGTTTAATTGTAGATAGTAAAATTTATTAATTGTATCATGTACTATTTCAGCCGTTTAAAAGGTGCCAGAAGGTATCTTAGTTGTGAGTTTCTTTCGATAGGTAAGTCGTTTACTTTATACTTTTTTTTACTTTACTTTGGAGTAAGCAATCGATCTTTATTATTTAGTTAAGAATAAACCCGATAAGTGAGGTGCAGAATGCAGATACGAGTACGTGTGACTCACAACTCGGCGCCTGGATCTGAATGCGATATATCGTCAGGTGTAAAGAGTCCTCAGGAACCGGGTCACGGGACAATACGAACGTCTAGGTGTGCGAGCATAGTGCATCATATATCCGTACCGTCGGGAACATAATATTATTATGTCAATCGATCATTTAGGCTTAGGTTTAAGACTTTATTTCTCACAAAATAATTTTACAATGCAAGAAATATGTGTTAGAGCTTGTCTAACTTAAAATGACGCGCCCCTCCCTCGTATTCGCAATACAAAATTGTGTCATTTATATCAACTACTAGATGTTGCCCGCGACTTCGTCTGCGTGGACTTCAGTTTATAGCGCGCGATGTCAACAAAATTGGTGTCAAAAGCTTTTATAAAAAAATCCTGGTACCCCTTAAATCAAAACATCCAAAAACAGCTGTGCAGTGTACACATAACTTATTTCATTTTTTAAAATTAAAAATGCCAAATTTTAAAGTATATTTAGCCCCCCTATTACACAACTTTACCAACTATTTATCATTGATAGGTTTAAGGTTACGTCACTGCATAGAGAAAGTACTGAGTCATTTAATAACGTAAAAGAGTACTCAATAACAATGGAAAAAATCGAAACCCCAATATAACATGACACCACCTCTTATAGAAAGACGTTTGTGTAAGCAATAGCGCGATGCAGGGGACGCACAGCGCCATCTATTATGAGTTTTTGGAACTAACTTAATTTGAACAAATTTACGCATTTTCAACCCCATACAACCCCTTTGTCTAGTTAAAAAGTAGCCTATGTCCTTTCTCAGACTTTAGAGCAGATAGTCTAAAGTCTGAGAAAGGACATAGGCTACTGAACCGATTGTAAAGAAATTTTGTACACAGATGTGTACAAAATTTCTTTACAGTGGGTTCAGTAGTTTTGGCGTGAAAGCGAGACAGACAGACAGACAGAGATACTTTCGCATTTATAATATTAGTATAGATTGAAGTGGTGGGGCGCGTTATTTCAAATTAGACAAGCTCTACAAAAATAAATTGAATGATACAATAATTGGAAAACACTTCCCAAGTATGTTGTTTTAGACATTCACGTTTTTGTCTCCAACATACATCTGCGGTGCGTCTTATCAATACTTAATCTTATTTTTATAGACATAGTCGGCTTCAGGACTAAATGAGTATATAAAGGCTGCAACATTATAAAATAGCGAAGCTGTTGAATTCAAAATATTTTAAATTCAACAGCTTAATAGACATACGGACAGACAATGTAGTCTCAGTAATAGGGTACCGTTTTACCCTTTAAGTACGAAATTACGAAAAAAGGTGTAACATAAGCTGGTGCACTTGGTGACATTGAATTATTTTGCGATAGTGATGTCACAAAGAACTTTTGTGGTCGATTGTACTGGCCAAGAGCTCTGTTGAAATTTTAATTTAATTGTCTCGTGTGAATGATTTAAGTCTGTAGGTATATTATATTCATAAAGGCCTGGGGTTAGCACCGAGGTGTTTAGTACCGGTAGATTTTTAATTATAAACGAAACACCTGCGACTTCATACAATGTAAAGTCTGAGTTGTTTTAAAGAGTTTTTGTTAATTATGAAAATCTAATTGTGGTCGAAATTTCATAGGATTAAAATTTATTTACAAAGAGTACATAACTTTTTTTAAATTTTTGTTTCAGCTAAATCATGACGTCGGGACACTTTTCACCTAAAACAAAAAGTTAAAAGTAACTCTTTCAACGCTCCTACTTTTACAGCAAACACGTACCACCCTAAAGTATTTAAATCTTAATTATAAAAATATTACACTTAACCTAAAATATAATATTTTACTAGACGATGCCCGCAACTCTGTTGCGCCAAAATTCGTTTATTTCGCGGTAGCCGTACATTTTTTCGATATAAAAATATTCTATGTCCTTTCCCAGGACTCAAAGTATATCCATGCCAAATTTCAGTACAATCGATTAACAGCGGTTTGGGCGTGAAGAGGTAACAAACAGACAGACTTTCACAATTAATATTAGCATGGGTCCTTGTCCGTCATTACAAAAGAGACAACTTACTTCATTTAACCCCCACAGAAGTCAATAACAATTAGCCCCGGAAAACTACCCCAGTATACAACAAATAATTTTAAATGTGGAGGATGATCGACTGGAGTAGTCTACAATCAGTCATATAAAAAGCTAATCAAGGGGCCTGAAGGACCCCTTTCAATAAAGGCATTGCAGCCGGTTAAAAGACTGTCTACCCCCAGATCTAACCCTGCGCTCTATAATTTATTCCAATTCCATACGTGTATTGTTTTACCCCATACTCCAGACCCCTAGATCTTAACCCTCAACTCAACCGAGCGTTATAAAGTTTGTTTTAGTTAGGAACAATTTAGTTATAACGTTATATTAATATGTCAACGAGCTTTAAGGGCGCATTCACACAGATGAAGAAACAGGTTTTTGAGTTGAATATTTTTTAAGCTGTTTGGGACTGAAAACATATTCAACTCAAAAACGTTTTAATAAGTACGTGTTTTTTTCACTCCATTTCTTTATATTTAGATACAGGGCCTTTCTTTAGCATTTAATTCCTATTGCTTATAAAATGATATCGCGTAGTTTGTACCTACTGGTATAATTTTTAAACAGGACAATAAGTAAATAAATAGTGATAAGACGGGGGCAAAATTAGTATTGAATATTGATACAAAATATATTATTAGTAAAGCCAAAGTGTGTACTAAAAATAAAGATCGCTTCAGGGGTAAATGTTAGGGTTTCAGATGAGATTAAGATGAGATTCGGCATGATACCTTCACTTTGAGTCTCGGGAAAGGAGAGAAACAAAATAAATTTTAAGAAAATCTTCGTCTCGTGTCGTGTATGGAAGATAGTGTAATCAACACAAACACAACCTTATAGCACATAGTTTGTACACTGTGCTTATAGTATGAAAATTTCTTTTTTCGAGTATGAAAGTTTTTTTTTACGAAAACGTCTATAATACTTTAGCAATAAATCATAATATTACACCAAATACCGCACCTTTAATACGTATAATTTGTTTCTTGCCCATGCTTGTAAGTGTTCCATAAAATTTAATATCTATTATCTTGGGGGAGAAAAATCCTTAAGAAACTGTGTTATTATTTGTTACCGTTTTATTTTTCTTCTAAATAGAAACTAAAATCTACCGCGCTAGCACGGCGACCAGCGGAAATGCGAAAGTATGGACAAACTGTGGAAATAAACCTAAGGTGCCGTTCCGATCTTTACCGCGGCTAATCGCAACCGACAAAAATTTAATTAAAATGCCACTTTATGACAGACTATAGTATATATCATAATGTAGGATATTATTTCAATTTTTAGGACAATAGTCTATCATAAAGTGGCATTTTAATTGAATTTTTCGAAACTAAAAAAGATCGGAATGGCACCTTAAGTTTATCTCCACAGTTTGTAACTATAGTCTGTCATAAAATGGCATTTTAATTGAATTTTTCGGAACGAAAAAAGATCGGAACGGCACCGTAGGTTTATTTCCACAGTTTGTTCATACTTTCGCATTTCCACTGGTCGCCGTGCTAGCGCTACAGGTAAGTAAAAACTCTTAATAACATTTTATCATTAAACGAACAAGAAGCCAAATTCACAAATTATGCATATATTTTAACCTTTTAATACTCGGGAAATCGTAAAATAGAATTTAATTGCCGCCTAATGATAGGTTTATGAGGGTTGCTAAAAGTCATCGCGCAAAAATGTCGGAACAATCATAGTCCGACATAATCCGACGAAACGAGACCACAAACGTCAGGCGGCCATGTTTATCGCCGGCCCGTCACATAAAAATATTAAGTTTATTGGAAAGTTACGTTTAACTGGCCCGGGAGATCGCACCTATAATGATATAACTCGGGATCACGTTGTTCCAAGAACTGGGTGTATAGCGAAACTACATACAAGAGGATAAAGATGCGCCACTTCATAAGATCTAGCTGGAAAATGGAAATACTTGACTAGTTCCTTACTCCTCAGTACTTGAACTGGCTCCTACTTCTGGAATTAAAAGTGGTGTTTTGAATCCCGACACTAGAATTTGAACTGATCTTTGCTTCTAAACTAGGAAAAGATTATCTTGTATTATATATTTAGAAATATTATATCTTTAAAATGTATTTAAAAGTCTTTGTTGTCTTTGCGACTGGTCTCGGGCAAGGAGAATTTTATATAATATAGATACCTAATAGGTACTGACTACTGACTAATATTAAGTAATAACTAATGAGATTAATAATAAATCATGATAGAGCATAATATTGTTAAATCACATAATGGACTCTTTAATTAAAATAAATTAGATAAAGTCATCTAGTAATTTAGCATTTAGTTAATTATTACAATAGACATTTTATGCAGCATCTATAATATTTGAATCAGCAGCCTATTAGTTATAAAATTAAATTAATCACAACGTACCGGACCAAAATTACCGTGTATTTTACCGGACCAAAATTAATGACACTTGGGACAGGAGTCGCAGGTTTGAATACCGATTGACATCACCGGAGCCAAAAGTTTTTCATGTTTCTGGATGTGTATAAAAATGTGTATTTTATAACACACACATGGCACCAACCTGACCCGGCAAATGTTGTTTTGTCAAAAGTAGACAAAAACCTATTCTCTGGCCTAATAAAATATGTAAATAATATTTCATAAAAATCGGTTGAGCCGTTTTGGAAGAGGTCGCACACAAACACTGTGACAAAAGAATTTTATATATTATGAAAAAATATCTATCATGTTTTGATTTGTTATAGCACAAAAGATATTAAACTTTAACATATTTCCCGTTGTCTGGTACACAACACACAAGCCATTTTAAAGGTACTAAGGGCGGGCGGCGCAGCGGCGTTAGATGGAAGTGGACGTGTGTCAACGTCAATTAAAGGAAGAGATTTAAAGGGCAGGTAAATATATTATGCCAATTGACAATTGCGACCTTTGGTCGTATCTGTTCTTTGCTTATTCTGTGTAAATAATTTAATATGCGCGGCGGTTTTCTCAGAGTTCCGAGGGCTTAAAGAATACCGACAAGTTATGAACCTCACCGCCTAACGATATGGCGATTGGATTGTACGGTTGCCGTCAGATTCTGCGTTGCACTTTTAGATCTTATTCCTCGGGATTAAGGTTCAAAAGCGGCACAACAGATACATCGGCGACAACAACTACTCGATAGTTGAGAATTATCGAGTTTTACAACCTATAGTAGTTGGTATTATGACATTAAGGCAAGGCTCTTTTGAATAGTTTGATCATATCAACGTGATCAAAATAACCAGATAGTAAAGGAAATAATAAATAGTTGTCACGGGGTAGGCCCTGTGCTAAAGATAGTAAATAAAAAGCCAGAGACCCGTGAACAAAATTATATTATATAAAAAATTACAAACAATAATAATTAAAAGAATATATTGCCCTTAAGAGAGAAAAGTGAGGGCGTGGGTCTTTTAGTTCAAACAGGGAAAGTCTTATTACATTTGAAACCCAGGTAGGTACTCTCCTGGCTGTATTAAGGGGGACGAAAACGGCTCGCAGGGCGTTGAGACGGCGGCCAGGCTCCAGCAGGTAGGACGGCTCCAACGGCAGCCACGGCAACGAAATGGCGGCCTCGGGCTTCCACCGCGTTCGGCGGCGACGTCCACAAAATGGCGGCACGGCACCAAATACCAAGCCGAACTTGGAACCCCAATCTGGGGTGCAATACGGCACTAATAAGTTATTAACTTTTAAAATGATGTTTAAATAAACTCTTACAAAAATACAAAAGATACGTTTCGAAAGGAACGTTATTTAAAATAATCGGGCGCAATAACGTGCGTCTCCTTTGGCTTCAAGTCCCGTTCTCACGCAGCGAATCGTGTATGACGATCGAGTCACAAAACGAATGATAACGTGAAATGAAGGCAGATTTGAATAATTCCGGCCGAGGGCTTAAAATGCTGCTGTAAGGAGCGCTAAGACGGCGCTAGCCATTAAAATGGCTATTAAAATTTATAGTCCGGTCATTTTAGACATAAAAATAGTGATCAAATAAAGAAAATTCCGACAGAGCCAAATCTTCGTAGAGACCTTAGGTTTACCACAAGGAATAAAGTGTCAAAAGTCCCTATCAGTCCCATGTGAGCTTAGGGACTTATTCGGGGCCCAAGGTAAAAATTTTTGGTTTTTTGGATTTTTCTCGAAAACGGTAAGTTTTATCGAAAAAGTACTTCAGAGCAAAGTTGTAGATCTTAAAATTCTCTATAAAAATGGTCTCTATAATTTTTTTCTCTAAGACCCACTATTTCCCAGATATTACGCTTGTAAGAATCACGTTCTACATAATATGCACACATTTCCACACCACCTGTGAGGTAGTGTACTGGGCGCGTTTTTTTTAACGTGGTATCCCCGGTAAGCCTATTCCATGAACCTTTATGACGTTATTTTCAGGAACAATAATTATTTAATAGTATGAAGATTATTGATATGGGTTACTGAGTTTAACTGTCGTTCTAACTTTTTTTTATTACTTTAATCTGACTCATACTCTTCATATTCAACTTCAACAATCATGTTTTCTTCAATTTCTTCTTGTTCTTCTTCTTCTCCTTCCTGTTGATGAACGCTTGTTGAAGTTGTCTCTTCATCAAAATCACATGAATTTTCCTCTCTTGTATTTAATTGAACATTTGAGCAAGAGACACCTTGGCAATTGGTACACGCTGGAGAACACTGCAACCCTACTTTTTTACAGCCACATTTGGCACTACAACCTTACTTGCAATTGCAAAAAATAGTGTTAAGAAGTTGTTCTGGAGCAGGGGGCAGTAAAGTTCGAATCGGTTCTAAAGTATTATTTATCAATTTCCAACCCCAGTCTTCAGGGTTCAGTTCATTGCCTTGCCATGTCTGAACTTGATAGTATACTCGAAACCACCAAATGGCGGACCGCGGTCCGCATCCGGACCGCCGACCCTTTGTATGCGGACCGAGCATTTTCGAAGGTTCGGAAGGAAGGAAGGAAGAACTTCGTTAAGTAGCCCGCAAACGATCAAACATCAAACACGTCAAACACGTCAAACACGTAGTAAAATCCAAATTTTCTTCAAACACGTCAAACACGTAATTTGTACGTGTTTGACATGTTTGATGTTTGATCGTTTGCGGGCTACTTTAAAAATAAATTTCAGTCTTGACTTACTGATGAACATCCTGGATTTAATTTCAATAGCTTGCATCAATTTCACTCCAAGCAAGCATACAATAAAATTATCACTTTTCTTATTAATATGTAAATAAATACCTTTGTAATTTCCATAATTACCTTTGTTTCATAATTTTTTTTTTATTATAAAATGTGCGGACCGCGAAGGTCATTTCTTTTCTTAAAATGGACCCCGAGCGAAACTAATTGGTGACCCCTGCCGGTAGCCGGTTTTTGCCGCCTTCGGGCGACAGAGTGGCGCCGTTGCGAGTGCGTGTAGTGACCAAGCTGTACTGAATTAGGTTGGGATAAAATATGTTATGGTAAAAAATTATCACCCTATTTTTTGTGGTTTAATGGACTCTCCTTATGACACCTAAGCCCCAAAAAATATTTGGCAGGTAGGTTTATTTGCACCCGGTATACGTGGCATATGTGTGCATACTATGTAGAACGTGATTCTTACAAGCGTAATATCTGGGAAATAGTGGGTCTTAGAGAAAAAATCATAGGGACCATTTTTATAGAGAATTTTAAGATCTACAACTTTGCTCTGAGGTACTTTTTCGATAAAACTTACCGTTTTCGAGAAAAATCCAAAAAACCTAAAATTTTTACCTTGGGCCCCGAATAAGTCCCTAAGCTCACATGGGACTGATGGGGACTTTTGACACTTTATTCCTTGTAGTAAACCTAAGGTCTCTACGAAGATTTGGCTCTGTCGGAATTTTCTTTATTTCAATTGTCTAAAATGACCGGACTATTATAAGTATAGGTTTTTAGTTATTTAGGTTTTTGAATTATTTATATTGTTTTAGTGATTTACTGTTATATTTTGTAGTTCCGTAGTTATAAAATAGGATTAATAAGTTAATAATTTTAGTATTATTTTGTAAAAAAAAAACAATTTTAAATATTTTAATTATTACAACGTTACATAATTAACCAGTTGAAATACGGCAAGTTTTGTGACCAAAAATAGACCTTTGTGACATAGTACTTAGGCTTTATGCGTAAAAATTCTAAACGTGGGAGTAATAAAACTCAAGCAATTATTTTGATCCGCGCGACCACTTATAAAGATTCCTCGGTGGTTTATTAAAGATTTCCTCGACAAAGGCGACCGTGGTCCCCATTGTTCCCATAAATGAGTGTTATTCATTTATTGTCGACACAATGTCTGCCCTCGCCGTCAATATTTACACGAGCTATCCCATTATCTTCCATCTTGTACGTTCTTTGTACACAAGGCCTTATATAAATATATTGTCAATTCTTTGAATTACAGTCTTTAGAAGGTAGCGATAGCATTGACATTAGATATAGGGTAAATATTTTTTAAGAAACTAGTAACTACTATTAGTTTCAAGCCGTAACTCCAAAGAAAATCTTTAATATCAAGAGATATCTTAATTGTACATGTATAGAGAGAATAGAGTCGAAGCCCTCTTTACAGAAATTTGTGTGCCTAAATCAGAAGTAGGTACCTAAGTGGATTCATATAAAATATTCATTTTAAACCCATGTAAAAGTAATGAAATGGACTATAAATCTATAGTTTGTGTGGTTGGGCTTTGAAGAGTTACTTTACAGTTAGAAGCTTAGCCTAGCTTAATGTAATACAGTTTTTAAAGGCTTGTTGGCCTCCAGTCACCGCACATTTCCACCACTGTATCTCCTGTGTCACCAGGATTGACGAGCGGCAACCAACCACGAAACCCCTTTTGATTTAACCCAGCGACTACCAGGTTGGGTCATAATGACCCGTGATCTTTTCAAATGCGTGTATTTTAAGAAAATAATAGTTTAACGTTGCCACACTTCTCAGTAGCTGCAGTTAAAGCCCTGCCCCCCTTGTTTCTTATGTCAGCTAAGATGGTGTGCGTCTGGACTGGATGATAAACGTGGTCAAACATACAAAAGGGTCAATATGACCCAACTATGCATTTCATGATGCTATTTCGTGCCAGTAACGTTGAGTTAATTATTTGATTATTTCGTTTATTTATTTGTACTGACAGGTGACAAAATGTATATTACTCTATATATTTTTGTGTTTGATCTTATAAATAACCACTTGGGGGCTCGTACATGGATGTAGTCCATGCAATAAGAGTATGTGCAAAAGAATAAGGTAGATTATAGGAAAAACACCAGAAGAGCTTCCTGTAAAAGTTTCTAGTTTTCGTAAGCGATGCCAGATAATATTTCCCGCTATAAAAGACAAAAATACTACCCATACCTCTCAAGATCCAAAAATTTCATGTGTCCTGAACAGGGCATTTGTTTGCGTGGATGACAGGGCTCATTGTGACTAAACCTAAGATTCATTATCACTTTTACGTATACTTATTTTAAGGTCTAACGTTTGTCATTCTAAAAAGTAACATACAAAGTGTGGGTTAGTCACTTTTTGTTTATTTATTAATAAATTTCGAGATGTTTATTCTTTTAGTTGTAAATTTTACACTCTCTTTTTGAACAGGAAAAAACGATCATTATATTACTTATATTTTTGGGTATCTTCAAAATATTATAAACTAAGTACTATTCTTTAAGTTACATATAAATTTACCTTAAATATCGTTGAAATAGTAAAAATTAACAACGATTTAAAATCCGGGTAATTATGACCCACCATGCAGTGGTCGTTCCTATTTTCTACCAGGCTGACGCCGGGCTAAGGCCCTCTCCCGAGCAAACGACCTTGGCCATACATTTGCCGCGTTGCCGAGATCGCGCCAAAATCCTATTATTTTTTACATATCTTAGTTCAAAATTGTCCTAAAAAAAAATTTAAAACGGCGAATATGTAGTTTATGATATTGTCGATCTATTGGCGTGAGTTTCAAATAAAAGTAATTTGTAAATCCTAAGGAGATGCTGAATGTATGCTTGAATTTTAACAAATTGGTATTACTTTGGAAGCTGATATCATGAGTATAAGAAACAAAAATATAAAATTTAAAACGACAAAAGAAATGTTGATATACTGAAGATTATTGCTGTATTTTTATTATAACTTTGTAGCTTTTAGATTATGAGTTTATAAGGTTTTAAATACGGTCAATTACGGAATCTCCGGACGGAACGCCCTTAAGGGAGCTCAAGAGACATGCTGTCTGCAGCTGTCTTGGGATTTGGGACCCGCAAATTCTGTCGGAAGGAAATACAACAGGATTAGGATGTAGTCCAATTTTCCCTCTAACCTTTCTCTTTTTTTGGCAAACCCGGAGACTTCACAATGTCGCAAACTCGCAATGATCAAGAGTCTAAGAACTAATTGGTATAGCCAGCCACCACGGGAACAAATAAATTTTGTGCTCTCTAAGCTTACTGAATTATATTATTAAGCTTTGGTACATCTAACTTTGTTTTCATAATGCCAACCAGTGACGTAACATTATTATAATATTAATTATTAAATTATATTATTATAATTATTACGTGACCAGTTATCTCGTCTTAAGCATAATTCTACAAGACAACGTTTTGCACGTAGTGTGTTTATATTTTTTCTGTAATTAATATACTCTGATTTGTTTTAGACCAGTGCCGTTTAAAACGAATTAATATTGTACACTTGTACAGAAAACCCACATAGATTGAAGTCGTTAATGTCATGTTACCTATTTGTTCGTGGCATTCAGTGTGTGGCATTTTAATCAGAGGGGTCCCGAAATTAATAGACGTGGCACCGATGATGGAGAGATCCCATGGGCCCGGCTTCTGATTGTTACCCCAAGAATTGGCATTATTTCTAACCCACATAGAGCGTTTATGTGATATATTTAATAATCATGATTTTTAAATATCATATTTAAATTTCAAGCACAAAATGTTTGTATATTTGCTGACCCATATCTGGGGACTTGTAAAAAAATTTACAAATAAATACACTTTTAATTAACCGCCTCCAAAGAAGGAGGTTATCAATTCGACCCGTATGTATACATATTATGTAATATTTCCAGAATTGCCTAGTTTATGTATATTATGACAGTCTATAACAGCGTCTGAATAAATGTGTCTAATTTCAAAAGTGTATGTATGTTTTTATATTTGTGTTTGCATGTCTCCGGAAGTACCCGATAATAATAAAGTCCGATTTAAAGAATGATTTTTTTGTTGTACTAGTTATTGTTCAACTTAGGCAATACTGCAAGTTTCATCAAAATGGCTTCAGTAGTTATTGAGATAGGAAATTTTATGTATTGAAGTCGATTTTATTTTTTAATAATACCTTTGTAAAAATGCGCTAACCATTGTATTATTTGCCTCTTACATAGACTACTATATTATAATTTATAAGTAAATCGAGTGTTCTGGGTTTTACATTATCTGGTTTACCCAACAACTCACAAATTAGCCTGATTATTATAGCACTAGAAGGAAAACCAAATACCACTGTATCAACCAGTTGAATTCTTGTTTCACGCAATGAGCGTGAAACAAACACACCATTTATTATTTCGTCCATAAGGGGTTGCGGACTGCGGTAGATCGAATGTAATACGGTTAGCTAAACAACCCAATGGGCTTATAGAGATTAGAGAGTATTTCGCTTGCCAAATATGACATATTCTAAGATCTTTGTTATGTCAGCGCTGTACGAAACATCTGGGGGGCTAAGATGGTCACATTTTGCAATTCCTCTAAAATTAATTCAGAAACTGAATCGTCACAACAGTCAAAGTGACGAATGTCAAATTAGTACGAATTACTAGACATGAATTGCGAGCAGAGTGACCATATTGTGATTTTTTTTTAAATAATCATATCATGATTCCTAAATGATTCTCCAAAGCGACCATTTTAGTCCCCCAGTAATCCTTTCAAAACATTATTATAAATCACGATAATTCAACACGAGTACCTCGGTCCAGACCAGCTACACTTTAAAGTATACAAGTGAAATATTCATAGAGTTATATATAAAAAGCTTTCAACCTTCCATTCATTATACCTTTTGGAAGATGGCTATGATATTTTCATTTGTATACGACCTAGATTTTCGCTTTGAAAAGGTAAAGGATTTTTGAAATTCAGCAGATGGTGAGCGAACATTCACTGGGAAAAAAATGCCTTTAAACGTTTAATGGTACAACATGAAATGTCGTGAAAACTGGGAAATTTTATCATACATAATACTAGCTGTCCCGGCAAACGTTGTTTTGCCATATAAAGTATTGCGCCCATTATTATTTTATTGAAGTGACTAAATAAGTATGGCACCATGCATGGCAACGTCCATCGCTATCCCGTCGCACAAACAATATGGTCGCCGTCAGTCTCGAGTTGTAATAATTTACTTTTATTTATTCAATAAATGCACATATCAATAAAAAAAGACTGGTTGCACTCCGGGAGTGCCGGCAGAAGTGAAAACTTGATTATTAACGTTGTGCATTTTTAAACCCATTTTTTATGAAAATCGATTTTTAAAAAATCGACAATCAAGTTGTTTCGATCAAGTTTCGATCAAGGTTTCGATCAAGGTTTCGATCAAGTTTCGATCAAGTTTCGATCAAGGTTTCGGTCAAGTTTCGATCAAGTTTCGATCAGGTTTCGATCAAGGTATTGATCAAGTTTCGATCAAGTTTCAATCAAGTTTCGACCAAGTTTCGATCAAGTTTCGATCAAATTTCGATCAAGTTTCGATCAAGATTTCGATCAAGTTTCGATCAAGTTTCGATAAAGTTTCGATAAAGTTTCGATAAAGTTTTGATCAAGTTTCGATCAAGTTTCGATCAAGTTTCGATCAAGTTTCGATCAAGTTTCGATCAAGTTTCGATCAAGTTTCGATCAAGTTTCGATCAAGTTTCGATCAAGGTTTCGATCAAGTTTCGATCAAGTTTTGATCAAGTTTCGATCAAGTTTCGATCAAGTTTCAAATTGAGTTCGAGTTCGAGTTCGACACAAAACACTACTCTCCAGTCTCCAACCGTCTTACGCGTTTTGTATGGTTTTTCGATCAACACGAAAATCTATCGCGAGTTTCACAGTTTTTACCCATCCCACAAGTGCTCAACGCCGCTAAAGAAGTTTTCACTTCAAAAAGTAACCAGTAGCCGATTCTCAGACCTACTGAATATTATGCATGTTATAAAATTTGGTAAAAATCAGTAAAGCCGTTTCAAATAATATTATGCTTTTTCATAGTTTTTCTTTTCTTTACCTGGCTGGCGATATTTTAGTTTACTTAAGTAAAATAAACTAAATAATAAAAGTAATATTTTATACGTGCGGAAAATTGTAAAAACTAATCAAACCCAAAATTTTTATAAAGTTGCCAGAATTTAAATTCTAAAACTATTTTGCCTTCAGAAATAAGGTGTTTGAAATTCTATTTTTTTTACCTTCAAAATCTAGTTTTTCTTCGCATATAAACATGGAAAACAAATTTTCATGAAATATTAAAGATAAAAAAAAATATTTCAGACGAGAATATAATTCTATAAAACGTTTATCGACTGCCTCAATCGGGGGTCATGAAAACTGACCCCCGTAAAAACCACGCGAGGTATTTCATATTCACCCCGAGTCAGCCGGGCTCGATGACACAAATTCTATGCATCGAGGATGGAATGTAAAAAGTTTTCCATATCCCATCCTTCAGCAGATGCATTACATGAGCTCAATATGGTGCGTGCCGCGGTTACGCTCCGCGGGTTAATCTTGGAATAGCCGTAGAATAACCCTAATTGTAGAATATTGCAGTATAGCAGTCTTTACGAGAAGATAGTAACATACTTTGTATTATAGACTTGTGAATGTCTAAAAGTAATTTTGGCATAAAAACAGATTACCTATAGCTGTAAATGACCTTCCATCGATTGTTACAAAATATGATCCATTTTCGACCACATCGCTTGATCTATGGTGGTAGGCACTAGGCATCATGTAGTTTCGACGTTCAGAAAGAATTTGTTAAAAATTAAACTCTGAATAAAAAAATTGATTTTCATTTAAATTCTATAATTGATTTTGTCTGTATTCTATATCGTTCCCGCTTACTGGCTTTAAATAGAGTGTCTCTACTCTAGGAAGTAGGAACTATTTTAATTTCGTAATGTATGAGAAACGAGTCAATAGCGTCAGTAGCGTGAAAAGGAAAAATTTTCTAACAAGTATTTTTCTAATCTCGGATAACGTTTTGACTTTTGAAATGTTGATTGCTTCGCCGAGAGCAAATACGTCTCACATACAGTCTTGTTCTTGCATCTTAGCAAATTAATGTTCGGTGCGAGGGAGCTCTTGAAGAAATTTCAATTTATTACCTTCTTTGAGGCTGCGCAAAAATATTAAAGGCGACGTACGGAGCATAATTAATCAACATGCGAGGCGGCGCGCCCCGTGTGTTGATTTTGCCAACGCGACGTTATCAAAACATTTTCGACTCCATCGTAACGTAACGATGTGTATTGAGAATGAAATATGGGATCCTTGTAGTGAGAAGTTAGGCGACCGATATTAATTATTATTATTAATACATATTATTACATACACAGCACACACCTTTGTATAAGGCATACACATGCCACAGAAGTACACTAGTCGACGCTTGGCGACGTCGACGCGGACGCAAGAGTTGTTGTTTTACTACATTTAGTGGAAAAAAAATCGGTTGTCTGTAAAGTCGGTTTACTGACGATAGTTGAACGTGACAACGTATGACGTTGTCACGTTCAACTATCCTTAACCCCTTAACCCTCGCTTCCGAATCTCTTTAAATAGAAACAAACTTTTTCGACTGTAACCTAAAGTTATTTCGATGTATTTCTTTCAAATGATTGTCTAAAAATATTTATAATGAGTAAAATAAACTATTTGCAATACAAAACGCTACATACATTCGTGAAATCCAGTAAAATCTTCGAACAAAGCACAAGTCATACCTTGACACGTAGGAAATAGAGCACAATTTTAAATAGCCGAAATAATACTAATAGCTCACAGATTGTTTATTTATTTTTCATTCAGAGTGTGATCAATGTATCGGTCATAACTAACCAAACTTCTTCATACAAAAGTATTCTCTAAGTCATCGAAATACGTAATATAATCGAAACAAAGAGCGCGGCCCAGGTGGGTCTTACGGTTGTTGAGAGACTTGAAAGTGTAAATGCTCAGAGCTGTCAGCGAGGTAACGCCGCATGAACTGTCATGTTTTTCGGGCGCGCACGCCATATCGAATTATAAGACGTTATCACGTCAAAAACTATTATACTTACCTACATTGACAGTTTGAGATCCTTTTTGTTGGGTAAGCAATAGCTTACCTTAATCACGCTTCAATAGCACGTAGTAAACACCTTTCATGTAGATTTTATGATAGACGGGAATGGGCATTGTCCAAAAAAAATCACATGTACTTTTTATATATTTTTTCGTTAAAATAGGGTATTTTAAGAATATAAATTAAATAATTTTGAAATTCATTGGCTAGTTTTTTCTCAATAAATTTTTAAAGTTTCGCTCTGACGTCATCATCGGCGGCCAATTGACCTCTGCAGTATGTTTTAATTACTTTTAATCTTATTTATAATGGCTGGTTCGTCAAACACAAGTTTTCATTATGTGAAAACTGATACGAGAAGCTTACCAAAAGTTCGAAACGTAATGTTGGTCGAATTTATTGCTAATTTAACGCCATTGAAGGTCAAACTAAGGTTAAACATATTTGTTGAAAAATATAAGTAACTAATGGGTATTTTTTTCGTTTATATACAGAAAAACGATCACTGACCTTATTCCTCGAAATGTTTTTGTAATGAGCAAAATTAAAAAAAAATGGACAATCCCCATTGATGCCCGCTAGCGGGGCGGTATTATATAGTCGTAAATTCAAAACCTACCTCTCCGCACGTAAATAACATATGCGTAAAAATTTTTGCGCGTAAAATTTCAATCAGACTGTTATTCATATGCAAAAACGCTCCCTCGAGTACTCCGTGTGTGCTCAGAAAGTATGGTAATTACGGGCAGACAAATAAAGACATTTTTATTTCGTGTTTATGGGCGTTCCCTTTCTATCCTTGATTAAATTTCTTTGACGCGGGACGATTGTATGAAATCCTTACACTGTTTTATTAAATGCCGGGGGATTCTGTCGCGCTGATCAAACTTTTATACAATTTCTTGCCTGTAATATTCAGAAAGGTATGATTATATTAATTTAAGCGTTTCAAGAACGTGGTGTATAATATTATTCACATACCACGTTCTAAAATCTGGATACTTTTTGATGTGTATTGAAGGAATAGCCGTTTCCTAACGAAACAAAATACAAATATTATAATCGGCCTCCATCTAAACGGGCGTACATTTTTTAGTATTGACCGGTCATATTTCGGTTTAAAAACGAAATTTAACGAATACAAGAACATCATAATATACATCATCTTAGCTTGGTAAAATCTCACAACTATCTTAATTCTTAATTTAAGAATGCCCCATTGCCAACTGCAATCCCATTTCAGGAAAAGACTCCATATTCTCAAATATTTTCCACTTTAATAAACATTTGAAGTTCGCAAGACCTTAAACCCGTCTTCCAATTTGCATCCACCGGCCACTTCAAACTCTAACGACATCTTAAATCTTCATTACAAGAGAACAGTCTCGAAGCGCTACCGAGGAAGTGTATCAGGAAGTTAAAAATGGAACATTAACATTGTTGGCCCCCGGCAGTTGTAGTATAACAGTGGGGATATTACAACTTATAGTACTCGGAGGTAAACTTGGCACGGACGAATATAGTGTTCGTAGTGCTCGCACAGATATTAGTTCACCGTCGTATTGCGTCGAGATAGAGACGATAATCGAGTAGATAAAGTGCAATTGACTGCGAGCGTGTAAGTTTGTAGACGGACGAAGAAAGCGTTCATTCATAGGGATGCACCCTCGACCCTCTCTCGTCGGCGTAATTTTTTTAATCATGTTTTATATTCGTATTAATTTACTTAACGAGTATCTTAGTCGGGAGTTTTTGAATGCTCCGCCGCGTTTTTCGATGAATAACAAATGAGACGCCACGGGCATGCTTCTGTTTGTGAGCTGATCATTTGGAAAATTACTTTTTATTTCACCTGTATAGACCTCCCACTCAACGCTACTTAGGTCATAATATATCTCGTAAAAATATTTTTAAACGTGAACTTTTTTGTGAAAAAATTGCTAGTATATTATATTTAATTTATTTCATTGTTATCTATTATGTTTTATTTATCAATTATGTTAAAGTGTACACTGGTACATTATTTACACTATGCTAGATAATAATATTATAATATTATACAAGCGAATTTTCCATGATCGAATTATAGTGACTAAAATTTGCTTCTCATAATAATTCATTTTTTTCCAATTATTATTAAAACGAAACAAAAACTTAGCAAAAAGATACATGATGATTGATGATGATTTACGAGTTTTTAAATTTTGTAATTTATTTGAGAGGATAATTCGTCCCATTATCCCATATAACCTTTAACCATCGCCGCATATGAAGTGATGTGTCAAACATTATTACAATATTCCCCCCTCTCGATATTATATACTAACACCCTTGAATATAAAATTTACATTTAAATCGTAGCAATAAATATAAAATTTGCATGTCCCATCGATGCAAGTTGGGCCCGTAAAATTATGGAGGCAAAATAAGATAATACATTTCAGAGAGTAACTTTTGTTTTTGTTTATTGTTGTTTGACTCGACTGCAGTGAAATATTCTTTTTATTCAGAATTTAGGGGTCGTTTAAAAACAACAAGCAAGGACGAGCTTATTCACTCGAGGTAATGAGTAATTTGAGTTTTAAAATGAACATTGCGGAAGGATCCTGTTCAAATTTTCAATTTTAGTCTTGTAAAAGACAGCACAGTTCATAGTCTAGTAAACTTAAAAAATATTAAAGCATGTATTTAAATCCCTCGGCGAGCACTTAAATCTATACTAATATTATAAATGTGAAAGTATCTCTGTCTGTCTCGCTTTCACGCCAAAACTACTGAACCGATTGGAATGAAATTTTGTACACAGATAGTCTAAAGCCTGAGAAAGGACATAGGCTACTTTTTAACTGGAAAAAGGGGTTGTAAGGGGGTGAAAATGCGTAAATTTGTTCAAATTAAGTTAGTTCCAAAAATTCATAACAGACGCTAAGAGTCGCCTACATCTCGCTATCGCTTGCTCATAAGTCTTTCTATAAGAGGTGGCACCATATTGAGTTAAGTTTTTCGATTTTTTCGATTGTTATACACGTTATTAAATAACTCACAACTCAGTACTTTATCTATGCAGTGACGTAATATTAAACCTACCAATGATAAATAGTTTATAGGTAAAGCTAAAGTTGTGTAATGGGGGTCTAAATAAGCTTTAAATTTGGTATAAATAAAGTTAACTTAATTAAAAAATTCAATATTATGTGCATACTGCACAGCTGTTTTTGGATATTTTGATTTAAGGAGTACCAGAGTTTTAAAAGGCTTTTAAATTTGACACCAATTTTATTGACACCGCGCGCTATAAACTGAAGTCCACGCGGACGAAGTCGCGGGCAACAGCTAGTAATAAATAGAAACGAAAGGTCAAAGGTATTTAAAAATCAAGATCGAGTTTGCTAACCGTTTCTAAATAAATTGGAGTCCACACTCCGTACGCGCGCAAAGTTCTGAAGGTGTTGTTTACCCCGAGGCGATTTACTCCAAGTATCTGTAAAGCCTATAATTAGAAAACTTTTTCAATTAGTTTAAATACGCTCTAAGTCGGCGAAAATTTTTGAAGCTTACATCTTAAGGAGCGATCTCGCAAAATAATTTCGCACGGGACAGGAAACTCGGCAACAATGGCGAAGTTGCCGGGGCTCGTTTCGCGAACTAATGTAATTACTGATAAGCCTAGATTACGACACAAAGGTTAACCTCTCCCGGCTGATGGGGCCCCGAGAGCCCAGACCTGATAATTTAACGCCTATTCCGGATATGGAGTCGTTCTGTTTGGAGAAAATAAGCGCAATTAGAGCTGTGAGAGCTGGGAAACGATATCACATCCAACTGAGATTAATTTTAATTAGTACAACGGCTGATGTTTGTTGGATGCATTATTAACTGAAAATATACGTGTTTGAATTACAAATATACGGACTATTTTTTAAATAAGAAAATAGTTATTCCATTTTATATTGTTCGGTGTTTTGTTTTTCATTGTCATTGCCAGAAGGGGTAATCTGCAATCATAAGTTCGAAAAATAAAAACTCAAGATCCCAACTGCATCTAAACTCTAAAGCCTTTGATTTAGACAGGCAGCAAGACTTATTTGTTCTATAAACAACAAACAATACCTGCATCATCTCTTTGAAAATTCTATTACAAATATAAGTTTTTTTTCACAATTTTACGCATTCATCGCCTAGTCCTTTGAAGTCAAAAAATACTGTCAAAATAATATTTTATCGTATCGGAGTTTCTCCCTCTCGCGTGGGAGATTCCGGAAGAATTATGCACGCGCATGGAGACGCAGTGTGACGTCACGGACAAGTTTTATTTAATTAAACAAAACTGCGACGCCGAATGTTTTTGTAAGCAAAGCGCGGGTGTCGCAGACGAGCGACTTTATTAGTAGTTTTGTTTGAGTGATTGTTAATTTTAATTTGAGAGCTCGCTTTCAACACTCATTGACTAAAAATACTTGATCGAGTAATAAAACAAGCAAACTGAAGGTTTATTCGTTATTTTACAGTGTTTAAAATTAAATACAAAGATTTATTGCACAACAATGACATTCTATGACAATAATATAAAATGAACATCTGAATACGCTAATTCAATTTTCATTTGCATTCATGAGAATAGTTAAAGGATTTAAATTAAATAATTTACTTAGCTAATTCTATTCTTGTTGGGTTTGTTCGCATCGGAGAAAGGTCTTTACGAAAAATAAACTACAATATAATACTGTGAGGAAAAACACAAAATTTAAGGAAACTTTCAGGCCACATACATTTTTTCAGATCACATAACCTGACCGGTTTGACAATTAAAAATTAATTGTTAAGACGGAAAGTTTTCGGTCGGACCCGATTGTTTCGGAAAAAAAAAGAAGTTAATATTTAGCAAATTACTTTTTAACGGACCGACTTACCTCAGACAAAAGAAACAGACACTAGATTTCAGTTAACCACTTTCATGTGAATGATGACAATATAATGTATTACGGGAGTTTGCTGGGACAGACTTTAATATTAGTAAAAATTATAGTAAGAAGTCGCCCGTCTGAGCAGCAGCTAGACGCCACGTGGCGCCACAGATGCAGCGCTGCACGCATCGCGCAGACGTATTGCGCCTCACATTGCTCTTTCAGGGACGAGTCAATTTAAACTGCTTGTGGTATTTTAATAATTAATTTTGTTTTAATTTAAAGGAATACTTAATTATTTTTCGAGAAGAAAAAATAAGATTTTTCATACTCGATTTCGCTTTAAGATGTAATATCTATGTAAGATATGGACGCTGTAAGTATATTTTTCGAATTGTGCTTATTTACAGTAAGTTTGAGTCAGTACAAGGAAGACGCAAATTAATCCATTTTATTAATCTCTTTTTTTTTACATATTGTCTATACTATCCCACTGGTGGGCAATGGCCTCCCCCACGGTCATCCATCTGTCTCGCTCCAACAACGCCAACGCAGGCCAGCCTGGCTAGTGGCTTGTAGGCATCCAGTTCATCTCGCCATCTTTTTGGAGGTCGTCCACGGCGGCGTCGCCCGTCCACTGGCACCCACTCTGTGGTGACCTTTGCCCAATAGTCAGGATGCATGCGGCTGGACGTATGACTCGCCCAGTCCCATTTTAATCTCTTATTCATAGTGGTCATAATTTTATTATCCAAATTATAACAAACATTTGACGTTCGCCGTAAACGCAGCTGGTCTAATCCCGCCACTTTATAGGTAATGTAGAGCGATTTATCGCGGTTCAGAAGTGTAACGGGCCTAGGGGCTATAACTCGTAATGCGCCTATAATACATTCGGACTGAACGTGAGCTCCGGTAATGATTTTGTATATTGACCGTTAGGGATTTTATTTTTGCAAACACTTTAATACCGAAGCCCGTTCAAATATTTACTTTCCCATTTTCTTGCACATGTACCTTGACTGGCTAGTAAGGCTACACGTTTTCAAGTGTTAGTAATATTGTGTATTATTGTAATGTTAACTATAATGAATTATTGCATGTCCAACTGAAAGTTTTCTTTCATCGTCAAAATCATCATTGACCATCGTCCACCATTCACCAAGTTCGGTTCATAGTTCATACATGGTTCATACGGTCTGTTACACATTTTTGGACAGCAAATCGTTTTCAATGGTTGTTTTCAAACGATGTATGAAATAATCGATCGCAAATTAACTGGAAGTAACTATCCGACTATATCTGTAGTATCGTAATATGTATGCCTTTGTAGTTACAATTATTTTGTTTAGCACATACGACAGCAATAGAGTCAAGGTAACCGAGGCGAAACAGGAAGATAATATGATCCAAAAATCGAAAGTACATTAGTGCACATTCGTATTCCGCCGGCACGCGGATGTTAATCACGGCGCGGAACCGGCGCTGCAATAAAAACTGTCACTACATTTATTTATGACGCAATAAAATGGAGAAATGAAGTAAGTCCGCGAGCAGAATGGCTGAAACAATACACCGATAGTTATCAATTAAACTCCACTCTCCACTCGATTCGATTCTTTCAAAGTACTATTCTGTTAATTTAAAACAAACATTGCAACAATTAAATTAATTTAATCTACTTTGGATAAAGCGTTTGTTGTAAGTTTTAACAGAACGCGTTTCGACCGAGCGCAGATTCGCAGGAAAAACTAATGAGTATTAAATATTAATTGATCAATAATAAAATATTATTATGGTTTCGTTTGTAGCAATTATTTTAAAACAAAAAATTATGAGCGATAATTTTAAAACAAAAAATAATGAAACGAAAGTTCGTAGTAAAACTTATATTTAAAACGGAAACCATAGCCACAATCACAGCTTAATAACTATTTCTAGGAATAATGCAATGTTTCTGTTTGTTAATCAAATTAAACAATGATAATATTCGATATTTTCATCTGCCTTCGTGTGACAATTAATTTGTGGATGCTGTAAATAACTGAAATAAAATATTATTCATTTTATTTTTATTTTAATTTTTTTATTTCCGAGATAAAAGAAATGCTCATACCACAATACAAATATAATAAACCGTAGCGCTAATCTGCAGGACTCAGGAGTGACATTAGTCATGTACATACGTATGAATGTATATCATTCACTGGTTTCACTGGAAAAAAATATTATCTTCAAGATATCCAGATCCAGAAGATCCCAGAATTACATTAGACAGAGATAGAATTGGAGATCTTCCGTAGTAGTATAATATTAAATTATATAGAGGTATACTTATAGACCACCGAAATTGCGCGTGTGCAGTTAGTGTGATTTGAGATATCTTGATGCACAATAGACAGAACGAACCAGTAGGCTGACAGAAGTGTTCAAGAAATTTATACCTTTTACATACTATGTCATAAATCTTAAGGCTCCATTCCACCGTTGCGCACGCTGTGCACGGCCACGCACACGCGTGGACGTGCATGGGTTTATTTCTTTGACTTGACACAATTCGTGCGTAGCGTGTCCGTGGGTTGCAGTGGACACAGTCACATAATATTATATTATGTATTTTCTTACAAAGCGAAGCTTGACGCACGTGCGTAGCCTCTCCGTGCGCCGCGGTGGAATGGAGCCCTTAATATTGACCGGCAAGCGCCGCGCTAAATAAATAATTCTGTCTATAGTGCTTGAAGTATATTGAATGTCACATCACGCGCTCCTAAACTTGCAAGTCCATGTGTTATGCGCGTTTTACGTACATAGCAAAGTCCTCCACTGTATGATATATTGTGATATCAGACAAGTAAAAGTGAATGTTCATAATTCTTTAGATCGAAAACCGGATCGCATTGGAAGCGGATCCGAAGTTTACACAGACAGACAAATAAAACGCGGCTACGTTACTTACGAGTTTTAAAGATGGCAGATAGGGGCGAAGTTTACAGTCAAAACAAACAGCTCCCACATCTCTGTTTGGACATACTCCTACTCGAGTTTCATATTATAATACCAGGCAGTTATTAGGAACAACTATTTATGCATTAAACCAATTTCAGAATCCTATAATTATTATATGTTGTACTACTCTCAGATCTTCAGAGCCAAGCTCCAAACATAATAATATAATAGGAGGAATATTCCTCTATATAATATTATATTCTAAGATCCCTCTCTCACTAATAGTTATAATTAATGTTCAAACTTCAACCTTAGAGTAACAACGACATTTACTTTATTGGTTTAAGAAATTAAACAAAAACGCTATGGGCAAAAAGCTCATAGTGTACTCCTATCTACGAATAATAAAACGAAAAGAAACGTAACTCCCATACTAATACAGTTTTAAATTTGTTTCCATTCGAACTGTCATGTAACGTCAGCCTTTATACCGCTCAAGGTCACCTAAACATTGCAAATGTATGAAAAGTGAACCTAAGGTACACTTTTTTGACAAGTATTTTGGAGGATTTTTTTGACGGAGTTACTCTTCCTTAGTTTTTATTATTCGTAGACTCCTATTTTAAAAATCATAGCAGCTAATCAAACCCCGTCAAGCTAAAATTAGATTGTCTGTTTGTTTTATACGCTATATTTTTACTGGTCACTAAAATCACTTCATATTTGATACGGCCCGTAATCAAATAACATACACTTCAGGCATGGCTGACCGCACTTTTTGGGAGTCGGTCGGTCGAAGTGATCAGACGTATGACTTACAATGGCTCAATAGAATATGCCTGAGAATCTGTGTTTTGTGGTCGGATCCTATTACCTGACACGATTAAGGTGAGGTTTTATGGGAGGTATACTAACGAGCTCACGGATCGCCTGGTGGTGATGAAGTGACCGTAATTGATTGACCGTTGACATACCATCGTGTAACAAACTGTTACAAATCATAGATACCACGACACGGATAATGTTACTCGAAACATCGTTATTGATTAGACATGGAGAACTGTCGTAGGTATATTATAGGTCAACCAGGATCCGATGGCAAAAAGTAATAATAGAAATTGACTCTAGCAATATCCGGGTAATTGGAATAAAACATTTTGATCCTTAATTTTCCTTATAGCAGCTGATTATTTGTGTGAAACATGCAAATATTAAAAAAAATATCCAATGATCAAGGATATTTTTTGAAAATCTGCGATCCAAATTTGCCATCAGATTCTGGTAGACCTATAATATAATTTATTGAAACGTCATTGTTTCAGTCATCATAAAATTGCGAATTGGCATCGCATTGCAAATAATATCTGCGACAAAATTTATATTAAAAACTAGCTGTTGTCCGCGACTTCGTCCGCGTTAGCATAGTACATCACATCCCATTTCCCATATTTATTGTACAAAAATATTCAATGTTCAGAGTTGACTTTCCTACGATTTTATTATAATTATATATATGCTCCGCGTGGCTTCGCTTGCGTAATTTAGGAATTTCACGCAACCGTACATTTTTCTGCAAAAAATTACTTATGTCCCTTCACGTGGTCTACGTTTCATGTTTGCCAAATAACATAAAAATTGCTCCAGATAGTATTTCTTAAGACAATAAGCAATTTCATATAATTTCCCCCGTTTTTTCCTCATTTTTATCTATTCTTCGCTTCTATTAGTCTTACCGTGATAAAATATCGCCTATAGCCATCCTAGATAAATGGGCTATCTGACACTGAAATAATTTTTCAAATTAGACCAGTAGTTCCTGAGATTAGTGCGTTTAAATAAGCTATTTCAAATAATTTCCCCCGTTTTCTCCACATTTTCCTCTATATCTTCGCTTCTATTAGTCTTAGCATGATAAAATATAGTCTACAGACTTTCTCGATTAATGGAGTATCTAACACTGAAAGAATTTTTCAAATCGGACCAGTAGTTCCTTCAAATAATTTCCCCCCGTTTTTTCCACATTTTACTCTATTTCTTCGCTCCTATTAGTTTTAGCGTGATACAATATAGCCTATAGCCTTCCTCGATAAATGGGCTATCCAACAGTAAAAGAGTTTTTCAAATCGGACCAGTAGTTCCTGAGATTAGCGCGTTCAAACAAACAAACAAACAAACTCTAGAGAATTCTAATATTATAAGTATAGATGACATTACGATGCGTCATGCGATGCGATACGAATTCGCAGTTTTGTGTGGGAAGCCCTTAGTATCAATAAAATATCAAGTTTGAGAAGTCTACAATTACATTGAAGATGGAGTATAATATAATAAAAATTTAACTTTTTCAGTTAGGAAAAAGGAATTATTAATGAATATATTTTTTTAAACTGATTTTATCGCTCGTACATTAGTAAGATTTTCTAACACTTGTAAAATAATTGAAGACTCATATCTGGATGAAGTGATACCCCGGCCGATGTCCCCAATTCGCCGGAGATGCGCAAAGCATTTCCCCATGTAAAAAAGGGTAACCAACATATTGAAAACTGTCGTTTTTACATTAACCCTGTGGCGGTACCCACAATTCGCCTAACAATCCTACATCGCGCTATCGAAGTTTCGGAGAACGGCAAGATAATATACAACGTCTGAAATGACGTCAGTGGGCTTCGGCCTGACCGGGCATACCACCTCGCTCGGTCGGAAGATCTTCCTTTGGCCACAACACGTTATTCCCTCATTGGTGACCCTCGACAGAACACGCCTCCTTCATCATCATCACTCCCGCCCCTCCGCACCGCGCCAGCCAGCATCGCCTCATCGGGTACCTCGTCCACTAGCCGCAATGTACCGCGGCCTGGGCGACTCCGCATCGGCATCATCGGGCTTTCTCACTACACCGACCGGTCAGCAAGCAGAGCACATCTCTCCTGGTCAGCACGTAGCATCGGCCCCGCACGGCAGCTTATCCGACTCACTGGATCCCGTGCAGCAGCTTACAGTTCCGACTCACTGGGACTCACTGCAACAGGATTCGACCTCCGGTCTTCGGGGGGGAGTGATGTGGCGGTACCCACAATTCGCCTAACAATCCTACATCGCGCTATCGAAGTTTCGGAGAACGGCAAGATAATATACAACGTCTGAAATGACGTCAGTGGGCTTCGGCCTAACCGGGCATACCACCTCGCTCGGTCGGAAGATCTTCCTTTGGCCACAACACGTTATTCCCTCAACCCATCAAGCCCCATAAGCTCACCGGTGAGCGAGACACAATAGAATAACAATAGATTTCCAAGAATCCACGTAGGATTAAAGGAGACTTTAGACCCGAGAAAATCGTTTGAAATAAAAAACTGTGGATTCTTTATATTATAGCAAGATGTATTATGATACAAGTAAGCTACATGATGAAGTAGGTTAGATACAAGGTTCAAAATATTAGAAAAATAAATGAGTAATTGCTCTTAGTTACCCATTTCACTCATGTCTTTAAATATAAAGTAAGTCAAAAGTGTAATCACCGGTCGTTAGATATCTGTTACATATTGACAACGTGTAAACTGTTTGCCGGCTGACCGCTACCCACTTAGGCTACATATCTGTGGCGCACTTACTACCTGATTCGATGGCACTCGGGTCTCGGCCACTTCAGGTGACATGAGTCAGGTGTGAATTGACCACGTTTGTGAGTGGTGACTTGGCGGTATTTACCACATTCTTACATTTAATAAGAATGCGTCTAGGTGAAAGTTTAAAATGTCGTATCTTACTTTACATCTAAGGTTTTCTAAGTTAGGTTATAAAATAAAAATAAAAAAGCCTTTATTTGACCAAGCTACAAAGATTCTTATCTATTAAGTATTAACATAATAATATGTATTTATATTATACTAGCTGTCCCGGCAAACGTTTCTTTGCCATATTAAGTATATAAAGTATTTTTTTTTAATTTGATCGCAGCGCTAACTGTCGGGACAGACTAAAATTAAAATTCGAATTCGAATATTATTTAAAATTTGACACATGTCAGATCCAATGTAAAACATTCCAAAATCAACAACTACTAATAAATTAAAAATTAATTAAAAAAACATTATCCAGCGGACAAAATTGTGAATCTAAACCATTCCCAGATCCCCTTGAACACACACAAAAAATTTCATCAAAATTGGTCCAGTCGTTTAGGAGGAGTTCAGTCACATACACACGCACACAAGAAATATATATATTAGGATTAATTTTTAACTAGGGGACCTAGATAAGAATCTTTGTAGCTTGGTCAAATAAAGGCTTTTTTATTTTTATTTTATACTCCCCAGGTTGGGTCAAGGCCTCCTCCAAGGATGACCACTTTTCTCTGTCTTGGGCTATTTGCCACCAATTCGTGCCAGCGGATTTTTTGATATCATCGTCCCATCGGGTGAATGTGAAGAAAGAGAGGTTTTCCTCTCTTTCTTTTTCCTTGAGGTCCGTTCCATCTGGATATTTTGTAGTTAGTTTTGTAGTTTTGTAGGTATAGTTAGTTAGGTATCAAAGATAATATTTTTGTCACCGAGCGCTAATCAAGCAGATTTTTTCAGTCTCATAAAATAGGCATGATGACTATTTTTTTCTTGATGGTAATTAAAGGACAATTTCTGAAATAGAAACATCGGTGAAAGAATTACTGTGTTTGCTATAAAAAACTTTCCAAGATAGAACAATTCAAAAATGTCATAAAATAGACCTGTCGCCTGCCCGAAAATGCTTATGACAAATTATGACGTCACCGTAAAGTATAGCTTGTAGGCATCGCGGGAGAACTTTGTTTGATAGACCCACGATAGACCGGATAGACTGTATATTAATTATTACGTCTATGAAAGTGGTTTCATAATAAAAAATTGCTTAAAATTACACAAGTTATCGAATGCCATACAAATATTAAGAAATTTGTTAAAAAAATTGACTCTACTATCGAACTTTGAAGGTGCATACAGCCTATCAAAAAAAAAAAAAAACAAAAGTTACTAAGCTGAAATTGTACAATTGCTTATTTTTTACCATTATAATATCTTTATTTTACTTAAAAATCTGCTAATATTTGACCTAGTCAACATCCCTAATAATATAATTCAGAAGATATACGCAAAATGTAATACAGCAATAATTATTATAGTTAAATTAGGTGTAAATTGTATTGAAGAGACGCGAAGAACACGGTTATACGGCAAACTGAGGTTTGGTGTTGGGCCTAGTGACGAGTCGTTAATTATTTTCTGGTAGGATGTGATTCATCATCATTTAATGCAGTTGTGTGAACCAATGGCGGAGACATACCTTTCGACGTGGGTAACACAAAACCAGTTACGTTAAATTATAATAATTATGAAATTTTGTAGGTGATCAATATTTCTTGTTACATAATAATAAATATAATATGATGTAATTAATACATATTATGATAATTTGAATATTTGTTCAGTTACTTATTTATGTTTAAAAATGAAAAGTAGTAAAGTAATTAAAATTATACCTACAGTCAATAGAAATAGAGGCAATGATTATATTTTTTACACTTTAAAAGAAATCTCTATACTACGAGAATAATAAGGCGCAAATAATTAAACCTAATTATTACAATGAGTATTTTACGCCTAATTTAAAACTGATAAATAAACATAAATACCTACTAAGTATTTTCGCAAAGCTGTTAGTTAGTCCACGCCCACAACGTACAATCTACATCCGCCACTGTACGGCGAACTGGTGGGCATTATTTTAATCACGAACATGATTGATCGTTAGTCGTCAACGGGGCACATAATTTTTGTGACAGATATATTAAACAAAACAGATCTGCGACCCCTCCGAGACCGAGAGGGTAAGGAGGGTGAAAAAATTAAATTAGACCCCCTCGTCTGTTTTAAACTTTAAGATTTATTGGTTCTAAATAATGCTCATAGAAGTCGTTGATCTTAACCTTTCAACAAAAGTATCACTGAAACAGAATTTATAGATAAACACAAAAAAAAAGCATCCAAAATCTAACGCAATAGGAGAGAAATAATTAAAATAAAATAATCCAAGCAAATCTTGATCCTTCTCAGTACAACCACTGAGAAACGTTCACTCGATACTAAAACAACTCAAAAAACTAAACTCTAGCAAAACCATACTGCATTTACTGCGAGCTAATAGCATTTTAGCACGAAAATAGCAAACATTGTAGCGACGGCTCGAATAGAACAGTAGCAGGGTACGCTGCAATAAATAAAGAAAAGCACATGAGAAATTACTAGGATACCCTTATGAGTCCTCATTATTTTAATAGTTTAAATTAAATACGGGCAAGCGATTATCTTCTTTACCTTCCAGGAGATTGCGTTCAAGTTCCCTCCTCTCCTCTAAGAGAAATTGTGCACGGAGACAAAGGGATTGATTTTCAATTTTGTGCTCTAGCAGCAGCGGGGTTAGGGCGGTTTTCGATTGGGTCAAAGGTCAATTTCTCGGTTGACCGGAATAAGGACCGCACGCTGCGCTTTGACATTAACAGTCAGATGTAATATGCTGGCCCGCAGATTTACACACTGTAGCAGAGACGTTAAAGTTACTTTGTTTAAAGCGTACTGCCAATCTTTTTACACGTGTAGTCTGTGGACCAGCTACACGCAGAGGTCATATAATGCATTGAGAGTACAGTACAATAACGCATTCAGGGTGCTGATGGGGCTGCCCAAATTTTGCAGTGCGTCGGGCATGCTGGCCGAGGCGCATGTAGATGACTTTTTTGCCATAATCAGGAAGCGTAGCGCCTCACTGATGGCGAGGTGTCGGGACAGCACCAACAGCATCCTGAGGGCATTTGCGGACAGGTGGGACTCTGCACTGCTCAGGCACTGGATTTGGCTTCATGCGCCAGTAGCACGGTGCATGATCATTATTTAATTATGTAGTGTCGAGCAATTACAATTAAATAATAAAAATTATATAAATTATATAAATAATAATTAAATATCAACTAACCTACTAACATAAGTTTAAGGAAAAATTGTTACTAATCTACTAATAATTCATATGGGCTGTATTTTATTGCCTGAAATAAAGCATTATTATTATTATTATTATTATTATTTGACGCCTACGTCTTTATTACTGGACCTTTCATAGACCAGTTATGGGCCATACCAATAATTAAGGTAATCCTACGTTAATAGCTGCCTGATCTTCGGTCAACCTTGTCTTGTGTCTAAGAAAGTAATTGTTGCACGGTCTTTCCTGGTTTTTCTTGATGATATCATAAGAATAAAAAATATATCGCACCTTTTACGATATACCTTTGCAATATTTTTTCAGTTTTTCCATGTGTTTATAGCAAAATAAAACATAAGTAAGTACCTAATTTATTTTTGTTTAAAATATTACCATGATCTAGGAATTCAAAAGTCTTCGCCATCGATTTAACGTTATACAGCTTTATGTTATCTTTAGCTACAATGAAAGCGAATTTCACTTCCTGAGTGAAACTAAATTAGTTGATGAATTAGTATTGAGCTCCATCATTGATTGGACCACCACGATGTTAGACCGATCGTGTTACCCAGTGCTCGGTCACATCCGTTCATGTGCTCTGACTATTAATACTCCTAATTATTTATATTTAGGACCAAACGTTACGGAAATTGACGAAAAATTATTTATTTTGTATTATTTACTACTTTATTAGGTACAACAACAAGGTTCTAGAATCAAGACCATTTTATGAATTTTAACAAAGCCCGACAAAATAATGTAAGTCCGCCATCTGCCAAAGGATAAATTTCCCCAATTGCACAATTAATACTTCCTTAATTAAGTACTAAGAACTATTTGTAAATAAGTTTTACTGTGCCTTTGTGCATTTAAGTCGTTTAAAACCGATAGTAAAATTGATATTAATTCAACTATGAGCATTAACAATTCCAGGTAGGGGAATCCTTTCAACCCTTCATGCAGTCTAGTTTGTACGGCATTAGTATTAATCGTTTGACTACACTGCTATATGATCCATTACTTTTGTTCCTTGTACAGATTCTACCCCATTGTTGACTCGATTCAGCGGTATAATATCCTTTTTAAAGCTTACGATATGTCGTGACTCGTGCCACGATTTTTGCAGTCATTTAACTTTTTTTTTTTATTTTTTTTTACCTAGAAATGACGAAAAATATAATGTACCCCGTAAAAGTTGTAAACTTACCAGTTATCGTTAAAGATGTAGAGGAAGTTGAGTAATAATGTTTTACAAGTGCGTACCTGAAACAACAAAAATATTCATTAGACGAGAAAAAATGTTATTTAAGTACAATTATTATACCTTATGAATTAATATTATCACAAAATACATTTATTCTAGTTTTATTCACACAGCATTATTGCTATGTGAATTTTATTATTAAAATGATCAGAATATTTAATTAAAAGAAAATCTATCTTGCAAAGCTATGATCCATTAGAATCGTATTGCTTCCGAGGTCGCAACGATAAGTCGTAGACACTAAATTTCAGATGGCAGTGTGGATGACTTGCAACTAGAGCCGTTTCCTGTGGTCAGCGCGAGTTAGAAGGGGTGAGATTAATTACAATCATACGAATTAGTGAATAGTGATCTCCGACACGTCTGTGTGGGTACGGCTAGACGATTACTCACCCTATTGATTTCTCGTATTTACTCCATTTCATTGCTAGGACCTCGCACGCAGTAATTTCCAAAAAAATGAAGAAGTGCACAAATCCATACTATACTAATTATATCACACTAATATTATAAATTGCGAAAGTATTAAAGTGTGTCCTGTCTGTCAGTCTTTTACCTCTTCATGCCCAAACCACAGAACCGATTTTGCTGAAATTTAGTATAGAGATACTTTGAGTCCCGGGATAGGACATAGGATACGTTTTATCCCGGGAAAATGTACTTTAGTCGCGCAATAAACGAATTTCGGCGTAAGGGAGTTGCAGCTTTTATCTAGTTGATAATAAATTGATATTATATTACTTATAACGTATTGTCTTACTTTTATTGCGGCGTTTTATAAAAAAAATACCGCAAAAATACTTTCATGCTTTCTATATACTTTATTTGTGCTTTCAAAACTCTCAGTAACTTTTGAATGTAAAATATGAAAGGAAAAATTTAACCGTTATATAATATAGATACTTTAGGCAAAATATATCGCACATACGTAACCAGACCATCATAAAACAAACAAGGATCTTTCAGTAGAGCTCTTGGAATTGACGGAATAAAAAAAACATTGCAAAAAATGTTTTTTTTAAATTCCTTGTCCCCCTAACTTTGTCACGGCTTGTTGTTATCTTATAAAATTATTTTAACATAAAAATGTTCCTTTTACCCCATAAAAATCTTATACATAAAAATTCTAATTAATTACTAAATACTTAACTTCAGCTTAACAATAAGATATAACGGTTCAATAAATAATAAAATTTCGTTCCAATTAAAATTTGCAAAAAATGTTACAGAATCTTTGTTTCGTCAGATCCATAAGATACTCGTATCTAGCCTGATTTTCATGCGAATGATAACATAAATAGTAGGTATGTTTATTACATCATCATCGTATAAGACAAATCGTGTAGATCGTGTAGAGATAGAAGTCAAAAGTTTAAAAAGCAGTCTTGAGCGTGAGATAAATCACGTATCGTATTCCAGTGTTCCAGTAATTGTCCGCGGATCAGTGCAACTTTTCTTAATCCTCTCGCAGTCGCCAATTAACCCGGCAGTGCTTCAGAAATTCGATTACTGTCTCGACTCATGTTGGGAACTAATTCGAGTGGACTGTGACTCTCGCGTAAATGCGTTTGGATATTTTGTAATTCAAATTCTAAATTATAAACGAACCTTTCGCACCGTCGCTCGAAAGTAGAAAAATCTAATCACTTCTCTCAGTTCGCGGGTCATTATTACGTTACTTGCAACTTCCCAACTCGTAACTTACCTTCGCAAACCGGCAAACGCGATAGATAATATTAAAGATGGCATAAATAACAAGATAAACGCCATCCTTAATAAGAATAAACCGACCGCTTAAGAAATACGTTTGAAAATAACCAAGACGCCGTATTCAAAAACAGAAATTTATGCAACGCTAAAAATATATCTCAGACTCGCGAATGTAGGCGTCGTTCGGGCAGCTCCGTTGAAACTTGTACCCTACTGTGCTAGTGTTAGAGAATAAGGTCGTGTCGAGGAAAAGTCTCAGAATTAAGTTACTCATGTAACACAGTGAGAAGCAATATACATGGTCAATAGAACGTTCAAATGTATAAAACAAGATAAGGCGCTGCATTTGTTAACTGAATGGTTAGGTTGAAGCTTTTATTCCGACCGTAGATGGTTGCGATTAGTTTACATTTGAACGGTCGAGACGTATAAGCATTATTAGTTTTTGACGTTCTCTGAAATCCGATCTGGATGAAATTTTTAATACAAAACATTTTTTTTATGTATAACTAGATGATGCCCGCAACTCCGTTGCGACAAAACTCGTTTATCGCGCGGAAATCGTACATTTTTCCGTAACAAAAACTATACCTACCAAATAAACTACCAAATTTCGAATTTCAGTATAACAGGTTCTGCGGTTTAAGCGTGAATAGGTAACAGACAGACAAACAGACAGATCAGACAGACGGGCAGACAGACACACTTTCACATTTATAATATTAGTATGGAAGTATGAATCGGAATCTTATGCAAGCATATCTCCGAACTTTGAGTAAAAACTTAAACAATTTTATTTAGTCATATCGAAAAATAGAGCAAATACGCCTACAGTTGTTGATCGTTGCCGTCAAAGTTTATACTAAATTGAAGTAGTAAGCGGTTAAGTTAAATATATTTTCTCGACATTCAATTCCCTCTAGTAAAGGTCACATCCGTCGTTGGCTTTTCTATTTCCTGCTGTAGCACACCTCGCTCCAGAAACACGGAAAATACTTCATATCTAATTTTTGCCAACATTTTATGTACTGTGTAATCAGCTCTGCATTGTACGGTGACCCACATATTTAGAAACGCGACAGATTGGGGGAAAAGGCCTGAGATTAAATACAAAATGTTATATTTAAAACGTATTCCTATTAGGATTATCTCGTTGCTTCGGGCCGGTAATAATAACTTAATTTAATATTGAATAAAGTTTGTCTTAGAACTTAATAGTTATTTAGGCTAACGAAAGTCGGCTTTTAAGATAAATAATTCTTAGCCTTCGTCTTTAAAGATCTAAAGGATCTATTTCTAAATTATACAAGATTATTATTCTTTATCATTATTTAAAGGTCGCTTCTATAAATTGCCGTGTTTTATTACGTGCTTGTCTTCAATGCTTCTTCCGTCGCTGGAAAAGAGGAAAGGATAATTCATGGAATCAAAGCCATCTGCAGACTGCAATTTCGTGTCTACGACTTATCGTTGCGACCTGCATACGCAGACGTTTTAATACAGCATTTATAACAGAGCCAATGGCGAGTACAAAACTCTGTAGTGGCGTCCACGGTATTATCGTAATACCGGCAAATCATGAAGGCGACCAAAGAGGCTTATTAATTACAATTGAATCATGATTGTCATTGTTGTCATTCGGATCGCAAGTTAAGAAGAGAAAGCACCTCGTCCGCGGAGACTGCTCACTGCAGCCGTCGTTTCGCCTCTCATTTCACGGCTATTAGTTAAACTTGTTACGTACGCGTGGATCTCCATTAAAATGCAAATTGAACGCCCCTGAAAATGTTTGTATAGTATATTTTTTCCATTTATTCTCCCCGGCTCCAGCGAGCGGTGGCACTATTTTAACTTTTTTAATTTCTGGAATTAGATTCTGGAAAAGAAATGTAAAAGTGATAAGATTTAGAGATTGGGTTTCTTGCAAAGTCTATTGTATTTATTCAGTTACTATGCGTGATCGAATTAAGATATTGTCTTCTTTATATATTTTATTCCTATTTGGTGATTACTTTATTATATTACTAGCGACCCGCCCGGGCATCGCACGGGTATAAAATATATAGCCACTGAAAAACTGATGAAAATCGATAACCTTAGATGATCCTTCATGTGGTCTACTTCTTATCTATGCCAAATAACATAAAAATTGCTCCAGTAGTTCGCGAGATAAGGCCTTTCAAATAATTTCCCCCGTTTTTCCCACATTCTCCTTTTAGTCTTAGCATCATAAAATATAGCCTTCTTCAATTAATGGGCTATCTAATACTGGAATAACTTTTTAAATCAGACCAGTAGTTCCTGAGATTAGCGCGTTCAAGTTAGCCCGTTCAAATAATTTTCCCCGTTTTTTCCACATTTTCATATATTTCTTCGCTCCTATTAGTCTTAGCGTGACAAAATATAGGCTATAGCCTTCCTCGGTAAATGGACTATCTAACACTGAAAGAATGATCAAAATCCGTTGCGTAGTTTTAAAGATTGAAGGGAACAAAGGGACATGAGGGAAATAAAGGCGACTTTGTTTTATAATAAGTATAGATATTATAATTTCAAAAATAAACAAGTCAACTTTGTCAAGAAGACTCGAGGTAAACTTAAATTGTATCATAAATATTAAAAGTTGGAGAAAAGCAATCTCAATAAAACATATGAAGCAGCCACCTTCGAGGCGGAATCTCCGGTGGAAATGTTTTTCCAACAAAACACGGCCTGGGTTATGCACTTATCATACGAGTTGCAATATGCCAAGATAACTGTGACAGCTTTATGTAGCGAGTAGCGACGAAGTACAGACGCAACCTTGTTGTTAGTTTATTCTCATGGATTAATACTGCCTTAAATATTTCTCCAAAAAAATTAAGTTTCAGAATGTTACGACCGCACTCAATCAAGATTTTGAAATAAACTCCTCATATTTCTATCAAAGTCTTCATTAACTTAAAGTTAAATATTCATTAAATATCTCCAAGTACGCCGGTAAAAAATTACCTTAAATTATTAGGTAATTAAATACCAACAAAGGAGTTAATGTCATTAATGCACAACATCTTCACATTAAAATTTAAATAGTATTTTAATAAAAAGATTCATAATGTTATAATATGAAACCGCCTTCAAAATACGTACGTAATAGTACGTAATTGAGAATTAAAATTCCCTTTCTCAAAAACTACTGAACCGATTTTGATGAAACTTGCAAGTATACCTACATACAATATAGGTACATACATATACTTTTGAAATTTGGCACATATTTTATTCAGACGCTGATGTAGACATTATTATAGGAAAACTGGGCAGTTCTGGAAATAATACATGGATATACTGGTTGAAATGATAACATCCTTTTTTGAAGTTGATTAAAAAATAACTCAGACTCTCGAGTATTCTTCTCCAAAAGAACGCGTTTTTGTATATTCGTAGAATCCATTCCGTTGCAGCTTCCAATCTTATTGCGATCATAGCTCAGCGCGGAAATATTAGCCCATATTTGCACTCCGTCTACTGTCAACCGTTGACTGGAGTGTACAAGATAAGTATTTCCATTTGTATAGTGAAACTATGACGTCCATTGCCTTCAAAATATGCATTTTTCTGTTCTGTATAATCCTACGCAGTGTCAAACCGATCATCCGAATGTAATAAAATTTCTGTATCAACATCGACGATTAAGTCTTTGATAAAATGTCGGAGGCTTATATGAGTTTCATGTTCTATACTCAAACATAATAAAGTTACGAGGGAACAGACAAACATCCATACCCACATACATACATACATACGGGTCAAAATCATAACCCTCCTTTTTGCTTCGCCGTAGTCGGGTAATTATGTTAATCTGTTGTAAATTGTAATAATATTACATTTTGACATTTTACCACAGAATATATATTAGTTGTACCAACAGAATTCCCACTAACGAAACCCGTTTAAAGAATTAACTACTCATGTTACGATACTATAAAGTTCAAATTCCGACCGAGCAGTGCTAGGTGCCTACAATTATATTTGCCTACATCTCCGCTCTCTTTCTATCGCATAACGCGTACCTGTTCTTAAGAAATCAAGGTTTTCGCCTTTTAGAAAACAAAATAATTTTTTTAATTACTATTGGTATGAATAGCAAACCTTTTTAAAGTAGTATAAAATTTCAGTAAAACAACCTATATTTTATAGTAGTTCTATATTGGATTATAATATTGCAGGAAACTTACAATTTAAACATAGTAACTTGTGTTTATTTCTGTGTAGTTTGTGTGTTTCTTTGTATGAAATTGGTTTATTTGCTATGTTTGTATAGTTTTTGTCTACTATTTGTATTTAAATACCTTATTCAAATATAATAGGTACTTACATATTTCATTGGCTTTTTAATTGTTCATTTTTATAAGATTTATAACGAATTTGTCACAGCGGTTAAATCAGTATCATATTGTATTAAATTCCTCTATGATCAGTATACAGTAGATACGCGACGAAAAATCTTGCGCGTGCGTCACCACTCGCTTGTGAGTTGTGAGTCCCTTATGATTTGCCACCCGCGGGTGGTTCTTACAGTTCAATGCCTATACGCGCGAGTGGGACAGGCCTGATTTTACTTAAAAATCGGTCAAGTGCGAGTTGAACTCGCGCATGAAGGGTTCCGTACCATTATAGAGCAAAAATAGTGAAAAAATTGTGAATTTTGTATAAAAAAATTGTGATTTTTGTATGGGAGCCACCCTTAATTATTAATTTTTTTTAATTTTATAATTAATTATTTTTAAAACATAAATAAATACAGCTAAGTTTTTTATGAAAATTTCAGGTGCCAATCTGTTTTCATCATTGATACCGAGCCAAAAATGTTTGAAAAATCACGTTTGTTGTATAAGAGCCCCCCTCAAATATTTATTTTAAGTATTTTGTTTTTATTATTTGTTGTTATAGCGGCTACAGAAATACATAGTCTGTGAAAATTTGAACTCTCTGGCTACTACCGTTCTTGAGTTAAAGCCTGGAGACATACAGACAGACGGACAGACGGATAGACATCGAAGTCTTAGTAATAGGGTCCCGTTTTTACCCTTTGGGTATGGAACCCTAAAAATGTATAAAAATAATTAATCAGAATCTAGAATGTTACGAACTCAACACTTATCATGTCAGTCATATTATGATTTTGTTTTATTTATAATTAAATTAAAACGCCTGACCCAAACGAACTTTTGGTTTCATCCGTTTTGTTTTTCGAAAACACAAGTACGCTGATTTATAATTAACCCTTCGGTTATGAACTGACTCACGTCCGTTCACGTCCTTTATTTTGATAAACTGTGCTCTCAGTTCGCTATTAAAAATTCTCGGAAGGATTTTAAATATTATAAAATACTGAAGATGTAAAATTTAAAGCTCCTTAGAAGCATCCATACTTTTTTATGAACATTCCAGTTTTTAATACCAAACCATTTTGTAATTAGAACATAATATATTATACTCTAAATTCTGAATTTTCAATATTTTTTACATCTGCTTTTTCCTAATTGAGCTATAACAAATATTTCGATACCTACATTACTTTGCAACAGCAGACATTTTCAAGCCGGCTAGATTCCTTAACATGGAGTTACATAGATAGCACTTAGCAGATAGAACGTTTCCACGAATGCTCGTTATTACTTAGGTTTGCTCCATTTTCCAATTTTCACAAAAACAAGTATAAGTAGTGGGCAGGTCGAACGGCGGACAACTTTTCACACACGTCGGTTTTTTTTCGCGAATCGTAAAATTTCACAACCAAATAGTTTATTACGCACACAAATACAATAATTTTCTATTTATAAAGCAGCTGCAGGCATTTGGATGGCGTATAAATAACGCTTCCGCCCACAGTCGCTTATGTGTGGCCGGACTCGCACTTAGCAGTTAAGCGCACACGATTTATTGCGCGCAATCACAAAATGGCGCGCGTCGTGAGATGGCAATGCACGCGTACGCACGCGCAGCTTTTTGTTTATATTGCGATCGAGGACCATAAAAGTTTACGAACATATTGCTGATTGTGAAGTGGCCGTTTCGCATCCTGGCTTGTTTAAAATAACGCTGACATGACTTTGTTATTGGCTACATGTCTTTAGGGTTCCGTATTTTTTTTATTTATTCCGTAAGCAGAACTCACAAAACCCTCACTCTGTATTCATTACATTATTCATCTGTCCAAACTTCCCATCCTTCAGGCTACCTGTCTTAAGTATTTTTGAACGTATTTTTATAATACCACATTCAACTTAATTCTACTATCAAATTTAAAATTAACAAAAAATTAAAACCGTCTTCTAAGGTAAAAACAATAATAACATTAATATGAACTAAAAAGTATTAAATCATTTTTACTATCTAATAGTGCCTTTTTCCGAATTCGGCTAAACCTCAACTATTTCTGTACTCAATCTTCATTATTTTGAAGTCGGTACCAGATAGCTGAATCTTCAGTCCTCTGACAGAATATTTGAAACTTTTGGAACTGGCACCGACTTCAAAATTATGAAGATTGAGTACAGAAATAGTTGAGGTTTAGCCGAATTCGGAAAAAGGCACTATTTGATAGTAAAAATTATTTAATACTTTTTAGTTCATATTAATGTTATTGTTCGAGACTGTATTCATCCATAGGTTTTTTCGCCGCTGGCTCGGATCGGACTCGAAGACCAAGGCTACACCGGTAATCTCGCAGAGCGGGGGCGTAAATAACACACACGAGAGTCGAGGAGAACATTGCTCCCGAAACGCGCCTCGCTTACCTGGCTCGGGAGAATGCCGTATAGAGAGCCGCTCCGATTCGCAGTTTGAGACTGTTTTTTCTGTCTCACTTTTGCTATCGGAGACGGTTATTTTTCCCCCATTTTCCCCATTTTCCGTGAGCCAGGTAATTAAAACGCATTTCGGAAGATTCTTTATTCAATTTTCCACAATGTTTAGCTTAATCTAAGTATCACAACTTATATTTTACGAAATTACAGCTAAGAGAATCTAAAAGTTAACACAATTTACGTACATTTTCACACAACTTTTCTTTATATTTTCCAAACTATTTAGGCTACATTACTAATTTTTCCTGCATCTATTAGACAATTTATTAATCCATTAAATCAATCACATTTTACCTCTTAGGGAGCCACAGTTTTATCGTAATTCACTTTCTAAAGTCTATTTGTAAAAACACTGATTTGCACTGAGTCTATTTCTCACATATCACTTTAATTAGTTTATATGCACTCACTATACGTTTTTTGGGAGCGAGGCCGCTGTCCTCAACATCCTCCCCCCGGCGCAGTAGCCAGGGTCTACGCAGCCTTCTCCGGTGACTGCGGGCTCGCTGGTCTCGCTGTCGGCTGCCTCGGTGTGCACGAGCTGGCTGAGCTCGTCGCGACTCGTTCCGGCGACTGCGGGCTGACTCGGCCCGCCGATGACTGCCCCGCTGAGCACGGGCTGGCTGAGCCCGTCGCAACTCGTTCTGGCGACTGCGGGCTGACTTGGCCCGCCGCTGACTGCCCGGCTGAGCACGAGCTGGTTAGGCCCGTCGCGACTCGTTCCGGCGACTGCGGGCTGACTCGGCCCGCCGCTGACTGCCCGGCTGAGCTGGTGATTGCCCGGCTGAGCTGGTGACTGCCCGGCTGAGCACGAGCTGTTTGAGCCCGTCGCGACTCGTTCTGGCGACTGCGGGCTGACTAGGCCCGCTGGCTCTTCTCCTGGCGCCGGCCGCTCCTCCGGCGGCGATTCTTCTATTACCGCCAGCTTTGATGTTGGCCGGCGGAACACTCCGCTGCGAGTACGCACGTCCGCGCAACGCACTCGTCCGTCCGGGCCCGGGTAGACACGGTGTACGACTCCGCGCGGCCATGTATTACGCGGCAGCGCGGGGTCCACGACGATCACTAAGTCCCCCGGGGCCAGGTTGCGGCCGCTCCTCGGGGCCCCGCAACGGGGCGTGAGCGTCGGCAGGTACTCTCTCACCCATCGCCTCCAGAACTCGTCCGCCAAGGCTTGTGCGACCCTCCACGTCTTCTTGTCGGCCTGCACGCACGGCCCGACGTATGGTTGTCCTGTGGATGACCCTATGAGGAAATGGTTAGGTGTGATCGCCTCTGGGTCGTCGGGGTCCACGGAAACGTGAACGAGCGGTCGAGCGTTCACGGAGTACTCCGCCTCGGTCATCTGGGTCTGGAGCACCTCTTCCTTCGGTGATTTCTCGTTCAGTGTGGTGAGTAGGGCGGTTTTCACTGACCTCACCAGTCTTTCCCAGGCGCCTCCTTGGCTCGGCGCCCCTGGCGGAGTGAATTTCCATTTCATGCGGTGTACGAGGCCCAGCTCGGTCATGGCCGGCATCCACTCGGCGTACGCTTGTCGCAGCTCGACGTCTGCGCCTCTGAAGTTTGTCCCATTGTCACTGTACATGACCGCCGGCCATCCTCGCCGTGCGGCCATTCTTCTCATCGCCATCAATGCTGAATCGGTCGACAGCGAGGCCACCAGTTCCAGGTGAACCGCTCGCGTCGTCAAACAGGTGAACAGCGCTCCCCATCTCTTCTCGTGACGTCGGCCAATGGTAACGATCATTGGGCCGAAACAATCGAGACCACAGTAGGAAAATGGTCTCTGGAACGCCCCCAGGCGCTCCGGTGGCAGGTCTCCAGGTTGCGGGATTCTTGGGCGCGCCCTCCTCATCCGACAGAAGGCGCAGTTGTGGATGACGCTCCTCACCGTCGGCCGTAGCTTCAGGATCCAGAATTTCTGTCTTAGATCGTTCACTACTCTCTCGCGGCTCCCATGTCCGGCTCTGGCATGCTCCCTGGCCACCAGCAGTCTCGTGAACGGGTGTCTTCCGTCCAGGATAATTGGGTTCTTCATCTCGTCCGGCACCTGCGCTGCTCCGATCCTCCCGTCCAGAGTGAGCAGGCCGTCCCTGTACACCGGGTTGAGCCGGTACAAGGAGCTCCACCTTGGCGCCGTCCCTCCGTTTTTCATCTTCTCTATTTCCCGTGCGAAGCTATCGTGCTGTGATTTTCGGTACCATAACTTCTCCGCCTTCTCCAGGTGCCGCACGTCGAGACTGGCCCGACGATCACGACACTTCTCGACGAATAGTAGAACCATCGCCGTACATCTCACGAGGCGCTCGTACTTTGAAAAGCGACTAACCTCTGGCAGACAGTCCATTTCGCTCGCCTCCGTGGTCTGGAAGGCGACGTGCTCCTCTCGGTCCTCGGCTTGAACGGGACTCTCCGCGGGCCACTCGTTCACAGGCCTGCGCAGGAAGTCTGGTCCATTGAACCACGGATCCTCTTTGCTCTTCGTGACATAGCCCGTTCGGGTGGCCATGTCGGCGATATTATTCTTCGTTCTCACCCACCTCCACTGGTGCACGGAGGTCAGCTCGGCGATCTCTCCCAATCGGTGTGCGACGTATGGTGTGTATTTTCTGCTTCCGTTCTGTATCCACCACAGAACCACCTGAGCGTCGGTCCAGTAGAAAATCGTATCTGTCTTCCATCTGTGTTCAGCTGCGACGGCGTTCCCGAGCCTCGCCCCCACCAGAGCGGCCTGCAGCTCCAGTCGTGGTATCGTCTGTGTCTTCAGTGGCGCCACCTTAGCCTTGGCTGCGGCCAGCATCACTCGAATTTCTCCATCTTCTTGCTCCAGCCTCCAGTAGACGGCCGCCGCGTACGCGTCTTTGCTCGCGTCACAGAACACGTGCAGCTGCCGGTTTCTTGTGGGGCTCCCCCCGTTGTAGCTCCGGGGTAGCGCGAGGTGGCTGATGTGCTCCATGTCTCTCAGCCATCGAGTGAAGTCTTCAGCTGACTCCGCCGGCAGCGGCTCGTCCCAGTCCAGCTTCTGACGCCACAGACCTTGTAGGATGACTTTGGCGGTGATGGTGTAGCAGCTCAGTAGCCCCAGCGGATCGTAGATGCTCATCACCGTGCTAAGGGCCTCTCTCTTGGTCGGTGCACGCTGCAGCTCTCGGACCTCTTCAGGGACTCTCGATAGAGACGTGTTAAATTTCAACGTGTCCCCTCGAGAGTCCCACAGTATCCCCAGGGTCTTCTGCTCGTCCTTGGTGACAGGCTGCGCCACATCATCGGCCAGGCGGTCCACTGGTAGCCCCTTCAGCGCTCGTCGATCGTTACTCGTCCATCCTCGCAAGTGGAATCCGCCCATCTTGTGCACCCGGTCCACTTGTTCCACGACCTGCTTGGCCTTCTCATGGTCTGGATAGCTGTCCACATAATCGTCCATGTAGTGGGCTTCGGTGATGGCGCGGTAGGCTTCTGGGCACGATTCTGCGTGTTCTTCTGCATTTCGATTCCGTACTGAATGTGCCAGGTACGGTGAACACGATGCCCCAAATATCATGACCATCATCTTGTACTTAGAGGGCGGCTCCTCTCGGCCCTCTCTCCATAGGAACATCTGCGCCGGCTGGTCCTCTTTTCTGATCTTCACGCGTAGGAACATCTCTTCTATGTCCGCTTTCACGGCTACGGCTTCCTCCCTGAACCGGAACAATATTCTCGGCAGGGATGTCAGTAGATCGGGCCCCTCCAGTAAGTGATCGTTGAGGCTCACGCCGTTCGTTCTGGCCGCCGCGTCGAAGACCAAGCGCAGCTTGCCCGGCTTGTTTGGGTTCTTGACCGGGAAGTGCGGCAGGTACCATGTGTTCTCGCTTCCGGCCTCTGTCCCGTCACATTTCTCTGCATATCCTTTTCGTATGAGGTTCTCCATCTGCCCACGATACTGCACCGCATCTTGGGGGTTTCTGTCGAGCTTGCGTTCTAAGTTCTTGAGCCTCCTCAGCGCGTTGTTGTAGCTGAGGGGCAGTTTGACGCCATCCTTGCGCCACAGGAGTCCCACTTCGAATCGACCGTCTTCCGTTCTCTTGGCCGTTCTGCCAAACAGGTCGATGGCTCGCTGTTCCTCGTTGCTCAGCTTCGCCTTAGCCGCTATTCCCAAAGCGTCTATGTCGAAGTGTTTCTTCACCATTTCTTCCAGACGATCATTTCTGGTTTCCACCGTAGATATGTGCAGGATGTTTTCGTTCTCGTCCTGCCTTATGATGCGCTTGGGGATGCTGCCATGTATCACCCATCCAAGCTTCGTCTTAGAGGCTGCAGGCTGGTTCCTCTTCCCGATTCGCAGCTCCCGAGACACGATGAGCTGCCAATTGTCCGTGCCGATGAGAAGTTGGGGTTTCTCGTTCTCGTAGCACATCTCTTCGTTCTTGAGATCGCGCAGGTGAGCGAGTTGCAGAAGGGATTCCGGAACGGATTGAGTTAAGAGATTCAACCCGTTCACAGTCCTCGCGGTGATGTCGTGTCTGGTACCGTCGCGACCTCGTACGCCCAGTTGTACGAGGCGGCTTCTCTCTTCCCTTCTCTCGGCGTTGATCCCGTGCATGCGCAGCATCTTCGGTGGACCGTCCGCGCCGATAGCCTTAGCGACGTCTTCATCCAGCAGAGTCACCGTCGAGCCCTCATCGAACAGCGCGAAGATGTCGGCTTCGCCCCGTGGCCCAATGACTTGAATTCTTCTCATCTTCAGCTTCACTGCACGGTCGGAGGCAACCGATGCGGTGATTACGGCGTCCTCGATCGGTGGAGCGCCGTCGGACCTCTCTTCGTGTAGTAGTGGGTGGTGAGGCCGCTTGCATCCCTGGATACCACACTGCTTCGCTCTGCAGTTGTATCTTCTGTGTCGGCTCGATAGGCACAGGAAACACAGCCCTTCTTGTTTGACTGTGTCCCATCTCTTCTGCACACTCAGTTTCTTGAAAGCAGCGCAGCGAAACAGAGCGTGGCGGTCGGTGCACATCGGACACTTCGTTGGTTCTTCGCGCATTCTCTTTGGCCGGCTGTGGCTCGGTGCGCATTGGCCCTCTTCTGCTATCGCGAAGACTGGTCTTCTCGTTCTAACTTCGTTCTTGCTGGGAGGTGGACGCGATGTTTCCTTTCTTGCAGCCGGAGCCGTGGTGAATCCGTAGCGCAGCGCTCTGTCCGCTTCTCTCATTAAGAATTCAGAGAGAAGGACGACATCGGGCTCGTTCCGGTAGCGCGATGTCTCTTCTGCGTAGTCGTACCATTTGCTCTTCTCGAACGGGCTGAGCTTCTCCAGGATGTCTCTCACAAGCAACGGATTAAAGAGGTACCCGTGCTTCAACTTCCTCAGGATGGCCACCATGTTCTGGATCTTCACCGCGAAGTGGTTGAGCTCTGCCGCCGTGCCTCCGAGCCTCGGAAGCTTCTTCAAATCTTCCATCATGCGGTCGACCATCACCTCGGGCCGGCCGAAGCATTGCTCCAGAGTCTTCATGATCTGTTCGGGTGGTGTTGCGATGCTCAGCAACGGTGCCACTGCTTCTCGTGCTTCCCCCCGTAGACAGCTTCTCAGGCGCGCCAGGTTCTCGATCGGCTTCAGCTTGTAGAATGCGGTGGTATCTTCCATGGCTGCTTTGAACGGCAGCCATTCCAAAGGAGAGCCCGTGAATATGGGCAACTCCGTCTGATGGCGCGGCTGTCGTTGATTCAACAGCTTGTCCAGGGTGTCGGCAAGCTGTTCCACCCCGTTGATCCCGGCTGCAGGCGGCGTAGGTGAACGAAGACGGCTTTGTATCGGCCGCTCGAACCTCGATCTCTGCGGCTCGCGTCCCTTTCCCGCAGGTGGCATGTCTTCTGGCTTCGGCGCGTCCCCTCCTTCCTCTGGCACGACCCGTTCCTCGGTCGTCTCTTCGTTGTCAGGACCATGTTCGCTTAGCCAGGCTCGGACCCGTTGCTCCACCTGTTCTGAAGGCTCGTCGTCGTCGGGATTGCTGGTTTCCTCAGCAGTGGCGACATCAGCGATGAGCTTCTTCTTAATAAGTTCTGCTTCGATCTGCAGTTCCTTTTTACGAAGTGCGGCAAGCTTCTCTTCCGCCTCGTAACGGAGGCGCGCGACGACACTTGCTGTCGATCGACGCGACCCAATTGAAATAGCCTTCTCCCTGGCTACAGGTACCGATGGCGCGGGTGTCTTGCTAGTGCCCGGCCTCGGCTTCAACACGGTTTGAAGCAGATCCGCCCTCCCCTCGGTCGGCGGCTGGCTGGTTGCGGCTGCAGACGGCGACCTGGGCGGATCCGAGAATATCTTTGGTTGCTGGTTCTCCTCAGCCCCGCTCTGACTCCTCGTGATGACCATCTTCAATGGTTAAATCTATATTGAATCTTCAATCTTCTATATTGAATCTTCAATCTTCTATATTGAATCTTCAATCTTCTATATTGAATCTTCAATCTTCTATGTTCAATGTTAAATCTTCAATGTTCAATGTTAAATCTTCAATCTTCAATGTTCAATGTTCAATCTTCAATATTCAATGTTAAATCTTCAATCTTCAATCTTCAATGTTCAATGTTCAATCTTCAATCTTCAATCTTCAAGGAACTTCAGTAGGTTTTATGACAAAATCTACGAATCCTTGCTTCCCCTTGGTGGTGTAGACCTGTATCTTCGAGTCCAGTCTTCGAGTCCAATCTTCTTCGGGTCCGGTCTTCCCAAATTTCTAAGTCCAGCTTGCTCTTGAAAATTTTCTAAGTGTCGCCTTCAGTGGATTTTTCTAAGTCCAGCTTGCTCTTGAAAATTTTCTAAGTGTCGCCTTCAGTGGATTTTTCTAAGTCCAGCTTGCTCTTGAAAATTTTCTAAGTGTCGCCTTCAGTGAATTTTTCTAAGTCCAGCTTGCTCTTGAAAATTTTCTAAGTGTCGTCTTCAGATCCGGATCGCAAAGGACCAAGTTCACTGTTCGAGACTGTATTCATCCATAGGTTTTTTCGCCGCTGGCTCGGATCGGACTCGAAGACCAAGGCTACACCGGTAATCTCGCAGAGCGGGGGCGTAAATAACACACACGAGAGTCGAGGAGAACATTGCTCCCGAAACGCGCCTCGCTTACCTGGCTCGGGAGAATGCCGTATAGAGAGCCGCTCCGATTCGCAGTTTGAGACTGTTTTTTCTGTCTCACTTTTGCTATCGGAGACGGTTATTTTTCCCCCATTTTCCCCATTTTCCGTGAGCCAGGTAATTAAAACGCATTTCGGAAGATTCTTTATTCAATTTTCCACAATGTTTAGCTTAATCTAAGTATCACAACTTATATTTTACGAAATTACAGCTAAGAGAATCTAAAAGTTAACACAATTTACGTACATTTTCACACAACTTTTCTTTATATTTTCCAAACTATTTAGGCTACATTACTAATTTTTCCTGCATCTATTAGACAATTTATTAATCCATTAAATCAATCACATTTTACCTCTTAGGGAGCCACAGTTTTATCGTAATTCACTTTCTAAAGTCTATTTGTAAAAACACTGATTTGCACTGAGTCTATTTCTCACATATCACTTTAATTAGTTTATATGCACTCACTATACGTTTTTTGGGAGCGAGGCCGCTGTCCTCAACATCCTCCCCCCGGCGCAGTAGCCAGGGTCTACGCAGCCTTCTCCGGTGACTGCGGGCTCGCTGGTCTCGCTGTCGGCTGCCTCGGTGTGCACGAGCTGGCTGAGCTCGTCGCGACTCGTTCCGGCGACTGCGGGCTGACTCGGCCCGCCGATGACTGCCCCGCTGAGCACGGGCTGGCTGAGCCCGTCGCAACTCGTTCTGGCGACTGCGGGCTGACTTGGCCCGCCGCTGACTGCCCGGCTGAGCACGAGCTGGTTAGGCCCGTCGCGACTCGTTCCGGCGACTGCGGGCTGACTCGGCCCGCCGCTGACTGCCCGGCTGAGCTGGTGATTGCCCGGCTGAGCTGGTGACTGCCCGGCTGAGCACGAGCTGTTTGAGCCCGTCGCGACTCGTTCTGGCGACTGCGGGCTGACTAGGCCCGCTGGCTCTTCTCCTGGCGCCGGCCGCTCCTCCGGCGGCGATTCTTCTATTACCGCCAGCTTTGATGTTGGCCGGCGGAACACTCCGCTGCGAGTACGCACGTCCGCGCAACGCACTCGTCCGTCCGGGCCCGGGTAGACACGGTGTACGACTCCGCGCGGCCATGTATTACGCGGCAGCGCGGGGTCCACGACGATCACTAAGTCCCCCGGGGCCAGGTTGCGGCCGCTCCTCGGGGCCCCGCAACGGGGCGTGAGCGTCGGCAGGTACTCTCTCACCCATCGCCTCCAGAACTCGTCCGCCAAGGCTTGTGCGACCCTCCACGTCTTCTTGTCGGCCTGCACGCACGGCCCGACGTATGGTTGTCCTGTGGATGACCCTATGAGGAAATGGTTAGGTGTGATCGCCTCTGGGTCGTCGGGGTCCACGGAAACGTGAACGAGCGGTCGAGCGTTCACGGAGTACTCCGCCTCGGTCATCTGGGTCTGGAGCACCTCTTCCTTCGGTGATTTCTCGTTCAGTGTGGTGAGTAGGGCGGTTTTCACTGACCTCACCAGTCTTTCCCAGGCGCCTCCTTGGCTCGGCGCCCCTGGCGGAGTGAATTTCCATTTCATGCGGTGTACGAGGCCCAGCTCGGTCATGGCCGGCATCCACTCGGCGTACGCTTGTCGCAGCTCGACGTCTGCGCCTCTGAAGTTTGTCCCATTGTCACTGTACATGACCGCCGGCCATCCTCGCCGTGCGGCCATTCTTCTCATCGCCATCAATGCTGAATCGGTCGACAGCGAGGCCACCAGTTCCAGGTGAACCGCTCGCGTCGTCAAACAGGTGAACAGCGCTCCCCATCTCTTCTCGTGACGTCGGCCAATGGTAACGATCATTGGGCCGAAACAATCGAGACCACAGTAGGAAAATGGTCTCTGGAACGCCCCCAGGCGCTCCGGTGGCAGGTCTCCAGGTTGCGGGATTCTTGGGCGCGCCCTCCTCATCCGACAGAAGGCGCAGTTGTGGATGACGCTCCTCACCGTCGGCCGTAGCTTCAGGATCCAGAATTTCTGTCTTAGATCGTTCACTACTCTCTCGCGGCTCCCATGTCCGGCTCTGGCATGCTCCCTGGCCACCAGCAGTCTCGTGAACGGGTGTCTTCCGTCCAGGATAATTGGGTTCTTCATCTCGTCCGGCACCTGCGCTGCTCCGATCCTCCCGTCCAGAGTGAGCAGGCCGTCCCTGTACACCGGGTTGAGCCGGTACAAGGAGCTCCACCTTGGCGCCGTCCCTCCGTTTTTCATCTTCTCTATTTCCCGTGCGAAGCTATCGTGCTGTGATTTTCGGTACCATAACTTCTCCGCCTTCTCCAGGTGCCGCACGTCGAGACTGGCCCGACGATCACGACACTTCTCGACGAATAGTAGAACCATCGCCGTACATCTCACGAGGCGCTCGTACTTTGAAAAGCGACTAACCTCTGGCAGACAGTCCATTTCGCTCGCCTCCGTGGTCTGGAAGGCGACGTGCTCCTCTCGGTCCTCGGCTTGAACGGGACTCTCCGCGGGCCACTCGTTCACAGGCCTGCGCAGGAAGTCTGGTCCATTGAACCACGGATCCTCTTTGCTCTTCGTGACATAGCCCGTTCGGGTGGCCATGTCGGCGATATTATTCTTCGTTCTCACCCACCTCCACTGGTGCACGGAGGTCAGCTCGGCGATCTCTCCCAATCGGTGTGCGACGTATGGTGTGTATTTTCTGCTTCCGTTCTGTATCCACCACAGAACCACCTGAGCGTCGGTCCAGTAGAAAATCGTATCTGTCTTCCATCTGTGTTCAGCTGCGACGGCGTTCCCGAGCCTCGCCCCCACCAGAGCGGCCTGCAGCTCCAGTCGTGGTATCGTCTGTGTCTTCAGTGGCGCCACCTTAGCCTTGGCTGCGGCCAGCATCACTCGAATTTCTCCATCTTCTTGCTCCAGCCTCCAGTAGACGGCCGCCGCGTACGCGTCTTTGCTCGCGTCACAGAACACGTGCAGCTGCCGGTTTCTTGTGGGGCTCCCCCCGTTGTAGCTCCGGGGTAGCGCGAGGTGGCTGATGTGCTCCATGTCTCTCAGCCATCGAGTGAAGTCTTCAGCTGACTCCGCCGGCAGCGGCTCGTCCCAGTCCAGCTTCTGACGCCACAGACCTTGTAGGATGACTTTGGCGGTGATGGTGTAGCAGCTCAGTAGCCCCAGCGGATCGTAGATGCTCATCACCGTGCTAAGGGCCTCTCTCTTGGTCGGTGCACGCTGCAGCTCTCGGACCTCTTCAGGGACTCTCGATAGAGACGTGTTAAATTTCAACGTGTCCCCTCGAGAGTCCCACAGTATCCCCAGGGTCTTCTGCTCGTCCTTGGTGACAGGCTGCGCCACATCATCGGCCAGGCGGTCCACTGGTAGCCCCTTCAGCGCTCGTCGATCGTTACTCGTCCATCCTCGCAAGTGGAATCCGCCCATCTTGTGCACCCGGTCCACTTGTTCCACGACCTGCTTGGCCTTCTCATGGTCTGGATAGCTGTCCACATAATCGTCCATGTAGTGGGCTTCGGTGATGGCGCGGTAGGCTTCTGGGCACGATTCTGCGTGTTCTTCTGCATTTCGATTCCGTACTGAATGTGCCAGGTACGGTGAACACGATGCCCCAAATATCATGACCATCATCTTGTACTTAGAGGGCGGCTCCTCTCGGCCCTCTCTCCATAGGAACATCTGCGCCGGCTGGTCCTCTTTTCTGATCTTCACGCGTAGGAACATCTCTTCTATGTCCGCTTTCACGGCTACGGCTTCCTCCCTGAACCGGAACAATATTCTCGGCAGGGATGTCAGTAGATCGGGCCCCTCCAGTAAGTGATCGTTGAGGCTCACGCCGTTCGTTCTGGCCGCCGCGTCGAAGACCAAGCGCAGCTTGCCCGGCTTGTTTGGGTTCTTGACCGGGAAGTGCGGCAGGTACCATGTGTTCTCGCTTCCGGCCTCTGTCCCGTCACATTTCTCTGCATATCCTTTTCGTATGAGGTTCTCCATCTGCCCACGATACTGCACCGCATCTTGGGGGTTTCTGTCGAGCTTGCGTTCTAAGTTCTTGAGCCTCCTCAGCGCGTTGTTGTAGCTGAGGGGCAGTTTGACGCCATCCTTGCGCCACAGGAGTCCCACTTCGAATCGACCGTCTTCCGTTCTCTTGGCCGTTCTGCCAAACAGGTCGATGGCTCGCTGTTCCTCGTTGCTCAGCTTCGCCTTAGCCGCTATTCCCAAAGCGTCTATGTCGAAGTGTTTCTTCACCATTTCTTCCAGACGATCATTTCTGGTTTCCACCGTAGATATGTGCAGGATGTTTTCGTTCTCGTCCTGCCTTATGATGCGCTTGGGGATGCTGCCATGTATCACCCATCCAAGCTTCGTCTTAGAGGCTGCAGGCTGGTTCCTCTTCCCGATTCGCAGCTCCCGAGACACGATGAGCTGCCAATTGTCCGTGCCGATGAGAAGTTGGGGTTTCTCGTTCTCGTAGCACATCTCTTCGTTCTTGAGATCGCGCAGGTGAGCGAGTTGCAGAAGGGATTCCGGAACGGATTGAGTTAAGAGATTCAACCCGTTCACAGTCCTCGCGGTGATGTCGTGTCTGGTACCGTCGCGACCTCGTACGCCCAGTTGTACGAGGCGGCTTCTCTCTTCCCTTCTCTCGGCGTTGATCCCGTGCATGCGCAGCATCTTCGGTGGACCGTCCGCGCCGATAGCCTTAGCGACGTCTTCATCCAGCAGAGTCACCGTCGAGCCCTCATCGAACAGCGCGAAGATGTCGGCTTCGCCCCGTGGCCCAATGACTTGAATTCTTCTCATCTTCAGCTTCACTGCACGGTCGGAGGCAACCGATGCGGTGATTACGGCGTCCTCGATCGGTGGAGCGCCGTCGGACCTCTCTTCGTGTAGTAGTGGGTGGTGAGGCCGCTTGCATCCCTGGATACCACACTGCTTCGCTCTGCAGTTGTATCTTCTGTGTCGGCTCGATAGGCACAGGAAACACAGCCCTTCTTGTTTGACTGTGTCCCATCTCTTCTGCACACTCAGTTTCTTGAAAGCAGCGCAGCGAAACAGAGCGTGGCGGTCGGTGCACATCGGACACTTCGTTGGTTCTTCGCGCATTCTCTTTGGCCGGCTGTGGCTCGGTGCGCATTGGCCCTCTTCTGCTATCGCGAAGACTGGTCTTCTCGTTCTAACTTCGTTCTTGCTGGGAGGTGGACGCGATGTTTCCTTTCTTGCAGCCGGAGCCGTGGTGAATCCGTAGCGCAGCGCTCTGTCCGCTTCTCTCATTAAGAATTCAGAGAGAAGGACGACATCGGGCTCGTTCCGGTAGCGCGATGTCTCTTCTGCGTAGTCGTACCATTTGCTCTTCTCGAACGGGCTGAGCTTCTCCAGGATGTCTCTCACAAGCAACGGATTAAAGAGGTACCCGTGCTTCAACTTCCTCAGGATGGCCACCATGTTCTGGATCTTCACCGCGAAGTGGTTGAGCTCTGCCGCCGTGCCTCCGAGCCTCGGAAGCTTCTTCAAATCTTCCATCATGCGGTCGACCATCACCTCGGGCCGGCCGAAGCATTGCTCCAGAGTCTTCATGATCTGTTCGGGTGGTGTTGCGATGCTCAGCAACGGTGCCACTGCTTCTCGTGCTTCCCCCCGTAGACAGCTTCTCAGGCGCGCCAGGTTCTCGATCGGCTTCAGCTTGTAGAATGCGGTGGTATCTTCCATGGCTGCTTTGAACGGCAGCCATTCCAAAGGAGAGCCCGTGAATATGGGCAACTCCGTCTGATGGCGCGGCTGTCGTTGATTCAACAGCTTGTCCAGGGTGTCGGCAAGCTGTTCCACCCCGTTGATCCCGGCTGCAGGCGGCGTAGGTGAACGAAGACGGCTTTGTATCGGCCGCTCGAACCTCGATCTCTGCGGCTCGCGTCCCTTTCCCGCAGGTGGCATGTCTTCTGGCTTCGGCGCGTCCCCTCCTTCCTCTGGCACGACCCGTTCCTCGGTCGTCTCTTCGTTGTCAGGACCATGTTCGCTTAGCCAGGCTCGGACCCGTTGCTCCACCTGTTCTGAAGGCTCGTCGTCGTCGGGATTGCTGGTTTCCTCAGCAGTGGCGACATCAGCGATGAGCTTCTTCTTAATAAGTTCTGCTTCGATCTGCAGTTCCTTTTTACGAAGTGCGGCAAGCTTCTCTTCCGCCTCGTAACGGAGGCGCGCGACGACACTTGCTGTCGATCGACGCGACCCAATTGAAATAGCCTTCTCCCTGGCTACAGGTACCGATGGCGCGGGTGTCTTGCTAGTGCCCGGCCTCGGCTTCAACACGGTTTGAAGCAGATCCGCCCTCCCCTCGGTCGGCGGCTGGCTGGTTGCGGCTGCAGACGGCGACCTGGGCGGATCCGAGAATATCTTTGGTTGCTGGTTCTCCTCAGCCCCGCTCTGACTCCTCGTGATGACCATCTTCAATGGTTAAATCTATATTGAATCTTCAATCTTCTATATTGAATCTTCAATCTTCTATATTGAATCTTCAATCTTCTATATTGAATCTTCAATCTTCTATGTTCAATGTTAAATCTTCAATGTTCAATGTTAAATCTTCAATCTTCAATGTTCAATGTTCAATCTTCAATATTCAATGTTAAATCTTCAATCTTCAATCTTCAATGTTCAATGTTCAATCTTCAATCTTCAATCTTCAAGGAACTTCAGTAGGTTTTATGACAAAATCTACGAATCCTTGCTTCCCCTTGGTGGTGTAGACCTGTATCTTCGAGTCCAGTCTTCGAGTCCAATCTTCTTCGGGTCCGGTCTTCCCAAATTTCTAAGTCCAGCTTGCTCTTGAAAATTTTCTAAGTGTCGCCTTCAGTGGATTTTTCTAAGTCCAGCTTGCTCTTGAAAATTTTCTAAGTGTCGCCTTCAGTGGATTTTTCTAAGTCCAGCTTGCTCTTGAAAATTTTCTAAGTGTCGCCTTCAGTGAATTTTTCTAAGTCCAGCTTGCTCTTGAAAATTTTCTAAGTGTCGTCTTCAGATCCGGATCGCAAAGGACCAAGTTCACTGTTCGAGACTGTATTCATCCATAGGTTTTTTCGCCGCTGGCTCGGATCGGACTCGAAGACCAAGGCTACACCGGTAATCTCGCAGAGCGGGGGCGTAAATAACACACACGAGAGTCGAGGAGAACATTGCTCCCGAAACGCGCCTCGCTTACCTGGCTCGGGAGAATGCCGTATAGAGAGCCGCTCCGATTCGCAGTTTGAGACTGTTTTTTCTGTCTCACTTTTGCTATCGGAGACGGTTATTTTTCCCCCATTTTCCCCATTTTCCGTGAGCCAGGTAATTAAAACGCATTTCGGAAGATTCTTTATTCAATTTTCCACAATGTTTAGCTTAATCTAAGTATCACAACTTATATTTTACGAAATTACAGCTAAGAGAATCTAAAAGTTAACACAATTTACGTACATTTTCACACAACTTTTCTTTATATTTTCCAAACTATTTAGGCTACATTACTAATTTTTCCTGCATCTATTAGACAATTTATTAATCCATTAAATCAATCACATTTTACCTCTTAGGGAGCCACAGTTTTATCGTAATTCACTTTCTAAAGTCTATTTGTAAAAACACTGATTTGCACTGAGTCTATTTCTCACATATCACTTTAATTAGTTTATATGCACTCACTATACGTTTTTTGGGAGCGAGGCCGCTGTCCTCAACAGTTATTATTGTTTTTACCTTGGAAGTCGGTTTTAATTTTTTGTTAAAAATAATAATAATTTCACTCTTTTTAGTTACACTAGTACGTAAACCTTCGCGTATATTTTACGTATTTTATTACAATTTGTTAAGTGTTGAGATTTGTAAACTTTATATTTTCTAAGAAAATTTAGTTCTGCAATTCAACAACAGATGTCGTTGTTAAGCATCTGCATCGCGGTATCGCTTACTCGACAGCATTTGATATAACTAATTCGCTACAATAAATTTTTTCTTCTCGCTCACAGTCACTCGCTAACAGTCACTGGTTGTCTTAATAAAATTACGCCAGAGGGATTAACGTCCCAGGGTAACCCTACAGAACCATAAGACCAGTTTTAGGCGTATGACGTCTTTTCTTTACATTAAGAGTCACAACTCACACTCACAAAATAATATATTATCAGTGAAGTGAACAGTAGTTAGTAAAGTATTCGATCTGTATAATATAAAGTAGTAAAATATTCGATCTGTCGTCTGCCGCCACGCGCCGCCCGCGCGACACCGTCGCCTCTGTAGCGCCGACCGCCGTGTATTAAACAAACAGGTGTTGTTATGTAACAATACATAATTATTATTACGAGTTAGTATATCCATACCTATGCCTTGCAGTACTACTATCTATTCAGTGCCATGAGACATTGGTGACCTTAACACGACGTGGTAATGATGATGATGACGATGATGATGATTATGATTATGATGATGAATATTATAATTGCATAGTAGCATATGCTTTCTGTTCTTAAAACAACGCCGAAACTCCCAAACGTGTATCTATAAGGAGTCAGGAGTTCTCTCAGCATCTTCGAAACCATGGTATACCTTGACCCAATATTTGACTTTTTGGTAGCATATTCTTAGTATACTTCACATAAAACCAAAATCACCATATGTTTCCATATAAATTTCGAGGAGTTCCCTCGATTACTCATGGATCCCATCATCAGGTCACCACTTTTGTAAAATGGTACCAAATTGGAGTGAAACCTAATACAACAAAACAAAAATTTCGAAAATCGGTTCACAAACGGCGGAGTAATCGTTGAACATACAAAAATAAAAAAAAACAATAAAAAAAAAATATCCACAGCCGAACATATAACCTCCTCGTTTTTTGGAAGTCGGTTAATTAGAAATACGGAGTACCAGGGTCTAAATTGTTTTAAAATCTATTGAGATTATCAGAAAATCTGATTACTACAGATTGGAATAATAATATTACGTGAAGCTAATTCCCTGAGCTTAAGGATTTTGTTCGTAGCTAAAAAACTCGGCTTTAATAAAATCTTCTTGTAATAATATAACTAAGAAGAAACGATTTTCATGTACAAAATCGAGAGGTATAAAAATTACGACTCACAGCAATGAAGTAACGTAAAATAATGAAAACAATTCTCTAATTTATTTTCAATTTACATCACAAAGGATTCTTTGAGTCCGCCCCTAAAAAGTTTACGACGCCCACTTGATAGGGAACAGATGTCTTGAACAAATAAGTAATAACGCATCAAAGTGGTACAGATATAGACCAATTCAAGGTTACTTATCCCGGATAAGTACTAAAAATCTTATTGCACTATAAACCTATCATACATTTAGAAAGCAACAAAATTTTTATGCCGCCTAGACTATAATGTGCAAATAAAATGTATTGATGAAACATTTTTGTGAAGATGTTAGCGTTTTATGTCAGAGAGTAAACGAGCGGTGGATAGCCTGATGAAAAACGACCGCTGCGCTCGTAGTCAATTCAATTTCCCCAAATTTTTGATTCGCTTCATTGGCCAACTATTATGGTGAGTTTGACCACTAATGTCAGGCGCATCAAAATACATTATATTATTACAAACAACGTGTTCGAGACTGTATTCATCCATAGGTTTTCGCCGCTGGCTCGGATCGGACTCGAAGACCAAGGCTAATCTTGCAGAGCGGGGGCGTAAATAAAACACACGAGAGTCGAGGAGAACATTCTCCCCGAAACGCACCTCGCTTACCTGGCTCGAACGAATGCCGTATAGTGAGCCGCTCCGATTCGCAAGTTTTTCGTCTCACTTTTGCTATCGGAAGCGGCTCTTTTTCCCTATTTTCCCTATTTTCCGTGAACCAGGTAATTGAAACGCATTTCGGGGAAATTCTTTATTCATTTTTCCACAATGTTTAGCTTAGTCTAAGTATCAAAACTTATATTTTACGTAATTACTGTTAAGCGAATCTAAAAGTTAACACAATTTACATACATTTTCACACAATTTTTCTCTATATTTTCCAAACTACTTAGGCTACACTACTGATTTTTCCTGCATCTATTAGACAACTTATTAATCCATTAAACAAACCACATTTTACCTTTTAGGGAGCCACAGATTTATCGTAATTCACCTTTTAAAGTCTATTTATAAAAACACTAATTTGCATTGAGTCTATTTCTCACAGATCACTGGTTAGTTTATTTGCACTCACTACACGTTTTTTGGGAGCGAGGCCGCTGTCCTCAACACAACGCTATTAAAATAAAATCAGCCAAGTGATGGTTGAACTCGCGCACGAAGGGTTCCGTAGGTACATTATAAAGCAAAATTGTGTGTTTGTATGGCTCAATCTAAATTATTTATTTTATTTAAATTGTATTATTATTTATTGAAGTATCAATTTAATTGAATTATTAATTTAATAAAAATATTTAATAATTATCAGAACATTTCAGGCGCCTACTTGCTGTAATCATTGATAGCGAGGAAAAAATTCCTAATCACGTTTGTTATAGTATGGGAATGCTCTTGAATATTTAATTGATTTTCTTTAGTATTTGTTGGTATAGCGGCAACAGAAATACACATTCTGCGAAAATTTCAATTATCTAGCTATTACCGTTCTTGAGTTACAGCGTGGAGACAGACAGTCGGACAGACAGACAGACGGACAGACATTGAAGTCTTAGGGTCCCGTTTTAATCCTTTGTGTACTGAACCCTAATAAATCAGTGTCTATAACGGCCGCACTCAGAGACATTTATTCATGATGATTAAACTATAACTTACTTAATTAGGAGTTTGACACGTCATAATGTATGGGGCTTATGTCAAAATTTTCGTATGAGTACAGTTAAGTAATTAATATTGGTCTTTGAGTACGGCAGTTAGATCTCCGAAACTGGTCATTGATGTTCCAATAATTATGTGTTTCGTCTGATCAGTCAATTCGTCGTAATGATTATGATCAGTCAATTCTCACACTACTGCTGCACACTAGTATCTGGAAATGATTAGTATTCAGTATTTTGATAGTAACTCGTATGTTTTCACAGTTGTTGGGATGTTTGTGTTCAGTTCCGTTACCACATGTTCAACATAGTCCAGGAGCCCTGCTATTAGGAGTGGTATTGAAACTTAAAGTTGATACTAGGTAGTTTACTTCTGATGTAATAAAGTCAATCAACCATTTACTCCCAGAATGCCTATTTTCTTTCGTTGGGGGAATGCATTTATGCATCCCCGGGACCTGAGAAGGACCACCGAGGTAGTATCCGCACCCGGGACTACCCACTAAAATCCCAACGGTGTTCCTGCTCCTGAAGGTACGGTAAGGAAGGTACTACGGGAAACGAGTGATACACGACTGCAAACTCCCAAAGTGCCTGGGTATGTTAAATTTCACGAACCTCTGTTAACATGAAGTTTAAACGGAAGGAACGGAGTCTCTACTAGGAAATAAAATCTTCAAAAAATTTTTACTTCAGCTCTTATTAGCCTGCGGGACCCACTCAAGGCTAAAACCGCAAAACTCTTAAAAATGTATTTATAACAATTTCACTTTTTTTTTTGTTTTAGGTCAGAAGGAGCAAATTGTCTTAATTTACTTAAATCGTTAACATAAAAGTGAACATATCAAAATTTAAAGTTTTTACAATCTCCCTTCGCTGCGCTTCGACTCGGCGCTATATTAATTGACCCATTAATTTACTTCATAATATTATTATATACTAGCTGTCCCGGCAAATGTTGTTTTGCCATATAAAGTATATTTTCTACTTCATCAGTTGATACAAAATCTTACCCTCCCTTTTGTCTTCTAAGAGGGGTAGGGGGAAAATGTTATACACTAAATGTTAAGTTGTAAAACACAGTAAACAATATGAAGTAAGTCCATCAAAGAAAAAAGTTTGATACAAAATCGGACCCCCTTCAGAGGGGTGGGGGGGGTATTTTTTTGTATCAGATGTTGAGTTCGAAGAAGACAAATATATCTGCGAAAACCGTTTGCAAATCGGATCAGTAGTTTTCATGTTAAAGAAAAAAGTTTGATACAAAATCTGACCCCCTCTTTTGTACCCTTATTTGGGGGAATTATACACCAGATGTTAAGTTGGAAGAAGACAAAATATATATCTGCGAAAACCGCATTCAAATCGGATTAGTGGTTTCGTGTGATGCTGGAACAAACATACAGAAATCTAACCACATTTTTGGCTTCTATAGCGTTTTAGTGACACCCCCCACTTATTATTTTTTGAATATCTTTAATGTACAGAATTCTCATTAACTACAGTTTTATTATATATTATGTATAGATATGTATAGATGTATAGATGCTTCGTTACATAATTATTATAAATACAAAGTGGTAAATTTATGTTTTACAGTGAAAATGGCCTTTGTATGTACTGCTAAAAATTAATATATTTCTGTTATAACAATTAGTACTTACGTACGTACTCTGTCCACGTACTTAAAATTTATGATTTCGAGAATAAATAACAGTTTTTATTGATTTAATATTTTAAGTTCCTTACCAATACAATCTCATGTCTTTATTTTGATTCACAGTCTATCCGTAAAACAATCGCAACGAATCAATTCAAAGTGACAGACAAATATCATATTACGTAAGACTTAATATAAATACGTCCTGCCCGAATTGAAACTTGAGATGGTCACTCTCCACTTCAACTATTCAACTGGACGTAGACCTTCACGTCACGTTGATGTATTAAATTCACGTTCTGACGTAATACGTGGTAGGATATGAACCTTGCGTAAATTGTCAACACTAATATAACGATGTTTATCCGCGATGGATTCCTAAACTACTTACCAGATTTTAATGTTTATTTTTTTTAAATGTGTGCTATTTTCCAACTTGAGAGATAGGATAGCTTAGTTCTTTAATTATAGTCGCAATTTTATTTTATTGCAAATTATTTGTCTACGGGTCACGGGATAGCGATGGACGTTGCCATGGTGACATACTTATTTAGTCACTAATTCAATAAAATAATACGGGCGATATTATTTTTTTTTGTTATTGAATAAGGGGGCAAACGAGCAAACGGGTCACCTGATGGTAAGCAACTACCGTCGCCCATGGACACTCGCAACATCAGAAGAGCTGCAGATGCGTTGCCGGCCTTTTAAGAGGGAATACGCTCTTTTCTTTAGGGTTTGCAGGTCGTATAGGTCCGAAAAAACTGCAGGTGACAGTTAGTTCCAGAGTTTTACAGTGCGCGGTTATACTTTATATAATATTATGGCAAAGAAACGTTTGCCGGGACAGCTAGTATAATAATATATTTCTTTATTGTTACTAGATCGTGCCCGTAACTTCGTTGCGTCAAAATTCGTTTATCGCGCGGAAAACGTACATATTTCTGGTGTGAAAACTATCCTATGTCCTTTCCCGGGACTCAAAGTATCTCCATACCAAATTTCAGCCAAATCGGTTGAGCGGTTCGAGCGTGATGAGTTAACAGACAGACACACTTTCGCATTTATAATATTAGTATGGATGTCCTATATAATTTCCCGGAAATCAAAGTATGATTACCAAACACATCTGATTGCTTTAGCGGTTTACATATGAAGAGCGTCCGTGGCCTATTGGGTAGACCTTTGGTTCGCACTCGCAGAGGGTGCAGGTTCGATCCCGGGTGGAGGCGTGTACCAATGAGACATTTTCTGATCTCAAGTACATAATACGGACGCTTGTACGGTGAAGGAAAACATCGTGAGGAAACCCGCACATGGTTGGTCCCAGACGTATTGACTAGTTCTTTCCTCTGGACTAGGCCGACTATGTTGCGAGAATGCCGTATGCGCTTGGGCAACCATACAGGCATTTAAAAATCTTGTCCCAGGCACTACAGTATTTGAAGAGTGGTTACTTCGCTCTGAAAATGCTGTATAAATCATCCACAATGGATGCAAAGGCCTAGTTTTTTTTTTACATATGAAGAAGTAGGAGATCAATTATGTATGTATATTGTATTTATAATATTATTATGCACTGAGGACATGAATGAGGCAGTAGGTATGGATACTGGGATTACCCAGTATGGGTGCTATTAAGCATTCATGCCTATTTTTTCCAATTACGAACTTTACACTAACTTTCAACAATTAGGAACAGTAGCTAATGTCAGCCAAAATGGCCGATCGTACAAAAGTATTCCTTTTCCCAAACCGCGGGAATGCAATAAAACGTATTAGTTAATGTCTAACCCCATTTCCAGAAGTATTTCCCCATTTAATTAATATAAATGGAACTAGCACTCATATCCGACAGGCTAATTTATTTACAAGATGTGACATCAAATGCATGGGGATATTTTTGGGCGGAACTGGGTTAGAGATTCTTTTAGATTCTGGGGCTATTCTCATACTTTGATCGTTTCGCTGTCTCACTCCCGCGCACATTTTCTGCTTTATCCGTGAGTGAGAAAGCCTACGATTGTGGCATTCGAGCTTTGAGAATTGGGCGCCAAAGATATCGGGAAACACGTAGCATGAAGCTTTCTTTATGCTGTTCTTTATTACCAAACTGAACTACTAGAACATTGAAAAGACAATCTATACCTGTCTTACATGTCCTGACTGACTGACTGACTGATTCATCATCGCTGAGCAAAAACTGTTAAAGTTACAGCCACAAAATTTAGTGCGTAGGGTTGTTTAGTAGACACCCACTAAGAAAGGAATTTTGAAAATTTTACTCCGAAGGGGGTGAAATAGAGGTTGAAAGTTTGAATCAAAGTCCGTCGACATTTCTTAAGTTAGGAACATGAAACTTTGTTTTTGGATTACTGATTAAAAATAAATAAATACGTATTTAAGCGTTTCTGGAAATTCTAACCCCAAGGTAAAATAGGGATTGACAGTTATTATACAATGCTAACGCGGACGAAGTCGCGGGCAACAGCTAACTTATTATCATATATTTAGTAGCCACTATTATACCGTCTAATCTTATTAATGTGCGTTGCATTTTAAAACATACTTATTAACAATATTAATTCATTCTTCCACAACAACCGTCGAACACTCGATACTAATCACTAATCAATAATCTATCAAAAACTCGGTGCCTAGTCGTTACTAAAATTATTTAAATGGTTTAACTGCAAAATATTCACTAGAATCATAGCTCGCGAAGCGCAGTAACCCTCAGCTTACAGCAGCAGTGATGGCTAATTCTAAAGAGTGGAAAAGCTGAGAGATCAAACCACTTTTATTTACATCGCCTCAGCGTGTGCTCTGGGTTTTAGTGGCTTGTAAAAATGATATTTTATAGATTCTCGCTCTCCGGACGGTTCATAATATTGATTTTAGACTTTGTTTTACTTATGTTGAGTACATGATATGCCTAGTATATTGTCCTGATACCTAGATCATCTTGTAAGAGGGGTATTTCATATTTCTAGATCTCAGAAACGCAATGGGGATTGTCCATTTTTTTTTTAATTTTGCTCATTACAAAAACATTTCGAGGAATAAGGTCAGTGATCGTTTTTCTGTAGATAAACCAAAAAAATACCCTTTAGTTACTTATATTTTTGAACAAATATGTTTAACCTTAGTTTGACCTTCAATGGCGTTAAATTAGCAATAAATTCGACCAGCATTACGTTTCGAACTTTTGGGTAAGCTTCTCGTATCAGCTTTCACATAATAATAACTTGCATTTAACGAACCAGCCATTATAAATAAGATTGAAAGGAAAAAAAACATACTGCAGAGGTCAATTGGCCGCCGATGATGACGTCAGAGCGAAACTTTAAAAATTTATTGAGAAAAAACTAGCCAATGAATTTCAAAATTATTTAATTTATATTCTTAAAATACCCTATTTTAACGAAAAAAATAAAATAAAAAATACATGTGATTTTTTTTGGACAATGCCCATTCTCACCTACTGGTTCAAATTTTATGACGACTGAGAGTTTGTGTTCAACTTTATAAAAGTATGGAATGAAGGTAAAAATTAAAAATATGGAACAGAATAATGTGTTTAGCAATTCGGACATTCAGTTGTTTAGTTGTCATGTACGTTTTAAAATCCTACGCTTAGGATCATCTTGTTGTTTTAAGATTAACTTTACGATCTGCTATGAATTTTAGGAAATCACACTCATTGGACATTTTGTTTTTCATCTGTACTATTTAATATTATCCATCCTAATGTTAAAGTGCAAAAGTATTTCCATCTACCTCTCCATGCTTAAAAGCACTGACCCTATTATGCTGAAATTTAGCATGAAGATACTTGGAGACCCGGTACTTTTACTGGTCTTTACCTGCAGTTTTTATTCCAGAAAGTAATTTACGCGCGAGAAGCTTGCAAAACATGTAGGTTATCCCAAAGTAACGCTTGCGATGGGATTTGGGACACATACGTGATAGTATCAGTAGCTTCTACTGCCTGACATTATGTATTGCCCATTAGGTCCAGCTCTAACGACTGGTAGACAAGCCAATTTGCATCATGATCCCTTTGACGGCCTGGAGACTGGACCAATTCGATCAAGTCACGTGCACGTTCGATCTTTGTCATAGTAACCGTAGAGGTAATCTGACAAAGAAGTACTACTGAGTTATGAGTACTGAGTCCCGAATTTCCACAACTAGCGACTCGCACTAGTTGTGGAAATTAGGCATTGTTTTGTTAATTGTTCAACGCATACGTTGCAGCAAAATTCTGAAATAAGGCTGGCATTAACAGAAAAATTATATCTGAAAAAAAAATTAGTAATCTACATGATATGATACGTAATTAATTGGTTTTGCCATATTTCTTCTATCGGTATCACATAATAAAGAAATAAGAAACCAAATCACCTCCAAATCGTTGAATGAAACCACTTTTCTCCTTCGTTATTTATCAAAAGAATATATAAAAAAATCTACTGCTTTGCAATACATAAGTAATTATTTGGTTTGGTTACTTTTTTGAAATATGTATTATATTAACCTTAAAAAGGTTTTTTCTCCTATTTCGCCCTATCATGGACGCGGCGAGCGTCGTAACCATCACCGTACAAGGCGCGCTGTTATGCATGTTATTTTAATGTTAATTTACGTCGATATTCACACTGACAGACAATCGACCTGCTAATTTAGGGAGAGAGGGCCCTTAAGCATCGTATTATTGTTACATGCTTCATGATAATAGCGGCTCTACTATAGTCCGCGCGGAACTAGTTGGCCGCGCTTTAGGTAGGGACGGGCGTGAGGGGGCGGGTTGCTTGCTGCTCGCAACGCACATGAGATTAGACAGTGATGACCAATCTCAAGATATCGTGAACAATAATATTATTTAATTATTGAAAATAATAAATAAAAGACAATTGATCAGTTTTATATTCTAAACTATTGACATCGGCTTTCCGTTTTTTTAAAACGTATGTACTTTGAATATTATTTCCTTAGATTATCTTTTTATCGGCGGACTCATCTTGCTATTGCAATCTCGTGTGCTTTTTATCTGAACTAGCCAGAACTGTCAAAATCAAGCGCCCCCGCCTCTCCGTCCCACCGCTCACATACCTAAGGCGCGGCCAACTAGTTCCGCGCGGACTATAAAATGCGTCCGCCCGAATGCGCAGTTTGGCGACTACACCGCGATATAAAAAGCGACTGTTTGTAATTTAAATAAAATATCATTACAAACATATTTTGCTAAGAATCTCGTGGTAAAGCAGCGAAACCGCTCGTATACATAATCTATACCAATATTATATATCTTTTTTATATTATTAAATAAGGGGGCAAACGAGCAAACGGGTCACCAGAGACTGTAGACAAGTGGCAAAGCGCTAGCGCTAACGCTAACGCTAGCGCTACAAAATGTATGCGATTTGACACATCGCTTCGCTAGCGAACTAATGTCAAATCAATACATTTTGTAGCGCTAGCGTTAGCGTTAGCGTTAGCGTTAGCTCTACGGGGGCTGATGGTAAGAAACTACCGTCGCCCATGGACACTCGCAACATCAGAAGAGCTGCAGGTGCGTTGCCGGCCTTTTACGAGGGATCGTGATCGTATAGGTCCGGAAATACTGCTGGTATTTCTCGTTCCAGAGTTTTACAATGCACTGTGGAAGACTGCCACTCATCAAGGTGATGAGGATGGTATGTTTTTCGCGTGGGACGATGGCGAAAAGTTGCAGGTGGTATGATTCTGAACAATTCCTCAGAGCACTCCCCGTGATACAACTGATAGAGGATGCAGAGTGAAGCTACATCTCGGCGTAATTCCAAGGGGTCCAAGCTGTTTGAAACACTATGGCAGTCAACAATTCGAGCGGCCCTTCGTTGGATACGATCCATCTGTCTATCTGTCTGTCTGTCTGTCTGTATGCCTGTCTGTCTTGCTTTCACGCCAAAACTACTGAACCGATTGTAATGAAATTTTGTACACAGATAGTCTGAAGCCAGAGAAAGGACATAGGCTACTTTTTAACTGGAAAAAAGGGTTGTAAGGGAGTGTTTATGCGTAAATTTATTCAAATTAAGTTAGTTTCAAAAATTCATAACAGATAGCGCTAAGAGTCTTTCTATAAGAGGTCGTACCATGACGTTAAGTTGCGTTTTTTTTATTCTTTCGATTGTTATACACGTTGATAAATAACTCACTACTCAGTACTTTATCTGTGCTGCAGTGACGTAACCTTAAACCTACCAATGATAAAATATAGATTACGGGTAAAGCTAAAGTTGTGTAATGGTAAGCTAAATAAAGTTTAATTTAAAAAAGTGAAATATTATGTGCACACTGCACAGCTGTTTTTGGGTATTTTGATTTAAGGGGTACCCATAAACTATTTGACCAGGGTTTTAAAAAGCTTTTGAAGACACCAATTTTGTTGACACCGCGCGCTATAAACTGATGTCCACGCGGACGAAGTCGCGGGCAACAGCTAGTATTATTATATTTCAGAGAAACAAGTTTTTTTTTTTAAAGTCCTTGTAACCATTAGATTCCAGAGAAATAAATTTAATAATTTTAATTCAGCAATTGAAATTAAAAAACCGCTTTCTATGACTACGATGGTGTGGATTTATTATAAGTGTTCAAATACTGTTAATTTAAATGTCTTGTCTCTAATTTGGTATGACCGATATTTATGAAATTTTGGCATCTGGTTATACATACTTGGAATATTGCAGCGACCAATGTGGTTGCTGGAATATTGAATGTAATATGCTTATTTAATTATTATTTTCAACGCCTAAGACTAAGCTGAGGATAATAACCATTAGCGTCCCACGTGCATCTTGCATTAACTAACTGCGTGATTTCACACGATTAAAGCTGTAAGATGTTAAATAGCAGACGATACAGAAAAGGAAGCTATTTATTTAGGGCGCTCTCTTTCTTTTTGTTCGCGTGAGATAAGGACGCAAGATAACTGAGTAATGCTCACGTCTCACTCAATTAACGTCAGTTGAGTAAAGGCGAAGTAAGAGTCCCTCCTTATTGTTTACCATTATTAATTGGTGCATTTTATAGTCAATACTCAAATATTTCAATAGCTGCTTATTTTTAAATTTAAAACTTTACACATTTTTTAAAGGTGAAACCACCTGTTAACTAACCTAGTAGCAGAGAACCCCAATTAAGAACAATTTCAAGCCGGTGTACAGATATTATCTGTATAATCGATGGTGCACCAGACAGCTGATTGTGTCACAACTCACAACTCACAGTATTGGGAAGCTCTTATCTTAATTAGGCATTCTTCGACACATTATGGTGTTTTACAGACACCGAAATGCTTATAATATTAGCTATTTTATATTTTAATTAATATTTATTTGCCTTGTCCTTGAGGGTGTAGCAAATTTTTAAGCAGATACCTTTTTTCTAGATATTCAGTTTTAACCAAAACTGTGGGTTCAAAATAACACTTAAAACATTGTTTCTTTTTATAAATTTATATGAGAAAATATATAATATTAAACCAGGGTCTTTGCCCAGCACCAGCGCACCTTTAATATGTACTAAGGAGACTTAAAAGCTAGCCAACAATTTTATTAATGGCAGTATGAAATTGGTACGAGTCGTACTAATTTAAACCGTAGCTGGCTTTAGAAGCCAAAAAATTATTTACACGATATGAATAAATTCTTCCGTTCCCGACAAAGAGAGCAGGTTCCTACGAACTAATAATGATAATTTCTAACTCCCACACCGGTTTTGGTGACAGTGGCCGCGCGGTTTAATTGAAACCGAGCCAGTTATGCAGGAGTTATTTTTATAGTGCCCAAATGTGTGCGCAGTGCAGAAGAGCACTCTTTTTTTTATTGAACAAGGGGGCAAACGAGCAAACGGGTCACCTGATGGCAAGCAACTACCGTCGCCCATGGACACTCGCAACATCAGAAGAGCTGCAGGTGCGTTGCCGGCCCTTTAAGAGGGAATACGCTCTTTTCTTGAAGGTTTGCAGGTCGTATCTCTCTATTCCTTTACTCTCATAAGTCATAACCCAGTGGGACGGAAGAACGACACGACTGGCGGAAGATCTGCAGGTGCAAACCCAACTTTCACATGCCCATCCGACACATGGATCATCTAATTTGTCAGACAATCAGATGATTAGCCTACTTTGTCCCAACTGAACTTGGAAATACCATATTTCTAATGCAGGATTCGAACCCACGACTTCCGAGTCAAGAGCCACGCTCTAAGCCACTGTACCATGAAGACTACGTACTACGAACTACTCGAATTACGAATACAATAATAATTATTTCGCTGTAACGTGATTGCGTCGAACAAACTGAACGAGAGCCATTATTTTATTAACGAATTAATATCCGAATAATATTTGCACTCGACCATGGAAAAAGCCGACGACGACGCTTATATTTAAATTTAATTTTAATATTAAAAATAAAACGGTTTATCATCGTCTGGTCTTTTGTTACAAAACTATTAATACTTAATTAAGTAGGTTCGAAAGGACATCATATATTTTTTTCTTCAATTAATTTCAATAATAATAATATTGATAAAACTAGCATGGCTTCACTTGTATTGAAGGCTATAATTAAAATATATATTATATAAGACATTTCACTATAATATGCCTAATTCCATTTTGTGTACTCAGAGTCCTATACCCTAGGGCCTAGACTCTAGAGTCTAGAGCAGTGGCTCCCGGTGGTCCGCGGACCACTGGTCGTCCCTGGAGGCATTCCAAGTGGTCCGCGAAGCCATCCTAATAATATTATGTGAGAATTCAGAAGTTAGTAAAGAGCAGCAGCACTTTGCAGGCACAAATATCACATTAAATTAATAATCTATAACTTTTAGATTTTTGCCAATTAAAAAAATTAGTGCTAATCATAAAGTTGTGCTTGTTTTCTTTATCAACCTTAAGTTAAGGTAAACCAACATTACCAACTGGGTGGTCCCCGGCTAGTCATCCCTCATGACTAAAAGGTTAAGAACCACTGCCCTAGAGTCTAGAGGCATTCTGTTTTTAATTTCGGAGTAATAATTATGATTTTGAAATAGTATGTTTAGAATGATTGTCCTACAAGAAATATGACAATCATTCTATTCAATTTATTGTTAAATATAAAATTATATACCTAAATAAAAAATATTTTTTTTGCTACTTACAATTCTGACGTGTTAGAAAAGTAATATTACGACAAAGAAAGTGGGTCTTGATTAAATTCCTTAAATATCTTTATTAATAAAAGTATTAATCTATAAAATTGCTTCAAATTAGTAAATACTTGATTTTTAGTCGAGTTTTTTTGACTCATTTGAGTGTTTTTATTTTACCCGATTTAAAATCAAGAAGTTTCTGGTTTTTTTATTATAGTTAGAACATCACAATGCGCGTGGCACAATTTATAGTTCAGGTGACTGCAGTGAGGGGTCTACGAACTGTTTCGTCGCATAATTTAGCGATCATAATAATATTAGTCTGTTGGCCAGTGGTTAATGGTAAGTGCAGGTATGGTGGGGAACCGCAGCGCATTACGACTAAACGCTTTATACTTCGTCATTAAACTAATTGACGTATCGCCCGATCTCCAAATTTAAAGCTTTGACGGTGTTTACCTTCGCTTTACGACTTGACTATTAAATGGATGGTGTCTAGTTACTCTTTTCGTTAAAATATTATAAAATGTTTTAAAGATAATGCACTTTGAGTTTTTAAACATTTCTAACGCTTACTTCATACTTTTTTTAAACTCCCTTTTACAACTTCATCTAAAAAGTTGTGGTAAAAGAATTAGGTTAACAAAAGCTTTTACTCATCATTTTAATCATATACACTGATTAAATTTAAATATAATACAATATCTTGTGATTAAGATTGATTCCGAGCAACGCTCGAACAGGACTTATTAATTAAGGACTAATGGGAAAAAAGTAAAAGAGACGATACACTGTAGCGTCAGCAAAAACTCCAGATTAAAATATTGTACTTAATAATTATTTGATACATGCTTTTATTCGTTTATTGAGGTTTATTGCTTTAAAAATAATGATGAGAAGTGCAATGTAACAAAAGTAGTAACTACTAGAAGAGTTTATTCTTTTTAATCCAAAAATTACTTTGTTCTAACCGAAAACCAAATTTCGGTTATTTTATCAAAGCGCACGGAAGTGCGCAGGCCAAGTTCCAGCAGGCCGCGCGCATGCCGTGCACTATTTACACGAAACGGTTGGATGCACTTTTTACCTCCCTGAAACTCAGTGTCTTACGTAAAAATTTACGTAACGTAATTTTTGTACGTTACGTGAAATTAAACTTACGTAATTATATACTTATACTTAAGCACTATACCCAATTTCATAGATATAATATAGCTATGGTAGATCCTAAAATATGTCCCTGTAAAAATAGTTAACTTTGGAACTCACTCACTGACTCACTCACTGACCGGTAAATAAAAATTCTTTTATTTCCGAATAGATTTGTAGCAAATGCTTTCAGAATGTTGATACTACTGGTGCCTACCACCGGTTCGGGAACTATCCCGGCGAGAAGAACCGGCGTAAGAAACTCGCCGGGGTCCCACTTTTTACCAAAAAAGTGAGAAAAAAATTAATCTTTTAAAATAAAATGTACAATTTAAATATTAAAAATAAAAAATAAGTATGATTTCCTGAAAAAAAAGTATTGAAATCCCACCAAAAACATAACTGTTAAAATGGGACCAAGTTCCTATCGGCTAGTAAAAAATATTACAAGTATGTTGTTCTTAATAGGATAAGCCAAGTTTAAAATTATAATTAGTATTTTGTTGATGGTACATTTAAATTTTTATCAAAAATCAAAATTAGATTACGAAAAGAGCGTTATCTAATTAATATCCGTATGCATGAAGCAACATAGTAGGTAATATAGTCAGAAACAGAACTTAGCTATTCTATAATTATAGTCATAGAACAAACAAGTCTTTTTTTTAAATTTTGAATACGAAATAAAGTATAGTTGACAAAAAAGAGTACAATCAGCAATATAATAATAGAGCCACCATCGAAAAGTACAGTCGGCAACAGAAAATAGCCGCGGTAACAAAAAATTACAGTCAACATAATAATCTAATATATATAAATCTCCTGTCACGATGTTTGTCCGCGATGGATTCCTAAACTACTTAACCGATTTTAATGTTTATTTGTTTTAAATGTGTGCTTATTTCCAACTTGAGAGATAGGATAGCTTAGTTCTTTAATTACAGTCGCAATTTTATTTTATTGCAAATTATTTGTCTATAAAGACCGACCATTGTTTATGCAACGCGATGGACGTTGCCATGGTGACACACTAATAGTCACTAATTCAATAAAATAATACGGGCGATATAGGTACTTTACATAATATGGCAAAGAAACGTTTGCCGGGACAGCTAGTATATTATATAATGTAGAGTCAGCAACAAAAATTACAGCCAGCGGGCAGAGAGCCCACAATAGTGCTGTCAAAACTCAATCAAGTAATTAAAGATACGAATGCGCGTTTAAAATTTCAACTCACCAATTTGTCTACTCATTGAAAAGCCAGGATTTTATTGGGTGACCCATCACTCCTCTTAATTATTGTAGTGCTGTACTAGTCTTTTTTATTTCGTTTCTATGTCAGATTATTCCTGATTTACTTTTGATAATTATTGTGCGAGTACAGAGTTGTTCCTGTACCATTATTACTATGATGATGACAAGACAGGGCGAAGTTTTGTGCCTTCGCCTTGATTCGTAGCTTTCACTTTTGATATTATACTTATATCGAATTTGACATCCGAATTTTACATTTTAAATCCCCCAATAATTTTGGCCACTACTCGAAGCGATTGTAGCGTAAAATGTACAGAGCGCGTGGATTTTTTCTAAGAGCTTTGATCCGCAGCAATAGACGAATTGAAGTTTGGGCCAGGGCTGACAAAAATAGTTACCTATATTTATGAATTTTCTATTACTATTACTTAAAATTTTCTATTACTTAAACAGTATGTAAATAAGTACCTAAAACGATTCAGAGCGTCATCGTCATTGTCATAATATCATTATTTTATTGAAAATTTAACCAAGGCCCCATTTACGGAGAGGCCGATATGATCCGGTCGGAGTTCGGACTGATCGCAGGCAGATTCAGAATTCTGTGTGCACTATCCGTTCAGATAGGCCTGCAACCAATGAGATTAAATCGTTATTCCGGCCTGTTACGCATTTTGATGTCAATGTAAAAATTTCGGAAAACCATTAATCGTTAAAAGTTTTCCGTGAATCGTTCAATTGTTTAATACTACAAATTTTATACGAAATCAGATAACGAATTTATTTATACGATCCATCCTACAAATAATAAATAGTTTTTATTAACCGACTTTTATAATGTGTTTATAATTTATAATTTTAATTTTATATTTATATTAATATTTTAATTTTATAATATTTATAATGTGGATTGTTATTTTATGTATTAACATTTTGTGTAATATGCGGTAGCCTTTTCGAACATAAAAGTTTTTAGGTTTTAAAAGACATTTTAACTGAAAACAATCAGCCATGACATCTTATAGCAGTATTACTTTAATATTACTTTCAGATTTCGCAAAAACAAAAAAGATAGCTATGTTTATATTAATAGAGTTCATGTTTGTTTATGCGAAATTCAAAAGTAATATTAAAGTAATACTGCTATAAGAGCTCATGGTAAGGCCCCAGAGAGCAAACGCTTTGAGGCATATAGAACGAGTGACAACCCTATTCGAAATGTACCTATTGACATTGAACGTCTGGGGCCGCAGACGTGGTCCCTTTGTGTCCCTTATTAATGAACTGTAAGACCTCTATTATTTGTCATCTTAAAAATCTGAATAATCCTCGCTCGTTTAATATAATCCTTATTGCGACAGATTAAAGTTGAAAATTCTTCGTCGTTGTCGATAATCGGATTAATGTTGATTACATCGAAAATATCAGGAAGGTATTGTGTTATTCGAGTATAAATGAGGAACCAAATAAAACATGAGTCTAAAGATGATTTAAGCCCAGCACTCGACGTTACTTATTGTTCTCGTTATTATTTACATTAAAACGTTAATTTGATTTATAATCCCATTATCGCCAGTTGTTGAGCCTTACTCGACAAATAAAACACTTTTTTTACTTTCACAATTTTGTATTTAAAGTAAGTAGGTAGTACTATAATATATACTAAAGTGTTGAACCGCCTGAACGGCTTTAAAAATATTCCTACTAATTAACTATTTACTTTACAATAAGCGAATATAAACGACTTCAATACACTTGAAAACTAAGGGTCAATTCAGACCGCAACGTGACGCATAGATGCATTTCTAAATTTGTATGGATTTGACAGATTTCAATTGCGTGAGACGACATGAAAATCTGTCAATTCAGTACAAATTTAGAAATTCATATTCTACGCGGCGCGTTGCGGTCTGAATTGACCCTGACGCCGAATCGGTTGTTCAAGTCTATACTCTACTTGAATCTTGATCACAGCCTAATACTTACTGATAAGAGAAAAAATAATAATGAAAAGAACAAAAGAGCAAAAAATTAGAATAAAGAAAGCAAAAAACAAGCCCTGATATTGTTAGGGGGATGGAAAAAAAACTTATTGATAACTACATGACGCCCGCAACTCCGTTGCGTCAAACTTCGTTTATATTTCGGAAATGGTTCATTTTCCGGTATAAAAAGTATCCTATGTCCTTTTGCGGGATTTATAGTATCTTCATACCAAATTTCAGAAAAATCGGATCAGCAGTTGGGCGTGAAAAGAACAGCCAGACATAATATTATACACTCTCGCAGTTATAATATATAAGTATGCATTAAACGCCTTGTATCTAAGAGTCAATAAGTTCGTACGAATTCTCAGTAAACTTGGCTGAAAATTTGGGAAATACACAAGTACCGAGCATGAATCCTTAACGTCGCTTGCACATGACAAAATTGGCAATTTTTGCTCCCGTACACAGTTTATTACAATAAGCTACCTGTATTACGCGATAATTTATCTTGGCCAGACTTTTTCCCGCTCAAAATATACGGCTTTATAAAGTCGCTGTTACATAAATTTCAACAAAGCGTAAAACGCCGAACGAGTTTCGCTTGAAAACTGAAAAATAGAACGGCATCAGAATAAGTCTTTAAGATTAAGAGATTACAATTAAACGGGTGGTGAATTTATTGTTATCCTCAACAAATAGAGATTATCTATACCATTAGAGCTACGGATAATAACGTAAATAGACAAGTCAACCATAATGTTATTATATTAATTAGTTAATAGTTATAGGCACTACATACAACTTAGAGCTGCATAATATTATGGGTCGATAAACCATATGGGTGTAAACCGGTAAAAATATTATAAATAGATATAGTGTTGAATTCAATAAATGTGAGGGCGAGCCTACTTCACCTGACAAGACAATTTCATATTGAATTCCTTTGAGAGCAAAATTCGCTTACTGAAGGCAAGTAGCGTTGAAAAAGGTTTAGATAATATTATGTAATGTTACCATGATTAGCTTCACAGACTAACAAAAACGAGTGAGCGGTACATGAAGTTACGTGAAGAAACTAAAAACTTCCTTAACTTGTAATTATTTTATTCTCCTTTTTTCATTTAATACCTATACATACTACGAATGAAACATTTTAGAATACTTTTTATTTTAAATGTATCAATAGTTTTCTTTATTTTAAAATTATTATAGTGGCTTGGCAATGAGCACTAGAGAAATAATCAGCGACTAATTGGATTTATATGGGTACCTGCATCGACCAGATGCGTCGTTACGATAAACTAAAAAAACACTTTACGCTTGCCGTCTGTGTAAGTATGAACTCCTCCAAATATGCAGTTTTATATTTGTTTCTTAATAATTGTGTGCTCATTGCCGAGCCACTAAAATAATTTTAAAATAAAGAAAACTATTGATACATTCACTGAATGTTTATTTCAATTACAAAATAAGTTGAAGGCTTGGCTTGAATGTGATCTGAAAACTTTTTACGACAAAAGTATTGCATTGAGCTATGCAATATTTTGCTTGGCTCCTTTTACTTTTAATCTTTTGGTGGGATACAGTATACTAAATTGTAATATAAAACTCATGTTCTGCACAATAATGATTGATATGCCTCAAAATATATTCCCGTAATCCCACATTACTACCCTTTCATCTTATGTCTCCTACATATTTTATGCGTCTTCTGTCTTTACAATAACCTTTTTGTATAAAGCTGTCCTCGTAGGCCTGAGCGTCTTTATTTGAGACATAAGAGCCCCGTTCAGGTGAATTTATGAGCCGGGCGCGCCATTACTCAGCTTTGAGAAACGTACTCACAGATTTTGATATGACGGAAAATGGAAACCGGCTATTATGCGCGAGATGTTAAAGTTGAAAACTCGATGAATTATTATGAAAATCTTTTGCATTATAAACCTTTCGCGAGTCACATTATTCGTCAAACTTTGGTTTTTATAAAAGTTTCTTGAGTACATGCAAAGTATCCGTCATTCTCATCGCAACCGAGACCTCAACAGCCAACAGTAGCGCGAGTCTAGTGAGAGGAGATATACGGAACCTTAAAAAGAGGTCTAGGAAGAAGTATAGTCATTATATTTGTCTTATTGTGTCTATTGTATTATTGCAAATAAACATTTTTCTTGAAAAATCATATTCTTATTGACATTAAAATTAACGATACTATGAATTAATCATTTACGAAAGACATTAATAGAATGACACAAGGGAATAAAATTCCGCGTACAAAGGAAGCACTCGCATATTTGGGTACAACTAATGAGGCGCCATAAATTTTCCGTGGAAAAAGTGCCGTCATATTTGTCGCGACAGGTGAAATTGGGGTCCTCCAACAAATCCTCAAAATTAAGAAGCCAATCTAAGTTATCCCATACAATTACCAGCCACTTACCACACCCTCGCGCTTAGGAGGGGGCTATAATGGGAGGCGGCGACAATTCCTTCGGGATCATTGGAAGGTGGGGAGGTGCATCTTGCATTCGTTAGGGTCCGTAATGGGTTCCGAACTAAATGGAGTCGTTTCACGTGGATGGTAGATTCAGGAAATTGGAAACGTGGAATGTTCATTATAATCTTTGTTCGCGTCGGGGGTGTGGAGATGAGCTCACTATCTTTTTCGCAATCAGCAGCCGCACCGAATAAATCTTTATCAAAGCAATCGTAATTAACTTGATTGCATAAACACTTTTCTATGTAAATTGGAGGAAGTTACTCTATCGAGTGGCAGTGGTAATTTACTTTAAATTTAAACAGTTTTTTGAAGACAAAATATTATATAAGTAATAAATATTTTATTCTTACCGCCACAACAACGATACAATATTGCTTATAAACACATTTTACAAAAACTAAAACGGGTTATGTGGGAGACTGATGTCCAAAAAACCTAATGTAGCCTGTATTTCAGAATACCAAATATAGTGTTGATTCGACGTCAACATTCAGCAATTCTGACAAACGCTTCAATATCAAAGTAAATAATCATGATTCGAAGGTGTAATGTGAAAACACGACATTCGCTAGCACACGATAGAAATGATTCAAATAATCGAGCACCTAATAAACCATTTGACACACCATGAGAGCTTGAAATATTTATAGGCGGTGTCGTGGCACCGGTATCAAAAACGCCACGCATTACCATCGCGAAGGCTTCGGGCGAGGTATGAAATAGTGTTCCTAGGCCAACCTGGACCAGGCTAGCCTCTGATGAATCGATCCACGAGGCCAACATAAATTAACTTGTTGCAATAACAATGACTACATCGTATTTATGACAATTCGATATGGTCAGCAGAAGAAATAAGACGTTTATAACTTTGTATCTTGGGCTGGCATGCCACGTATGGCAAAAGCCCTTTATTTAAATAAATTAAAAAAAATCTTTGTATGTTATAAAGTTGAGTTTTGAGGATGCATAAAAATGCGAGTGTAAAGGAGAAAAAAAAAAAATCAAAAGTTTTCAAAATTAAAGAAAAATGTTTAAATTAGGAAAAGTTGCAATCTTGTAAACTTCAAAGGTAGGTAGGTATGAAAATTTGTTATTGCTAGTGTGGTAATGAAATAAAAAATAATTTTTTTTCGGAAACACCCTAATCACAACAGTAACGATTTAAATATTGAATCTTGTATTGAAATATTTTGAGTTCCGGGCTAGGATACACAATTATATTATGCGACAGCTCAACGGAGTTGCGAAAAACACTGCGACACGTGAGACATAAATATATTATACTAGGTTCATCTGTAAAATTACGTATACCTACATTTACTGCAATGATTTTTGTAATAATGATAGTAAACGTTCAGTCTCCATTAAGAGTAATTGCGATAGGGCCCGATACCGCTGCTATCTGTACATCGCTAGCGGTATATTGAACCGCTGACCTACGCCATAACATTTCCCTTCGGAAATCCTTTGCAGCATTAACAAGCGGTTCACGCTGTTCTGCATAATCAAGATTCACTTTTACAATGGGGATTGTCCATTTTTTTTTAATTTTGCTCATTACAAAAACATTTCGAGGAATAAGGTCAGTGATCGTTTTTCTGTATATAAACGAAAAAAATACCCATTATTTACTTATATTTTTGAACAAATATGATTAACCTTAGTTTGACCTTCAATGGCGTTAAATTAGCAATAAATTCGACCAACATTACGTTTCGAACTTTTGGTAAGCTTCTCGTATCAGCTTTCACATAATGATAACTTGCATTTGACGAACCAGCCATTATAAATAAGATTGAAAGGAAAAAAAAACATACTACAGAGGTCAATTGGCCGCTGATGATGACGTCAGAGCGAAACTTTAAAAATTTATTGAGAAAAAACTAGCCAATGAATTTCAAAATTATTTAATTTATATTCTTAAAATACCCTATTTTAACGAAAAAAAAATATAAAAAGTACATGTGATTTTTTTTGGACAATGCCCATTGCTGAGTTTGGAGTATCTTCATCCATTCGGTTGTTATTTGTTATATTATGGATAGGTTTACAATTTTAAGGGGTTGTTTCACCACTTCCTGATAAGTGCCAGATGGGCTATCCACCACTTAACTTGACATATAAAGTATGGAGACAAATGAGTTGTGGATAGCCTATCCGGCACTTTATCAGAAGGTGGTGAAACAGGCCCTAAAAATCGTATAACACTCATCTTTGCTAAAAACGTAAGAAGAGTGATAAAGGAAAAATATTCTTTATTGCGCAGAACGTTATTGTCACTCATTATACTATGTAGACTTTGGTCATTCGTTTTATTTAAAGGAACAAAGATCAATTTAAATAAGTTAAGGGCGCCATCACCGAAATCCGAACTTTATAGGGCTAGCCCATCGTTAAGGCTCCATTCCACCGCTGTGCACGCTGTGCACGGCCACGCGCAGGCGTGAACGTGCAGGGTTTATTTCTTTGACTTGACACAATTCGTGCGTTGCAGTGGAAACAGTCACATGTATTTTCTTACATAGCGAAGCTTGACGCACGTGCGTAGCCTCTCCGTGCGCCGCGGTGGAATGGAGCCCTAATAATAATATTATACACACTAGTTGGTTTTTGAAATAAAGTCTTTGAATCCATTTAGTTCTTTGGTGATTGTATTTATCTAATTTACAAGATGACCCGTTAATTTTGTATCACTTATTACACCAACATTTTCTCACCGTATAAAACTTCCCTGGACTTTTACAAAATATTTCAAGATTTGGGAAATTGGGTCTGCCTATTTTAAGCTTAAGCAAGATTTCCAATTTTATAATCAAATGCAAAAGCAAGCGTTGACTCTCAATTTTTGCCAAAACTCTGCAAAGAAAAAGCGAAACTTATACGCTGATCCTCTGAGTCAAAGACACATACTGTGACTTGCGAGTAATCACATCACGATGGCATGGCATGGTAACGTAAGCCTATTGAATGTGCTGACCTCGCACCCGATTAATATTTAAGCGGCATAACAATCGTCTGAGACCTACTTGTCCTGAATGACCTAACAGTCTGGACGTTGTAAGCTGCTTGCACTAAATTAAGGTAACGTCTACGTTTTATATTACTAGTTACTGGATTATTATTGTTATTACAGGCAGGAATTTTCATAAAGATATAGCGAAAAAGGGTATCTTTAATAAATCTGGGGGCACGGCAGTGCCCCAGCCAAGCTTTTTAGCAAAGGCACGGCCGTACCATACTTTTCTCGAAGCGGTTCGCGGCTATTTCGCACTCCCTTTATCTTCGATGTTAACAAAGCTAGGGATTTAGAATTTCGGTCACTAGGAGCAAATGTTACAACTAGCTTAACCTCCAAATTACATGAAATTTCGATAAATAGTTCAATAGTTACGGATGGTCAAAGTTACTACATTTTGTCACTCACTGACATATAGATTATCAAAATTCTAAGGTACTTCTAGCAGACTTAGAACCTTGAAATTTGGTACCCGGAAATTATGAAACCGGCCAAGTGCGAGTCGGACTGGCGTACATGGGGTTCTGTACCGTAAATTTGTATGGGATGAATAATAAGTTTATTTAATTTTTATTATCAATTATTAAAGTTAAAAACAATTCAGTATTTTCTGAAATTTTTAAAAACCTTACTGTTACCATTATGGATAAAGAGCAAAAAAGGGAAAAAAATCGTGTTTGTTGAATGAGGCCCCCCATTAATAATTTATTTTATTTTAATTGGACTTTGAGCTTTTATAACGATACCAGAAATACATAATTTGTGAAAATTGCAACTATCTAGCTATTGCGGTTCTCGAGATCCAGCCTGGTGGCATACGGATGGTCGACGGACAGACAGCGCAGACTTATTAATAAAAGAGTCCCGTTTTCATCCTTTGGGCAGGGAAACCTAAAAACTGAAAAATAATATAATAGTAAATACTTTATTACAATAAAATATTTTTATGTTTGTAACTTTGCAAGAACAGTATGAGTTTCGACTGCATAATATTTGCTTTAGGTACGTACAAAAGACTAGTTAGTTATGTACTTAATGAAATGGTGCGAGGAACGTCGAGACGCTTATATCAGTGCTGCTATGTATTCAACAGTAATGCTAAAATGACTATCTTTAAGTATTGAAGCTTAAGAGTCAATTATGTTATATAACGAGCTTTTGCCCGCGGCTTCGCTCGTGTTAAGAAGTATTATTATGTACAAACTTTAATCCCTTTTTTAGACCCTTGGAGGTAGAATTGATCAAAATCCTTTCTTAGCGGATGCCTACGTCATAACATCTACGTGCATGCAAAATTTCAGCCCGATCCATCCAGTGGTTTGGGCTGTGCGTTGATAGATCACCATGTCAGTCAGTCACCTTTTAGTTTTATATATATTATATAATATAAGTATATAATATATGAATATAATAATCGATCCAAAACTAAGAAGTATTTACGTTACGTTGTCTACCTATACAACTGACGAATCCTCAAAGAAAAAATATGAAGGAGATGAAGAATGGGTGCTAAGCTAAGAACAGAAAAGTTATAACGTGACCTAAAAAGACCTGAAAAAAACCTTCAAAAAAGAAATGAAATCCCACAAAAAACATGAAACGTAAAAGGTCGAGCCAAGCAAAATATTGCAGGATATTCAATACTTCTGTTGTAAAAAGTTTTCAGATCATATTCAAGCCAAGCCTTCAACTTATTTTGTAATTTAAATCAACATTCAGTGAAAGTATCAATATATTTCTTATTTTATAATTATTAAAATGGCTTGACAATGAGCACTAGAGAAATAATCAGCAACTAATTGGATATTAGTGGGTACCATCGGCCACATGCGTCTTTACATACTAAAACACTTTACGCTTGCTGTCTGTGTAAGTATGAACTCCTCCAAATATGCAGTTTTATATATTTTGTTTCTCTTGTGCTCATTGCCAAGCCACTTTAATAATTATAAAATAAGAAATCTATTGATACTTTTACTGAATGTTGATTTAAATTACAAAATAAGTTGAAGGCTTGGCTTGAATGTGATCTGAAAACTTTTTACGACAGAAGTACCTACCTATTGAATATCCTGCAATATTTTGCTTGGCTCGACCTTTTACGTTTCATGTTTTTGGTGGGATTATATTTACTTATTTAAAATACAATGATAAAATAATTGTGTTTTTGATTTCACCTACCATATAATTTTATTTTACCCAAAACATAAAATGTTGACTTGGAAATGAACTTGGTTGAATTCTTTGATATAAATAAGTTGGTGCGTGGCGAGCAACTTACAACATACTGGCATTTATAACATCAAAATGGGCGCGCGCCGGTTAAATTTTACACCCTCGTTCATTGCCCATTAAATACGGCTCTAATGACCGTAGCTCAATTTTGTTTAAAGATTTTTAAAATTTATATTTCTTAAAATATCCTCGAAAGCTCTTTATGCTTTTGACGGCAAAAAGGTAAAAAGGTAAATTAGAAGGTAGAATAACAAACGCCCTCTACTGCTGGGCGAGCGGCGGGCGGACCTCTATTTAATTTTATTACTCACTTGGCGAAGGACGAAGGCAAATTAAAGGGAACTGAAAAATCTACGTGGCTCCAAAATCTTTACGATTACCAGCTTTGTCTTAAATTTAAAATCGCTTATTTTTATAATATTACGTTACTAGCTAAGTTACGCGAGACTCCGCCTGCGAAAAATCGTATATTTAACTGCATTAAAAAGTACAGTGGGTGGCCAAATTAATATACTCAGTGTGAGATTTTTACATAGATTCGTATTGGTTGATTGTTTAGCCATTTTGTGTTGTTGGTTTTAGGTTTTTCTTTTATTTTAGGCTGTCTTCTACATTTTGTGAGTCAGTAACATTTATTATTCAATAATAATCTTGTAATAATAACACCATTTAGTACGACAGTCACTTATGCCATATTTTCCTGTGTTAAGTTCGTGCAATAGGGAGTTAGACACAGGCGCTAAAAATGTTTTTTGCGTGAAACGTGTTATAAAAAGTAACACTTATGTCTTATCTATTTTATTATAATGTATAAATAATAGGTATTAGCCGCGTACTGACCAAGCGAGCCGCCTCGCCGCGGCAGCCTCGCGCGCATTTGCTCGGTCGGTCAGTACGTGTTAGTGCGCGGCAAACGTCCGAGGCACCGCTCAACATCGACCAAAAACCAACAACTTTTGGCTCGGCCGCGGCACGCTCGGGCGAGGCAGCGTGGCGGCTCGCTTGGTCAGTACGCGGCTATTAACGCGTCATGATTCTAGTGTTTCTTGGTAATTTTTTGTGATAATGTTATTTTAAGTTAAAATAATGAAAGATGTAGCCATGGGAAAGAATTCAGATATTTCAGCTAGAAATAAATCTAAAATTTAGACACCTTCGGCATCATATCAATCATACCCGGACAGAAATTGCGAGATTAGTAGGCGTTTCCCAGTCTACACTTTGAAATATAAAAAAGTGATGAACCTAAAAAAATCTTTGTCCCCATAGCGAGTTGATAAATGTGGTAGAAAACGTCTTTCGACTGCTTGAACAGGAGAGGAAACAAGGCGTTTTATTGTTGAGAACAGAAGAAAACCCCTGAAAGTCATAAAAGTTTTGTTAGATGATGCTGGCGTTGCTTTATCTAACAGAATGCTAAGGCGTAACTGAAGAAACTGAATTTCAGTTGTTTCCGTCCTTCGAAAAACCTAAGTTTACCCCAGATGCATGCATGCTAAGCAATTGGCGTTTGCTACAATTTAAAAACACTGATCTGAGAAATACTGAAAGGAGGAAAACTAGTTATTTTAATTTCATTTTTTTAATTATGAAGATAACGGCGTGACCTTAATATGACCCAATTGATTCAGATCCCCCAGAACAATCCCTAGTTTGTTCAACGAAGGCGACATGAAAATTTTTATAAAAGCTGTGTTATTGAACGATTGAAACCTCCTTCGTCGGTTACGACATGGGGCGAGATTAGCTCAAACGGGAATGGTCTACTACACGTGGTTGAAGGAACCATGCGTTAAGACCAATATCTGCAAATTTTACAAAATCATCTCCATCCCCAGATGGCTGAATAGCAGCCAGACGAGACCTGCATATGTATGCAGGACTCTGCAACTTACCATAAGGCTAAAAAAATTATTAACTTTTTTAAAGATACAAATTTTTCCTGAGGCATGAGGCACAAAAACGTATTGTTTTTCAAGTGAGTATAATAATTTGGCCACCGACGGTATTATATTATCTATCTACCCTCTTTTCTTGTGGCCACCACGATTCGTATCGATACAAAATCGTGGTGGACACAAGAAGGTCATATTTTATCATCAATACGGTGCTGCATAAGTCAAAACATAATACATACTATTAACCGTTATGTAAAATAATATCTTCTTTACTATTTTGAATTAGACGCTCTGCTCGGCTTTATGTTCCAAACAATATAGTGTGTGGCCATAAAAACTGCGGTTTTAGGTGACACGCAAAATGGGCGATAAAATTCGACATCTGGCGAAGCTAATGCTATACACATTGCGGATCGGATTACTTTTATAGCTGTGCACCATTTATATGCATAAACGGGCGCAGGTCGGCTTACTGGATCATCATTGTCGGAATTGCTTTACTGTGTATTGTTTTGCATCCCGAATCGGTTAAAGATTTTGGGGTAAAATGGCTTGAGTATTCATGAATGTATTGTTATAAAGTTATTGTAGGTTAACGCACTCGACACACATTATTAGGTACTCGGAGTTTGAAGATCCTTAGTAAAATATTAGGGAGTGCCTCCGCTGCCGGCGCCGGTTGCCGTAATGGCTGCCGGCGCCGTTTTCCGAACTCCGAAGTTTGCCGAAGTCACGCGATGTTTGCCGAATAGGCTGTCGGCGCCTATTCAGCAAACATCGCTTGTCAAATGGCAGAATAATGATCAAAAACATCACTCTTGAGCTAAAGGACTATGAAAAGTACAAATAAGGTCATAAATAGTCATATTGTAAGGATGCATATTTGAATCCTTCGATCGGGGATTCTTGGAAATGCTATTGTATTCTATTGTTGTCGCGATCACCGGTACTCCTATGGGGCTTGATGGGTTAATGGTGGTGACGATGATGCTGATAAATGTGATCTGCATAGTAACATTTAATACAATATCTTTGCTTCTTCAAACAACGCTGAAACTCTCTAACATGTATAAGGAATCTGAAGTTCTGTTCAGTACCTTCGGAAGTATACCACAGGGTATATAAGTGTGGTGCAAAATCTTACTTTTTGGTAGCCGAAAAAAGGTAGCTAAGGTAAAGCTAGAAAATGCATCACAAAAAACTAAAATAAAATATCCACAGCCGAACAAATAGGTAAGTACCTAAACTGTGGAAGTCGAATATATTTGAGATTATAATTATTTTTTTTTAAAATTTGTGTATCGGCACTGGAACCTAGTGCTTTACGCATTATCACCGGCTCCCATTTTGAGTGCCAGAGCCGGCAGCCGTTGTTTTATATCTCGGCTGCCGGTAGTATACTTACCGCCGGTTCCCATTACTGATATTTTTGGGAGCCGGTGCCGGCAGCGGAGGCACTCCCAAAATATTATTATATTATGTCAAACAGTTTAGTTTTCCGGCAGATTTATTTCTGCTTCCATTACTTCACGACAGAGAAAAAACCGCTGGATAAGTAATAATAATTAGAATATGGCCTCCCAAAAATAACAGCGATTGTAACTTATTATAATTAGTCACAGTCACTGTTGGTTTGGGAGACCACAGACGTTTAGAATTTGACAAAAATACCTTTTTTTCACGGTGGGAATTGCATTACGCATATTCGGAAACCCGGGGGAAAGACCGCCGGGATATGTGGGACTCCCCAGGTGCTGCGGTAAAAAGGGAAACCTAGGTTTACCCAATAAGACCCACCAGTGGCTCCATCCTCCGCTACGCTGCTGGGCCACCGGACCCGCCTATGGGGGCGATATCTGCGACAGCCCAGTAAGCGGTGTCTGCTTGTGCAGACTCCGCTGCGAGCTATTAGCTGCTGAAACTTCCGGGGAGCAGCCAGAGGCACCTTGCGCTCTTCTACCGGGCAGGGCTCGTGCAATGAGCGGGGCCGACGGCGGCGGAAAGAACGGATGCCCAAATCGCGGTGGCTTTGGGCCAAGCCTCGTTTACGGCGGGAGCTGGCGTTCATGTACTATAGCGCGCCTGCGCCCTCCACGCCGTCACGCCAACGGGATCTGCGGCCACGTCCGCTTCTTTTTCCCGTTCAGCAGCCTCTTTCTGCGAGATGATGGCCTCGCAGAAGTCGGCTATAGCGGCATATCCTTGGTTCGACCGAACCATAGCCGTCACTATGGCCGGGAGATTGAGGTCCCATGGTTGCGCTGTGCGCAGAGCACCGCTCGTTGCTCCATCCATGCTGAGCAGTTCTCGAGCGTGTGCTGCGCTGTGTCGTCTCCATGATCGCAGTGGTGGCACTGCGTTGTCGGTTTTCTTCTAGCCGTGCGATGGCCGATGAAGATGGTAATAGCCGTAACACCCGTGCCCAGTCAACATCTGCACCACACGGAAAGTGATGCCTTGACAAAAAAGTCCTAACTTAACCAAACGCAAAACTGAATAAGAGGCTTTTTATGCTTATTTAATCCGGTAGTCCGTACCTAGGGAAAGGTACTTTTATTAACTTGGTAAGTAACTATTACCAAATCAAGCAGGCTGTAAAGTAATATTTAGGTAGATTGATGTATTAAACATCTAAATTCAAGAGACAAACAATATTCATAATTCTCTGATTTTGAGATATTGTCATACTTTACATAATGAATCGCCAGTTTCGGGGCCGCACAGATCACTCCTCTATACAAGTCAGGTTTAAACGATACGAAAAGCAGATTCCGGACGCGCCAGTGTACACTCATTGTTCCTCACAAACAATGATTCGGTCAGTTCACGAGCTAAAATTTACGACGATACATAATCAACCCTGTCGCTACAGCTTTACAGTGCATATTACATTGAAATATATTTTGAGCTTAAACTCAAAATATGCAACCGATATAATTAACTTAGAATTCGATGGGTTTTAGAATGCTGTTTTTAGGGTTCCATAGTCAACAAGGAACCCAGTTTCGGTCTGTCCGTCCGTCTGTCTGTCTGTCCGCGGTTTTACTCAGAGACTATAGGACCTACAAAGCTGTAATTTGGCATGAATACACATATTAATGATGGCAACAAAATGGTATGTGAAATCGTAAAAAAATATTTTTTTTATGGTACCTCCCCTACACATCAAGCGGGGATGAATATTTTTGGGGTGTCGTTGAATAGGTTTTTTAAAAATATTGCGAGTATTCATAGATCATTTTCCGATTTAGGGATCCGTTTGTGAAATATTAAGTTTTAAAGTGGAAAAAATCGTTAGAGTCCAGTGTCCCCCCCTTCTACCAGCTAAAGGGTTGGTTTTGGAAATGTGAAAAAATTCACGGGGGTAGGAAATATGCTGAATTGAAAAGGAAAACTATCACGGCTAAGAAGACTTCATAAGTTATTGAGTAATAGTCGATCAACAAAAAAAAAATGTATTCGGTGAAGTATAAAGGAAATTTTCATTCAAATTCCTTTGAAAGTAACTGAGATGATGTTGTTACTAGCGTAAAACACGCTATAAATATACGTTCATTGACCATAAAAAAATTTCAAAAACTAGCGGTACTACGGAACCCTATATTGCGCGTGGCCCGACATGCAACCATGCTTGGCCGGTTTTTTGAATAGGATTAAAATTTTGTCAGCGTGATTTTGTTAGTTTGCGATGTGCCTCGTGGATCATGATCGAAGTAAGTTACAGAAAGATCCATGGGTGACAACAATTATTATTATGCTTTCTATCAAGCGTAAAGCTGTCGTTGTATATAAATTGTAAAATAAAATAAAATATACTAACTGAACAAATAATTAGGCATATTGTTGATATGTTCCTCATTAGGACCTGTATTTTTTGGACAAATTAAAAAAGGTACGTTTGAGGAAAGATTTTCAGTTAATTACTTTGAAAGCTCACCTTTGTGAAATTAAGTTTGTTTGTTGAGGAAAAATTGTGTTTACTTCAGATTTCTCGAAAAATTAGGTAACAAAATTTACTTACATCCAACGTCAAGACTCACAAAAGATCCTAAATTCTTTTGACTCGAATCTGTTTTCGTGAATGAATCTAAATTCAGGAATTCCCTTAACTTTTAGACTATAATGGAATAAAATGTGTAGTCTGTTACAGGTGTAACAGACTACACATTTTATTCCATTATTGATTATAGTCTCAACTTGTGTAATTTCTCTTCGAATTATTTTTATCGATTTTTAATTAATAAAGTATGCTTTCGTGATAAACTCGTGATTGAGTGGTCATAAAATATTTAGACAGCTGCTGTCTGCTTTGTATTGCTTATTCGAATCCACGACGATCGGTTTGATCGTCGACACGCTTTCCAACTAATGAACTACAAAGGTCATAAATTTTTGATCGAATGAGATTATACAACTAACATGAACTAAATCTATATTAACCAACAAAGTATTCTTCAGAGCGAATGTATTGAAGTGGACAATTTGAACGTAAGTAATAGACAAAAAGACATTATCCGTGCAAATGGAATGAGAAGTGAAAATCCGCAGCGCTGCTACGTGGCCTCAAAGGTGCTAAGATTGCGTTTTTAAATCGCCATCTATTTCAGCTTTTATTGCAAATTTTTATTACGACTTGAATTAAAACCGCGGTGTCTTGCCGGTATGCACATTTAGCGTTTCCACGGAAAGGCAACCTTATAATATTGTATTACGACACAATTTTGCTAGCACTTTTGTCTGGCAATGCTGTAAAGTCTTATAAACTTCTTATTTGTATCATACTAGCATTAGAGATCTCGATCTGTAATATTTTGGATTTTATTGAGGTACTTTTACAATTTTGACGGCTAGGATAGTTTTTAGCTTTTCACGTATCTAGCATGTTATAAAATTACCTTCACAGTCACTATAGGAAACAGAGATTTCAAAAACAAATTTAGAATATTTTGGGCATAAATCCGGAGTAAACAGAACTAACGAGTATAGGCCGACTCAGAAGAGACCTCGAAAATACGTTTCACGTAGTACGAGTATATATTATACCATATGGTCTCTGATTATACTAATGCGACTATTTACTAAGCATTGTGAAACATGTTGAAAGTGATATCGCGCTCAACTCGCGTAAGTATATTATTATATTCGCCCGTTTATTTGAAGTCGTTAGTCGAGGTACTCCTTAGTTTTCTACTCTGTTGAATCTACGGGGGTTTTTACGATTTTATTTACTTACAGTTTGGGTGTAACGATGCAGGTGAGTAAAGCATACAGTTTAACATTTATACAGTAGGACCGTGATAGTATTGGCCGGTGTGATATAATATTCATAGCCCCCGGTATATTATGACGGGTCGATCTATCACCGTCGACGGCGGCCGCTGCAGGTGACGCTGACGTGTATCATATTTTGCTATTTGACTATAACGCCTCTAATTCCGCCGAGTGCTTTATGTATCGAATTGCGAACTTTATTTCGTTGTGAACATAAATCATCGGCTGTGACAATTTATCACTTGGAAATCAGCGAATGTGCTGTAAATTATTCAGGCTCAATATAAAATCATAAATATTCACTTTTTTTTAGTTTTGACTGGACAATAATGTTATAAACACTATACCAATTCATGATACAACAGTGCACGAATCGTGGTGTTATAATTTAGTTACAACATCACGTTTCGTGAAATAAAAGTGAATATTTATGATTTTATATTGCCCCTTAAATTTACTGCACATTTGCTATATTAAAGTACCTATTGAACATGATTTGATACTCTCTGCCACAAAATATGTATATAAAAAAATTTCAACCTGTAAGTTATAAGGGCTCTTCCACACGACGTTTTTTTACGCTCGTTTGTATCGATACAAACGTAAGTTTAAACGCTGAGCAAACGGAAGGAAGCCGACCCGTTTTAAAGGACAAGATCCAACGTCCATACAATTTTGGGCTAATTTTAAAAGTGCCGGCCAACGCAAATAAACCTATTATTTAAATAGAACATAATCTAAGGAATATTTTTTATTATCATACCAAAGCTCTAAGTCAAGTCTCCGAGTTGTTATTCAAGGTCAAACTTTTTTTATACCATGTAAGTAATAAAACTTATTTTATAAATAAAAGCAATAAGTAATCGATACCAACGTCCCTATCCGATTCATAAAACTGATTGTAGGCGAAATACCTACCAATGGTTTGAAAAAACTCAAAGGAATGGGGATACTCTTCGTGCTTGGGGTACACGGACATTTCGTGGTGGGCAGACGGAAGTAATTTCAGAAGGAAATATGCAGAGCTAAAATTTCCTCGGTATATATGACAATATTTGCTTTACGCGACTTTGATATGTATTTTTCATATGCCTCGTTTAAGTTTGGATACAATTTTTGTTCGAAAGTTTCACCAAAATAGGGGCGCGCGGTGCACCGTTTACGGCACCGTGTCACGGTGCGGCGCCGTACCGTGTCGCGGTGGCGGCGTCGTGCCGTAAGTCGTAACACGGTGGTGGCGCCGCGCCGTGTCTGATGGGAACGCGGCCTAACACTTGCTAAAGTTATTAGAAATTACGCCGCGTACCGCAAACTCGTATCAATATGGTCTACTGTATTTTTTTAGTACTATATTCATGGTGTCCAAAAACCTTGTAACAAACTTCAAAACATAATATTAACCTTCCTAGCCGTCGGGTAAAAACATCGTATCTGAATTCAGACATATCATAATTTATACGACGAAAACGCAGTTCATAGTGAAATAACAGGCGGCGATAAAGTAATAAGTAAACAGGTTAACGCGACACTCTTCAATTTGTGCCTCATGTTTATGCATGACCAGGAACTGCACGACACGGTCTGGACAAGCTGATGTGAGCCTTATCTTCATAGTAATAACATCTAAATGTCGTAGAACACGACTCTCCGCGACTGTACGTGCACGGGTATGTACGTGAACAATGAACATCATTGTTTATATCACACATAAATTCTTCTTCTATCCATTGTAAATTACAGAAAGAAGTAAAATTTTAGATGAGCCACTTGTCTTCTGTGTGAAATAGGCTCGCGCAGACTGACCACAATAATAATCCGCGAATCATGTTAATACGCGACGCGTAGTTGCATTTCTTTTGTATTGAATTGACAGATTTGTATGACAAGTTTGTCAAATCCATACAGAAATGCATCTACGCGTCGCGTTGCAGTCATAACACGTAGCCAATAATCTTAATAATTATAATATTATGTATTATATTTTTTACAGAAATAGCACAAGCCTTCAGCTGCTAATAAATGTAGCAATACATCTACAATCTGTCGCTCGTTTGCACCGACATTGTTAGTATCGAAATATTATTAGGAACACACATAAACTGAGTAGTAAAAATAGAATTTATGTTACTTAAATTTGTCAAATTAAGACAATATAATTTTTAAAAGATATGAATGTATTTTCTTAAAGTATTGGAAAAAGGAATTTACGCAAAAGACAAAATATATAGTTGAGAATATAATTTAGTTGATATAATTAAATAGTACATGATAATTTAATATTCATATAATATTTATAAACTGTACTTTAATTTGAATTTATACTGCTGATTTGTATTTGTTTGTAATTCCGGATGTGATTGTAATATTTGAAAGTGACGGTTGATTATTGTTTCTAAAGTGGTAAAAAAATGGCGGTACTTTGGGAAAACCGACACGGGGGTGACTGAACGATTTTGTAAGGGAGAGGCGTTGCAAGTCTGAATAAAGTGATTGTGATGCTAAGTGAATTTTATTATATTCTTTACATGGAGCTAATACAGAGATTCCTCATATTTCAGAAGTGGGATTTGGACAAGATGTCAGGACCCTACGCAGCCGGACTTGGAAAAAGAAAACTTCAGCTGGCAGTAAGTACAAAATTGACCAGCTCGGTGATGTCCACGGTTGGGATTCGGTGCAGACAAATTTTTATGCAGCTTCGTCTACGACGTTCTGCCAGACGAAGATACGATGAGCTCAACGATCACAGTCTTGATTGGAATGCATTGAAACGAGTTCTAGAGACTGCATTTCCGCGTTCAGTCGATTTTGTGGATAAATTATTAAGAACTATGTTGGCTAGAAGTTAGGAGTCTGAAACGATGATCTGTAACTATCACGACAAGCTATCACTGCTACGAAAAATGAAAATGTAACATCAGAGGCGCAGCCTGTGCTATGATGTCATGCATAATAAGAATACTTCCGGTAGAATTGCGTGCTAATGCTAAAGCATATACCTATTAGTGTGAAACACCAGAAAAGTTGTATCTTGAATACCTACCCTCTCTAGAAAATTATAAGGGAGATGATACCTCATCTTTAATTTCTCGGAAATCGTCGTGGCGGAGGGGTACCGCAGTGGGAACCGCGGAAGAGAACTCTACGGCTGCCCTACACTCTGGAGTGAAACGGTGCTACATCTGTCGGCGCATCGGACACGAGGCACGTGATTGTCGAGCACAACAACGGTGTGACATTTGCCAACGGAACTGCCACACTCCAAGCTGCTGGCTGGAGGCCAAGCCGGGACTATCGAGACAACAGGGGCAATCGACCCCGGTGAGTTTACCGATACTTAATTTAAATGACAAGTTCTTGAATATTTAAAAGCGCCTTGCATTTGTTGGCACCTCAAGTTTAGTTGTTTATATTGATACAGGCAGCAAATTAAATGTTTCAAGTTCAATGAAAGCGAAATAACTGGAGCTTAAAATAATAACATCTAATGTAGTTATGAAAGGCGTTGGAGGAGCTCATACTCAGTCATTAGACAAGTCACACATTTAAAAAAAAAATCACAGATAATTTGTAATTGAAAGGGGATGTCAAAGTAAGTAACTGTAAAATGTGGGATACAGAGTTAATAATAATTGTTCCATTAATTGTTCAATCCATGATTAATCAAGTAGGTGTTAGTCTTGTTATTACATTGAACTCTGCCAAATTTATTACAACTTATTAATCGTATGATACACTTTGTGACATTAAATTAAATTATAATGATTTTAATTCAAAAAAATAACATGTACTTAGAATGCATGTAACTGTACTGCCTCGAAGGGTAAAATTGTTAAATGGTTTTTAAAACTCTGTGTAATAGCAGAGACCAGAAAACAAGTTAGGTATATGCTATTCCTGGAGGAGTTATCTGCATCGAAGGTTATTTAAAATTTATCAATTTTGGTGAAGCCCATAAGCTTTTCGGCTTACAGACTTATTTTACATATTATTATCCAACCAAATAACTCATAATGTTATGACCGTTGATTTTTCTGCTAAGAATAATAACACTATAATATTACTGTTTAAGTACCCTCTCTCTGAAGGCTTTAGATCAATTAGGATGGCTACCAGCTAGAGCTGAGAAAAGCGAAATTTTACATTTCACTCTTGTTTTATTTAAGAAAACTATTCAAAAATTAAAAAGTAAATTGTAGTTTTGTTTTGAAAATTGTATGTCTTCTTCTTATAATATGGCGGCCTCAGTGAGTTGCCAATGTCAGAGTTTTTGTGTTGACTTTGCTCTATAGTCTATACTATATTGCAGGTCTGGTAAAGAAACAAGGTACCTACTAAACCTACTGTACCTACCTACTGTATCTAATTAATTTAAAACGGTTGAATATTCGTTATTCCTAAAACAAACACAAACATAATACTATAGAGGTTAGCAAAAAAAAAAAAATTACGTTATATTATGAGAACGAAAATATATTATATGTACACAGAATATCAATAAAAGAGGTAATATTACAAAACATAAAATTAATTTAAAAATTGATATGGCGAAGAATATTGATAGGAAATTTTATGTCACGAGAGTAACATACAAAAGGGTCAATCTCAAAAGACTAAAGAGTGTTGCTGTTGCTAAAAAAAAAAAGTTTCGCCTTCTAGACATTCGTGACGGATATGTAGGTAACATAGGTATTGTGTTATTAATATCATATACATGTGTTACTAATACAGGGCCGTCTAACTAGACGATGAAAAATTATGGTGTAAGTAGTTTTTAGTGACAAATACAGGGCCGTCTGACCAGACGATGAGAAAATGGTATATATCATATTATACATGTGTTACTAATACAGGGCCGTCTAACTAGAGTCTAGACGATGAAAAATTATGGTGTAAGTAGTTCTTAGTGACAAATACAGGGCCGTCTGACCAGACGATGAGAAAATGGTGAAAGTAACTGGTAGTAAAGTAAGTGGTAGCAGTTGTGCAATGAATCAGGGCCGTCTGACCAGACGATGAGAAAATGGTGAAAGTAACTGGTAGTAAAGTAAATGGTAGTAGTTGTGTAATGAATCAGGGCCGTCTGACTAGACGATGAGAAAATGGTGAAAGTAAGTGGTAGTAGTTGTGCAATGAATCAGGGCCGTCTGACCAGACGATGAGAAAATGGTGAAAGTAACTGGTAGTAAAGTAAATGGTAGTAGTTGTGTAATGAATCAGGGCCGTCTGACTAGACGATGAGAAAATGGTAAAAGCAATGATGGAAAACTCAAAGCAGATATGTAACTACCCCAATTGAGTCGTCTGTTATTTAGTCTGCATCGAGCGCAGTCTCGAACGTGCCGCGTCTTGTCTTACCTAAATAAATTGAAAATGACGTCGTGCGTGTTTCGAAAAAGTACCAATTATGACTCAAAAGAAAACAAAACACATGGAATCTCTTACCGCATGTCTTGATTGCAATAAATACCTCGATTATTTACATTTTCATTTATTTTTCGAACAATTTGAAAAAAAAAATCGAATTTTCTTCGCTCAGGCGAAGAAAGAGAGCGATACGATTCGACGTTGAAAAATAGAACTGTCTCTTTTATGTAAATGGTTTTTCGTATCTTTTGTTTCACTTATCTGTCAAATTTGTCAATGTTTGCAATTTTGAATTTGGAAATTGTTCAGAAGAGATTTAAGCTGGAAAATAGTATGGACGTAACAGATTTGTATAAGTAAAATATCAGTGGGTAAAAGTAACCTTGCCACGTAATGAATCAGGACCGTTAACCAAACGATGAAAAACTGGGTAACACAGACAAAATGTACAAAATAATTATAAAATGGGCCGTCTTATTAGACGATGAAAAAAAATCTTGTTCTTTCTGTCATAATAAATGGGCCATCTGATTTGATGATGAAAATAACCAAATGATTTTTTTTTTAAATAATGATATAATATAGTAAAACTAAAGTAAAATCGGAAGAACATTAAGGATGTATGTATATAACATTTATAAATAGTAGAATAAAACATCCTGCATCGATTGATACAAAAAAAATCAATACCTTGCCGACAAGTTATTGGCCGGAGGTGTTGCAATTTTTGAGAATTCGACAGAAATCAGAATGGGGAACTTTGTATCGAAGACAAAAGGTTAAAAACTGTTTATCAATTTATTTGTACAATTTGCGATTTTCAAGCCCAAAAAGTGGGTTCACCGGTAATGGGTTGTTTGACACTTCTAGATTTCCTATTGGTTCCGCACTGATCTGAAGCACCACATTGGTTGTGTTTAAAAAAAAAAATGTGTACTGTCCAATGTGGTTTAAATCAAAATACAATGGTACCATAAAATTAACACAAAACCAAAGCACAAAACTGTATGTATTTATACATTTCCATAATGACACTTGTCAAACTGAGAATTGACAATGACAACTCAAGGAGTTTTGGCGGGCATATCACTTCGACAATTATTAGTCTTCTAATTTTTATTGTTGGTGTGGTTTTTATTTATTTATTTTTCCAAATTGTGGTATTTGGGTTTTGATGTGCAATAGTGGTAAAATGTTAGCCATGGAATCTTTGTTATTGTGCACAAGTGTAGGCAAAATGTTGTCAAAATCAAATATTTTAAAACTTCTGTGACATTTGGCGTGAATGACGATAAATGCGGCTATTTCTTCTGAGTTTCTACTAAAATTTAAAATATGTATCAAGTTTTATAGTTTGTGGCAATTAATGATGGTATTGTAATGTTAAATGAGTTTCCATTTTAGTACACTCAATCAATAAAAAAATATTTTTTTAATAATAATAAGAAAATTAATTCTGCGGAAAATTTTCAAATTAAAATTGATGAAAACTTTCCTCGAAAATTGCTCGAAAAATATAAATATAATGGTGATACAGCTGAGATTAGACATATTTCTTCATTTTCAATGCGCATGTGCAGCTTTCATTGAATGATTTCTTAAAAATTTACATATAATTAGTACTTTCATAATTTATTTCGATGTACTACGGAATTTGACCTTATATATAATACATCCTTAAATTATTATGGCATATTATGCTGTTTCTTCTCTTTGTCTTTATTTTTATTACAGGTAAGTCCTCTATCCGAAGCCAGGCTGACTGATGATGGAGAGTTGATGTCAAGCTCTAGAAAGAAAGAAAGAAAGAAAAAAATCTCTAGTGATTTCATAACAAAAGTTTTTTTTTTTATTGTTAATTTAATTCTTTTCAATTTGCGTGGTAGCAAATTTTGTCAGGATGGACGATTATTAGGAACACACATAAACTGAGTAGTAAAAATAGAATTTATGTTACTTAAATTTGTCAAATTAAGACAATATAATTTTTAAAAGATATGAATGTATTTTCTTAAAGTATTGGAAAAAGGAATTTACGCAAAAGACAAAATATATAGTTGAGAATATAATTTAGTTGATATAATTAAATAGTACATGATAATTTAATATTCATATAATATTTATAAACTGTACTTTAATTTGAATTTATACTGCTGATTTGTATTTGTTTGTAATTCCGGATGTGATTGTAATATTTGAAAGTGACGGTTGATTATTGTTTCTAAAGTGGTAAAAAAATGGCGGTACTTTGGGAAAACCGACACGGGGGTGACTGAACGATTTTGTAAGGGAGAGGCGTTGCAAGTCTGAATAAAGTGATTGTGATGCTAAGTGAATTTTATTATATTCTTCACATGGAGCTAATACAGAGATTCCTCATAATATACTTATTTCGGGATAGTGCAGCCACGAGACAAACGCGCTTGCGGCTTTACATCACCGAGCTTACGTCTATCCTTTTTCTTTCTTCCTTTCCTTTTTCACTTTGGAAAGTTGAGCTTTTTTTTTGTTTGAAAGCTGACTTAATCGAGAGTGTTCTTAGCTATAGTTCATCATCATCAGCCTGCTCAGTGCTGGAAAATCGCGGTTCATCTGGTTCGTGAATGGCCGATTAGCAACTTGCAGTCGTTTGATGAGTTTTATATTTTGCATTCTAGTTCGTGATATTTATGAATATATGCACATTAATGGAAAATTGACCTGGTGCTGCAGCATCACCTGGTAATCAACGGAATACCCAACTCCTCGCCAACTTAGAGCAGAGGTTTCGTGTTTGGGCTCATTTTAATTGCGACAACTAGTAAGACGGAGATACACAGTATATAAATATTTGCATGCTAATGCTGCACCATCATCTGGATTCTATAGGAGCCGAGCTCTGTATGAACTATGAACCCAAAGTGGAGGTTTCATATTTGGACTAATATTGACGGCCTCATCCAAGGACATTCCTAGATGGTATTCATTGGGATATAATATGATCATATTGATAGGAATTATTCTGCACTATAACCAACACAAGTTTAAAAAGCATGAAATACAATTAAATTAAGAAATTTAAAAAAATCCCCGACAAACAACTTTAAAAAGTAATGAAAGAATATATTCTACTGACTTTAAGTTTAAATAATTCCTGAGTGTGAAGTGATATTTTAGTCCATAATTGTTGTCAAGGTGTGTCGGGAGACCGCGGCTAGTGTAGATGTTTGATTTCACATAAGGGTCAGTTCACAGCGAACCGATTTGAGACAATCAGTGACATGGCGATACAAAAATATTATGCAAAAGTCGCTGTTGGCGGTCCCCCCACACACCGTGACAACAATTATGGACTAAAATATCACTTCACACTTAGGAATTATTTAAACTTAAAGACAGTAAAATATATTATTTCATTACTTTTTAAAGTTGTTTGGCGGGAGTTTTTTTATTTTTAATTTTTCTTCATTTAATTCTCTTAATTAAATCTTCAATTATACCTGAACATTTTTTTAAATTAAAACAGAGTATTCAGAATGTAACAAAACAATGTGTACTTTTAACTTTAGGGTGTGTACGTGTTCCTTAAAAATAGAGTTCACTATAAAATTGCAGCTCTGAAAGAGTAACTTTTTTTTATTTTGTATGGGAAAATTTGTTACATGGTACGTTGTGTGCAAGTTTAGTCTTCGACTTGGTCCGTGGCAGTGTTACATTCCCGATGGTACGTCAAACAAGAACGCTCAGCCGTATTCTTCGAAACTCGCTCGCGATTAAAACTAATTTACACAAGAATAGTCAAAATAATTTAAGGTAACACCAGCGGTCATTGACCTTGCTAGTCTAGGAGCTATGTAAAAGATGTTCGCAATGTATTCTGTTAATTAAGAGAAAAATTGAACTCTTAAAAATACACAGACTGTTATAGATTTTTTGGAAAACATCTTGTTAACTCTTAGTATGATTAATCTCCAATTATTTATGAGTTCAAAGTGATATACATACTGTATACTCGGTTCACATCGAGTATGCAAAATACGATATCGCCCTTAGACTAGAAACATCTGTCACTTCATTGTCAAACGCTTGTCAAATTGTCAAAACTTGTCATATTATATTATTATCTTCGTTTTCTGTACAAACCGTACAGAAAACGATGATATAATATGACAAGTTTTTTGACAGGGGGTCAATAACCGCTACGGACAGAATTCGGCAATTTGAGAATAGCGGGCTGTTGTATTTTCATGTTTGTTGGCCGCAGACTGAGAGTCATTATGGTGCGATGACAAATTGTTCAGAAACCGCCTGCGCTCAGTCATATTAATCAAAATAACCGCATGCACATCTTAGCAGAATTAAATTAAGTCTGTATATACTTATAAAAATGGATCTTCAAATGTGTTAGTCGCGCTAAAACTCGAAAACGGCTGAACGGATTGGGCTGATTTTAGTTCTAAAATATTCGTAGAAGTCTAGGGAAGGTTTTTAAGTGACACGAAGTTCACCGGAACAGCTAGTCGCTGTAATAATATTCTTCATTGTTACTTCTGGAAAAACGTCGGTTTTATTTCGAAGAACAAATCAATAGACAATAGACAGGCATTATGAGTAACAAGGACCTTGAGCCATGTAAGGCCAATCTAACGGGAAAATGCTTGTTATTCGTTATTCGTTTATAAACTAAACAAATTAAGAACTGGGTGGCAGCCACTGCCCTGGCTGGAGATCCCCCGTGGGAGCTGGTGGCGCCAGTGCTCGCCGAGATGCACCTCTTCTCTTCAGAGAGGAGGTCACTCTTCGGTGTGTCGCCGACGTGGGAGGAGCTCTCGCGGGTGCGGAAGCTGGGGCAGGATTGGCTGCTTCGAAGGTGGGGTGAGGCTCTGGCGCAGGCCCAGTACGGTCAACGTACTGCTCAGGCTCTGCGCCCAGTTCTTGCGGCGTGGATGCGTCGCAAGAGAAAACCCCTCACCTTCCGTCTTACACAGGTGCTCACCGGACACGGTTGTTTCGCTGCGTACCTGTGTAAGATCGCCAGGAGAGAGCCAACGCCAGCCTGCCACGAATGTGGAGCTGCGGAGGACACGGCCCAGCATACCCTCGAGGTGTGCGAACGTTGGGCCGTGCAGCGCCACGATCTGGTGGCAGTGCTGGGCGAGGACCTCTCGCTCCCGAGCATGGTGCGCTGCATGCTCGAGAGCGATGAGGCCTGGCAGGCGGCGGTCTCTTTCTGCGAATTTGTCATATCGCAGAAAGAGGCCACGGAGCGGGACAGAGAGAATGACCCCACCTCTCTGCCGCTCCGCCGGCGTAGGACGGGAGTGCGGAGGCGTCGCTACGCGAACCTCCAATCCCTCGTCTAACGGGGCTCCGGGTCAGGATGGGAACCTGCCCGGCTTTGTCAGTCCCGGCGCCGAGGGGAACGCCTTAGTTCGCCTAAGCGTTCCCTTACTTTGGTGGAAGTCCGGTCCGAGGTAGACCGGCCGGTCGTGGAGGGAGTCCCGTGCTTGTTAGATCCGGGATATCCCTCCTTATACGGCTGAAGGCGAACCGCAGGTGGTTTTAGTGAGTAGGAGTCTCACATACCCCCGGGTCACCCAACCCGGGGCACCCATGATGGGTTTCCCCTGCGACATCAAAAAAAAAAAAAAAAAAAAAAAAAAAATTAAGAAAACAAATTATCAAGTAATGCTCTGTTTCATTAGGTATCATATTATAAATCTCTTTTTAACCTAGCTTCAATAGCCATTCAATAAACTTAAGTTTTGTTAAGGCTCTTCCAAATGGCCTTGCAAGGAACACAGCTCCAAACAAGGCCAATATTATACATCAGTCGTTTAACTTGAAAATAGAGTCACAATTATTTATTTATTTGCTTTTACTAAAACGACATTATAATTTCTTTCAATTAAGCAATGCTTGAACATCATCTTACAACTAAGAATATAATAAATGGAAATTCTTTAAAAATAGTAGCAATGAGTGTCACAGTGACAACTTATAACTAATTGCCAATGCGTTTTATAATACGAACAAAAAAGACGGTTGGACAGTTCGAACTCGAACTCGACTCGAACTCGACTCGAACTCGGTTGTCTGTAAAGTCGGTTTACTGACGATAGTTGAACATGACAACGTCATAGCCTTAAATGGAACGCCTCAGAGCGAGGTAACGCCGCATATTGCGTCATGTTTTTTCGTGCGCGCACCCAAATCGAATTATAAGACGTTGTCACGTCAAAATTTTTTAATCTAAAATGGCCTTCTTATGGGCCCGTTCTTTATAAGGCCAAAATCTTCAATATGCGTGTATTGATTCAATAATTCTAATAAGTAAAGATGTTATAAAAAACAACATTATTTTAATTGTTACGGTACGCATTTATAACTAAAAATAACTGTTTATATGTTAATGATGTTTAGATGTTCCTTGCAAAGTTTATGTTCCCTAGCAAGGCCAACTATCAAATCTTTGGTTGGGCCTTATAAGAAACGACCGGCCTTCCTAGGAACATTACCAATATTTTAACGTAAATCGTAGCATAAGTAGATTTTCTTTTATTAGTACCATACATATATCCCTATACGATAATGCCCTGTAATAAAATTATAGATAGATATAGGTTATGAAACTAAAAACTAAAGTTTTTCAGGGTGCGGAAATTACAATTGTAGCCTCGACAACCAAAGTCTACAAACAGTGAGATCTCACTGCCACAATAGCGGCGCGATCGACTCGCCGCCGCGTTTGTGGCCATAAGTTTGATGGATCTAAGTGTGTAGTAGAAAAAAAATGTCTTTACATGACGATAACTGCGACTTTTTGATAGTTGGCCCTCAAAGGAACATGGCCTTACATGACTCAGGGTCGTTATGACTAAATTCAAAATTGAGTTTACTAAAACATAACCCGAAATAAATACGAATGATTAAAATACTATGAAGCAATGAAATATTAATCCTTCAGGCCCCGCGCGAGCACCGGTGATCGCGAGAACAAAAGAATACAATGGGAATTCCTAGAACCTTCGAAGAAGATCGAAGTTTTAATATATTAAATAAATTATACGTATAATATTGCATTGTAAGCAGTGTCTTTGTGGAAACTGAAAGTTCATGCTCTAATACAATAAAACACAAAATTTGACTCCGTCCATGTGGTCTTCAGTTTACAGCGTGCGGTGGTTCCCGTTTCCGTGGGAATGCCGGGATAAAATGTAGCCTACATTACATTTAATAGACATAAATTAAACACCATCTAAGGTAAATGACTAGTAGATTGGACAGTACCAGTCATTGGAAAGAGCACAAAAACACAATATTTATTGACGTTGCTTTAAAAGTTTCCTGTTTTTAAAGTAAAAGAACGCCTGTTTTTTAAGAAAAACGCAACGCAAACGCAAACGCAAAGTTTTTAAAGCAACATTAACTTATTCACGACGTCTGTGGCTCAGTGGTAAGCGCGTTGGACGCTCAAGCCGGGGGTCGCGGGTTCGAATCCCGCCGACGGAACAAAAAGTTTTCAATGTTCCCGGGTCTGGATGTGTATTAAATATGTGTATGATATAATAAAAATCTCTAATATATGTATAGTATAAAAGTATTAAATATATTTCCGTTGTCTGGTACCTGTAACACAAGTCCTTTAGGTACTTAGCACGGGGCCAGACTGACGTGGTATGAAGCGTCCATAGATATTATTATTATAAAAATAGATATGGTGTTTTTGTGCTTTTTCCAATGACTAGTACTGTCCAATCTACTAGTCCTTTACCCTAATAGACAAATCATCTTACTTGTCAGACAATCAGGTGATCAGCCTGCATTGTCCTAACCAATCTTGCAAATAACATGTTTCCAACGCGGGAATAAACCCACGATCTCCGATTCAGGGCCCGTACCACGAAACGGTTTTGAGACTTAAACAATCGGACGAGAATGGCGCGTCCTACTCTAACAAACGTGAAATGACGTTGTTAGAGCAGGAGGCGGCATTCTCGGACTGAGAGATTATGATGATCTCATCGGGCCAAGATGAAATAAGATGCCCTAAGCTCCTTACTTTACAAGAAAAACTTCCCGATTTCAACATCGCAATCAAAATGTGCTTAGGCGTTTTAGAGGTAAACATTTCCTGTTTATTATTATTTTGTTACCTAAACAGTAACTCCTACAAGTTTTAAACGTTTATACATAATCTATTACGAAACGGACAAGGCGTTATATTTATTTCGTACATTTTTAAAATAACTTAATCAAAATTTGGTTTTATATTTTATTCTAATATCCTTAATGCTAGAGCTAAGACTAAGAGGTGACGTGATGTGATCACTATTTCTGTGAAGCTAATTATGCGAAACTGACCGCTGTCTATCAAAATCATTATTTGATTAATGATTGTCTCGTAATGATCTTATGAATCATAAAATTGATATTTCCTGTCATAACCGCAGGCCGATTTGCGCCATGGTGGCCAAGATTTGAAATCTATTAACAAATAAATTTGATATCTGTGGACTGCGACTATTTTGCTCTTTGATATACACAATATTTTACTGTAGAATAAAATAGTGTGGCTATTTTAGGATCTACCATATCCCTTTAAAAAGGTTTAACTTTGAACGTTAAAACTATTTTTACATGAGTGTTTTTGATTGAATTAAAAGTTAACAGCGCGTATAGTCCATTCACAAATAAATTACCTCGAAATTTTCATAGTGAACCTTATATTATTGGTATAAAGGTTGTGTTGGTGGCAGAAGGGACAGTTGGCGAGGTTCGCGTGACCAGATCGCGTGATGCGTCTACCGGACTGTGCTTCTTAACCTACATACACCGATTCTTGTACACTTTTATAGTGTACAACATCGATATTTCGCATTTCTTATAGGAAATTCAACTAGCAACATCGACGATTACAGTTCCTGGACAAATGTTGGCCAAGATAGACTCAGCAAGCTTAAAGCTTCAAACGAACTATCGAATCTTATTAATTTGGCTACCTCATGTATCTGTAGGCATACGTAACAGGAGAATACCAACAAGACTGAAGACACAAATACGCGGCTAATGTACTCCGCGAAAAACAAAAGACGGCGCCATCTAAATATGTCGTGCTATTTCAGGGCATGGCGCGGCTGAATGGATCGAATCCGTGAATGAGAGGTCGGCCAGTTAAAGAGACATTTAGATCATGTAAGAGATTAAATAGGGTTGCCCTGTAAATATTATCTTACATGATCTAAATCACTCTTAGGGCCCCCGCGCATTAGGCGGCCAGGTTGCGCGGCCAGGTCGCCGCGACCACCTCGCGCACTTTGCGGCCACGTGTGCGACCACACTCGTATCGAGTAGTGATTCGATGAGTAAATTTTGAAGATTATTTTGTTTTCTGTATACAAAAAACGTGTGGCCGCGGCAACCAGTGCGCGCACACTGAGTAATTTCACACAAATTCCCGTATCTCGTTGACCGCGGCGGCTAAGTGGCCGCGTGTGTGTCACGATGTTTTTCGTTGGCTGCGCGACCAGAGCCTGGCTGCAGGCCGCTGGTCGCGTAATGCGCGCACCCACATATTTCATAGAAGAATTAGTTGGCCGCAGTGATCTGGCCGCGCGGCCACACGTTTTTTGTATACAGAAAATAAAATAATTGTCAAAATTTACTCATCAAATCACTACTCATACGAGTGTGATCGCAGACGTGGCTGCAAAGTGCGCGGGGTGGTCGCAGCGACCTGGCCGCACGACCTGGCCACCTAATGCGCGGGGGCCCTTACAATATAATGAATTTTAAATTCACATGAATTTAAATTTCGTACTGTCGTAACTGTCGTTGACAGCCTGTCAAAATGAGAGGCTGTCAATTACAGCTAATGCTACGTTTTGATGCTTGCCATCGCAAGCCTCCACAAGCCCGAGCGTGAAAACGGGTAATATGTCGTGGCTTGCCGCTTGCGTGAGCTTGCGGACGCTTGTAGACAATCGGGAGTAGTGTCGGTTTTTGGACAGAGATCAAAGGGTATTTGCGGCAAACGTTTGCGACGTGTTCATTTTTTATTATTATACTGTATACTATATTTTTTATTATACTAGGTTTTGTTTAACTTAGGGAACAGTGCAAGTTTCATCAAAATTGGTTCAGTAGTTTTTGAGATAGGGAATTTTATCTTTTTAATTAATAGAATACTATATTATGTCATGATACGTAATAGCCGACACAAGTTCGGTGTCCGCCATGTTTGGATGTACGTAATACACTGACGCGTTCACGAGCGTGAAAACGACTTACAAATGCAAAGCGCGATTTGTGGAGACTCGTGGATTGTGGAGGCTTGTCGTGGCTCGGCAAGCATCAAAACGTAGCATAAAAAACCTTAACGGTTTCAAATGTATGCGGGCGTTCAAAATTTTGTAAGGCTGGTGTTATCGTTAATGGTCGATTTACACGGGTAACTAACGGGTCCATTTTAGTCACGCGGCAAGTCGCCAGTCGAATCGCCTGTCCAAATCGAATCGCCACCCCATTTACACGGGTGACTAACGGGTCGATTTTAGTCACCCGGCAAGTCACCAGTCGAATCGCCTGTCCAAGTCGTATTCGCCACGCCATTTACAAAAATCGCCTGTGACTAGTTCATTCTGCGTGAAAATGTTGCGTCTGCGCTCGCTACAGTAGTATTCGCGGCAAGCGATCGCTTACGACTGAGCGTTTATAACTTTACACGGTCGATTTTAGTCACCAGATGCATGCGGCCGGCAGCACGACTTTGGGGCTTGCGACTTTAGCCGCATGCGGCGTAGTCGAATTTCCATGTACACGGTCGATTTTCGCCGTGCGGCGTAAATCGTGTGGCTTTAGTCACCCGTGTAAATCGGCCATAAGCGTTTCGGCAGCGCCGTTGGAGTAGTACTGGGGGTAGTAGTTGCATTTTAAAATCGCGCGAGCTGCTCAAGCGCTGAGCAGCGCGCAGCGCCAAGTGCCAACTACCCCCATACATCTGCGAACGCGCGTGCTCTAACGGCGCTGCCGAAACGCAACCTAAGTAAACAAGTATTCTTTTCTATAACTGACACTTATATCCCGCTTGCCGCACTCAGAAACGTTTAATGATATCAAACTTCAATTTAATCAAGTGTTTGACAGATAATAATGTATGGAGCTTATATCAAAATTTTCATTCAATTACAAATTATTAAGTAATTAGTAAGGGTCTATACAGACGGACCGCATTTCAACTGCAAATTGCAGTTCAAGTGCAGTTTGAATGCAGTTGACACGACTGCAATAGAACTGCAAACCAAACGCGCAGTCGGATTGGAGTTCAGTTGCAGTCGGCGTGCAGTCGTGTGAACTGTTTGGTTTGCAGTTCTATTGCAGTCGTGTCAACTGCATTCAAACTGCACTTGTGAAATGCGGTCCGTCTGTGTAGACCCTATTAAGTTGTATTCTTCTCTGCGTGCGGCAGTTACATTCAGTTTTACTTCCATTTCTTTCTAATTAATAAGGATTTATACGTTGGACTAAATACTTAATGTGATATAATTGTTGTTTTTTTTACGCTGCACTAACATTCGAAACAGTTTTCCAGAGGTAACTGAGAACACCTCAGATATTTATGACGAGTACGATCCGCGTTACTTCCAATCGCATAAATCGAATAAGTTTTATATGCAACATTATAAATTCGGCAGTAAATCCGGGGGCACTAGCACTTTGAAGCAAACGGCTAAAATCGATTATTCGGTGAAATAATCGACTCCCGTAGCCCGTAAATTTCAAGAGGCACTCGCCTTTTCAAAACCGAATCGGTACGCCCGGAGTGGCGCCCAAATTTAGTTTTGCCGGAGTATGGCTTTAGTTGCTACTTATCACGCATCGTGATACTTATCACGGTGTGGTAAGGTTCAAAATGTTGCACTCGGTGCGCCGTGTGATGCTTGAACGTATCCAGTTTGTACATATTGTCATTTGTCTCGCATCTTTATGGAGATGGACTTTATATTATTTCTAATATTTTTTGGTACGCTTTATAATTTTTTACTACTCGAACTCCACGCGTGTGTTAGATTAGAGTATTTATTGGTCTAAGATATTTTTGAAACAATTTGATGTTACTATGATAATACTAAAATTATGCCCTAGCAGTAGCAAGGTATCTGTGGTTAAATGAAAAATAAACTGTAATACAATAAAGACATTTATTAAAACAACCTTAACAAGTAAGGGTCGGTAGATATAATTATTTTCAAACTGTATATTGTATAACCTACGTAATTTACATAATCTAGGTAAGGTACTTTCAGTATATTATATTAATAAGATACAACTCAGGAATAACACCGAACTTATAACTTTATATTGTAAAACAACATAATATCAAGCAATTAATATTATAGATCATCTAGCAAAAATAAACCATAGGCTTGTACAAAATACAAAATCTTCTTTACATAAATTACAATAAATTACCAAGTTAAGTTTATTACTAAAATCTTTATAACAAATAGGTACATCACCTTAAACACTGTCGGCCAGAATGAGAGCCGTACTAGCTTCGCTAGCTATTTTATACTGCACTGGGTAGAATGGATATTCTACCCACGCTGAATAATAATTCTAGTACCCACATTTTCCAAAGTTTGGTACTAGAATTATTATTACTTAAATATTATATTCTATCTAAATACAACTAAACAAAATCTTAACATAATAATATTCATAAAATGAATAAGCGACAATACTTTAAATATAAACTAGGTACCTTACATTATAAGTCTTACCTTACAATTCAAAAGGTGTTTTTATTATTAATTTAACATAAGCAATTACGGCTTAATATTGGTGTTAAGTCTTCAATTGACTTATTGGAACTATTATCTAAACAATGTACTTAATTTTGCCTTAATTCATACATTTTATCCTTTTATCTATACTTATGTATATTAACATATCTATTACGTGCGAAACCGCGGGCAAAAGCCTAATCTTCCCAGTTCCTACTGATGTGGCCGACGATGGAAAATGCACTTCATCCATTGCGTGTCTTGTATGAAAAAAAATAGGACAATACTTTTCGAGCGTCGATGCATCCACTTCCGGTATTCGATCGTTTTAGTATAATTGCCAGGTGAAAAATTAAGTATTTCGAGGCAAGATTTAAAGTCTTTCGAGAGCGCACCTAATAGACGTACTTATATAATGATATATTGCATCAAGGTGCGATTTATGTGTAGTTTTCTTCTATTTTCACGATTTATTAACGATGTTTACACCATCTATATTTTTAGACATTGGAAATGCCACCTGTAAGAAGTAGATACATTGTTCTATTTGCATCTAATACGTGTACAAATAAAAATGCATCATGTTCGTGACGCTTCTTGACGTTGCAATTTGTGCATTTTTAACTTCCATCCAGACAAATTATTATACTGAAGAAACCAGCTAACTACTAAAGCAAAGCGTCCGTACAAACTGAAATCGTTATAAAATGTTATAACATAAAACTTTTTTTGTATGACTTTGAACATTTATATAAAACTTCCTTTTTCGATAATAGGAAGTTTTACAAATGTTCAAAGTCATACAAAAAAGTTTTATGTTATAAATTATAATATTATTTTTTAAGGATAATGTAACTGTTCTGTCGTTTATTTTAAGAGAAGTGTAGGAGTTTTGTGGAGCATGTGAAAGAGTGACGTTGTCTTTTAGTATTTTTTTCCTAAATTTGTGTTATTTAGTTTCATAATGTGTAAATATATAATAAAACAAAATTTCAGAAGTCTACAGTTCTGTCTCCAGGCTATAGCCTGGAGACAGAACTGTAGACTTCTGAAGACCTGTAGACGTCTGTCCTTCTGTCTGTCTCCAGGCTATAGCCTGGAGACAGACAGAAGGACAGACAGACGGACAGACGGACAGACAGACAGACAGACAGACAGACAGACAGACAGACAGACAGACGGACAGACAGACAGACAGACAGACAGACAGACAGACAGACAGACAGACAGACAGACAGACAACGAAGTCTTAGTAATAGGGTCCCATTTTTACCCTTTGGGTACGGAACCCTAAAAATTTTGATTCCCATTATTTTACTTGACACTGGCAATTTAATATCATTTAAATTATAAGATATTGACGAACGTTTCTCCTTGTTTAGCTACTTAATGTGTTGTATTTATCTACATAATTTTAAAATAATATAATTTGAGTACTTAAGCAGTTTCTAAACGTTGAGCAGCTTTGTTCAAAATAAGTCACCTTACTCGTATAGGTAGTAATGTGCTAAACATTGTCTGCACTACTAGCCCATTTACGCGACAAGATTAATATAAAAGAAAATTAAAAAGACGGGTTGCACTCCGGGAGTGCCGGCAGAAGTAAAAACTTGATTATTAACGTTGGGCATTTTTAACCCATTTTTTATGAAAATCGATTATTTAAAAATTGATTTTTTAATTAATCGCAACCCTTACAATCAATTCGAGTTCGAGTTCGACTCAAAACACTACTCTCCAACCGTCTTACAGTTTTTCCAAGATTTTTCGATCAGCACGAGAATCTGACGCGGTTTCACAGTTTTTACCCATCCCACAAAAGTGCTCAACGCCGCTAAAGAAGTTTTCACTTCAAAAATTCGCTTCTAGCCATTCGTCCCACTGCACTCACTGTGACGAACATTTACCTATGGGACGAAAGACTCAACTACTCGCTTAAAGTGTAATTATAAAATACTAATTAGCTCTGTGCTCATCAAAAACAATAATTATTGTACCACCTTCACAATAATATTATCTAGGAACGGAATAAAATATTTTTGAAACAAACCTTACAATAGTTCGGCTGTTGCCGCGAATAAAAGGAGTTATACTCGTATCTTTGTGGACTAAACAAAGGCGTGTCAGGATTGTCTCCTCATCTCGGCCTACACTACACAAAAAAGGCTACGTTGACCAAAGTGTCTTGATGCCAGGTTTCCAAGCTTTTTTCGCATTCAGTTGTACGAAAAGCCCATGATCATATTAATCTTTACCCGACTACGGCGAAGTAAAAAGGAGGGTTATGATTTTGGCCTGTATGTATTTGTAACTACATACAATGTATATGTAATGTTCAGCATTCAGGATCACAACCATGGATTTATCTCGAAATCGTAACATCCTACAACCTCGCGTGATTCAATCTGTATATTGCTACTTTTCCTACATGGGGGTAGTGTAGCGCCACCAACGTACTATATAGAGCGGAGGTTGTATGTAAATAGCCTCTATGGGTCACTTGGGCCAAGCCGTGATATTAATTATCTGCCTGCGCCATCTGTCGTATCAATATTCAATCCTATTGGGAACTACCGCGATAGGGTTGCCATAATATTATGCCTCATTATGGCCATCTCGCGCCGCGCCGGATTGAAGGAGGGTACAAGTGTGAGAGTGGGGGCCACGATTAGGTAACTTAGATATCTCTTATTCGAAGAAGGTGGCGGGAAGCTGATGGATGGCAACCAATGATTGGGACCGTCAGGGAATGGACGGCGATAGGCTGATGATGATAATCTGCCAGATTAGTTTAAGTTAATACCGTGCTTATAATCATTTATCAGCATAACATTCAGCAGACAGAATCAATTTAAATTGCAAATTGGCATTTGGACCTCCTTAGACTCGGGTTCTAATCCCGCCGACGGAACAAAAAGTTTTCAATATTCCTGGGCCATGGATGTGTATTTTTGTGTATGATATAATAAAAATCTTAAATATATAATATGTATAATGTAGAGCATTTAAAAAGTATTAAATATATTTCCGTTGTCTGGGACCCGTAGCGCAAGTCCTTCAGGTACTTACCACGGGGCCAGACTGACGTGGTGTGAAGCGTCCATAGATATTATTTTTATACACATTTGTTTTATTGGAACGAAGTTCCTTATGGCACGTTAGGCGTTGCGAAAGGAGGCTAGACGGAACTACACTTGACCTCGATACTTTTTATTAGTACCTACCTGCCTATTACGGGCAGAGGGCGCTGATAGTATTCCTGTGCGTCAACTAGATGGCGTTTCTGAGCATAAACAGCGACACCTACAAAACGTTTAAATAATTTTTTTGCTCTGTCGATACTATTATTTGAATTAGGGTTGTTGAGGAAGTGATTATGAGGAAGAGGAGGAGGAAGAGGAATTGTCACGCGCAAATTTAGAGGATGCGGATGAGGAAGAGGATATTTTATGAGGAAGAGGATGCGGATGAGGAAGCGGATGAGGAATAGGATGATGGGAAATTATAAATAAAAAAAAGCGGCGGCAAAGAATTTGTCCTGTCTGTACATATTAAAAGTACATACACAAAAAATTATTAAAAGGGCATTTTCCAGTGTTGCAAAGCAAACTATGAATCTAATGTGTCTAAACCATTCTCGAAACACACACAATATAGAATCATCAAAATCGGTCCAGCAGTTAGGGAGGAGTTCGTGTGACTAGTGTGAATTTTTTGTGTTTCACATTCGATCGTGAACGCGTTTGGCGTTTACTAAGATTTTGTATTGGATTTGAAAAGCGCCACCAGCTCTCGGGAGTGAGCCCAGCCCATACAAAATCTTAAGGGCCCCCGAGACGATCAAACGGTTTGACTCAAACCATTTTGATCGTAATACAAAGCTAGTTTGAACGGTTTGTCAAACATTTACGTGTTTGAAGCTCGTTTGATGAAATTTCATATTTTTGTTGTGTTTGACGCGCCGTTTGATCGTGTTCCGATGCGTTTGAACAAACTTTGTACCATTCTTTGGAGTAGGTACATTATTTTTAACCGACTAAAAAAGAGGAGGTTATCAATTCGACGCGTATGTGTGTAATATTTCCAGAACTGCCCAGTTTTCGTATATGTTAGTCTAAATCAGCATTCAGCATCTGAACAAAATATGTACAAAATTTCAAAAGTGTATGTATGTTTTTATGTTTGTGTTCACATATCTCCGGAACTACAAGTCCGATTTAAATATTTTTTGTTGTACTATATAGGTATTGTTTAACTTGGGAGACTTCTGCAAGTGTCATCAAAATAGGTTTAGTAGTTTTTGAGATAGGGAATTTAATTCTCAATTTCGTACAATTTTTAAGTCGGTTTTATCTTTTAAAAAATAATATTTATTCGTCACAAGACGTGTACTCCACAGCGCGTATTGAACCAAACTGCGCAGTTTCGTTTGACAAACCGTTCAAACCGACATCAAACGGTTGCATCAAACACGTAAGGTTTGAATCAAACCGTTTGATCATCTCGGGGGCCCTTTAGTAAACGCCAAACGCGTTCACGATCGAATGTGAAACAAAAAACTCACACTCGGCACACAGTAACATACACAACACACGCACATAAAAAAAAAGATGAGCGAATAATGTTGCCATGATTGGATACGCGACGCGCATGCGCAATGAAATTCCTCATAAATTCCTCTTAAATTTTGAGGAAGCGATAGCGGAAGAGGATTTTTTTATTTTTATTTATGAGGATGCGGTAACGGTTGAGGAACCCAAAATATTGCGGAACTTCCTCATTATGAGGAAGCGGAAGAGGAATCCTCAGCAACCCTAATTTGAATTAAACGTTTGACAACCCTATCGACGCGATCAGTGCTAAATATATCGGGTTCACATCCGATATTATTGCCGGGACTACCACAGCCCACTAGCGTGAATTCAATAAAAGGGTTTAAGTGTAATTGGAACTTGGAACGAAACTATTTCGTTAACAAGTATATTACCGAAACTATTTATATAATTACCGTCAATAGTACTAAAATTTACAGAAAATTTATGCTACATTCTAAATATAAATACTACTTATTCCTACGCATGAATCACAAAATATTAGACGATATAAACTTAATTTAAGATAGAATGGGAATACTGGGAATTGGCAAACGAGGTCGAGAACACGAATGAGTTGATAACAAGGGTACTTTAACTACCGTACATAATACATCTAAATATAAATAAACATAGCAAAATGATACATAGTGCGGTTCCTTGATTCCACGGCATAATATCTTGATCAAGGCACCCCTACCAGCCTTGGTCTAGCAAAAGCTGGGTAGGTAGCGATATCCTTCTGGTTCCGATGTCCGACTCTGATACTTCGAATGTTGCTTTGAACTCAGGCTATATTATTATTATTATTATCAAAGAGAATATAATCACTACGTGAGGCATAAGAATCGCCTACTCTATTAAGGGCGTTCCGTCCGGAGATTCCGTAATTGACCGTATTTAAAACCTTATAAACACATAATCTGAAAGCTACAAAGTTATATTAAAAATACAGCAATAATCTTCAGTATATCAACATTCCTTTTGTCGTTTTAAATTTTCTATTTTTGTTTCTTATACTCATGATATCAGCTTCCAAAGTAATACCAATTTGTTAAAATTCAAGCATACATTCAGCATCTCCTTAGGATTTACAAATTACTTTTATTTGAAACTCACGCCAATAGATCGACAACATCATAAACAACATATTCGCCGTTTAAAATTTTTTTTAGGACAATTTTGAACTAAGATAAGTAAAAATAATAGGGTTTTGGCGCGATCTCGGCAACGCGGCAAATGTATGGCCAAGGTCGTTTGCTCGGGGGACGGCCTTAATATTATAAGTAAAGTATATCTATCAGATTCAGGCATGTGTAGTATTGTGTGATTAACTGATTATATAATAATATTCATATGTATACTGTATAGGTATTACTAGTTGATGCCCGCAACTCCGTTCCGCAAATTCGTTTATCGCGCGGTAACCGTACAGTTTTTTGGGACAAAAAACCCTGTGTGATATTTATATGTCCTTAACCCGGGCGGGACCCAAAGTATTTCCATATCAAATTTTATCACAATCTGTTCAGCCGTTTACGCGTGAAGAGGTAGCAGATATTCATACACACTTTCGCAATTATAATATACATATACATATAATATCCATACATATGTATGGATTGAAGTCATACCTACACATTACTCATGGCTAGTGGAAAGGTCTGATGTATCGGAAATTACGCACTTACATTCTAAACATGCAAAGACTTTACTTTTGTCATGCGTCAATGTGGTTGAGTGAATCAGATGATGAGTAATAAAAGTATGTACGGTAAATGATAAGCGTGTCACTTCTGAACCTTATTAGTTATTAGGTACCTACTAAGAAAACATATGGAAACAAGTAGTACAAGTGGATACGACTTTCTTTGACAATTTTTTTTTTTTATAATAGAAGGCAGGTCGCTATAGCCCTCTGCCGTGGTATAACAAAAATGCCGTTAAGTGACATTTGATCGATTTCAAAAAAGTCAAATTATAGAAGAAAGAAAGAAACATTAAAGATGAACTAAAACGAAAAACGGGATTTTTTTAATTAATAAATAAATTTTAAAAGATCACATATTAATAGATAATAAGTATCTCTTTTATGTATGTTCTGGTGCTTTTCGATCTCAAATCGGTTTTGCCATTGAGGAGTTACATACGTTTAAATTTTTACTGCGTTTTTTGCTCTTATCTCAAAAGTAGGTTTTCGTAGTTAACGGCATTATAGTCATACCACGGCAGCCCTGGCGTCACTGCGACCCATGAGGATCTATTGTGACTCCTTCGCACTAGAGAATGATCCCCAACCCAATACTGCTCATAAATTGAACGATATGGTTGGGGCTGGTGCCACGAATTTCCTCTGTGGATGAGTATTCGTGGCGACCAAGGTGCCTGTTCCTGCTCTGTACTAGAGCAGGACAGTCGAGGAGAAGGTGAATAGGTGTTTCATCCTCCTCCTCACAGAATCTACAAGTCGTTATACTACAAATACCCATTCTGTTTAGGTGTTTGTTGAGCTTGCAGTGCCCAGTTAGGCTTCTGGTAAGGATTCTTAATTGGTTCCTACCCAGGGTGAGCACTAATTCTGATAGTTTCTTGTTGAAGCCAGGAATTAGTGCCTTGGAGTGTTCAAGGCCAGGGGTCTCAGCCCATTGCTTCCTGCATAGTTTGTGGCCCCATTCCTTGAGCACCTGCTTTGTGGTACTGGGAGTTATACCACAGACTGGTTCTGGGCCATATATGAGACACTCGGCCCCAAGCCTAGCCAGTTCGTCAGCGGTTTCATTGCCGGGGACGTTACTGTGGCCCGGGACCCATACTAGGCGGAAGCTGTTGTTCCTTCCCAGCATGTTTAACGTCTCAATGCATTCCAGAACTAATTTGGACGAGACTTCTGCGGCAGTCAGTGCTTTAAGTGCAGCTTGACTATCGGAGAAGATAAACACGTTTTTATTAACTAGGGCCATCTCCAGGCTTTCTAGTGAACAACCGAGGATAGCGAAGACTTCAGCCTGAAACACGGTCGCAAACTCCCCCAAACAGGCGTATTTGCCTTTCGGTGGCCTGCCTCCATAGAATCCGGCTCCCGCACGATTGTCTTTCCTTGATCCATCCGTGAACCAAACTATGTCGCTAGGGCGGACATCGATTGGGGTTTTTCTTTCCCAGTCCTCCCTGGAAGGTATAAAAACCTGGTATTGCTTCGAAAAGCTATGCACCTTGATCATGGCATCTGATGGCATGGCCATGACAGGCGATTCTCTGAGAGACTGTTCCAGCTGTCGAAATGGGGTGGAGGCCCAATTCGTCCTGCCCGCCGTTCTGGCCCTGAGAGCCACCTTTTTGGCCTCCATCTGAACAAGCAGAGGAAGAGGAGTTAAGTTGATCAGGGCCTCGAGAGAAGCGGTGGGTGTTGACGAGAGTGCACCCGTGATTATTAGACATGCCAGTCTCTGTACGCTATTTAGACTTTTATTACAGTTTACTTGTTCAGCCTTTTTATGCCACACTACGCAGCCATATGTGGTATTCGGTCTCACTACGGCTGTATATAGCCATAGCATTGCCTTCGGCCGGATACCCCATTTAGAGCTGACAAGCTTCCAACAGGAACCCAGGGCACATCTAGCCTTTTTCGTAATATACTCGATGTGCTTATTCCAAGTGAGTCCCTTGTCTAGGATTACTCCTAGATATTTGACATCACCCGCAAACTTAATAGTTTTCCCGAAGAGTTTTGGCGGTCTCAGTCCCTCCAACTTCCTCTTTTTGGTGAAAGGTATCAAGACCGTCTTATCAGCGTTTACTGTTAGCTTGACCCTTTGGCACCAATCCTCGACGACTCTTAGTGCTGACTGCATCAACCCAGCGACCACCGATGCGCATTTACCCACCACCATGATCGCCAGATCGTCAGCGTACCCTTGAGCGTAGTAACCTAAGAGGTTCAGTTCCTTTAGTAGTTCATCCACTACCAGGGACCATTCCAGAGGTGACAGCACGCCTCCTTGTGGGCAACCTTGTGTCAGCCTGATTTTGAGTGTCAGGTCCATGATAGTCGATGAGGCTACCCTGTTGTCGAGCGTGGCTTTAATCCATTTCCTAGTAGTTGGATCTATATTCTTTGAAGCCAGGCCTTTTGTGATAGAGCTGGTTGAAGTGTTGTCGAATGCGCCTTCAATATCAAGGAAGACACACAACGCAATCTCTTTATCTTCAATTGCTCTATCAATCCGATCTACCAAGTCCATTAGGGCCGTCTCGGTAGATTTGCCTTTTTGGTAGGCATGTTGTCTTTCATGCAGCGGCATTTTGGTGAGATAGGTGTCCCTTATGTGTAGGTTGACCACCTTCTCCATTGTTTTAAGCATGAAAGAGGTGAGGCTAATTGGTCTGTATGACTTTGGTAGAGCTTTGTCCCTGTCCCCACTCTTGGGTATGTAGGAAACCCTTACCTTTGTCCATACCAATGGGATGTAGCCCCACGCGAAACTTGCTCTGAAAATTTTCAGTAGCAGAGGAAGGATAATATCCTTGCCCTGCTGTAGAAGGGCCGGAAATATATTATCCTCGCCGCCGGTCTTGTAAGGCTTGAAACTGTCTATTGCCCATGTGACTCGGTCAGGCTTAAAGATCACAGAAGCTCTCCTCCAATCGTCAACTGATGGTCTCGTTTTAACAATCGTATGAGAGAAGGCTTCGTGATTTTCGAGATGGATACTGTTGGGGAAGTGGACTTCGGCTAGTAATCTTAGCGTTTCTTCCGCCGTTTTAGTATAAGTACCATCTAGCCTCTTCAGAGTGCTGGGATGAGAGCTAGGGGCCTTAGATATGACTTTATATAGTCTGGAGGTTTGCGAGGTGTTATTCACTTCCTCACAGAACCTTGCCGAAGAGCGTCTTTTGGCCTTCCTTAGCTCCCTATTAAACGTCGTCAGGGCGGTTCTGTATGCGTCCCAGTTCCCGTCTCTTTTGGCTCTGTTAAACAGAGCTCGGGTCTCTTTCCTGAGTTGCGCCAGAGTACCGTTCCACCAAGGTACGTTGCGTTTACTTGACGTTTTCTTAACAGGACAGCTTCTGAGGTAAGCATCATTCAAGCTATGCTCCAGCTCTCCCACCGTTAGTTCCAGTTGTTCTACGGTCTTGACAGCTTTGTTGACAGCTGCGAGGTTAATCTGCAATTCCTCTCTGAATACACTCCAGTTTGTGGCCTTTGGGTTCCTATAAGTCACCTCTTCACCAGGCATACTGTTGTGTATATCAAACCTGATGTAACAGTGATCGGACAGTGAGTTGTCGTCCGATACATGCCAGTTGCAGGCGCGATGCCGTATAGGGCCTGTACAAACTGTAATGTCAAGGACCTCCTGTCACAGTGGGTTGATAAACGTTGGTTTAGTACCCTGATTCAAGGTGTGGAGGTTGTTAGTAAGCAAGAAGTCAAATAGTTTCTCACCTCTGGAGTTGACGTCGGTGCTGCCCCAACTTGTGTGGTGTGAGTTGCAATCGCTTCCCAGGATTAGTTGGATGCGCTGATTCCCGACGTAGTCTATTACCGGTGATAGCTGCGTTGTGGGGTCCTGAGTGTCTCCAGGAAGATAAGCGGAGCAAACCATCAGTCTGCCTGCAGTACCGCCGGGCTCCTCGATATACGCAGCTACTGTGTCATCTGTACATAAGCAAGAGACACACAAAAATTTCATCCTCTTGCTAAAGAGGATGCAGGATCTGGGCCTCTGGCCACGCTGAAAATAAAATACGTTACCTGCCAGTCCAAGGCCCATCACCGTGTTCCCGTTGACCCACGGTTCTTGGATTAAAGCAATATCGAGCGCCTCGCGAATGAACTTCTGACAGAGCACATCGGTGGCAGCCTTCGCTTTTCTTTGACTATACAAAATATACGGTTATTTACTGGAACATTATTTTGGTGATTGTACTGTCGAATGTCAAGGTAACAGGTTATTACTTATGTATTAAATATATATTTTTGCTACAGCAACCCGACTAACAGTGTCTTTATGTATGTGTGATTAGGTAAGGCGTTAATTTACTAAATTGCGAACAACTACGAGTAATTTCTACTAGTCGCGATGTAAAATAAACACTTCATAATGAGAAGAATGATACCACACTAGACGTGACTATTACTACGATAATATTATTTGCATGAAATCGTATTGTACGGTCATAACTTTATAACGGTCATCTAATATAATTATATAAATCTCCTGTCACGATGTTTGTCCGCGATGGATTCCTAAACTACTTATCCGATTTTAATGTTATTTTTTTTAAATGTGTGCTTTTTCTATAGCTTAGATCTTTAATTATAGTCGCAATTTTAGTTTATTGCTAATTATTTGTCTATAAAGAGCGACCATTGTTTATGCGACGCGGGTCACGGGATAGCGATGGACGTTGCCATGGTGACATACTTATTTAGTCACTAATTCAATAAAATAACACGGGCGATATACTTTATATAATATGGCAAAGAAACGTTTGCCGGTACAGCTCGTGATACTATAAAACTTAATAAAATTTAAATACGGTCAATTACGTTATAACGTGGCAGTACTGCTACGAAACGCAATATTATTATTTTTTTCTTTATTTAGAAGCTTTGTCAAACATGACGATGTCGCTTCATTGGACTAATCTCTAGATACTACAACAAAATGTCCACTACAAAAACTGATATTAAAAATTAACTATTAATATAATTTTATATATTATGTATTATAACAACATTACTGAGAACATCCCCGTCGTCGTATGCCATCTTCAACTAATCGGTAAAGAGCCATGGATAATTCCGACAAAGGGTAAGACAAAATCGTATTAATGGTGCCAGTGCATTTCAAATCAGATAATACACTCATCATCTCAAAACGACAGTCCGCGTTTCGGTCACACTCCAACAAAATATGAACGCAATATTATAATGTCGTAAGTGTCGCTTTGCTTCGCTGAATCGTAGTGCGGCCTAGTGCATTATCAACCACAGTCCACCAAGCATAAAGTTTGCAATAAATACCATGCTGTAATTTGGGCTCGCGTTGAATGTGCGAATAGCCTTTATGATGTTAAAATAATATGCACTATCAAAGAAATGAAATCCTAGGTAGTTGAGGGGCCTACGTCATATTATGGTCGGAACATTGTCAATTTGTTAATAATTATTGTGATCTATCGGCTGAGATTGACGTAACGCGACCAAACTACGTGGGCCCCCCATCTGCCTAGAAATCAATTTTTTTGATAGTACTTGCAATACCACGCACGCGGCACGATCGTACCATATTAAGTAAAAGCACCCTAAGAAGAATGCAAAACCAAATAGTGGGATCCCTTTAAAAAGGTAGTGATTTGGATAACAATATCAATTAAAATGTAAGGGGTAAGTGCAGCCGATAAAATTAATGGAATTATTAAAAGAACTAGGTTTAGGGTCAATTCAAATTCAAATTCCTTATTCACAGAATGTAGTTTTACAATGTACAACTTAACAGTGTCCGTCTAATAATTAATAATCAGACTGTATCCTCTGTCTAAGCCGTAATAGTTAGCTATGGCTATAGCCTATACCTATCGTCAGTCTATATTAAAGACTGATGAAACTTTGATTGTTACTTTTCCAGTAATACTAAAAATAAAGAATATAAAATACTAAAAATAAAGATTTTTGCCTAATCAAAGACTACATACACAACGAGCGTTACTCTTTGAGCCGGAAAACAGTAAAAGAGTACCAATATGCCACAGGCCGGTAAAGGCTCATGCATATTTCATGTAGCGGACTGCCCGTGTCCTACCAGTTTAACAAACCAATTTACTATTTCACGTGTACCAGTTAAACAATTTCAGTATTTTTTATTTAAATTTAAAATAGACTTGTATTGTTCGGTGGTGGAATCCTCAAAGCTCCTCCTCCTCCTCATAAAAATATAAAAAAGGAAACTACAAAGTTATATTATATTCATATTTGCATGTGGCCCACTTGTTTGCGCAGGATCTCATAATATTTTATCGGGAACTGTACATTTTTCTGTTCCAAAAAAGGGAACCCTGACTGGCATACTTATAAACTATAATATTATAATATACTAACTGTCCCGGCAAACGCTGCTTTGCCATAATATATTATGTATTTGCCATATTATTTAATTGAAGTGACTAAATATGTAGTTACCATGGCAACGTCGATCGCTATCCCGTCGCACAAACAATGGTCGCCGTCAGTCTCAGGTTGTAAATATTTTGCAATAAAATAAAATTGCGACTATAATTAAAGATCTGAGCTATCCTATCTCTCAAGTTGGAAAAAAGCACTCATTTAAAAAAAAGTTGAGGACTGTTTTTGGTCCTAAATAAATAAATAAATAAATAAATAAATAAATAAAAAGAAACATTAAAATCGGTTAAGTAGTTAAGGAATCCATCGCGGACAAACATCGTGACAGGAGATTTATATATATAAGATATAATATATAATATTATAATATAGGCACGGATTATAAGAAAGTAAAGAAACTATCTGTAATAGAAGTTTCGAGAGATTAAATGAATGTCGTATAAAGAAAAAAAAATGTTACACCCTCGTGTAGGGTAAAAGTGTATGTTTATAAAAATAAAGTATTCATATCGAGGAGGGTACGGTCAAGTCCTATTCGTTTTGAAACCTATAACCTTTCAATCACCCTGATGGAGGGTATTCATATGCCCAAACCGCTGCCGTAACATATTGTATACCAAAAGCGCATCCAAATACCGACATTGACCGCTATTAAGAGTTATTGCTGCATTTTATTTGGGATCTATTATGGAATCTGCCATTTTGAATATTCGAGCTTAAAATCCCAACCCTAAATAGACGGTCGTAAAAATATTATTTTGATTCTAGGTATTCTGAAACAACGATGTCAATACTGGATATGGCATACGCCATCAAAACTGTAGCAATGTTTTTGCATGCAAAATGTGTATTGAGAAAATATTGTCGTAATTTTTGTCTTATAGTAATAGCATATAATACATTATACTACTTTCTCTTTCACTCATTTTACGCTTTCAATGCATTTTTTACGTAATCAATGCATTAAACACGTCCGACTGTCACCGCGTCCTAAGGCACACCAAGTGATTATATCCTCTTTGAGGCACACTGCTCTCAGATGAGTGAGCTCACTCATTTCGAGAGTGACACATTTTCACGCTGACGATTGTATGGAATGCCTTTTCCACAGGTTATAATTCTATGTTCTGAAATATCAATGCTTTTAACAAGAAGATGATAATAAATATTATCAAAGGATCCAGTGTTTTTTGTATAATATTATGAATGTAAAAACTCCAATATCTATTTTTACAATTTGCATTATAATAATATATTTTTTTTTATTTGTATTTAATTTATGTATTAATTGATTCAGAACCACGAATAACCTACCCGACGATGTTCAAAACATTGAATTTAATTGTACCTCATATTCCTTTATTTCCCGGGCTTCTTCACTGTCATTAAAGTAAACAATATCGCCATCTTTTTGTAACAATATTAAGTCCCAATTAAACACTGTAAATGCTTTTGATATTAATTATTGGACCCTTCGAGCTGTGAACAGTTTCGCGGTGGCGGAGTTATCTGAAAACGCTTAAAGGGCTCTATTGAGTTATACGCCGCTCCACTTGTAGCGAGGGTGCTCCACGCTTGCGTTACTTAATGGAGAATAACATATTCTACGAAGAGGATATTATTTGTTTTTTTATTTTAAAACGTCTAAGCTTTGTACACGAAGAATACAATGTGATCTTAGAAGTTTATTGTCGGAACTTCATGTTTTATTTGTCGATTCGTCACTCACTTGCCGCTTGCATTTTGTAATTTGTCCATCGGGTATTACCAGTACGATCTTTTCATACTTATCACTTATCTGCAGTCATCACGATGCTATACCATTCGCATAGTAGGACAATTAGGTAAGAAATAGCTTGATGAGCAAAACATATGCGGTCTTACCACAAAAGATTTTAAATATCCATTGAACAGTATTGTTTTGAGACCATTTTGTACTGCATTTTTCTCTAATCAACTTCCAACATGTGTTTAAATCTTTTGTAGTAAGACCAATGGATTTCAAGGGCTAATAAAATTGACATAATTTTGTGTGTTACAAATCATACAATTCCAAGTTGAAGTCAGCCCAATAATCCTCATAATATGTTGAGCTGGTTTAGAAGTAAGTGTCTTCAACTGCAATAGTGCTGCAGTGCCTCGTCAGTGATGCCCCAATAATGACGCGACGAATAACAAACAACGATAAAATAATATATTTTGGCGGTACCCACAACCCGCGCCACAATCCTGTATCGCGGTAGGTATCAAATTTTTTGAGAACGGCAAGATAATATTATAATTATTATTACGTCTGATAGAACGTCAGTAGAGCTTCAGCTTGACCAATCACCGAGTCGATCTTCCTTTGAGTCGCCCAAGTATATCCACACAATAATAATATAATGTCACTGCACTGTCGCTGTAAGCGCTCGCTTCACTACCTCTATCGTCTAATTCAGGCACCTTGATTTGCTTTAATATAAAACAAGGGGGCAAAAGAGCAAACGGGTCACTTGGTGGAGAGCAACAATGGTGGACATTGGCAACATTAGAAGAACTGCAGGTGCGCGTTACCGCCTACCGGCCTTTTAAGAGGAAATACGCTCTCTTCTTAAAGGTTTGCAGGTCGTATTGGTCCGTAAATACTGCTGGTGCCAGTGCGTTCCAGATTTTTGCTGAGCGCGGCAGAAAGTTACGGGAGATTTCAGCTGTAACATCTTCAATTGGTTGATAATGATGATGCCGTAAATTGTAATTCGCAGATCCGAAGGTTAACTGATCAGACGATGCACGCATTAGTATTCACGGGCGGGCCCGACAACGAGCAAACCGCGGGGCGACGTGACCGGCATAGAAGCCGCGCTCATTTGTTCCACCCAACTGTCAGAGGTAACTCTTTGGATGTTTGATTTGATGACGTCACTGATTCTATTGGTGACTGGAGAGAGTGCTGAAACGCAAATCGATATTTGAAATTCGAATGTTGTAATATACGTTCGAGGTAAGATAATCGGTTCACTGAGTTTAGTCATGTAACAATCCCTAAATCTCTGAAGAAGAGACGTCTTTTCAGTATAAAACAGCAACGAACATGCCATAAAAATGATCCTTTCGATTTCTTCTTTATCATCAACGTACGGTAATTAAAAAATTAAAGAACTATTGGCGTTGTAACCTGCAAAATCGACTCACTTATTCCATTACTAGATTACATCATACAGCGACCTTTATGGAATTAACGATGCATCGCGCCGGCGAAACTCGATCGCCGTTCAATCGAATTTAATATTTATAAATGATTTTTTAAAGTGGATTGTTGCTTCCGTGGAAAACAGGATAAACCCTTTGACCCGAAGAAACAAAGAGAGAGATTTAAGGATTTCCTTTTTTTTTTTTTTTTTTTTTTTTTACGCAGTGAAATTCGGTGACGAATTCGACGCAGGGGATGGGGCTCCCGCTGCGGATATGTGGGGCTCGCCGCGACGGGTGAGAGCCGCGGCCCTACCCACTAAAACACTGCGATGTTCCCTCAACACGCTGGACCGAGTGCGACCGGTAACTGCAACATGGCTTCCGGGACTCGGTCGGCGACACCTGCTGTACGGCGCAGGCCCTTACATTGAAGGGGTTTTATGGCCCCCCAGGCCCAACAGAGGGCCGTTCCTCTTCGAATGTCGCGATGCGCGGGAACATGTTGCGCATCGCGACCCTCTCGGGAACTCGGTGCAATGGGCAGCAGCATCCCCACACCGCTGCCCCGAGCTCCCAGGCTAAGGCGGGATGTCGTGGCCATTACGAACCACTCGTCTTCGCCTCGGCCTTCTTCTTTGAGGTTCGAGCGCCGCCTCCCTAGCGCGCTCCGCTTCCTCCTTCGTCGTGATTACGCTGTGTGCGTATGTCTCGACGGCTGCCCATCCATCTTCGCTCCTCAGCATGGCCCTTATGAGCGCTGGGAGCGTTGCGTCCTCTCCGATGGCGGACGATAGTTCCGCTCTTTGTTCCGTCCAAGCGGGACAGGTCGTGAGTGTGTGCTCGGCCGTGTCCCGGTCCGCACCGCAGTGGTGACATTCTGCGGTCGGTTCGCTTCCTGCGATCTCACACAGATACCGACCGAAGCAGCCATGCCCGGTCAGTATCTGTGTTAGGCGGAAACTTAGTGCTCCGTACCTCCGTTCTGTCCACTCCCTAAATAGGGGTCGGATCGCCTCGATTAGGTTGACGCTCACGGTAGGCTCCTCGAGCCGTTGCGCCCACAACTCCATTGCCCTCTCGTTGGCTGAGCTCCTCCACCGACGTACGGCGTCCGGTAGAGGGTTGCTGCCCTCTGCGCGGGCCGCTGCGCTACGCCAGTAAACGTCGGCGAGGGCTTGAGCATCGAGGTCCCAGGGTAGGCTTCCCGCGAGCAGGCATGCCGCATCCTTGGATATGGTGCGGTAGCCACGCACTGCCCGGGTAGCCATCACCTTCTGGATTCGTCCGAGTATAAGCCGGTTCTGGGGCGAGAGATGTTCAGCCCAGACCGGTGAGCCATACATAACCATGGACCGGATGACGCCCATGTACAGACGCCGGCAGCCGATGCTCGGCCCCCCGAGATTCGGGAGGAGCGACGCGAGGGCTCCAGCTGTTCTGGAGACCTTTTCGGACAACCGGCGAAAGTGTTCTGCAAAGGACCACCTTCCGTCCAAGACTATTCCCAGGTATGTCATGGCTGGTGTGACATTGATCCTGGTCCCACTCACAACCACGGCCAGGTCAGGCGGTGGTGGTTTCCTCGGCCCGCGGAAGAAGAGGGCCTCGGATTTTTCCAACGCGACAGTAAGGCCCAGTGCGCGTATCCGGCGAACCACTTGAGCGACGGAAGCGGTCGCCAGGATGACAGCGTCGCGGTAGGTCCTGGCACGACAGACAATTTCTGTGTCGTCCGCGTAACAGATGACCTCTGCACCGTGAAGCATTGCGCCACGGAGTACTGGGTCAAAACCAATGTTCCACAGTGTCGGCCCTGCCGCCGAGCCTTGTGGAACGCCACAGTCCACTTCTTCTATGTGCCATCCGTTCTGTGTAGGGTATTGCACGGAGCGTTCCGAGAGATAGCTGCCGATGGTACGCCGCATGTATCTAGAATCAACTTACTTATCATTTGCAAAATTTGTTGCAAATGGTAAGTACGTATTATATTATGGTAAACCCTTGCATTTTTTTGATTTGATCATCGAGCAAAATTGTTAAAGTTTATCAAACTTAAAATAATAATTTGTAAGTATGGAAAAAATCAATAAGGTTACGTACGTATTTTGTTTTGAATTGAATTTCACCATACGCTGCGCTCAGATTGACCAAACCTAGGTTAAAAAATGGCCACGGGGCAGTAAAGGCAAAACTTTAAGAGGTCTATTATATTTTATTCAATAAGTTACTTTTAGTGTAACTTTGCAGCCTAAACAATATGTAATATTGTTATTTACGCTTTGTCTCAACAAAATTTTCTGGAGCTACAGCTAACTTCGGAGAAAACGGGCCTGACTATTTAAATTTTGCAAGCGAGGTTGATTTGTAATGTAATATACCTACATTTCGCGAGGAAATTACAATTTATATTTCTACATAGTATGAGTTACGTTTCGTAATAATTATCTTCACAGGTGCCTCTTAGTCGAAGGGGTTGTCTCCCTAGATAGTCTATCTATCTGATTCAGTGTGATAAGTTTAAAATTAACGCCTTTTACGCCGCTGGCTAAAGGGGAGATAAGGACCATATTATCGCTTTTAAACCTTATTACTATGAGCAATAAAGTTCTATTTTAAGGTCAAGCTTATCAACTGTGTCTAAGCTGATGAAAGCGGTGTTTTATCGCACTTCAAAAGCAATCTTATTAGTCCTTATGCGTACTAGAAATTGTGCGTATAGGAATCTACAACCACCTATCATTAATAGTGAGGTTTTATTCATGAGCAGTAGAAAAAGGGGTTGTAGTAGTTTTGGTTAAAGCGTTGTATAGATATTTCTTACGACTGTAATAACCGACTTTAAAAAGGAGGTTATCAATTCGACCTGTATGTATGTATGTTCCGGGTGGAACTGTTTTTTGTACATAAATATATGACAAACCCCATCTTATCTAATACAATTGTAAATCAACTACTTATATTAATAAAATCGGTTTAGTAGTTTTTGAGACAAGGAATTTTAGGTACAATTTTGAAGTTGGTTTAATTTTTTTGTATTTTACCAATAGGTAAGGGAGGAGACTTAATGGTAGACACTGAACTAATAGAAGACACTACGACGAAACGAAAAAAATACCATAAAAATAAGAATTACTCTACTTATTTCTCAACACTGTAAATTTTATAAGCTTTTCAAGCTATCTGTTGATGTGACAAAATATATTAGGGACGCCTTCGGGAACAAAATTTTAAAAAGAGATCAGTTTTCATAAAAAATGTGACCGCGTCGACACGCGCTCGGCAATTTCTTAGCAAATAGGTTAAGGAAGGCGAAATTTTGCACGTAAGTTTTGAAAACATTTATTTGATTTTTGTGAATTCTATTGATTTCATTGGATTAATGGTCATATTGTAAACACTAATTAATGTTTATTTATGATTTTTTATCCATTTTCCCTAACAATATAAAGGGTGTCTACTATTAGTTCTTGAAAATGTAAAAAACCTAATAGATGACATGGATCTTATCTTTTAGTTTTGCAATACATATACTAAAGATATTTTGTAGTTTATCCTACTGTAAATATCATCACTATTCTCTGAAAATATAATTCTATTAACAAACTAACAACTTAGAAATACTGTACCGAAAAATGGACATGGTGTCTAATATTATACCTTGTACTGGTCTAAAAATCAATTGCTTTAGTAAAAGAAGAAAAAATAAGAGGCAAGAGAAGCATGGGGACTAAAGATTGAAAATAAATTTGCTAGGAAAAAAATATGAAAAATAAAAATAAAAGGAAAGATAGTCTCAGCATGGAAGAAGAATGGATAGAATCTGGAGACAACGAGGATAATATTTCTGATGCATGTAGTTATTATGATGAAATAAATGAAATCTTTAGAAAAACGGCAAATAAAGACCTAATAATATGAAAAATGTAAAATGTAATTTAATGTTCTATGTCAACTATTAGTTCATATTGGTGTCTACTATTAGTGATGTTCGTTTATTGTGATGTCATCTATTAGTTCTTTTGACTAAGTTTACAAAAAGACCAATAATATTTAATTTTATTGTTTTGTCAGAGAATAATTATAATAGTTTTATTTTGTAAGAGTTACTGAAGACATGGAAGAAGTTATCAATCCTTTAGAATAGAATAGAATATACTTTATTGCGTTCAAAAAGTTGTAGTACAAACAAATAATATACATTCAACAAGGACACATGAACACAAAGGCGGCTTTATTGCTAATGAGCAATTTCTACCAAGCAACCTTTGGTATAGGAGTACAATAACAATTAATGTAGGGTATACTGTGCACTAAGATCTAAAAGTACTTAAAGAAACATAACAACTAAATTATATTCTAATATATTGTACCTAATTCATATATAATACCTATTTTATATATTGTAATCTAATATATATCTATATGCAATATATATATATATATATATATATACACCTAATAATTACACAACCACATTCTAATACACAAATAATAACTAAAATATTGTTATAAACTAATAAATACTCTATAGTCTATACTTATTCATAATGATCTACTGAACATACAAAATTGTGTGAGTAAAATAAAAAAAAAAAAAAATAATAATAATAATAAAAAAAAAAAAAAAAAGTATAAGGATAATTGACGTAATTTGTGATGACTGAATTGTCCTATCAATAATACTCGCGTTCTATTGACAGTTAGAAAGCGAATCCAAATAATGTTTTTTAACTAATGATTTAAAACTAGAAATGCTTTTAGCTTGCCTTATATTAGTTGGTAAAGAGTTCCATAAAAGTATCGACCTGACCGTAAAGGACTGTCCATAAAAAATTGTTTTATGGTTAGGGATTTGGAGAAGGAGATTGGCAGAAGAGCGCAATTGTTTGGGATCCGATGTTCGGAAGTTAAATCTATCCTTAAGGTAAGACGGTGCCCTTGGATCATGTAGCAAAGTGTACAAGGAAGATAGAACACGCGTATTACGACGAAGACGTATGGGCAACCAAGAAAGCCTAGAACGGTATTCCGATATGTGGTCGAATTTACGCAGACCAAAGACAAAGCGAATTGCAATATTTTGGAGACGCTCAAGCTTATTTAGTTTTTCTTGAGTGAGGTCTACATAGCATATATCTGCGTAATCTAATATGGATAAAAATAAGGATTCGGCAAGCATAATTTTGGTTTTAATCGGTAATATGTTCTTAAGCCTTCCCAGTGAGTGCCACACCGCGTACACCTTACTACTGATCATTGAGATATGATCGGACCATGAGAGGTGTTCATCCATGAGAACACCTAGATTTCTTACCTTATTACTAAAAGGAACAGGAGTACCACACACGAGCACCGGAGGGAGGTTCACCCAGTCAATCCTTGAGACTAATCCCTGGCTGCCAATGACAATGATCTGCGACTTATTAGGATTAATAGTGAGGCCGTTACGCTTACTCCACTCACAGATTGTATTCAAATCACTATTAAAGTTGATAACTTGCCTTGGAAGATTCTCTAAGGAAGACTGAGTGTAGATTTGGAGGTCATCTGCGTACAGGTGAAAGAGAGAAAACTTAAGCATGACTGTTATAGAGTTTATAAACAAAGCGAACAGAGCAGGGGATAGTACACCACCTTGAGGAACACCATCAAAGATAGTGGACCAACAGGAAAATTTGTCATTCACTCGAACACGCTGTCGGCGCCCCCCAAGGTAGCTTCGGAACCAACTGAGGACTGTAGGCGAAAAATTAAGAGCCTTAAGTCTACTTAAAAGAATATCATGGTCTACGCAATCAAAGGCACGACTGAAGTCAAGAAGGGCAAGTAAGGTGAGTTGCTTGTCCATAGCACATCTGATATCATCCTTGACCTTGACTAGTGCCGTGGCAGTGCTATGGCCAGGTCTGAATCCTGATTGGAAGGCGCTAAGAAGACTGTTTTTATTTATGAAAGTTAATAGTTGCTGCTGGATTGACCTTTCTAGAACTTTAGACAAAAACGGCAGTATCGAAATTGGGCGGAAGTCTGTTGAAGATGTGGGTTTACTTTTTTTAGGCAATGGAATAATTTGTGCCCTTTTCCAGATAGACGGAAAGACGCCATTTTCTATGGAATAATTGAAAATGTGCATAACAATAGGTGCAATTTCATTTATAATTAACGTGACCATCTTTTTGCTTATATTGTCATCACCAACTGCATTTGACGAAATACCCATGATATTCTTTTTTATATCTTCCACAGTAACTCGTTTGAAAAGGAAGGGAGGATAATCAGGCGTAGGCGTGGATGAGAGTAAATGTATCAATTGCGATTTAGAATTAGGATCAAGAGGTGTATTGTGGGAGGTAAATTGGTTATTTAGAACATTAATATCTATGTTATTGAGACTTAAGGAGGAATCATTATTTCTACCAACACCTAGGGTCTTAAGGAACTTCCAGATTCTAGCGGGGTCGCTTTTGTCAAGAGAAGAGTGAATATAGCGTCTTTGTGCATCTCTAACAGTCTTGTTGCATCGATTTCTTAATTTTAAGTACTTCTCACGGTGCTCGTCTGTGCCACTTTTTTATATTTTGATTTAGCTGAATGTTTTTGTGCTATTAATGTTTTTATTTCTTCAGTAAGCCAGGGTGCAGGAAGATGTTTTATTTTTAATGGCCTAATCGGAGCATGTTTGTCAAAAAGTTCAACAATCTTTTCATTAAAGAGCTCAACCTTCACGTCAATATCATCAGTCTCGAACACACTGGACCAACTGATTTTTTGAGCATCCTCTGAAAGTAAATCCCGATTAATTTTGTTAAAACTTCTCTGGAATTTAATGGTAGGTTTGACCTTTGGTGACCGTATATTGTACGACAAGTAGATAATGTCGTGGTAGGAGAAAATGTCTGCCGAGCATTGGCCTCCTTTGGTGACATAGTTCGGGGAAGACACCACCATTAAATCCAGCAGAGATGGTAAGCAACCTGGCGCACAGTGGGTAGCTTGAAGTGGTATCATGTGTAGGTTTAGACTGTCAAGGATAGATTTAAATTTTCTGGACCTACTGTTATTCTTAATCATACAAGTGTTGAAATCCCCCATAATTATTGTATGAAAGTAAGTGGGTGAGTGCGTTTCCAAGATATTTTCGAAAAGAGAGAAATAGTTAATGTGTAAAGAGGGACAGTAAAAGACTCCAATTAGAATTTTTGCGTGGGACATTGAAATTTCTGCTAGAATGTACTCGAGGTCACAGGTGGACTGATCGGATGTTGCTATCACTTTATAAGGAATGTGGGATCGTAAATAGATAGCAACCCCACCACCAGTCCTGCTTACTCGGTCATTTCTTATTAATTGGTAACCGGGTATGCTATAACTAGTTGAGGGAAGACAAGGTTTTAGCCAGGTCTCTGATACTAGGATGGCATCTATACTCAGGGATTCAAAGGAGGCAAGCATGTCGGCATAATGTGCTGGGATGCTTTGAGCATTGAAGTGAATGACATTTAAGTTCTTTTTCACATCATCAAACACAGCCGAAAGAGTATCATTAAGATTGAGCGAATGTGCACTGTAGAAGCTTTCGTCACCGGATTCGCTGGAAGAGAAAGAGAAGTAGTCATTCATATCGTTACTAAGATTCATGTTCATGTAGGTTATAAACTATTTATTCTATAATACATAAATAAATATAAAATGTAATAGATAATAATTATAATATATATATAGATATATAAAGCACTTAATGTTAATAAAAATAAATATTCCAATACACTTAATCTATTATTTTGCTTTGGAAAGATATTTATTACTATTTGTGATTACATGCAATACCACCAGTGACAGCAAAAGCAAATTAAAATACATTTTATATAATAAATAACAAAGCAACAATAAAGCTTATTCTTAACCACAAGTTTGTTTTTTTTTCTCCATCTGTCACTGTCATCAGGAGTCATATGTCACCTTAAAGGTGACAAGTGACAAGTTGACAACTGACATATAAAAATCATCCTTTCATGCACATTGTACGGTAGTAAAATATGTGTAATGTTTTGATAAATTATTTGAGAACAAACATACCTGCATTAAATTGAGTACCTTCAATTTTAACATAATCAGAACTGTTTTGAAAACATAACATAGTAGGTACTCACTATCATACTACTTTATAAGCGTGCAATCAGAATACAAACAAAAATCAAGCAACAAAAATAAAGCACTACAAAGCTCTGATAAATCAAGGCAAATAGCGCAATAGTACTGTGCCTAAGTAGCAAATTAGCAAGGTAAGCAGGTGATTATTTTATAATAATAATAATATTAAGCTTCTGCATGTTACTTAGCCTTATTGACATTGCGTTTGTTTCTAGGTGGAGCTCGATCAACGGTTGCCCCGGCTTGAGGTTGGGGTGTTATCTGGCTATTTGGCACTGGAACTGGAGCAATATTCTTTATAGCCTCGAGGTCAGCCATGTTCTGAATATGATGCCTGGAGCCTTCAGGACCAATAGCAAAAATATTACCATCCTTCGTCCAGCACTTATGGACACCAAGATGTTGACGAGCAGATACAAATAACTGATGACGTCTTCTGGTTAAAAATTCAGACATTGTAATACCCGTTTGCTTTAAGTTGGTTTTTAAATTCCAAACCTTGGAGCGGGATGACATCTCCTTAAACTTCACCAGTATAGGCCTGGCCTTATCTTTGTTTTGCTTACCGAGTCTATTACAATTTTTTATGCATGAAGAGTCAAGATCAGTTGCCTTCAAATGGTTTTTAATAATATTGGAAACAGAGACAAGAACATCACTGCCGCCTTCTGGTACACCATGAAGTAATAGAATTTTTCTTCGGCTTCTCATCTCCATATGATCATTCAGATCATGCAGCATTTGTACTTGCGATTGAAGAGATTGAAGAGAACTTACAACAAAGGCTTTGAACGAGTAGAATTCTTTGCTGAGTTTATCGGCAGGACCTGCTCCATTATCAGTTGCAGACTGAAGATTCTGCTGGAAGGCTTCCATTCGTGATTGAAACATAATGGTCATTTCTTCTAAGGACTGTTTGATGGCTTCCATTCTGACAGGACTGTTGTATTTGCAAGTCAGTGGGTGATAGTGGTAGTTGATAGTGGTTGTGGTTGTTTAAAATCTTGAGAAATATAGGAGACTGTTGCACTGGTAGGTAAGATGATCACTTTAGAACATTATAGGGTTGTTTTTACTGTTAAATTCCAATTATTTCTATTTTTAAGTTAAATTACTGTTTAAAAAACGTCTTTACTTTTTTGCACAACTACCCGAAAAACCTTTAGATTCATAAATATATATTTTATAACATTCAAATGTTTCATGTTTCCTTTAAGTGTCTGCCATTAGATCTCTTCCCTTAGTATATTAAAAAAATAAGTCTTGTTAATTTTATTATTACTTAATATGATACTTACAGCACAAACTCGATTATCCGGCTTTCAGTTGTATTGTACGGATTAGGGATGATAATAATTTTATAATAATTTATAATATTATCCATATCATTATATATTATTATAAATTATAATAAGCACCACACCTGCATTTCTCATTTCGATTATCCAGATTTTTAAATATCCGAATGCCTCACGGTAATGTTAATCGAGTTCCTATTATATTACATATTATTTATGTTTTATTTACATAAACACAACATGAAAAGAAAAATAGGCCACTTAAGATTAAAAATGCAAATTGAAACGACCTTCCATCAAAATACTTCACCTAAAAATATTTTCAATTAAATATTTATTTTACTTGTTCAAAAGCTAATAACTTCATGTCTAGACAAAGTTTTTCTTAAATTAATGCCCTATAAGGAGTAAAGTCAATATTAAAATAAATTATACTTCTACATAATATTATTCTCGTAAGTCGTAGTACTTGTAGTAGTTATCATTTAAATTGTAAATAGTACAGTAAATGAAGGCAAAAATCAGGTGCAACCTCCGATTTCGTTGTACCTCCATCGATTTGGATGAAAATTTGGGATTAAGTATATTAAGCCCTCTACTTTAAAAGTGACATACGCTCGTATTGCGCTTATTTTATTTTTGGGGTGAAATCCACCCCTTTTGTTCTTGCAGTAAAAGTAAGGCTTTAAAAGTCGTTGTTTTTCATCCTATAAAAATCAAAATATTTCTTAAAAAATGGACACCAATTTTGTTCTTTATAATTTTTACGAAAGTTCAACATTTTTGAAGTTATGTTCAAAACAAAATGATATTTACGAAAATTTGAATAATTTCGATTTTACTAAATCATTATTTTTTTCAAAACTAAGCATTCCAAACCAAGAAAAATTTTTGAGGTCATTACTTATGCCAAAATAAAGAAAATCCTTTGGGGATAACCATAAATTTGAATTATTGCAGAACTGGTCAACGTTTTATTTTTCTATTTTTCCAAAAAAATTTGAAAGTGTCATCTTATTTTTATCATAACTTGATAAATTTTGATGATTTTAACTTTTTACAATGCTTATTAGAAAGGTATATTTAAGCACTTTAAAAAGTTTTAAGGAAGTACATGTCATAAAATGCATCAGTTTACCGTTATTTAAGTTTGAATGCTTAGACTTAGGTACTCGCCGAAAGAAAATATACAGGGTGTCAAAAGACCGCTTCCGATAACTTTGGGGTATGATTATACTACATTTTCTGATTACGAAAATGTATTTTTTTTTATTTTTTTTTTTATTTTTTTTTTAATTTTTATTTTTATTTTTTTTATAATTAATACCTTTTAAACATGATAATAAACCACATAGAAAAATAATTTATAATATTTTTTTAAATTTTATTATTTTTACTCCATTATGCAATAAGCAGCGCCGCAGCGCGCGGTCATCGTTATCGTGTGTACGAAGTACCTACGAACACGGGAGCGTTGACCTTGATTCAGCTGTTAGCACTTAGCTCCGGCCTACGCACGATTCGAAAGGTCGTATGCGACGAATGACGATACACTACGACAGAACACACATAAACCCTAATGTATGTGGTGTCTTTTCAATTTTAAACCCATGAAGGTCGCCATGACGTGGAACTTAGAACTCTGACCTTTGACCTCTTATCTAAGTTACTTGCAGTGTTAAAAGTTTAATAATAACTCATGTAGAATACTGTAAGCAACTGTCTGTGCACAACTTACTACAGTACTTAATACTTATGGCAAACTTAGAAGTTTGCCATGCTGTTGTAAGTACTTGTAACTAGTCTAAGATTATTAGACTACATAGTTACAAAAATTTCATCGTAAATAACGAAACCAATATGCGGATGAACTGTCTATCCGCAATCGTCACTTATCAATCGAAATTACGGATGATACACGAAAAAACCTCATACATAAAACTGGCAATTAATTACCTTACGTGAAAAATTTTGAATTCAAGTGTTCTTACTTCTTTATGCATTTTGAAAATAGTCCTTAACACCAAGCAATAAGACCAGTCACCACCAACAACGTTAAAAACACTTCTCGCTTTAAACGAAATCTATCACACCACAAAGTATTTTAACACAACTAAAATAATAATCAATTAACACTTTTAACGCTTTTGTTCGTACATCGTTTATTCAAACAAGAGCATTACAATTTCACGAAACAAAGTGAACGAAGAAGCGCGAAAATCGCTGCACGCCGCCTGCTTGTCTAATTCGCACTGGCGAGTCGCGCGGTCGGCGCCGGTCCGTGGCGACCGAGGCATGGGAGGGGAGGTGTTAGGGATGACAAACAGTGATGCATTTCGATACCTACATTACCGTGATAAAGTGATTGTTAAACTTTGGTACGCGTTATGCGTTATGCGTATGCGCGTATACGCGTTTACGTTTACGCATGCAATGAAAATACTTTAATAATACCTAATTAATTAAATAACTTTTAATTATTATTGTCGCTATTCTTAACATTGAGTAGGTATTTGTTTTTTTTAGTTTGACTGTAATCATAACATACTCGTATGTAAAACAATAACGATTTATCGATAAAAAATTATCGATAACTCAAAATATGCAGAGGGATACATCCCTATTATTTTACAAAGTTTTTTCTTTAATTTTATTTAGTCTGCAGTAAGCACGCGCCGTGCTGGTGTACTGTGAAGTTTTTGTTTAAGTTTTGTAATTTTACGGATGTTCTGGTCTTATTGCTTGTTTTGTGACATTGATAACTATCTGTGAATGTGAATGAACTTTTAATACTCGTAAACCTTTATGGAACGAGGGTGAACATCGTCGTCAATACGAAAGTGCGGTTTAAACAGTGCAACAGTGTTTTTAAAAGAATTGGAATGTCTCCTGTTTACGAGTACTTTTGTTTCGTGTTGAAAAACTCTGCAATCTACATTGAGTTAAATGGAGCACAGCTCGAACTGCATTTCATAAAAGCAGACAGCTGATCACAGGTCAGTGAACATGTTATCAAGTATTTTGTCCATAGTAACTGTGTATTGTATTTTTACAACTTGATTCGGATGTAAATTATGATTACTTTTCCTTTTTGGCCGGAAGTAAAAACTGAGTATTTTTGAGAAATAAACCTAAGAAACGGTTATTAATAAATTCTAACATTTTATTAAATCGTGAAAATAAATTGTAATTTAATAATCATTACAATATTGATGGTTTATTCACTACCTACGGGCTAGGGCCTAGGGCACACCACGATCAGCTGTTTTGTCTAGCGCAGGTCCGCGCGCGCGGGACTCGGCGCGAGCGGCGCGTGGGGGCTGACTCGGCCTGCCGCCTGGGGGCCGGGGCTCCACTGGCGCGCGATACAATCGCGCATTTACATCAGCATTATACATTGTGTGTTGAAAATTTTGACTATTTTAAAAACTGTCAATTTAAAGAAAATTACTTGCACCAATGGATATATCTCATGCCCTATAATAACCCCACGAAGTTATGGGAAGCGGTCTTTTGACACCCTGTATATACAATCACCTATATACCTCACTTTGGATGAATATAGGAAGGCATTTTAGAATAGATATTAGTTTGTTTTTTTATTGGCTTTAATTTTGGTAATTACATATTCTTCGTAAAAACCCATAGTTTCTTAGTTAATTATGAAAAATCGCTTTAAGACAAGTACTTTTCTCACGCAAAAACATGATCTTTGATCTATAATAACTCCGAAAGTATTGATTTTTTCAAAAACTTTATATGTATAACAAAAATTGCTTAGAATTTGTGTGTCTATTGCTTCCTGGGGTTATTTTTGTTAAAAAAAAATAAACCCTCGAGAAGGGTTGGCATCCACCCCCAGGGCCAAAGCGCAAGTTGGCACTATGTCACTTTTGTTTCTTAGGGTATCCTCCACCTACTTACCAATTTTCATGAAAATCGATGGAGGTTCAACGAAATCGGAGGTGAAAACCTTCACTGCCTCAACTAAAAATCTAGTTACGTGTAATCTATGAGACACCGCTCATTTGTATTAATGTTTTTAACCGACTTTAAAAAATGGAGGTCATTAGTTTGACCCGTATGTACGTAATATTTCCATAACTGCCCAGTTTTCGTCTCTTAGATAAGTTAGTCTAAAATATCAGCTTCTGAACAAAATGTGCAAACTGCCAAATTTTAAAAGTATAAATAAGACGTTTTTATGTTTTTGTTCGCATAAATCCTATACTACAAGTCCGAAAAAGAATCACTTAATGATTATTTTTGTTGTACAAGATATTGTTTAATTTAGATAACGCTGCAAGTTTAATAAAAATTGGTTTTGTAGTTTTTGAGAATTATTGCTCCATTTTGCGCCATTGCTTCAATGAAAAATCAACACGAGAACGTGCGAAACTAAGCTGCGCTTGACGGAGTGTTAGGGCTAAATTTGGACCGTTAGCGAGTTTTTGTGAAGTTAAACAGCTGCCTACATGTCTTCGTCGTACGGTCTACTCACTTACTGTAACTCATCGGACTTCTCTTGGTCGTCGTTGCACTTGAACTGCAATGAGTTGTGGATTTCGCAAGGACGTTGACACCTTAAAACGGTCATCGCGTTCAAATATAGCCCAATGTCTTCCTGAACATGGTTGCATGGTAAAGCATGGTAGAGTTTCTAAAAAAATCGGTTTACTCTTGTAACCGAAGTTAGACTTAAATTTAGACTTCTAGCCACAACTCGTTGGCTAAATTCAGCTCTTAGCAAAGCTCCTACTTGAGGGGCTTTATTCGGAGTAATATCCATTTTCCCACAAAGAAATTTCGTCCTAAATCAAGGTAATGAACAATAAATGAATAAAAATCAAGACAAAATAGAAATAATAAGATTTGATCGACTTTTCCCATACAATAGCGATTTGTGTCGTTTGTAATCAAGAATGTTGGTTTTAGAAAATATGGAGTATACGTACATATTCCCTATCAAATTACATCGTGACCTTATTAATAAAAAGAAAAAATTAATAACTAATATATTTTAAGATATAGCGACTTTAATAGAAATGCGCGGGGTGGGCCAATTTTTTTGCATGCAAGTGTATTATTTCTATTTAAATTCTCCAAACAAGACTTAAAAGTTCAAATAGGTTTAGGTTATATTATTATATTTTAACTTTGATATTGCCGAATTTCATAGTCCTCCCTTCAAATGATTCAAGAATCAAGAACATTTAATCTAAGGCAAACAAAAGCTTTTGAAACAGTAAAAACCTGCGCAATCGTTTTTTCGCATACCGTGGCGATGGCCGGTACGGGACAGAGTTATTTCGTCTCATCTTTGAAAGACACTCTTACATAGTTGGCATAAAGGTGATGTCTGAGGTACAATAGTTCTGAACGGTCTGTAGTACGATGCACTACGATGTGCTAATTCTAATGTCCCCTGTCAATAGTGATTGAACGCTTCTGAGAACAGTCGCGGACACCGGGCAACAAACTCCATTTAACTTAGATTTTGAAAGATTCAAGATTGACTCGTCACATTTTTGACTAACGCAAAAATTATCATACCAAATTGAAAATTGGTTTCCGTTGATATAATCAATTAAATTATTTAAATACTATGTCAAGTTAAATCTTTGATAAGTAACGTTGAAATTAAGTATAATAATTTATTATGTAGTAAAGACAAAAAAAGGTAATACATGCGCTTGGCTTGAGGCATCGGATATAATAATAATATGCTATTTAGAAGGCAAAGACATGGCAAAGGTTTATAATAAATCGCCTTACTAACTACCGACGCGTCCAGTTAAGATGTTGATTAAAAACTTACACGCCTCACCGAGACGCGAGTCATAATTGGGTATTCTATTTCTGATCCCTGTCCCAACAGTTCCAATACATCAAAAACTTTTAGGCATTTACAGACTGGGCGTTCGAAGTATTTTTATTTTGACAAGCCTTTGAAATGCTGTACCTACATAAACCTAACCTTTGTATAGATAAATGTCGGAGGTCCTAGATTCCTAGAATATACGATTGCTACTTTCACAGTGAACTGTAAGGGAAATATTCACACCATAAAGTAAAAGATAATTATTAATTTTAGAGTCTAAAGACAACTATTTCTTAAAGGTTTTCATCACAATATGTAAAATTTCGCTTACAGACCTTGCTGTGCAATGATTATTTTCTGAAAATATCAGATTACGATAGTTCGTAAAATACCCTCCAAGTTTTTACAAGTTACTACTGTAGAAAAGTTACCCAACGTATCCATAATTCAACATAATGTTAACAATCGCACGGTCTGTAATCGACCTAAAGTTACAAAGACACATCTCCATGACACCGATGCGCGACAGTTTAATTTTTAACTCGCGTCTGTCGCGTTTTAAATTAATGAGGCAGTACGTTACTTTAATGAAATGTACGGTTTTGTACGTTCGGTGCGTTTTTCATTTAGATCCCCGCCATATTTTAATACATTTACATTTCGGGTTTGTTCATATTTCGTCGCTGTAACTTCGTAGTGTGAGCAGATCGGGTGACAGATTAAATGGTATTTCAAAAGAATTCAGAGAATATCAAGTGGATTTAAGTGCGCTACATTTTGTTATTATGAGATTTGAATAAATTTTGAGGTCAATTTTATAAGGAATAATAACATAAGTAGAAAACCAATTTTGATGCGGTTTTTATCATTGAATCAATGTTAATGTGAATTATTTTAACGAAACGTTATTAGTCAGTGTAGGCTATAATAATGCTTACCAATAATTCAATTTCGCTTATTCACAATAGCACATTAATCCATTTGCTTTTAATCAAGTAACATTCAATCAAAACTCTACTAAATAGTAGCCTCTAGTTGTTTGCTTACATTAAGATCAGCATGAATCGGAACGTAGTGAGCTGTGAGTTTCCTCACTACTGGTAACATCTTGTATCATGGATGATGGAGCCCAGTTTATAACTTATTCGTGTAAACCGAGAAAGCACTCTCCCGGTTGTGAAAATTTAATTTTACGATCCTTAGCTTTATTTACGCGGCCATATTTCATTAACATTAAGATTTATTTACGTTACAGTAGAGTACAAGTATTTAGAACCAAATCTCCTTAGATACCAAGAATATATAGTTTTTTCTAGGTTATTTTATTCTAGATGACCCGGTGAGTTTTGTATATTTCCTTTCAAAATATTTTCTTACCGTACAACTTTCTTCTAACTTTACCAAATATGTCAAGACTAAAATTAGCCAAATCGGTTGAGCTGTTCTCGAGCTTTAGCAAGACCAACAAATTAAATATAAAATTAATTAAAAATAAAAGCTATAAATAGGTGTAATTTACGTCCCGCGTTTTACTATACTTACAATACAGCTTATGTCCAAGCAGAGAGCACAACCTATAGTATTCATAACTTTGTCAAATTGCTTAGATATTACGCAATTTCATAACGATATAAATACAATATTACAATATTATAACGTTATGAAATTGTTTTATAAACTCGTGTTTTTCAAAAACTTATAAAGTAACAAAATATAATTAAATACGTGTCTCTTAGAAATTCATATGATACAAAGTCTATGTAACTTTGTAAATAAATCAAATAAATCGAATCGTACAAATTTTTCTCAACTAAATACATAATTCATCTGTAGTCTATCGTTAATCGCGTACTAGTCTAGCGCCCGGAGCACCCCAGGAACAGGGGACCAATCCTCACACTTAGAATGCATTTGCAGGTCGCGATTGTCGCGCACGACAAAAGTGAAAGCACGAGCAATTTGCAGTACATTATTGCATGAAAAATTATCAACAATGAAATTGTTTCTTAGAATACAACTATGAGAAACGCGGTTAAAAACAAGCCCATACTAATGCATATATTGTTTGGTTTGATCCACTGCAAACGAGAAGGGTGCCTTAAGAGGCCGGGTACCCTTGGAATTTCTCATACAAACGTAATACCAAAATCATTTTCACATACGAAAATATTTAACATGTTTGAGTTATTTTTCAGTTTAGAATAGTCATTACCTAGGTTCCAGCACAAAAATTTACTTCAAAATATTTAAACACAAAAAAAAAATTGTTTTAAAATTTTTTTTAGTAAATTTACTACTAAATATTTAAATACTAAAAAATATTTTTTAGAGTTTAAATATTTTGTAGTAAATTTACTGTTTATTTATATATTTTTTAGTGTTTTACTCTATTTTTTAGTGATTCAATATTTAGTAGTAAATTGATTAAAAAAAATTTAAAACGATTTTTTTTTGTGTTTCAATATTTTGAAGTAAATTTTTGTGTAGGAACCTAGGTAATTACTATTCTAAACTGAAAAATAACTCAAACAAGTTAAATATTTTCGTATGTGAAAATAATTTTGGTATTACGTTTGTATGAGAAATTCCAAGGGTACCCGGCCCCTTAAGGTGCAAAGACGTTTTAACGACGAAAGCAGATTAGTAGAAAAGTTTCCATGACAGAAGTTGAATATTTATGAGAACTTTTTAAAATTGAATGTATCCAATCTAAATATTCTGTATGTGTAAAATTTGTGTGCAAAGCGCAACGAAAGTCGGAGGACGAGAATATTTATATATTTTTTAGTGTTTTACTCTATTTTTTAGTGATTCAATATTTAGTAGTAAATTGATTAAAAAAAATTTAAAACGATTTTTTTTTGTGTTTCAATATTTTGAAGTAAATTTTTGTGTAGGAACCTAGGTAATTACTATTCTAAACTGAAAAATAACTCAAACAAGTTAAATATTTTCGTATGTGAAAATAATTTTGGTATTACGTTTGTATGAGAAATTCCAAGGGTACCCGGCCCCTTAAGGTGCAAAGACGTTTTAACGACGAAAGCAGATTAGTAGAAAAGTTTCCATGACAGAAGTTGAATATTTATGAGAACTTTTTAAAATTGAATGTATCCAATCTAAATATTCTGTATGTGTAAAATTTGTGTGCAAAGCGCAACGAAAGTCGGAGGACGAGAATTGAGACCCAGGAGCGTGGGTATAATAGGACAAGTTTTATCAGGCGAGACAAGGGAATCGGTACAATCGGGTACTTTCAAATTGCAGTAGCCGAGTTTTTATCAGACGCCCGAGGCTCGGAATTCGCAGTATCAATGAGTGGCTACCGTAAGTCACGAGAAATTATAACAAACTTTTACTATTTATTAAAAGTTTTAATAAAGTTGGAAAATTAGTAGAAGAAATTTATTTCGAATTTGAAATTTATAAATCACTAATCTGTATACCTAGTTTCAGGTCAAAATTTACTATATTATAATTAGCTGTCCCGGCAAATGTTGTTTTGCCATTTAAAGTATTTCTACTTCATCAGTTGATACAAAGTCTTACCCGCTCTTTTGTTCCCTAAGGGGGGTGGGGGGAAAAATTTTATACACCAGATGTTAAGTTGGAAAACACAGCTGTTAATAATATGAAGTATCCATTGAATAAAAAAATTGATACAAAATCTGACCCCCCTTAGAGGGGTAGGCGGGGGGTAGGGGGTAATTTTTATACGCCAGATGTTGAGTTGGAAGAAGACAAATATATCTGCGAAAACAGTATGCAAATCGGATCAGTAGTTTTCGTGTTAAAGCAAAAGTTTGATACAAAATCTGACCCCCTCTTTCGTCCCCTTAGAGGGGTGGAGGGGAACATTTTTATACACAAGATGTTAAATTGGAAGAAGACAAATATATATGCGAAAACCGCATTAAAATCGGATGAGTAGTTTTCGTGCGATGCTGGAACAAACATACAGACAGACAGATAGACAGACAGACAGACAGACATACAGACAGACAATAAAACTAACTAACTTTTCGGCTTCTATAGCGATGTTGTGACACCCTCCGCTTATTATTTTTTGAATATCTTTAATGTACAGAATTGTCATTTCTACAGATTTATTATAATATGTATAGATTGAATTTTTACAAAATAAAAAATTGCATTGGTCATTGAATCAATCATCAAGATCAGCTCTACATTTATAATAGTGGTGTGTTTGACCTGTGTCTTTGATGTTTTGTCATTACTTTCACGAGTAAGATAACAAGACAATACGGAAGCACAATATAATCCTCGCACGCTATCTCAGAATGTCATGTACACAAACATTTTCCGAGAGAATTTGGGTTATCACACTTTACAATGGACGGCGGCCGCTAGCAGGGATCAGATAGGCCTCTTGCCAGTAGCGACTTGGCTCCCCGACCAGCTTACGTCTGTACACATGAACTTGTGGACTAGTTTAAATCCGACGCATTAAAATATGAGAATGTCATGCTGTATCGTAACAGTATAGCAATATCTTGTGTGGGCAATTATTTATTAATATTTTGCAAAAAAAAAACTAATCTTTTGCTGCTTTCTTGGTATATTTAACTTATTACATCGCATAGTAGATATAATATTATATTTTATAATATATAAACGGAATAATAAATGTGTGTATACGCGCTAATCTCGAGATACGTTTCGTTAATTATTCTTGGAATAATAGGGTTCGGAGGGACAATTATAAAAAAAAACCTAGAAAGAATAGAAAGAATGATTTAGATAAGAAATCATGTCGATACATTTAGTCCACCGTTTCTGTAAACCTAAAATACCCTTTAAAAAAATATATTTTTCAGAGCTCTCACAAAATGCCTCTACAGCAGCCATCACCTCGCTATCATCCTCAAATTTTTTGCTCCTTGAGCCGAGGAAACAAATGAAAGTTGCTGGGGGCTAAGTCTGGAGAATAGGGCGGGTGTTCACCAGTTCGAAGCCTGCTTCTCGAATGGCAGCCATCGCAACTTCGGCTTTGTGTGCAGGAGCGTTGTCCTGATGAAACAGGACTTTCGCTCGGAGTTTGCCGCGTCTTTTTTCCATTATGGTTTCTCGCAGTCGTCTTATTTGATCAGCGTTGTAGGAGCCCGTTATAGTAGCTCCCTTTTTCAGGTAATCAACCATTATGATTCCCTCAGCATCCCAGAAAACGGACGCCATAACCTTGCCCGCCGAGCTTGAAACTCTGAACTTCTTCGGCGTCGGTGAGGATGGACTTTTCCAAGTCATCGATTGTTGTTTGGTCTCGGGATCAAAATGATGGATCCATATTTCGTCCATGGTCATAAATCGAGACAAACAATTTTCTTTGTCAGCCTGGAACTTTGCAAGATTGGCTCTTGAAATGTCAACATGCTTTTGCTTTTGTTCGTCCGTTAACATTCTCGGTACCCAACGCGTGGAGACCTTTTTCATATTCATTTTGCTGGTTAAAATGTTTTAGATGCTGCCATATGAGATCTCTGTGACCTCAGCTAAATGTCTGACAGTTACTCTTTGGTCTGCTAATACGATTTCTTCGACTTTTTTCACGTTTTCCTCAGTGAGGGACGAGGTTGGGGGTCCCTCGCGATGTTCATCTTCTGTGGATGTTCTACCCAGCTTAAATTCTTTGCACCACCGTGCCACCGTAGAATATGGAGGAGCAGAGTCCCCTAGTGTCTTCACCAAATCGGCGTGTATCTCTTTCGTAGACATTTATATCAAAAAGAGGTACTTGATGACGCATCTCACTTAGTGTTTCTCCATTTTCGTGTTATCGCTCCGGCTGCTGGTATTCAAATTGATGTAGCTCCTGCAAATTACGTCCTATTAATACAATTTTTTAGCTGGGAAGTCGTGAGGGACTGAAGAAGTGTAAAACATATTTTTTGGATTTTTATATTCTTTAGAAATACTCGTTTATCATTACTTATGAAATTTGAATTGTCAACGTCCGTCGGGCCCGCTAGTCTCTTTTTATGTCCATACCGCATTGGCTTAGTTACAAAGCCTCTTTTTGCATTTAAAACCACAGGTCAAGTGTCAAGCGAAGTATTGTTAAATGCTTGTTGCGTATTGGTGTCAGTGTGTTCATGCATTAAACATATTCTTTTGTTTTATATGAGTCAATGACCATTGTGTTATGAAAATATTTAAGTTATACGCCTAAGAATGTGCTAACGGTTAAAAGCTTCAAAAACTCTTGATCACAACATTAATTAATAAAATTATTATTTTTTAACAAAAAATTCAAACCGCCTTCCAAGGTAAAAACAAAAGTAATTCTTATTCTTAATCTAAAAAGAATCAAATAAATCAAACTTCGCCTAAACCTCAACTATTCCTGTACTTAATCTTCGCACTTTTGAAGTCGGTACCAGGCACCAGCCCGGAAAAGTTCTGAGATCCTTGACATAGCAATTACGCTAAGGTAAGCTGGTACCGACTTCAAAAGCATGAAGATTAAGTACAGAAATAATTGAGGTTTAGGGGAAGTCTGAAGACGCCACTATAATAACTAATAAGGAATAATAATTATTTGATTCTTTTTAGATTAAGAATAAGTATTACTTTTGTTTTTACCTTGGAAGTCGGTTTGAATTTTTTGTTAAAAAATAATAATTTTACCCTTTTTAGTTACATAATATGAGACGACAAGGCTATAATATTATAGCTTGTTGTCGAGTTGTACATATTACTAGCGGTCACCTGCGGCTCTGCCCGCGTGGATGTCGGTTACGGCTGCAAAAAGCCTACTCAGGAAAGACTCGGTCAGCAAAATGATTCCCAGGTCAATTCACAGACTCTGACACTGACATCGACGACGCGGACGCAGTCATTATCCGAAGTGCACACTGCACAGATTGTCTTCCTCTCGCAAGCGCATCCCGCTTGGTGACGCCCACTATCGTAATATTTTAATTTCGCCATAATTTCAAAACCAAACGTCAAATTTTAATCATTCAAAGACCAAATTTTATCTACATAAACTGTACTTAGTGATGAAATAATTTATTTTGATAAGGATTATTGGCATGAGTAAAATAAATGCGTTTAAATGTTTGTCCAAAATAATTCAAGATTTTTAAATAAAAAAATGGTTATTGTGCCTCACTCGACAAAGATAAGTATAGTGTGCCGCAGACTTTTATGTAGATATTTATAAGATCTACAATACTTAGAACATTTTATGATTCTATCTTTTATAGTTTCAGCAGCGTACGCAAAATAAGTAACTTTTCTGGTTGATTTTTTCACCTGGCGTCCGAAAAACCCAAATATCTTACGAAACCCTATTTTTTCCAAAATAAAATTTAGCCTATGTTCAGCACAAATAATGTAGGATTTGCTTGGAGTAGTTTAAATAAAGCCAAAATCCTCAAACTTGTATCTATAAGGATTCAAAAGTTCTGTTGGGTACCTTCAGAACCAGGGTATATCCTGGTGCGAAATCTTATTTTTTGGTAGTATATGCCAGAAATACTTCATAAAAAATCAAAATCACTATATGTTCCCATTTAAATTTCAAGGAGTCCCCTCGATTCCTCATGGATCCCATCATCAGATCACCACTTTTGTGAACATGGTACCAACCTCGGACTTAACCTTGTACAACCACCAAAAAATCATGAAAATCGGTCCATAAACGGCGAAGTTATGGTTGAACATACAAAAAAAAAACAGACGAACGTATAACCTCCTCCTTTTTGGAAGTCGGTTAAAAACCTGCAATCTACTTTAAATGTAAAGCTTTACAAGTTTGTAAAGAACAAGTCGAATTGCAGTGGGTGGTTTTTACTTACTTACATCTAAATTCTAAACGCTATTTTCCATTTCATAATAATTTCATTTTGTTTTGCTTAACGAAGCACTCGTTCTAAAACACCTTCGAGTAATTTTAATTTTAAACACCCAGTTTTGAAGCGACGTTTCTTTTGAAAAGTTTCTACACAAAAAACTGCTAGTGTTTTGAATAATTTTCGCATGAAACTGAATCCTTTCAGATCCACACGAACATACGTACTCGTGGCGGAGGTAAGCGTCTGGCGGCCGTCGAGTGTGCTGGTGGAGTGTTTACTGTGCCAGTCGCTTTGAGCTACTGGCATGGAAATCCTTTAAAAGTTCTATGTACTCGACGAAACTTGGCGGTAGAGGTCATTGACTCCCTCCCTATCGAAAACTTGTCATTTTTTGGCAATTTCGCGGTTTATATAGAAAATGCAAAGTTTTTTTTCGAAAAGGCAAAGGCTTATTAGATTGACTGGACCCACTTAGGTTTACTTTGAGGAATGTTACAAGCTTTACTACCTATATCACGGTACGACTATACTTATAGGAAATAATGTGGAAGTTGGGAACGTAAACTAGTTATATTAGTGGTGTACTCTATGTTAAGAAATAAGAGTATCTACCTAAGTTGTTTCTACCTGCCAAGCTTAAAAATAACAAACACGTAAAAATGTTTTTTTTACGAATTTTTGGAGATTGTGAAATAAATACATAATTACTTAATGAAAATAAAAATTTGTAGTATGAGAGAAGCTGATTCATAGGCAGATTGACATAAGCCGATCAAATGACGTAGTTTAATTAACCGTCAACTGCCTATGAATCAATTTCTTCGATGGTACTATTCACAGCTTAAAGTATAAAAGCTTTTAATATACTTATTTGTAAATACACGCGCTGGACTAGAGCCAAAAATTATATTTTTACTACAAATAAAAATATCATCGATAGTTCTATAAAAGACGCGATTACATAATTTAGTAAATATTAGTCTGAAGATTGTAATTTCAATTAATTGAGGCTTTGATATTGACTACAAAACACCAAAAAAACAGACAGAAAGAAATAGTCTTAATTTCCTCCTACTCTAGTCGTGCTCCTTATGTCTGGGGGTCGTGACCTTCCTTCTTATGATGTTACGCCAACTATTCTAATTTTCGGCCACTCGGAGAGCGTCGAGTCTTTATTTACTTACTTGTAACAAAATGTTGGTTCGAGTGTACTAGCTCATGTAAGCGCGCAGGGGACGCGTCTCGTCACTCAGTGGCCCTCAATAATGCATGCGCAGTCTGAGCCGGCCTCTGCTGGAATGCACGACAAAATGTTGCCAATTTTTTTTATGTTGACATCAGTTTTTCACGAATCAATGTGAAAGTTTTTTTTTGGACACCATTCACAAATATTTTGCAGCGGACATTTGTGTTTGGTGTTTTTAGTTTAGGCCGAAAAGAAAATTTGGAAGGTTCGTTAGCTTATTTTTGACCATGAGTCTAGTCATTATTAAAAAGAAATATTTAAGTAAGGAATTACTAATTACTTACACATAAATATTCAAATTTTTATGATTCTTTATATTTTGTGGTTAGCTAGTATTAATTAATTATTATTACTCACATAGCCACTAGCCAGTACTAAAATAAATAATAAATAACACCTACAGAAGTTTATCAAATTATTTTAATTAATTTTATGAGTTTTAGCTAGCCGTAATCCAATTTATCATCTCGTTTGAGTAAATTATTTTATAAATCTATAAAATATCCTTGAAGATACATCGGCCCAACTTGAAGTTCAAATTCAACTTTTAATCACTGTCATTGAACACCAAGTCGTATCAAACTTCAAGACAAATGATGCTCCTTGGGACAATGACGTGACATATTGACATTTGACGCGATACGTACCCGTAGGTAGGTACGTCTGAAAAGTTTATTCGTGCTGGTGATTTTCCAAATTTTCTCGAGTCAGTGAAGACATCAAGGTCTCGACATGGCTCGTATCTACGGGCAATCACCGGGGAGGCTAGACTCGGCTAGATCCCCACCCTTGACTCGAGTGGTCTAGCCGCGCACAAAAACCTTCATTAACATAAAATAAGCTCTCGCCAAAATTATTTCAGCTAAAAGCTTCTTGCCGAATGGGGATCCTAGATTTTTACTTTGCTTTAATATTGTTTGGGTTTTCTCGTTGATAAGGAACGTATTAATAGGCGATTTTTTTATGACTTCTCCCTCAAGTTTTAACAATCGATCGACGGTCACAATCTACTTCGTATAATATAATAATATTTAAACCTATATATTATTATGTAGTACATATTAAAAAGTACTAACAGAGAAGTTGAATCCTAGGCAGAAGGAGGACCTACGCAGTTTGGTCGCGTAACGTCAGACCTAGCCACAATTCACAATTAAAATTGAATTGACATGATCCGACCAAATTCTGTCAAACATCGGTATGTCAACTGCCTAGGAATCAATTTCCTTGATTCCTAGGCAGTTGACTTGATTGATATGAATATGAAGGAATAATACCTATTATGATGATTTTGAATGAAGGAAAATTATATTCCTTCATATTAGGAAGATTACGCAGAAACACAGCAGCTGTTATAGGTGTGCATTGGAATACTAGATAACCATTGGATAAAAATTATAATTGTAAATAAACACACAAAATATACACATACCTATGGGGCGCCATATAGATGATGAAAATAGTCAGCCAAATCGAAAAACACTCGCGTAATGAAATCAGCTAACGAACCGTACTCTGTGTGTACTGTGTAATATGCAATGTAGGTTTTTACGCATGTTCTAATTACTCGGGAACCTGTCACGCTCTTTACGAAACAGGTAAAACTCAGAGTGCAAAATTAATTTAATTATTACATCATTAAAACAAGCTGATTTTATGAATATAATTATAACAATATAATTTGAACACTACGTATTATTTGCCTGTGAATGCTTGCCATGATTACTTTCTTATTTTTAAAGAAAATCCCTGCGCTTTAGGCGGATCAAGATGTTAAAAGACGTATAAAGAAAAATAGGAATAAATCAAAGCCTTAGACAAATTCTCTGGCGAGTGATCTTTGTTAAGCTGCCATAATGTCAATACTATAATAATTACTAGTACATACAATTATGAATGCAAATTGGTGTATATTTCCTCTTCATGCTTTAGCAACCGGAACGAATTTTATGAACGGTTGACTAGGAGTTTTATGACGGGGTATAACTTATAAGTCTAGCTTTTATCACTGAAATGGTGCGGTTACCGAGTAATTGAATTTAGGTGTCAAAAGGTAACAATAATTTATGTATTATTATTTGACCGAGCAATTATCTATAATACTAATTGTTCGTAGAAGTCCAGGGAAGGTTTTAAAGTGACACGAAGTTCACCGGGACAACTAGTCTTATACATAAAAATGGATTTTCAAATGTGTTAGTCGCGCTAAAACTCGAAAACGGCTGAACGGATTGGGCTGATTTTAGTCTTAAAATATTCGTAGAAGTCCAGGGAAGTTTTTAAAGTGACCTGTGACACGAAGTTCACCGGGACAGCTGCTAGTAAACGATAAATTAATAGTTTTGGGAAATAAAAGGGAACTTTAGGAACGCTTGGTGAAACGTGATTATATAGATACCCAAGTAATTAGTGGATTGACATTTTACAGCTGCTAATGCCAGTCAGTGAGGGCAGCACGTGACCACTGTCCCAACCTGGCTTGCCTCCCTTTTAGAATATACGCAAGTTATATTTACCGCGGCTGTTGTGTACGAAAAGCTATAAAATATATTGTGTCAAGTTAGATTCTATGCAGCCTCCACGTCAGGAGTCAGAACACGACAGACAAATGCAAGGTGTAAAAAAAACCAAGTGATAATACTTTAGGGTTTGTATGAGCCTCCTGTATAGAGGTAACTGTGAAAGTAGCAGTGCTAAAAGAGTCACTTTGTTTTGTATGGGAAAAGTCGCTGGGTCGCTTGTCATAAAAGCTCTTAGCAGCAAAGAAAGTAGCAGCTCTCTGAAAGATTTCGGTTCTTTCACGGTGACCTCTATACCAGGGATACAGAAACTCCCTGTAAAATTATCATTTAGTTTTGTTACAACCTGTATATGCAAATGCGTAATAGAAGTGAAGAAAAATCGTCAGTGATTGTGAATGATCTACTTCCATTGTGCATGCATACATGCTTCGTTATCAAGATATCCATTGTATTATATTTATTATCTCGATTTTCAAACACTTAAACATGAACTATTTAGAGATATTTAGCCATAGTTATACGTATTGAATAAAAATATTTTTTTGTTCAATTTGCATTATTCTATTGTTACCTGATAATATAATCCTTTTAAATCATTTAATTCCAACAGTATTGTATGAATTAAGTTCTTCGTTAGTTAAATTTGAAAATTGGAACGGGATCATCAACTTGTTCTATATTTAACTGTAATCATTAATCAATATTAGTGTTGCGGCTGCACCGCAAATGGGCGCGCGGGGCGCGTTCTACTAGCCTCGCCGGGCATACGCCTTATGCGCGAGCGCACACTACACAGCTATATAATATTATTATACTCTATATAATATATGATGATATAGTTATAAAAGATTTTATATTCCTTCAATTAACAAATCAATTTTCACTGAGTTAACGCAAAACACATTTGTAAATAACACGAGCTACGAGTTACGACAAGTTCGCATAATAATCTGAGAGATAGCAGTCTACCAATTTATTCGCTACGTCTCGTCTGCTCTGGGCCTGTAGACAAGTGGCAAAGCGCTAACGCTTACGCTACTAGCGCTACAAAATGTATGCGATTTGACATTTGAAGTCATCGCATCGCTAGCGAATACTAATTCTCGTATGTTACTTATTGTATGAGCGCAAGATAATATTATATTATGTTAAATAGTATAGCTTCGCAAAAGATAGCATATTCGTCAGTGAACACAATCCTGAAATCACCCTCTAATTGTGAAGGTATATTGCCCCTGAATTGCGTGAAATCAACCAAAGCATTGGCCGTCTGGTCGAAGACTCGTTGGAGCATAGACACTTCAAAGGGCAAGCGAAATTCGATCTTGTGCAAATTAATATATAAGGTGTATTCGAGTCTCGAGATTAACCAATATAGATAATGTTAATATGTTCAATATTATTATATAAAAGTAAGGGAATCAAGTTAGTAGGTCGGGACAAATTAATTAATTACTCACTATAGCATATATAAAATTCTCGTGTCACAATGTTAGTCCACGAACTCCTCCGAAACGGCTTTACTGATTTAAATTACCAAATTTTATATTCAGTATTTTATATTCAGCATATTCAGTAGGTCTGAGAATCAGCTACTGGGTACTTTATAATTATATTGATAAGTCCATTTGTTGAATAAATAATAGTAAATTATTACAACCTGAGACTGACGGCGACCATTGTTTGTGTGACGGAATAGCGATCGGCGTTGCCATGGCGACATACTTATTTCGTCACTTCAATAAAATAATATGGCAAATATATTATGGTAAAGCAACGTTTGCCGGGACAGCTAGTATAATACTTATATTATTCAACATCCTCATTATCAGACCTTGCTTATCTGGATGTGGTAAGTAAATAGTAACATAATTTAATAGCAATTGGCGAAATATTGTTCGGAGTACATAATTTCTTAAAATTACAACTTACCTTGTGAATAGTGCATGCTATTAGATGGCTCTCATTGGGCTGGCTCGTTCTTGAACTAACCTGAAAACAAACACGTTCACAATTATTATATTTTACGATAATTTTACTTAGGTACTTAACTAAAGATAACGGCGTTTAAGAATAATGTTATGATTATTTGGATGAATTCAAGGCTATAAATGGCAGGTAGAAGGAGATACAGATATTTTAGCTTTAAAATAATAATATTTGGCAGTGATTCGGATAAACACTTAATAACTTAAAGTTTCGCATATCTAGACAAAGAAGACAGGATAGTCAGAAACAGAGAAAATATAAGACTAAGGGAGTCTTAAGAGGCCGGGTCCCATCGAAATTCAGCAAATTAAAGGATCCGGCCCCTTAATTTGCAATTTCAAAGTCATTGATTTGTGACAGGCAAAAATGCTATGCCGGCCTAAAATGTTATTTCGGGAAGCCATAGTAATCATGCAACAATGCTATCAATTTCTAGTAATAATGGACTCGCTGAAAACAAATCTCCCGAGCTTACTATACTAATTTCCCGTACGGCCGGCGCAACGCACACTAACAGGTGCGCGCCCAACTGCGAGGCATAAATATCGCAAAACACAAAGTTATCGACGCCGCTAAGCCGCTTCTATTGACTATCGACTATATCACTACCTAAAGGTATCAACGAATTCATTCGAACGTCGAATTTGGACTCTCTTCTATTGGGATACAGTCGATTTCGGTTTGGACGTAAATTTTGGATGTTTTGGTAAGCACACAAGTCGGGTGCAGTAATGACGTGACATCCACGGCTTGTACAGTGCGTTCCGTATCGTTAATCGATACATTCGCAGCGAATCTGAATACAGAGTACCCTTAAGTGTGGCCGATGACTCGATTTAACGGTTCCCTACGTCATTCGACCCAAATTTTACTAGCCTGCCTAGCTGACCCGCTTCACTAGGATTAGCATACCTAATACAGCTGGTATAACCCAGTTGTAATTTTTTATACCTAACTTACATCCAAAACTGATTTAAAATATAACTTAAATGAATTCTACAAAAACTTGACGAGTACGCAATTTTGGATCTTGGGACGTCAATATCACGTAATTTTTTATAAGTTTTTATGCACATGACATTGTCGAATCGTCACAAAATTATAAAAATTCACATGATCGTGTGTCTGACAAGGGTTCATTCATAAAATTAAATTATATCACTACTAAAGGGGGGTGGGGGAGGGGGTCGTCGTCTAAAAATCATGAAAAACGTGTAGCCTTCTTAATGGATGGTCAAGTAAATTATAAAATAAAATCAATTGACTGTTGTTGACTGTTGATAATACATAATATTATTATAAACTAACTACTTACAGTATGATAACATCTCACAATGCTAATGGAAGATTGAAAACAAAACAAACACAATAAGTGCAAATAGCAGGTTGAAAATCTCAAATCGAAAATCTAAAAATAACAATCTGAGCTGAAGTTCCTTAGATATATGAAGAACAATAGCGTCCAAGTGAAATATTGAAACTTCGTTGTATTGTATTACTTAAATTGGCAGAGGTGAGGCCGTGGAGTGGAGAGCAAACTTAAATTGCACTGAGCTAGATTGTCATCTAAGTGAAGCTGGTTTGGGAATACGCCGTCATAATTCTTGGAAGATTTCTTTTCATTTCTCATTGAGTGTAATCAACGTTGAGTGATTTTAAAGTCGCCGGGCTTATAACTTTATTTTCTATAATGACGAGCATATTATGACGAGGACGTCTATTGCTTGAGTTCAGTATTTTCTCGAGAGATTAAAACTAAACTAAACTGTCGATAATTAATATATTATGTAGGTACTTATTACATTTAACATTTTATTTAAAAACTAGCTGTCCTGGCAAACGTTGCTTTGCCATAATATAAAGCATTTCGCCCAATGATATTCTACTAAATACAGATCTGTTACGTTCATACTATTTTCTGGCTTATATTGCTTCCGAACAATTTTCAAATTCAATTGTCAAATTTGACAGATAAGTGAAACAAAAGATACGAAATGCCATTTACATAAAAGAGACAGACTAAATAAAAGACGGGCCAATTGGCCCCTATTTGAGGCTTCACAACGCGCGCGGTAGTAACATATTATCTGCTTTGAGTTTTTTTATTTATTATCATTGATTTCGCCCATATTATTTTATTAAAGTGACTAAATGAGTATGTAATCGCACAAACAATGGTCGCCGTCAGTCTCAGGTTGTAATAATTTACTATTATTTATTCAACAAATGCACTTATCAATATATTATAAAGTACCCAGTAGCCGATTCTCAGACCTACTGAATATGCAAATAAAATAAAAGTAACTTGATAAAATTTTAGGGGGTTGTTAAAGAATAATAAACAATGTTCCGTATGTTGCAAAACGCTGCAAATTTAATACACGTTACAAAACGGTAAGAACAACCTAATTCCAAATTTGCAGCGTGTTACTAATTTTTTACGCAATGTTATTAACAAAAAACCTTTTTCACCCCTTTTCAACCCTTTTCGTACACCCCAGAACGCTGCAAAATCACACGGTAAGTTATTTTACCTTCTTCAACAACCCCCAAAAATTTTATCAAGTTACTAATTTCTTTCGGGTTTTGGCTTTAATGACTGGCCTAATAGTAGTGAAATATAGTAGTAAAAAATAGTAGTGCTTATATTTTGAGTATAAGGTTTTTCCATTTTATAAAATAAAATATATAATCATTGAGTTCTCTAGTTTTATGTCGGAGCTAACCAGCTGTATTTCTGGCAAAGTGATTCGCGCATGACTGATCGTTTGAATATCATCAGCCTCCTGGGCTCCTGGGAATTCGGATTTCAATGCAGCTTTTATATGCTAATGCTAGTTTACCATATTTAATAGAACCTTCGACTACCTCGAACTTTCCAGCAATACTATCAAGATTCAAGAAGTTTGTTCGACATTTCACTTACTAAGGACTAGATTTTTACCTGAAGCACAATAGACATAACTACCAGTAGTTCGACTGCCAAGAAACGGACAGGTTTCAATATCTGTTAAATTCGTCGGGTTTCACTAGGATTATGAACGGAATGTGCCTCGCGCTGGCTGATATAATTTATTTTTAAATATTTAAAATAAAGATTTCAAAATTGAATTGAATTAAAATTGTCAGAAATCAATTTTAATCGCATCATGTGCCAAAACACAAACAACAATACGACCAAAGAGGAACACGTCAAGCGAATATGTCATAGTTTTAAATTCGTATGTAACAACTAACAAGTCAACAACCCTAGCGACGATTTTCGTCATAATACGTCAAATTAAAAAAATTCAACATCAGTTCTAAGTCGGCATACTCTATTATTCTGTCTACTCTGCCTGAAGTCTTTCGAAACGCAATTTGACACTTTAAGGGCCCTCTCTCCCTAAATTGGCAGGTCGATTGTCGGTCAGTGCGAATATTGACGTAAATGACATTAAAATAACATTCATAACAGCGCGCCTTGTACGGTGGCCGTTACGACGCTCGCCGCGTCCATGATAGGGCGAAATAGGAGAAAAAACCTTTTTAAGGCTTAATATAATACATATTTCAAAAAAGAAAAAAAAAACAAATTATTAACTTATGTATTGCAAAGCAGTAGATATTTTTTATATATTCTTTTGATAAATAATGAAGGAGTAAAGTGGTTTCATTCAACGATTTGGAGGTGATTCGGTTTTTTATTTCTTTATTATTTATTTGATACCGATAGAAAAAATATGGCAAAACCAAATTACGTATCATATCATGTAGATTACTAATTATTTTTTTCAGATATAATTTCACTGTTAATGCCGATGAAAAGTTGTTTCATCTGCACGCTTTTTTCGAAAGAGCAGCCTTAAGATTTTTTTTTCCAAAAGTTTTAGGCAAAAAATCTGTAATTAAAAAAAAAACTACCATTTATATTAAACGATATTTCCACTTTTCATAACATCCCATGTTCTAGAAAACTGGCAATTGAAATTGTATAAAATTGTTTGAATGTCGCTCTTATTTTTTAACCATTTGACGTAATATATTATAACGATCCTGAAAATCCTTTCAGGATCGCACATTACGGCAAATTCAACTTTATAATCGTAAGATTTAAAAGCTGAAACAAATAATATGTTTGAACTGCAATGAAAAAAAATCCAGCGGCAATGTAGCTAACAAAACATATGAAATGTCTGGGGCGTCTGACACCGGCTTAGGTGGGGCTTCGGCGAGACGCGGCTAATTGTCTCCGCTGCGTCTGCCATGAGGTACTCCTGATTAGGGTGCAGATAATCTTTTGTTTCGGGATTTGTGGGAAAAATGCGACAGTATTCGTAAAACTTGACGCTCTGATATTTGCAACTTTTAATTATATTCTATTTTTAACCCCCGACAAAAAAGAGGGGTGTTATAAGTCTGACGTGTCTGTCTGTGTGTGTATCTGTCTGTGGCATGTTGCATCCAAACGGATAGACCGATTTTGACCTAGTTTTTTTTGTTTGAAAGCTGACATGATCGAGAGTGTTCTTAGCTTAGTTCATCATTATCAGCCTGCTCAGTGCTGGAAAATCGCGGTTTATCTGCTTCATGAAAGGCCGTTAGCAACTTGCAGTCTTTTGATGAGTTTTATAGTTATTTGTTTTCTGACAGTGCTGCAACACTAGGCCAACTTTCCATTTCCATTACCAGGTCCATTACCAGGTGCACATTTCCAGGTGCACCTGGAATGGATGGATGGAGGAAAATAGGATACCCAGATCCTCACCAACTTAGAGCAGAGGTTTCGTGTTTGGGCTCATTTTAATTGCAACAATCAGTAAGACGTAGATAAACAGTACTTAAATATTTTCATGCTAGTACTCGTAATGCTGCAGCATCACCTGGATTCTATAGGAGCCGAGCTCCGTATGAACCCAAAGTTTCATGTTTGAGGGACTCATCCAAGAGGACATTAATAATTATAGACATATGTATGTCACTTTAGAAATTTGTCACATTTGTTCAGATGCTGATAATATAGTTTTAAACACAATCTCAAATATATATTTGCCTCTGTCGTACCTTTACAAACACCTGAGATAATCGTTCCGCACCGAGTGAGTTCCGAGTGAGAGAACATAGTTTTCTTCGTCCGCACCAGCTGAAATTCCACGGCGGGCCGATTTCGGCCCGCCCCGCAGTGAAGGTGTTAAAAAGTAACCAAATAATATCGCTCATTTGGTACAACGTCGTAATTACCTATTTTTTCAAAAGTGAGTTATTTATGACATTATGTTGCAAAAGTATATTTACACCCGGAGAAACATCGACCGTAATGTTTTTATGTGTATTTTCCGCGATGGAGCGTGATTGTCATTGTGGAATTGATTGAAATGGTTGAAGGGTTGATTGAAATAGCAGTTCTGATGCTACAACGTAATTATATTCTACAACTGGACAGCCAGTTGCGCCGGGCGCCCCGCTGATTGTGGTTATATTTAGGAGCTACAACGTCGTAAAGGTACATATGACATTCAATTTGATAATTTTTGGTGAAACTACGACATAATTGTGTAAATTATGTCATTGTAGCTCCAAATTCAATATTAATTGATTTTATAAATGATTTTTCTTATGGGTTACAGGTATAAAAGAAGACCAAACTTATTGTTACTTTTGGCATGAAGCTACGGGAGGAGGAGCAATGGAAATTGTTCCTGTATTTAGTTTTTTTTATAGTCATAGATATACAAATACAAAAATCACAGATTATTTGGCTATTATTTGAACGTGCTGATCTCAGGAACTACTAGTCTGATTTGAAAAATTCTTTCAGTGTTAGATAGTTCATTTATCGAGGGAGGCTATAAGTTATATCTTATCACGCTTAGACTATTAGGAGCGAAGAAATAGAGGAAATTGTGAAAAAAAGGGGAAATTATTTGAAAGGGCTTATCTCACGAAATACTGGAGCAATTTTCTGTTATTTGGCACTGATAAGAAGTAGATCACGTGGAGGATTATAGTCTATTTTTTGGGAACTAATTTATCTGTAAAATATCTAAATTACGAGGGCAAAGCCGCGCCGAACGTCTAGTTATTTAGAATTTAGTTTCTGTTACTAGAATGTTTATTAAAAATAGAAATAACCTCCTGGTTTTGAACTGATTTAAAACATACATAACTAAATGCTGAAGCTGATTTATTAATCTACTTAGTTTTATTTTGTCACAAATACAAAATTATATGCATCGTATGCATTATTTCTTAAATTTAATTCTGAATAAATAATGACGTACTTACATACACATCCTTATAAGAATGCCTATAATTTAGGTAATGTATGATATATCGAAAAGTCTTGAACTCTAATAGAAACAACACAAATAAACCTTACTTTTAAATTGAGTCGGTATATAATAAGTCTTCCCAAAAAGCCATATATTGGATTCAAATCTTTGATTGTGTCTCCTGTAAAATTTGTTAAGGTGTAATTACGATATTGTTGTACCAAATGAGCGATATTTACTAACTTTAATTTTAAATAATTCCTAAGTGAAAAGTAGTATTTTAGTCCATAATGGTTGTCAACGTGTGCCGGGGCTCCGCTAATTGTTTGATTTCACTAAACGTTATACATAGTTTAAGGGTAAGTTCACAGCCAACCGAATCGAGACAATCAGCGACTTGGCGATGCAAAAGCATAAGTCGTTGTTGTTTTATTTTATTTATCGGTCCCCCGACACACCGTGACAACAATATTATGGACTAAAATATTACTTTACACTTAGGCAATTACTTAAAATTAAAGTCAGTAAAATATTATATTATTTCATTACTTTTTTAAGTTGATTGGCGGAGGTTTTTTCTAATTTCTTAATTATAATATTATGTATTATACGAAATGTAATTGGGTTCTTTAAAGCCGCCTCTTTTACAGTAGATATTTGAAAAACGACATCAAATAATATCGTGAAAATAATCTTGCCTGGAGTTCTGCCTCTAAATTTATTTGGAATTGAGTCCTCCGCGCATTTTTTGGAACCTAATACTTTTTGCATAATTATGTTAACATAACCTTTTATGAATATTATTATAGGTGCTAGCTACACACAAAATAAATTACTATATTCCTAATGAATATTATGATTTATGAATGTTTATATTCTAGATTTATAATAATTTAAACCCAAGTAGTAACTGCGTATGAAGGAGGCGTCGGTGGCGCGCGGGCGATCAATTGCATTGAATCCTTACAAACATCGTGATGACTCGTTGACGTCATAACTTGCACTTTGTTTTAGAAAGCAAATTAAAACAGAAGCCAAACAAATAAAAAAATAATAAACGGTATGTTTTTAAGAGCACCCAGGAAAACCAAATCAAAATAAGGAGCTTATTGAAAATATTATTTGTTGGAAACAGCTTCACTAGCATATTTTTAATTTAAATAGTAATAAAGTGAAAATTCCATTCACGAGTAAATAAAAGTTTGTAAGATTGTGAATAACATAGAAATTGAAACTGCCGCACTATTTTGCTTGCGAGATCCCGAGGGAGGGGGCTTAAGCTGTCGACTATAACATTATAATATAACTAGCTGTCCTGGCAAACGTTTCTTTGCCATATTATATAAAGTATATCGCTCTTATTATTTTATTGAATTAGTGACTAAATAAGTATGTCACCAACGTCAACGTCCATCGCTATCCTGTTACCCGCGTCGCATAAACAATGGTCGCTCTTTATAGACAAATAATTTGCAATAAAATAAAATTGCGACTATAATTAAAGATCTAAGCTATCCTATCTCTGAAGTTGGAAAAAAGCACACATTTAAAAAAATAAACATTAAAATCGGTTGAGTAGTTTAGGAATCCATCGCGGACAAACATCGTGACAGGAGATATTTTATATATAATATTAGACATTAGACAAGCTGAGACGGCTAAAGTTGTTTTGCCGTAAATGTTATAATGTACGTTTACGGCATCATACAAAAAAAGATTTTGACCTATTCTCCGACCTACACTGTCGTCTGTCACAGTACTTGCATCAATTATTGCATCAAGATCGTTCACTCAGACGTTTCGAAGTAGTTGAATGGCACCGCGACATGACAAATTTATATATTACTAGCTGTCCCGGTGAACTTCGTGTCACTTTAAAACCTTCCCTGGACTTCTACGAATATTTTAAGACTAAAATCAGCCCAATCGGTTCAGCCGTTTTCAAGTTTTAGCGCGACTAACACATTTGAAAATCCATTTTTATATATAAGATAAATAATTAGATAGTCCTACAGTAGGTTCATAATTCTTTTTTTTATTTTTTTAAATATTACTTAACGATCAATATTCAAGCGATTTCGCGCAAAATGAAACACATACTTAGGATGGGTTGCACCAACTTACTTTAATTGTAACAGCTGTAACTTTAACTATAACTACAGTGCAAAATGTCAAATCTTTGATAATATTTAACGATATGGCTATCGTTAAATATTATCAAAGACACACTCACCGCGCAGACGTATATCTTTCGTGAAAATTTACTATGGCTCACAATGTTGTTATAACAGATATTTTTCCTGTCGATGTTTACAGAGAATTGATTTTTTATACTCTCAAGTGTCAATGTAATAAATAAACGTAACAGTCATCTGTCAAATTCCGTGGTCAAAGTTAAGATTTAAGTTAAGTTAGGGTCTACACAGAAGGACTGCATTTCAACTGCAATCCAACTGCAAATTGCAGTTGGATTGCAGTTTGGATGCAGTTGACACGACTGCAATACGACTGCAATAGAACTGCAAACCAAACAGTTCACACGACTGCACGCCGACTGCAACTGAACTGCAATCCGACTACGCGTTTGGCTTGCAGTTCTATTGCAGTCGTATTACAGTCGTGTCAACTGCATTCAAACTGCAATTTGCAGTTGGATTGCAGATGAAATGCAGTCCGTCTGTCTAGACTCTAGACCCTTAGCCTTAACTATAAATGGTTATAGTTAAGGCTAAGGGTTAAAGTTATGGAACTTTGACCATAACTGTAACTATAACCACGCCTCTGGTGCAACCCACTCTTACTCGTACAAGCCATTTCCTACTCTACCAAATTCGGTGCAGTAATTTCGTAAATATGATTAAAGAAAATCTTTCCTCTACCTATATACTAAAAGATTTTATTGAAAGTACAGATATGAGAGCCCATCAAGCTTTCAGCGTAGTGACAAGCAAAGCAAGACAAAGACTCGAACAGTATTGGTCTTGGGTGTGCAGTCTTGGTCTTGGTCTTGGTCAAATCTGTCTGGTCTCAGTCTTGGTCTTGCATAGTCGGACTTGGTATTGGTCTTGTTCTTGCACACCTAGTATTGGTTTTGGTCTTGTTAGTCTTGCAAAAGAAGCAAGACCAAGACCGAAACTGCAAGACCAATACCAATTTTGCATCATCACAAGGTAGTGATGATGCAAATCGATGTTTGTGGCGCGCTGAATGACGCTGAAGTCAGCGTCATTCAGCGCACCACAAACATCGTCCATACAGAAGCGTGTTTGCCCGCTCGGCCGCTCGCCGGCGGACCGTCTTTGCCTTGATTGCATGCAGGCAACGCGTGTCCCTCATTTTGTTTACTTCATTTTCATTCTGTTTGGCTTTGCGAATCCTTTAAAATTGTTTATAGCAAGCATATTGAATTTGATTTTTTCGGCTTCTGTTTTATTCTATTGTATTATTGTAGTATTAACACCTTCACTGCGGGGCGGGCCGAGATCGGCCCGCCGCGGAATTTCAGCTAGTGCGGACGAAGAAAACTATGTTCTCTCACTCGGTGCGGAACGATGTTCTCAGGTGTTTGTAAAGGTACGACAGAGGCAAATATATATTTGAGATTGTGTTTAAAATTATAGGTCTTTCCTATAAAAAAATTATGGCAGGTCGTTATCGGCCCACCACGCACTGTAGGTGTTAAAAATCAACTCAGTGCGGCAGTGGGCCAATTGCGGCCCGCCGTACAAGCAGGCGGTTGGCGACCCGATACCGCACCAAGCGTCCGCCTCGCCAGTTAGTGATGTGCAATCTATCGTAAGTCGTAGCTGACGTACGTCGCGTTTTTTAACCGACTTCAAAAAAAGGTTATCAATTCAACCTGTATATTGTATGTATTATTTTCAGAACTGCCTAGTTTTGATATGTTTTACTCTATATTATCATTTATCAGCATCTGAACAAATGTGACAAATTTCTAAAGTGACATACATGTTCATGTATGTTTTTATGTTTGTGTTCGCACATCTTCGGAACTACTAGTCAGATTAAAGTAATTCTTTTTTTGTACTGGGTACTATTTAACTTCGGGAATACTGTTCATCAAAATCGGTTCAGTAGTGTTTAAAATAGGTAATTTTGATTCCCAAATACGTACGGTTTGAAGTCAGTTTTATCTTTTTAAAATACAATAATTATTCATTTTATAAAATTAACAACGCACGATAGCAGGAAACAAAAAATCATGTCCTTGAGATGAGCGTTAAATGGCGAAATTGTGCAGGGTGATATGAAAAACTGGGAGAAACCATGAGGAGTGTCGAATCAAAAAAGAAATTTTAAAAAAATAAAACATACTGCAGAATGTGCAAACAAAAACGGGCTTTGTGTTTTAAAGACAGGAATTTAAATATATTAATTAAAAAAAAAAGTGTGTCAGCATGACTGGAGTTTACTCCTTAAGTACGAGTATCTAACCATACGCAAAAAGAGTTTATTCAACTGAAAAAATATTAATATCATATGAAATCAGATGTTCCGGCAATATTATCCACAGCCCTTTCTGCCATCGTTATTTCAAAATACTTTTAGTTCACTTTAGCCAGTATAATGATAAAAATTATAACTTCACAATACGAGTAACAATATTAATTATTGATATTTATAACAAAAATCCAGGAAGAACAAGCCGAAGAAGCCCATATCCAGGACAAACAGTTGCCAAGTTATAAGCACTCAAACTTTGACATTGACAGCTTGGCAACTGTCAAACATCGAACAAAAGCGGCCATAACTCCGCTTCCAATAGGCCTAGAGGAACGGGGTTTCTTCTAACATCAAAGGAAACACCTTGGCTACCCCCTCAATGAATTTGAACTAAATCAGAGACATCAATTTTTTTTTCTCAATTCTAAGGCCAGAATCGAATAGAGGAGAAAAATCCAGGAAGATAAAGCCGAAGAAACTCATATCCAGGCCAAATATGTAGTTGCCGAGTTACAAGCATTCAAACTTTGACATTGACAGCTCGGCAACTATCTAACGTCGAACAAAAGCGGCCATAACTCATTTCCCAATAGGCCTAGAGGAACGGGGTTTCTTCTAACATCAAAGGCAACACCTCGGCTACCCCCTCCCTGAATTTGAACTAAATCAGAGACATCAATTTTTTCTCAATTCTAAAGCCAGAATCAAATAGAGGAGAAAAATCCAGGAAGATCAAGCCGAAGAAACCCATATCCAGGACAAATAGTTGCCGAGTTACAAGCATTCAAACTTTGACATTGACAATTCGGCAACTGTCAAATGTCTTACTAAAGTAGCCATAACTCCGCTCCCAATAGGCCTAGAGGAACGGGGTTTCTTCTAACATCAAAGGCAACACCTCGGCTATCCCGTCCCCGAATTTGAACTAATCTACTACTCTACTACTTTTTTATCTCAATAATGTGTACATTCTATATGTTTACCTAATATTTACCCGGGAATATCCACTCTTTAAACTTTAATGGATTGTGCATTCAAATCTTGTCAAAACAAAACCAAAAACGTGACACGATTTTTCGTTACTTGTTAGTAGGTTTTACCCCTCGGATTTTTCTCATACCGGGCGCCTTATATATGAAAATCGATTCTTAAGGTACTCCTTTATACATTTGAGTTTACTAACTCAAATATATATTTTCGATATCCCCTTATTTTTGTCTTTCCCATCTCTACTAAAAATACTTTCTAGTGCGGTTCGGGTCGATATCGGCCCACCACTTTGCCTGGTTTATTTCTCATTTCCTGTTTGGCAGATCCCGGGGCGAATCAAATCTAAAGTAGTTGGGTTCAAGGTTATTCAACAGTCCAAACACTGTACACCTACATAATGTTTTCGCAAAGTTATAGTAATTTAATCTAACATTGTGCTGGTGGGTCGAGAAAGGCCTACCCCGCACTGGCGGAAAAATCATTGGGGGCACACCTTGGCCCGCCGCCGCACCAGACGAAGGTTTAAGATTTTACTTGCCGCAGTGAAGGTATTAATAATTGTTAAAGGTGCTTTAGAAATTGAAACAGCAGCTACTTTCGATACAAATTCTGCGTAAAAATTAAAAAAAAAAAAACAGAACAATGGGGAGGCCGGAGGAGTAACGTTTCCATTCCATTTGCTATTTGTACACATAATATTATGAGGCCCTAGATCTCGTATCCACATAAACAGACAGTGAGTGAATTTGAAATGTTCCTTCGGCGCAAATGTTGCTGGCGATCGGTTCTCACGGATCTCGCGTGAACATCACTCCCATCCTCCCATCGCGGAGATAGTGCGGCCGAAATGACAGGCTTTCGCGGATCCCGAGAAATCATACCATTCTGGAAATTTAAGAACCTAAAGGTTCAAGACTAAGATCTAATTTTAGCTTTATCTCAAGAGCCGTCGGACCATAATTTATTTTCGTTTCCATAACAGTTTTGTTTCTTTAATATTTTTATACAAAATTAATGATGCTATAGCAGACTGAAGATAAGGTATTTTCACGTAGTTATTACGTTGATATGATGATAGTCATAACAATATTATATTATTACTAGCTGTCACGGCAAACGTTTCTTTGCCATATTGTTATAAAGTATATCGCCCGTATTGTTGTATTGAATTGACTAAATAAGTATGTCGCCATGGCAACGTCGATCGCTATCTTGTCGCACAAACAATGGTCGCCGTCAGTCTCAGGTTGTAATAATTTACTATAATTTATTGTACAAACGCACTTATCAATATATAAAGTACCCAGTAGCCGATTCTCAGACCTACTGAATATGCATAGGTAAAAATCAGTAAAGCCGTTTCGAAAGAGTTCGCTGACTAATATTGTGACACGAGAATTTTATATACAAGATGTAAACAAATGTTGTAATACAGGCAGTACAGCGACCGTAGCTTGAGCCATCCGAAGGCAACATACTTGAACTAAAAGTTGCTATTTTTCCATCTTAAAGGCTTCTAATATCGCAGTTCCCCGCCCCGGGCCCGTTGTCATTTGTCTGCTACTCTGTAGGCAAACTTCGCCTCAATGTTTGAAAGCACTACATTATCCGTGCCTCTTCATCGTGTTCGTCTACGCGGGCTAGTGATGTTCTCCATCGATACTTTCTTTAAAATCCAATTAATGTGGAAACTATCCGACCGAACACGCGGTTTGGCCCCTACACTGTGAGATTCCAAGCAATTGTATCTAAATAACAACACGACCGCGCTGCCATTAAAATAAATCGTTACCATAATATTATTGCTTGTGATCTCGCAGTTTAGCGCCCAAAAAACTCGTTCGCGCGGATGCATATAAATCCAGCCAGCCACCTATCTTCCTTTTCTAAATATTTCTTTAACAAAAAACGTTGAATTTTTAACCGACTTCCAAAAAGGAGGAGATTATAATTATGTTTGGCTGTGGATATATTTTTTTGTATGTTCCACGATTACTCCGCCGTTTGTGAACCGATTTTCAAAATTTTTGTTTTATTATATTAGGTTTCACTCCAATTTGGTACCATGTTCACAAAAGTGGTGATCTGGTGATGGGATCTATGAGTAATAGAGGGAGCTCTTCAAAATTTATACGGAAACATATTGTGATTTTGGTTTGATGATAAGCATCCTAAGTGTTTGCTACCAAAACGCAAGATCTTGTACCAATATATACTATGGTTCCGAAGATACAAAGAGAACTCCGGATTCCTTATACGTATGTATAATCGAAGTTTGGGGGTTTAGGCGCTGTTTTAAGAACTGCAAGCAATTGCTGCTATGCAAATTATATTCATCATCATCATCATTATTACCACATCAGGGTCACCAATGTCACATTGTTGTTTAGTGTATATGAATACAATATGCCCCCACAACACCACAATAATTATAATATCATCACGTTATGTCTTTATTATAATGGTTTTCATAGCGATTTTAATAAAAATAATAATGTTGTTTCATAATAAATGATTCAAGTTCCAAATCTAAGCGAATTAATATGTACTTACCACAAAATTGAACATAACAAATTCAACCTTAACTCCAGAGCGTAAGGCACACATTTGCTGGATGTGATTCGGCTCATCCTTCGATCGTGGACTCTTGGAAATCTATTGTTCTGGCAGCCACATGTGGCCGCTTGTGAGTTGAAGCGTTGAATTGTTAAATTACCTAGCACGTGTTCACTTCGATTTTTTTAATGTATTGTTTAAAATTATCTACCTACCTGATAATTATTTGTGAGTATGACTCTGAACAAATTGTAATAAGCTACCGTTTAGAATTTACGCGACAGTTTACTAGATAACTAAAAAGAGTGAAATTATTATTTTTAACAAAAAATTAAACCCGACTTCCAAGGTAAAAACATTTAATAACATCCTTATAATATGAACTTAAAAGTATTAAATAATTTTTCCTATCTAATAGTGCCTTTTTCCGAATTCGGCTAAATCTCAACTATTTCTGTACACAATCTTCATAATTTTGAAGTCGGTGCCAGTTCCGAAAGTATTAAGATAGGAAAAATTATTTAATACTATTTAGTTCATATTATAAGGGTGTTATTATTGTTTTTGCCTTGGAAGTCGGTTTTAATTTTTTATTAAAAATTATAATTCACACAACTCGTCTAAGTAAAAAAAAATATAATGCAGTATTTACGGCTGCATTCATATTTCAGCGCTTCTGTTTAATTTGGTCCTTTAATTTAAATCAGATCATGAATGAAAATAGCTAGCATAGCCATAATGTTATGACCTGTTCATTGATGGCAACTTTATCATATTAGTTGGTACGCAGTGAAATAAGCTCCGACAAATTAAATTCGCATCTATTCACGTCAATAAATACTAAAACCCAAGGTAAATCCTCGTAGCTGCCGATATTAAACAAATTCCATCCGCTAAAATAGCATCCTAAACTAGTTTTGACACTAAACTTGTAAGCCTAAAATTAAATTATATATTTTGTTTATAAAATGATATCGAAAATAATTTTATTTGTTTCCACAGAAGTCCTTTAAACGACTTCTGTGTATAAACAAATAAAATTATTTTTGTTACTTGACAAGCAATTATCACCATTAAGTTATGGAATTCTGTCTGCAAATTTTTAAAGTTCTCGTCTAACCTCAGAAAACTATGTGTAAAAACCTAGTAGAAGTTATTTAAAATATTTTTTATCGATATGTGTATGTGTAGGTCTACAACACTAGTGAGGAGCGAGACGCGGCACTTCCTTACACTGGATTTCTTTTTAATACTCTACATTTAAACTTCATGTGAAGGAAAGCAGCACATGTCGCCAAATGTTTCTTTTGTGTCTGTTTTATTAAGATTATGTTTAGATTATAAATGCTTCTTACTTTTAACTCTGCTTAATGGGTCTCGATAATTATCATCCTATGTCTTAAAAACGGAATTTACTTAGTTCAAAAATTTTCAATTATCCTTTTGAGAGACACGATGGCCCAAGTAGACTCAGACACGTAAATAATTAATATACAAACGAAAATCTGTAAATGCCATCGTTATTATCGGTGTACAAAATTTATTAAAAAATCTATAAAATAACATAATATTATTTTCTGTGCAGGATAATATTATTATTATATTCAATAGAATATAAGGTGTGGCTCTGTACTCGGGAGTCGGGACTCGGGACCCACTAGGTCGGTCTGCATCGGTCTATGGTCATTTCGGTTGTGGTATACTTAATACTTTTATGTCGCAGCGATTTCTTTGATGGTGCAATTTATGATTGTGCGCTGTTTGTGTTTTATAATCCGGTACATTATTTATAGAGTTCCACTAATAAATTCCACTTCGGAACACTCAATACGCTTGTAAACAATATAATACACAGCAGTCATATTGTAACTACGAGTAATAGTAAATAAGAATCTGAAAGTGTGACAAAAATGAAAAATATAATAATTTCAGTGAACACAATATTAAAATGCGGATAAGAATCCTAAGCAAATTCTCAGTTCCCATCATACAGCCTTTTGAGTTTTGAGACGTCTCAGCTTCGCGCGGTTTTTATAAAAACGTGTTTTTTAAACCTCACGTAAAGCACTTAGTAATAAAGAGACGTGTACCTATGTAGTTTGTTTTTAAGTTGTCTTTAATTCCACATATTTATTACATTTTGCTGAATTCTTAGTAAAATGGTAATGAAATTCTAAGCATACTTCAATCACGTCACAGGACTTGAATGCTCTCGTGGGATCGACTCCCTCTACTCCCTGGAAGCCGATCGACCCGGTTGGGTTCCTGACAGCACCATAAATATCTGTCGCGTGGCCATGGCAACCTGATTTCCCCCGCGACCCGAGATCTGGCCTAATCGCTTGAATCTTATAGGTCAAGGTCAACTTTTCTCTATGTCCACTTCGCCTTATCCGTTTAATTTGGAACTAGCTAGTTGATTGCGTTGTCTCTGGTCTTAGGGGTTTTTTAGAACTAAAATAATATCCAGTATCTAGGAGGAATAACTAATGATAATAATAATAATATTATGTTAAAAAGATGATCTGATAGGTGTTCAAAATTCAAACATAGGACCCAACGCAAACGTAAAAAAATACTTAAATGTACTATCAGAGAAGTTGATTCCTATGCAAATCGGGGACCTAATTAGTTTGGTTGCGTTCGCGTTAAGTCAAACCCAGCCGACAGATCACAATTAACATTGAATTGACATATTCGACCAAATAACGTTGGTCTATCAATTGCATAGGAATAAACTTCTTCGATGGTACAATAATAAGCAAAAAAACATCTAGCTGAAAATTTTCTATTTCAAAACCCTCTAAATTTTAACGTCGAGTATGCTTACAGTCGGAAACATAATATTAATATTATTATTTTACTTTTTTACAAAAATTTCATTATTGGGAAAAGAACACTAATAAAACACACTGTTTCTTGCACTTTATCCACTATATTAAGATATTATTATAACTTTTTAACAAATTAATAATTTGTTAAAAAGTTAAAAGTTCCACCAAGAACCGTCAGTACAATCAATTACATATATTGGGAAAAGGACTTAATGAGTAACCAGTTTGCTCTATTCAGTTTCAACAAGATGGACAAAAACATGGATGGTAATGATGAAGCTGTATTCGGTAACGAATAAATATTCATTCGTGATTCGGCGCAAACTTGGGCTTGCAATAGCAAACATGACAATAAAGCCGACGCATTCGCTCCCAGTTAATCAGAAGCTCTAAATGTTAACTTAAGGACTTCAAAACTTAATTAGAAAGTTAGGACGAGAAACGCAACTCATGAGCTAATTCGAGATTAGCTGATTAAAATTATCTTGAATTGTGACATTGTATACCACTGTATACCATTGAACCCAGTTTACTAGGTGCCTCAGCTAGATAAGAAAGAAACTAGAAAAAAATTGTCATTTAATTGCAACACTTTATAGACGTAGGTAAGTATGCATCATTGCAAAGTCTAACCGAGGGTAAACCGAAGATGGACGGACGGGGTGAAACTATTTATAGTGTTCCTAGAATCAACTAGAGATCAACTACGATAACATGGCGCGCCCCTCCAAATGACTGTTTCAATGTGTGTAGTCACATCTTTATGAAAGAGTTTGTATGTAGTAAGTATTCAACCAATCACAGTACACGTAATATTTCACTTAATGTCACTTATTACCTAGATTTGTTGGTCAACTAATCATAACTAGCCGACCGCGCAAGACAAGGCACATCAAACGTTTTGACAACGCACTTCAAACGTTTTGAATTTTGGAGGGGCGCGCCATGTTATCGTAGTTGGTCTCTACCCTAAAAAACATCGTGTACCTACATGCCTAATGACCGTATTTGTGTTACACCTTGTTCGCGTGACGTATCGCGGCCATCAGCGACAGCTGTCACAATTAACTAATCAATTTGTCACTGTCGAACGACAACCGCGACAACCGTCACTCGACACCGCGGCCGCGCCGGCGTTAAAAAATATCCGCGTCCGTTTCCGACGCACAGGACGATACAGGATCGCGTTATATTGATTAGTCGTGAGTCGTGATCGAGTATGCTCGTATAATATTGTCACCGGATGTGAGTTCAATTTTTTAAAATAAAACAGCAATGCACTCTTGAGTAACTTATCAAAGATTGCATTAACCCTAGAAGCCCAATCTACGTCGTTTCGACGTATACTCCGACGAAAATTTGCTCTTTCTTTCTCGCTCAAGATCGGATCGCTGCAAACTCCCGAACCAAATCGGCAGCCGCCGAGACGAAACACGGGACGGTTGTGTCGCTTTGGTAAGTGTCGTCATTTTGTTGTTACACACATGTGGCACGTCGATTCGACGTATGTTTGGGCTTTTTGTAACTTTTGGTAAAAATCTGAAATATAAATCATCAAAGCTATTAAGCTTTGATGATTTTTCTGATTTTTATTTAATTATATTTTGTTTTGAGTAGTTTTTCATTAAATTTTCACTTTTTATATCCAAACATACCATGACGTCCAGTCGACAGCTCAATCAAGTTGAAATTGCTGCTATTTTGGCAAATGAAGATGATATTTTGGCATTTGATACAGAATCTGAAGATGAAGATTGTGTTACTCATGACGATGTCATGAGTGACGTAGAAGATGAAGTGGTGGAAAATACAAGTCCTGAAAATGGACCAAAACCCACAGAATCCTGCATCTTTTCCGGAATTAGTTTAGTTCTAATAGGAAAACCAATAGGTGGCCAATGGCGGTCTTTTATGGTATTTTAAACATGGATTTTGTGAATTCTTATATTTTATATTGTCATAATAAAGGAAACCAAAAGAAAAAACCAGTTAGTCGTAAAGACTTTATGAAGATATTGAGCACACAGTTGACGGAACCGTGGATGGCAAAACGTTTGGAGACTACTTTGCACAAGAATTTGCGACAAAATATAACGAATATTATAAAACCTGCACCACATACAACACCAGGGACATCATGTGATCAGCCTGAACCAAAAAAAAACGACGATATTGTGGGTTTTGTTCCTATAAAAAAGGCGGATGACCAAATCGCGGTGCTCGAAATGCAAAAAAGCGGTTTTCGGAGAACATAATTTTAACATTTGTTATGACTGTATTTAAAGACTGAATTACATAGATTTTCTTATTTAATATTAATAAAAGTTGATTTAATTTTTAGGAGAAACATTTAAAAAGTTGATTTAAAAAGAAATTTTATTATTATAAGAAAAAAACCTGAGAGGATCTCATTATTGTTATTTTTTTTTTTGTTCTTTTGTCTATTGTGGTATTAAAGTATTAATAAAACTTATAAGTATGTTTTTAAAATTGCATTTTTTCATTTCATTACAACATAGTTTAAATAAATATTTTAAAAAATCTGCAAATTCTAAATAAAATGTGAAATCGAGTGATATAATATATACACGTCGTTGTGACGCATGATTGGGCTTTATATCAGGAAAAATATGTTTGGGCTTCTAGGGTTAAGGGCTAAGCTCAACAACAATATATGCTGATACTTATAGTTCAGCACTGTATACATGTACTTGTTAAGATGCATATGCCCGTTTTCACCAACTACACCTAAAATTTAGGGGTCCCCTAAGCTTTGTTCCAAGTTTTGTTCTTAATATTATAAAACAAAGTCGCTTTTTCTGTCCTCATGTCCCTTTGTTCCCTTTAATTGCGGTTTTCTTTAATATATAGAGTGATTGAAGAGGAAGGTTTGTATAATAAATATGTATATTAATTATGGGAGTTCGCTATTTTACAAGTAAAATATCAGACGGCCATTCTATAACAGATTCATTGTTAAGGCAACTGTCGTCGTCGCCACATACGTCACCTAAGTGTACGGGGTCGTCAATCCATCCCGTAAATTATAAACGTCACCTAATGGTTTGATGGATGAACCGCATAATAGGTTGTTTTATTTCAAATAAACGTCACCTAAGAGTTACGGGGTTGTCAATTCATCAAGAACAAAACTTGGAATATTGGCTTAGGGGACCCCTAAAATGTAGGTGTAGTTGGTGAAAACGGGCATTAGCATTCAAGAAGACTATAATATTTTATTCCAGTCTATCATCAAGTCGCAGAAAGCGTCTGAAATGTAAATAAACTCTTCATAGTTTGACAATTAATTTGACTTGGATTTTCTCCGATAACAAGTAGAACTCAGCATAAGAACTAACTTTGACACCTGCAACAGTGGAAAATCCCTGGAAAAACAAGCAGGAGACATCGTCATGTCAATAGTCAATACATTTACCTCTGTCATAGTATTCGGCAAACGTGACGCGTCGGTATCACGTCCATACAATCAAAGAGAGAATAAGTCGGCGTCGTTTATACACGTTTTATAGGTGGCGTCGTTATGCAGGCTACACACGTAACACATATTAACGAACATCGCGACACGAACGTGACTGTGTGTATCGTTTGACTTACTTTCAAAGAAGGGAAAGGAAAATTAAATGAAACCCTCTCAATTAAATCGGACGACAAACATTGAGTAAACGGACGCCTGGGGACTACTAAGAACGTTTATAATCTGTATTTACCATTATATCACTAGTTCATCTTGTCCTACTGCTTGTCAAAGGATTTTTCTTTTTTTCTTTTCAGCATCATTAGAAAATAATATTTTTTCCTCATTTACATAATATACGTAATATGTTGTGGATCCTGGATGCCGCTGCATTTACGGGAAGTACCTAAATAGTTCTTTTTACGAAAATTAAAGCCATAAATCAAATCTAGACATAAAAAATAATAACAAGGGTGCTAAATTATTATCAGAAATATAAGTATGTCATGGAAATGCGACAGTACAATCAAAATCAAATAAACAGAAAATAGCAACGAATAAACGAAATAACAGATGTAAAGTAACAAAGATGAAAAACGAGCAAGAACGTACGTTGAACAAAAACGTCTTCCTCACGGGACCAACAAATTGAGATTTAGGTGACCGAATAAAAATTCTGAATTGAACGTTGTGACGGCGACGTGATTTATCGCCCGACGGTAATAGCGTTATCATCGCCCGTCGCCGACGCCTCCGTACGATCATAATATTGACTTGATTACTTCTAGAATTCTAGACCTACCTGGACCCGGAATTCCTTTGCAGATTAGGAGGGCCCTTTTAAAAGGGGATGCCTATTTCCTGCAGTGGATGCGCGTCTCCACGCAAACGGTGGATAGAAAACTTGTTTTTTTTCGTGATAATTAGGTTCACTGTTAGGAAATTCTCATGTAGTATAATTATACGAAGCTGATACTGTAAAATATTTTCGATTCACTGCAATCATCACTCTGGCTTTATATTATCCAAAAATGTAAATTTTAGGCACAGTACACTTGTCGAAGCACGTGTTGAAGATCAAGATCCACTTCGCAAGGCCGCAGAGCCAACATAAAAACTTATTTTAACTTCAGCAATTTTAAAAGATGTTAATACTCGGATGGAAGCAAACTTTTATTATTTCGTAAAAAAGACTATACTTATGCCAGAATTCAAAAAGGTATTTTGCAGGTAGAGCATTTTAATTGTTTGACGAATGGGAGGTGGGAAAGCTGATAAGTGCGAACATTTCCTGTTTTGTCTTGACGACGCTTAACCTCGAAATTGTGTGTATAGCAGAATAAACAGCAATTTTCATACATCAGAGTTTCCCCAGGATTTTGAATGGAAGCAATAGTGATTGATTAGCTAGACCCTCGGGAAGTTCGTTTGGTGTAATGGACCATGTTCTATGGCGATTTAATCTGCTCCATCGGCCTTTATGTTGGCGCGTTATACATTAACACGAGTTACGCAACCGCAGCTCTTAGGACAGGAGACTATATAAGCTAAATAATAACGTATATAATAACGTAAAGCTTAGACGACTAATAAACTTATAGTCGTCTATGCTTTACGTTATTATACTTACTATGCTTACGTTATAATACCTGTTAATGTTTTACGCTGCCGAGATCGGATAAGATTACATTATTTGGAGATTGATGAAATTAATGTATCTTTGTCCGGAAAATATACAGTTCCATCGCGATACCGACTGAGTTTTGCGTAACTTCGTATTAAATTATTTTTTACTGACTGTTAACTTAATATACAAGTTTTATAAATTCATCAGTTATAATATTATATTATAAATAATGTCCACGTCCTCTTAAAGGACACAATAACTGCTACCGATTGGAGTCAGTATAATTTGGTACGTTTTTGTAAGAACATACTTGTCTCTGACAGAAAATCGATGGAGGCGACACCAGGGGTCCTCTCTCCTCTTTGATAACGTTAGTTCGCGTCCAGTGCACAAAGTTGGCGCGTTGTCACTTAAGATTATTTTCATCAATATTCGCTCAGTTAACTTAGACGTGTCGACCTCTTCGTATAGTTAGTCTAGTTAGTTTCCCAAAGACAACGGTTGATATTATAACAATTGATTTTTTATTGAATAAGGGGGCAAACGAGCAAACGGGTCACCTGATGGAAAGCAACTACCGTCGCCCATGGACATTTGCAAACCCAGGTGCGTGCATTAAATTGTTAAAATACCTAGCCCGTGTTTACTTCGATTTTTAATGTATTGTTTAAAATTATCTACCTACCTGATAATTATCAGGTAGGTAGATTTGTGAGTATGACTCTTAACAAATTGTAATAACTAATAAGATACGTAGAATATATTATATACGCGATAGTTTACTAGGTAACTAAAAGAGTGAAATTATTATTTTTAACAAAAAATTAAAACCAACTTCCAAGGTAAAAACAATAATAACATCCTTATAATATGAAATAAAAAGTATTAAATAATTGTTCCTATCTAATAGTGCCTTTTTCCGAATTCGGCTAAACCTCAACTATTTCTGTATTAAATCTTTATTATTTTGAAATCGGTGCCAGATCCAAAAGTTTCAAATATTCTGTCAGAGAACTGAAGATTCAGCTATATCTGGTATCGACTTCAAAATGATGAAGAATTTGTACAGAAATAGTTGAGCTTTAGCCGAATTCAGAAAAGGGCATTTAGTTCATATTATAAGGATGTTGGTTTTAATTTTTTGTTAATTTCTACTGATAAAACATCACACTAGATCATCTCAGAGCGCGCCGCAGCAATTTTCTTTTGAAAGACTTGAGTAATGAGTACAATATTTACCCTGTATTATTTTATACTAGCTGTCCCGGCAAACGTTGTTTTGTCATTTAAAGTATTTCTACTTTGATGAAGTTGATACAAAATCTTACCCCCTCTTTTGTCTCCTAAGAGGGGTGGGGTGAAAAATTTTATACACCAGATGTTATGTTGGAAAAAAGCAGTTAATAATATGACGTAAGTCCATGAAACAAAAAGTTTGATACAAAATCTGTCCCCCTCTTTGCTCCCCTGAGAGGGGGGGGGGGGGGGGGATAAACAGATTTTGAGTTGGAAGAAGGCAAATATATCTGCGAAAACCGCATTCAAATCGGATCAGTAGTTTTCGTGTTAAAGCAAAAGTCTTATACAAAATCTGATCCCCTCTTTCGTCCCTTTAGAGGGGTGGGGGGATTTTTTTTATAGACCAGATATGTTAAGTTGGAAGAAGACAAATATATCTGTGAAATCCGCATTCAAAACGGATCAGTAGTTTTCGTGTGATAGTGGAACAAACATAGAGACAGACAGACAGACAGACAGACAGATAAAAAAACTAACCACATTTTTGGCTTATTATTTTTTGAATATATTTAATGTACAGAATTCTCATTTCTACACTTTTATTATATGTATAGATTATAACGTGTTCGCTACATAATTTGTATTATGTAGCTAACACGTGCCAAAAAGGGTAAAAACGGAAAAAGTAATATTAATATGACGTTATACATGATGCTTGTTTCATTGTTTTTATTTTCTTTTTTTCCCCGCTAGAATTTCGTTCGGCCTGGTAAAATTAATTTACTGCATTCGTGTAACCCGTAAAGAGGTGCGATATCATTGTATTATGGTCGTACTAATATTTATTCTGTAATTATGGTAAAAATTGTATGTATTTAAATACTTGTGAAATGTAATCGAGAATACAGATATAATTTTTATTAATTTTATAAAATAACATCGACGCTCGTTACTTTTCAACATTATACGAAGTATCATAATATTATACGTAACGGATTTCATGAAAATTAAACTCTCAAATTACACAGGAGCACGGGTTAAGTTGTGGATAATAATTGCCAATAAAAAGATATATAACATTATACACGTCTTATCATTTTAAACTCAAACTTATTGCGAAATGCAAATTGTATGAAGTTTCAAGTAAGTATTAAAATTATGCAATTAATATTGCAAACTACATAATTAATATGATTATAATTTTTCGAAAACACAATAAATATGTTCGAACACTAACGTTTTTGCACGTTATTTTTACTTCGGCCATGATATACAATACGTCTTGAAATAAGTAGATATGACATTCGACAACATTAAGTTCGTTAAAGTATAGGTTTTGTAGGCTGGCTAGGTTTTAATGAAGCCAGCCACCGTTATCGGTATAGGAGGCGTTTTGAACTTTGTAAGCAGCAAAAGAACACCTAGTTTCGTTACAAAGGCAACCTGAACTTTTTCCTAAACTAAGCGTTTTAGAAAAAGTTGATGAAGCGAGCACCTAACCATATTTCGCACCTGATGCCAGCAACTTCAAACGGACCAATAAAACTGGCAACCCCAGCATGTCGAATGTAATTTATTTGTAATTTCGTCCCCCGCCGTTGCCATGGCAACGTGATTTATCTCATCTCCATATCTATCTTCTTTTTTATTGTTCTCAAATAAATCACATATCTCATCCTGGCGAATATATTTTTCATTTCTTTACTGTTATTAAGCAAGAATAAGGGAACTACTTGAGCTGTTAGTTGTTTTTTATTGGTTTAATTGAGTTTAATAGTATCGTTATATTTGGGCATACAATGCGTCTTATGAAAATTAGAGATGTAAAATAAAACTCAATATAATTTTGTTTTCAAACTTTACGGTATTCGTCACTTTGAGGATAGATGTTATATATTATTATTTTCTTTACGCCGTGCCATAAGATTTCTTGCATATATTGATGAGCAAAATTGGTCTTACAGACTTAGTTTTGATCTTGCAAAAAAAGCTAGACCGAGACTATCCTAATACTAAAAAAAACAAAGAGCGAGATCAGGCAGATTTGACCAATACCACCAATACCAAGACTATAGGTACTAGAAAGACGAAGACCAAGACAGTCTTGGTCTTGGTCTTTCTAGTACAGTTTTGGAACTACTACGACTAAGTCTATCTTGGTCTTGTTTTGCTCATCAATAAACTTTGAGTGCACTGTTCCATCCTACCTAGTTTATATTTCGTAAGTGGATTCTAATATCCACTTAGAAATACATGACGAATAGTTTGCGGCAGCGAAAAAGTCCACAGCATAACGCAAGTATACAAACTTTGAATATATTTAAGAGGGAAGTGCTGAAATAGTTGGAAAAAGCGATGTTTTCGTCAGCACGTGAGCAGGAATGTTTTCCATCAGCCGCAGAAAAAACCTCGGCGCTTGATGGATTGCCTCGTCTTATTAACGATCCGCACAAAACCGACATTTTTTCTCCGTTTCACGAGAGGTATACAAAGTGACACGACTCGCGAGTGTAACTTGGTGGTTAGTTGGCCCATTTTCTATGTTCACTTCTTAGTGTCTAAACACATTAGGCCGAATTTCCGCGGCAGAAGTTCGGCATGATTCCATTATTTAGTTACTTTCAAATACCTATAGGGGTATATTCGTAATGGTCAAGTAACAGATTTTCCTATCCCTTAAATCAGCCGTACAAATCTATATAAATTATATAAAACTCAAAGGTGACTGACTGACATGGTGAACTATTAACGCACAGCCCAAACCACTGGACGGATCGGGTTGAAATTTGGCATGCAGGTATATATTATTATTATCACGTAGGCATCTGCTAAGAAAGGATTTTGATAAAATCCAACCCGAAGGGGTTAAAGTAGGGGATGAAAGTTTGTATATAATAATACTTCTTAACGCGAGTGAAGCTGCGGGAAGAAGCTCGTCATATAATATAATATTATCGGAAAAGTTACGGCTGGACACATTTACACGGCTCGATCATGCGTTTGCGCGACAGAGCGGTTTGATCGCTACACTAAATCGTTACATGCAATTGCTTGTTATAATTATTCTCTTTGTGTAACGACCAAACCGTTTTATCGGACGCATATAAATCGACTTTAACATTTAAGTAAGTTGCACTCATTTTTTGTATTTTAGATTTTGAGGTGTACTAGGAGTTTATAGGACGCGAAGGCAAATTTTTGGACTGTGTGGCAGGTTGTTTATCGATGTTCTATATGAATTTCACTGAAATCGTTTGCGGACTAATTTCCTTGCGTCTATTTTACGTCTCAGAGTCAGCCTTTTAAAATGGAGATTAGAAATCTATTGCGGAACGTTGTTATCCGCGGTGTAATCAAGCCTTTGTCCCCGAGCTGTGATAAGACTGACGTTACTTGTCCCTTCAGCGTTATTAATTATCCTCCTACCCTACTCTGGACCCTTTGGACATGTTTCTTCTATTGTTTAAAAACATATTCCGCAACGCCAAACGTTTAATTGCAAGAATTATTAATATCTAGATGCTGACCGTAACATAGCACAGAAATTCGTTTTTGGAACGGAAGCCGTTTATTTTTTAAATAATAAGACAATCTTGCTTAGGAACTCTAAGTACACAAACACATTTTCACATTTATTAAATCAATAATATACACTATACATAATAATTTAATGGTATTTTATGGTAGAAAGTGTAGATAGCTATAAAAATATAAGCTTCAAGGTGCAAATATAAATGATGACTGGAAATTATTCTTATGTATTTATTTTTTCTGTAGTCAAATCACGACGAAACCGTTGAATAAAATAAATTGTTAAGCACGTCTTGAGGCGTCTCTAAATAAAATATACGTTGAATTCTAGTGACAATTGCGAAAACCTTATTCTTGTAGGTAATATGTACGTGATTTGCATTAACACAGACAAAAATATATTTATCTTATTCTTTTATTTAAGAGAAGATAAAAGCATTTTGATTCTACTTTTATGCAAGACACCTGTAAGGTCCCATGCGTACGTATTCTAACTCTATACACTCTATTATATTTTAAATACACTCTAATAATGTGTAAACGCGGTGTTGGTGATTATTGAATGAACGCATCATATTCTTCTAATAAAATAAATAACCAAATTGCATCAACAAAGATCACATACATACTGATTACCATAAAAAGTTGCTAAAGTAAATGTTGGTAAGTACCTACTTGAAAACTTGGAAATGTAGAATTGGCCTTAGATCGCCCCACATTAAGTGTAGCACAAACTTAGGTCCTGGACCACTAATGCTTCCAAGAAATCTTATATATAAAATTTCCCTGTCACAATGTTAGTTACCGTACTCCTCCGAAACGGCTTGACCGATCTTTATGAAATTTTATATGCATATTCAGTAGGTCTGAGAATCGGCCAACATCTATTTTTCATACCAAAAAATATTTATATGGCAAAACAACGTTTGCCGGGTCAGCTAGTATCGACTATTTATTTATTTATTTATTTATTTGACACACCAACAAGGAAATACATCAGAAAAGATCTTGACATCGAAAACATACAATTGTAGAATAAAGATTAATGTATCCTAAATTACAGGTGTAGTTCTACTTGCACAATAATATGACTATAATAATATATTTATCAAAGTATAAGTACTTACATAACAATTTTACACTACGCTTAACTGCGTAGCGTCTACCGAGTTCTGTTTCAAATATCGGGCAAAAAGCGGCAAAAAATCACGGTTCGTGTAAGTATAGTTCATATATGTTTACTGTGACAGCACTACTATCGCAGTTCGATATAGCCATGTTGATAAACTACATAATTGAAAGTCCATTTAAGTGACATCCCGTTTTCATCAATATACTCGTACATGAATCCTTAAAAAAATCCCGTAATTTATAAATTCGATTTTTCTCAGCTTCGATGAAACAAAGCAAATTAATTGCACGGGTTCCGTTATAACCTTTGGAGGTACGAAACCCTAAAATAATAATTCCTCAAGTTCGTAATTGTGGTACTGGAGAGACAAAGTTCGGTTGAGTCATGATTTTCACTAGGAATCCTTCTCGCTAAAATGTGAATAAAAAGTTATCAAATATATTTATTGATTCCCCATCGACTGAAGACCGACAATGCCACTCCCCCGGCTATGGCCTCTCCGAATGTTTTCATTACTTCATACTTTTTTGCCGTTCTGCCATTGTTGATGAAATTTTAAAAAATCCCGAATAAAATTTTCCGATAATTTGTATTTTGGCTGTTATGACAAATATTATATCGTTGTGGTAACTTTTGATTGCTTCCCATTGTATCGTCACGTGCGGATGTACTGGTGAAACTGCTTAACGATCTTTATAACGCCTTTAAAAATTAATACAAGCTTTTGTGTTAATATGTTGCTTTGCAAACATTATTTTTAAATAAACATAAGAAAATGAGTGTCTAGTGTGTGTCTATCTGTCTATTACTTGTAAGGACGACATGTAAACCATTTTATCTATAGTAATATATTATAATATTATAAAGAGGTAAACCTTGTTTGTTTGTTTGTTTAATTGTAATGAATAGGCTCAAAAACTACTGGACCGATTTTAAAAATTCTTTCACCATTCGAAAGCTACATTATTTACGAGTAACATAGGCTACTTTTTATTTTGGAAAATGTAGGGTTCCGTAAGATATTTGGGTTTTTCTGACACAAGGTGAAAAAAATCAACCAGAAAAATGACTTATTTTGCGTACGCCGCCTAAACTATAAAAGATAAAACCATATAATGTTCTAAGTAAATGTAGATCTTAAAAATATCTACAAAAATGTCCGCAACACACTATACCTAGCTATGTCAAGTGAGGCACCACAACCATTTTTTTATTTAAAAATCTTTATTTTTTTTGGACTACATTTAAACGCATTTATTTTACTTATGCTGATAATCCTTATCAAAATAATATAAATATTTCATTATTTCATCACTAAGTACAGTTTGTTAAGATAGTATTTGGTATTTGAATGCTTAAAATTGGATGTTTGGTTTAGGAGTTATGGCGAAATTAAAAATTGCGATTCACGCCCGTTCCGAAGTGGTCGCTAGGCGCTACCAAGGCGGGGTGCGCAGTAGCGAAGATTATGACCGGCGCTGCAGATGGTGAATTAGCTCATAATTCATATATAACCAAGAATACCAATGATCCCTACTGATTTGCCTATACCAGGGGTTCCCAAACTGTGCGCCACGGCGCCCCGGTGCGCCGTGGAAAGGAAAGAGGGGCGCCGCGAGCCGATCCTCCATCATTATCCATAAGCATAAATATTATAAAATAAAATTATAATATGAATTATACAAAGCATGCAGGTGATTTAATATTTGCTTATTATCAATTACTTGCTTAACCTAACTATAATCATTATAGGTGTTTATTTATGTATCTTTTTGTAATACATAGCTAAGTAAAGTAGGGCGCCGCGCCGTGACAAAATATTGACTCATATTAAGTGCGCCGCAGGCTGAAAAAGATTGGGAACCCCTGGCCTATACTCTTCAGAAGGCTCCAATTTCCTGTAAAAATTTCATTTGAGGGTTAAGATTTTGTATCGGCTAATGAAGTAGAAATACTTTAAATGGCAAAACGACGTTTGCCGGGACAGCTAGTGCATTATAAAGTTACGAGCAAAACCTGTTTTAAAATTTGAAAAATGTAATATTATATTATGTAAAAATAATAATAATTTTATTATTGAATATACTCATTGGCCAAGACCCGTAGGTACAAGTTTCTAAAAAGCCACCAACGAAAACGCTTCAAATGAACACTTCAAACTTCTAGACCGTATTTCGCGCATGAATTTCCGAAAATAAGTTTTATGAAGGACAATGTCATCTGCTGCACCCCAATTTAAAGCAGCAGCGCTCTGATTGATCGAGCGATCTCCGTTATTTATAGCTGGCGAAACGCTACAAATTATGAATAATGCGATTATGCGTCTGCTCAGCGCTGCAGCTATGATCGATGGCTCTGGGGCTCGGATCTGGTGGTTTTCACATGGACCTTTTGTAGCAGCGGAGAATATCAGATTGATATCTTAGTTCCGAACAATTTTCGAATATAGAAAGTGTTATTCTGAACAAATGATTTATAGTATGTACGTTAAAGTCTTTAGCTTTTGATTCGAATGTTATATGACAGAAAGCTTCTTACTAATTCTGAAAAAGTTTTTTGTATTAAGTACTGATTAAAACATCTGCATATGTTTAAAACAGGCCTTCCCATAGACGTAGCAAATGCCGGTCATATACCTTAAAAAACAAATAAACGTTTTGTAGAACAAACTCCGTGACCTACGTGAAGCTGAGGGTAGAAAAACAAAAACGATAAATTTCGCTAAAACGCTAGCAAAAAGTTACGTACGTCAGATATGGCGCGCCACTGACGGCGCGACCTAGAACTTGCCTTCATTTTTTACCGCTATCACAGAAATTGTCTCTTTAAGTTTTAGGTAACTTTCTAAGATGATTTTGATATAAAAATGTAAGAAAAACGTTAATGTAAAGAAATTGTTCTTCGAAAATCATGGCAATGGGAAGAAAGATTGCAACTTATTTTGTCTACGCTCAAGAAAAGTTACAAAATTAATCCGTTTGTATCCAGCGGGCCGAATCTGTATCATACATTTGTGAGTTAATCACTGAGTTAGTAACGAAACCGAGGAGTGAGCAACCGAAAGTCTCACTTTTGTATCCAAGTGAATACAAAAAGTGGCACTTTCCGTTACTCACTCCTCGGTTTCGTTACTTACTCACAAATGTACGATACAGAATCGGCCCGCTGAGATCGAAAACTGATTGCGATCCAAAGCCGATTCGGTGCTTACCGTAATCGCACGGTGAATGGCAGCTTTACACGTACTAATTAACCTTCGTTCGAAAACGCATAAATTTACTCAAACGGTACATTCTTTTTCGTTAGTTTTATTTACCTAAGCAATGTATCTTCGGATAACGTGGATTCGTTCGGAAATACATTTCTCATTGCTATAGAAGGCACACATAAATTACAGTTCACTTAAATGGTATAAGTTTTAAGATAACGGATCTTAGTGGAACTTAAACCTAATCAAGTCCATTGCAACTAAAAAATGCTCGTAGTAAGATTTTCCTTATTTATCAACGTAGCTGCGGAGTGCGAGGCTTCGGGATTGAAAATTACTGCCAATTTTAGGTTAATCATAACTTTTCAAAGAAGTCCTTCTCTCCAAAAAAAAACTCATACTCCCTATTTTCTTTTACTCACATAAGCTCGTGCTGAATAACAGACTACTATTAATAGTTAACCACAGTAGCTCATTGAGTAGATAATAAAACATTATGTGAAGATGCGGTATGCGTGATCCTGCATCAGACTCCACGACCAATTAGCTTCACCATAGCGCCGCATAAATTGTTGCTAACCTCTTCTCTACACCACGGGGTTAGGGATGCAGGAGCTGACGTACAATATAATTCTATTTATTGATATACTTCCTTCACAGAAACGCTGGTAAGGCCTAACGAAATGTACCCACCTGCTTTTATTATTCGTAGCCTACCTACTTTTAAAAGCTTTTAATTTTTCTGTTTGTAAACAAGAATATTTCTACCTATCTTTTGATTAATTTCGTTGCAGATTTCAAGATGGATTTACCATAATATATCAAAGGGATTAATTACGTGGTAGTAGTATTACCACAGGAGTTGCTTATCAATATATTTGATATAGTCAATCTTACACGGAATATTTTTTGCAGTGCAATTTAGTTTGCACTAAAAATTTACGTCATCATATTATTTCAGTCAGAGGTGTTTAATATAAGAAACCAAGCGCCAAAATCTTCTTAGCTGTAAACACTGTGGATATCAGTTATCACAATATTATGATTTTCCGAACGATTTCCAATTCGTAATTTTTCACATACATTCTTTGAAGTGGTTGAATATTATTCGATGTTTTATCCAGTAGTTTTACATCCGCAAAGCCTTGGGAGCTTATTATCACAAATAAAATGAAAAGCCTTTCAGTTTTTATTGTTTCTGTGGAAAATTCCCTCTGCTCTCACACAGTTCAAGAAACTAACACAACAAAATATATCTTTTAGAGATTTTAATTCTACCTTAATATGCATTAATGTTTGTTTTTATTGTCAACTAGCTGTTGCCCGCGACTTCGTCCGCGTTAACATAGTATAATAACAAAGAACATAGTTAGTATAGTATAATAACAATAACAAAGTTTTCCCCTTTTTGTGGTTACTTATTAAAAAGGGTAAAAACGGGACCCTATTTAAGCAAACGTCAAACGCAAACGTCAATAAAATGTCATGTTTCTAACTCAAGAAATGACGGATTTTCATTGAAACTTACTACCCCAATTTCACTCCCTTGGGGGTAGAATTACCAGAAACGCTTAAATACGTATCCATTCATTTTTAATCAGTAGCACAAAAATAAAGTTTCATGTTTCTAACTCAAGAAAATAAATGACGGTTGACTTTCATTCAAACTTTCAACCCCGATTTCACCCCCTTGGGGGTGGAATTTCTAAAAACGCTTAAACACATATTCAATCATTTTTTATTAGTAGCCCAAACATTAAATTTCATGTTTTTTTAACTCAAGAAATAACGGACTTTCATTCAAAATTTCAACCCCAATTTCACCCCCTTGGGGGTAGAATTTCCAAAAACGCTTAAACACGCATCTATTCGTTTTTAATCAGTAACCCAAAAATAAAGTTTCATGTTTCTAACTCAAGAAATGACAGACTTTCATTCAAACTTTCAACCCCTATTTCACCCCCTTCGGGGTAAAATTTTCAAAATTCCTTCCTTAGTGGGTGTCTACTTAATAAAACAACCCTACTCACCAAATTTCATGGCTGTAACTTTATCCGTTTTTGTTCAGCGATGATGAATCAGTCAGTCAGGACATATAATTTTATAAGTATAGATGATCTAAATATTATTGTATTAGTACCAAAGATGTTTAACTTGCGATGTCAATATGATTTAAAAGTAAGTAAATATTAGTGATTTACTAAATACATACTTTGCGTTATTTTTAATCTCTTTAAACATAATAAAATACTTAATACTAATAAGTAAACTATTATATATTTGTCCTGGAATGTAAATCTTGAAGTTTAATGGTTAAACCATGAAGTCTGTTAAAGTATTAGTTTAAGTTTAAGTTTTATTTAAAACTAGCTGTCCCGGTGAACTTCTTGTCACTTTAAAACCTGCCCTGGACTTCTACGAATATTTTTAGACTAAAATCAGCCCAATCCGTTCAGCCGTTTACGAGTTTTAGCGCGACTAACACATTTGAAAATCCATTTTTATATATATAGATATAATATAATGGGACAAAAGATCGTAATAGGGTGACACCGCTTGAGGCTATTATCCCCGTATTTAAAATGCCCAGTGATTTCACGAGTAACATTTAAATTTCGCTATGCAAATAGAACCTCTACTCCCTGGGCGATAAAACCATTAATAACCAAGTGTGCAAAGCTTACCGAGACGCTAGCTAAGTAATACAATTTGCAAGTACAACTGGACTAAAGACTACCCAAGTACCCAGCAGTGCCCAGTCTCAATTCAACTCCTTAGCAATATCATCATCCATCAAATTTGAAAATGATCCTATTTAAAATATATTTAGAATTTATAACTGGTACCTAATAGATTTCGTTCACAGAGCACGAAATGGCTACGTATACGAATCGAGTCTACATTTGCATTGTCTATACAAGCTACGCAAGAATTTTTCGAGCACGCGACATGCCGTTTGTGAACGTCTTAGTGTGTAAACACACTAGGCCGAAGTTACGCGGCGTAAATTCCGCATGATTACGTCCGCAACGTCCGCATACAAAATACGGACGGGACGCGACGGTATACCTAGTGTGTCATCGGTAATTTAAAATACATAGCGGGCGTAATCACGCGAAATTTACGAACGTAAGCTTAGACAATTAGAGCATACATTATCTTTTATTTTATGAATCTAATGATAGTTTGTTACAAAATTCGCATCAAGCAGATTCAACGGTCACTGAAAGTTACAAAAATTATCAACGCTACGGGAGTAGAAGACTTGAAGATAATGGGTATTCGACTCGATGGAAGATGTTCGCATCACACGTGAGTCCTTACCACCGGGTATCGATTGCCTTAATCCCCGATATTTGGGGCTTGGGTAATTTCCCTGAGACGTCCCTCGAGTGCGACCGATTTACGATATTTAATCAAGGTAAGTTGCTATATTTAATATTATTATTTTTGGATTAATTTCTTTTATTTCCTTATCTATTTACTTCAAAGCTGGCTTCTCTTTTGGTCATTTTAATAACTATCGACGATTTACGACATGTCTGGCCCCGTGCGAAGTACCAGAAGGACTAGTGTTACGGATACCAGACAACTGAAATAATATTTTAATCTACTAAAGGTATATATATAAATACAAAATAAGCAAGTTTAAAAACTTTTAGTATCGTCAGCGTGGTCCGAACCCTCTCGGTTTGAACCAACATTTACACACACAGTCTCTAACTTTTAATTTATTATTCGTACTTTCATATAAAATTTTATCTTTTGCATGATATTCTATTATATCTGTATTTATTTACTGAAAGGCAGCATCTTTTCTAAAATTGTAACTTTAATTTAATGAAAGGCAGCATCTTTTCTGAAATTGTAACTTTTATTTACAGAAAAACAGCATCTTTTCTGAAACTGTAACTTTTATTTACTGAAAGGCAGCATCTTTTCTGAAACTGTAACTTTTATTTACTGAAAGGCAGCATCTTTTCTGAAACTGTAACTTTTATTTACTGACAGGCAGCATCTTTTCTGAAATTGTAACTAAAGAAGTGGTTCTGTGAATTAAATCTATTTTATACTCTTGTGTTAAATTTTATTAGGAACAAATATAATGACCACTAAAAAATGCACTGATACCCCAAACTTGTTTACCAAAAAAAGATATTTAGCACCAAAAAAAGAAAGTCTTAAATTGTAATACTACCAGCTATTTTAGTCATGAGAACACTTCAAATTGTAATCGAACACCAAATATACTAAATGATCACCAAATATAATAAATGACCACCAAATATAGTAAACGATCACCAAATATAGTAAATGACCACCAAATATAGAAAATGATCACCAAATATAGTAAATGATCACCAAATGTAGTAGATGATCACCAAATATAATAAATGATCACCAAATCCTTGTGAGCAAATCAATGCGATATTTCTGTCCAAATAAATCACTACGATTGACAAAAATGTAAGCATATTATTATTAACAAAATAATCGGCCAAGAGTGAGTCGGACATGGAGGGTTTCGTACCGTTATAGAGCAAAATTAGACCTTAAATTGTGTTTTTGTATGAGAGCCCCCTTAATTTTTTTTATATTATTATTAATTATTGAAGTAAACATATACATATTATAATCAAGGCCTTTGCAAAAATATGAACGTGCCTACCGGTTGCCATTATTGATATCGAGCAAAAAAGGCCAAAAAATCACGTTTGTTTAATGGGAGCCACCCTTAAATAATAATATTATTTTGTTTTTAGTACTTGTTGTTCTAGCGGCAACAGAGATACCCAAACTGTGAAATTTACAGAAGTCTAACTGGAACGGATCTTGAGATACACCCTAGAGAAAGACATCGAAGTCTCAGTAATAAAGTCCCGTTTTTAGGGTTCCGTACCCCAAGGGTACAAACGGGACTTCTTTACTAAGACTTCGATGTCTGCCTGTCCGTCTATCAGCTGTCTTCTTCTCATTAATAGGATTGTTAAATAAAAATAGATTTGGTTAAAATTTTACATTCAAATTCTAACGTATAATGTTGGTGATCATTTACTAATTTTGGTGATCGTTTACTACTTTTGGTTTAACAATGATTTATTTTGAGTCATTTTGCATAAATAGGATAGCGAAATCATTAATCTTTTGTGATCATTTTACATTAAAATTCTAGTATAATGTTGGTGATCATTTACTTATTTTGGTGATCATTTTACATTAAAATGCTAGTATTACGTTCGTGATCATTTACTAATTTTGGCGATCATTTACTTATTTTGGTGATCATTTACTATTTTTGGTTTTAAGATGTTAAATCTTTGGTTATCATTTTACATTAAAATGGTGGTCTGTATTTTGGTGATCGTTTACTATTTTTGTCTGTGAAATGTTACTATTTCTGGTGATCAGTTAATTATAAGCCAATTTTATTTTTCGCTCGAAGCACAAATTCTTGGAAGATTAAAATAGCTCTACAGAAAGTTATCAATTACTGCCTCAGTAGTAGGAATACTATACTGTACTCGGCGAAACACGGAGGTAGCGGTCATTGTCTCCCTGTCAAAAACTTGTCATTTTCCATATAAATCGCGATTGACAATGTAGTGCCAGATGTTGTCGATCACGGCTTTGTATAGAAAATGACATGTTTTTGACAGGGAGTCAATGACCGTTACCGCCATGTTTCGCCGAGTAGGTACAGTATAATATTACAAAATAAAAGTTTGTTCAATATAAACATAAGTACTTATGTTTACATGGAACTTAAATTGTAAAATAACTACAAATACATATTTTTATCTAGGAGGTGTAACAAAACCGTGATAAATGATAATATACATCAGAGCGTGTGTCCTTATAATATAGTGTCAAGAAAGTAGCAGCGCTGATAGAGTTACTTTTGACTTTTACGTTTCTGTGAGAAATGCTCCTTAAATTTTCCGATACAATAATAATTTAGAACCCTGACTGAGGCAGTGGGAACGTCACGTCTGTTGTCGATGATGATAATGAATCAACTCCGCGCAGCCAAACCTTAATTTTTCCTTGATGGTAAAAAGAATTTTAGGAAAATTAGATCAAACAAATCTTACGAGCATATTGTATTTTGGAACAAAAGAGACAAATTTTATATATATATTTTTGGATTTACGTCTAACAAATAATTTAATAATAGAGTTTTGGGTTTCGAGTCAACTTGCCTTCGAAGTAATTTGTATTCTCGTGAAATCCCATTGACAAAATTTCTTATTAAACAAATCTCTAGACGATGCGAAATTTCGATGAGCTCGAAACAATCTGAATTAAACAAAATTTATTTTATTTACTATACTATACTTATTATAATCATAAAAACACGTTATCCACGAGAATAAATATTAAATAGTTTATACTATATTTTGTTTGTTCACTCGAGGTAATTGTCATTAATTTATATTTAAAGGTGAGTAATAAGCAGTTTATGTTTATATGAATTTTAGAGCTAATACTGGTGAAATTTTTATATATCGTATAGCATAATACATATTCAGATGTTGATGATTGAAATGCCTGAAGTGTCCTTCATGAAAAATAATAATATAATAAAATATTTTCTGTCGTAGAGCATCAAAGGCCCAATATATAAGTTTAGCTGATTATTCAGTAGCTTTTTCATGATGCGGGATCAAATATGCAGACTGTATAAATGTTCTGATTTTCGATATATCTAATAAAAGGACGAAATCATTAGGGCCGATGTGCGATACAACAAAAATAATAAATAAGGGAGATTTTTATAATGGCGTTCGTATAAAGGGCCCTATTGTACAACATAACCTTGGCCCGGCAAGGGGTCTAGTTATTGTGAACAGCAAATTATTGTAATTTAGATGTTGTCGAGGGGCCACATATGATACGTTATTGTAACAGTAAACTATTTATCATCATCGGGACCATTACAACCAAATGTGACAGAAAAACAGAACACCTGGCCGACTCGAAACGACTCTATCAGGAACTATGTTTACACAAATAAACTTTGTTAGCTTGTTAGAGGTAAAAAAATCTTGATATTATGGATAATAAGAACACTTCATTAATAACTTTTAACTGCAAAAATATTAAAAGGTCATTGAATTGTGTATCAATTCTAAGTCAGACAGTGGATATTATTGCGTTACAAGAAACCTGGCTGCTGCCTCAGGAAATATCGGAACTGAGTCGAGTTAATGCACAGTTTAGCTACTATGGAAAATCAGCTGTTGACACATCGCAAGGCATATTGCGAGGGCGACCGTACGGCGGAGTGGCTCTGCTGTGGAATAAAAGGAAGTTTAGTTGTGTATCTGTGATAAAATGTGAAAGTGATAGAATCGCGGCCATTAAAATAACTACTGCAGACCGGGAATTTCTTGTATTTAGTGTGTACATGCCAACGGACTGTTCGGACAATTTATTAGAATATGTTCAGTGTCTTAGTGAGATTGTAGCTATCATCGAACAATGTGACGTTGAATCAGCTTATATCTTAGGGGACTTTAATGCACATCCTGGAGAGAACTTTGGAACTGAACTATTAAATTTTTGTAATGAGCAAAAATGGTGTTGCATTGATATTAGTATGCTTGAAAAAGACACGTTCACTTTCGTTAGTGAGGCACACGGCAGTCGGAGATGGTTGGATCACTGCGTAATCACCGAATCTGCGCGCCGGTCAGTAGTCTCAATACAGGTACGTTATGATATTTATTGGTCAGATCATTATCCTTTAGAAATACAGTGTAACATAAACACAGTAGGGCCGACACTTCGGCTGCCGTGTGCGTCAAATAATAAAATTGTTTGGGGCAATAGAAACGAAAGTCAAATAGTGTTGTACACTAAATTATGCAATGAAAAGCTGAGAGAAATTGATTTTCCTTGTAAATTAAGCTCATGCTGTGATGCACCATGTGATATAAAAGGCGAGGAACATTTAGCTATAATTGATAATTTATATTCTAAAATTATAAGTACTCTGCAAAATGCTGCTATTTATAGTTATAGAGGTAAAGAGGGTAATAAGAGGAAAAGACGTCATATTGTGGGGTGGAACAAATATGTCAGAAATGCTCACCGTGACGCCAGACAAAAATTTTTGGACTGGGTTCGTTGTGGTCGACCGCGGGTTGGTAATGTTTATGCTGATATGTGCGAGTCTAGATCTTTGTTTAAAACAAAATTAAAGCACTGTCAGAATAATCGAGAATAACAATAGATTTCCAAGAATCCGAGATCGAAGGATTAATGGACTCCATCTAATTAACTATCTTAAAAACAATATCGGCTGCGTCTTTTGAAGAAAAGTGAAAAATACCCTCCACTCCTGCACTTATTGATAAACTTGACAAGAAAAAATAAAAACTACTTTCAATATTTAAAATCTTCCAGCTGAAAACTCATATTTACAAACTTGTGGCATATGAAAACGCCTCAAAGATATTGAATATAGCGTTATTTACCCATGCAAATCGCGGTTGACACTATATCTGAGACCGGTTCGGGTGCCCCATGGAGCTCAAATGATGGATGCGATGTCATCGGACCTACAAATAGGGGTCGCCGCTCGTTATTGTGTTAAAATCAATTTGGCTCATCCCTCGCGCTAATGACGTGACAATATTATCGATACCGTTTGAATTTAGTAAATCTATACTTATAAAATTACATATCCTGACTGACTGACTGATTCATCATCGCTGAGCAAAAACTGTTAAAGTCACAGCCAAGAAATTGGGGTTGAAAGTTTCAATGGAAGTCCGTTATTTCTTGATATAGAAGCATGAAATTTTATGTTTGGGCTACTGATTAAAAATGATTGGATACGTGTTTAAGCGTTTTTGAAAATTCTACCTCCAAGGGGGTGAAATAGGATTTGAAAGTTTAAATTGAAGTCTATATAGGTATACTATATGTTAACGCGGACGAAGTAGCGGGAAACAGCTAGTTACAAAAATTGGGACCGAAGCCTGACCCCGACAACAAAAATTGGGACCGAAGCCTGACCCCGACTGTGTACGGCACATAGCTACATTAGATATACCTACGACGTACGTCCCAAATTGTGAAACCTGCTTTATTTTTCTATTTAACTCAAGCTGTTAGCAGCAAGTTTATGCACAACACGTTTACAGTTTACTTACGAGACTTGGATATCTTAGTGCATTAAAATCGAACAAGCATATCGATATTTTGCATCGCGTTTCGCATCACTAAAGCGGACGACAACAGATTCAACAGAATAGGGTTTGCCACCCCACAGAAAGTAGGCAAACGCGATCTCTTAACAAAAGTCATACAACCCTAACTCCTAATAACATGACTGTGAAGCCCAATTTTTATAACATTTTTTTTGGTTGGGTGTCCGGTAGCTATTTAATAGGGATTGGTTTAGTAATTGTTTTTATAGTAAGCTTGGTGGTTACTCGGTTAATATGGTCAATAAACAAAAAGATAATTTCGCATTAAAACTCATGTTGAGTTTATTTTATTTGTGTAGTAGCAAAGTTTGCTTCATTCATTATTTTCATTTGCTTTCTATAGTTTCTATTTATTTAGTTATATCGTTTACTTTACATTTCTAATTAATGATCATAAAATTCTCGCGTCGAAGCTCGAAAGCAGTAAAGTCCGAAAGCTTTATTTTCGTCTGTCTAAAAGCGTCGAGAATAAAGCTCCGACTCCCGAGATATTTAACAAAAACAGAATTATCGAAACATTGTCAACTCCATTACAGCGTTTCTTCTAAATCGGCTGCCGACAATTCGATAGAATGTTTAGATAAGAGACCACTTAATGCTGTTTTAGGATTGTATCAACAGAACCCGCCTTCTTAACTTACTCTACGTGAGTCAAATAATTCAGAATTGTTAGATTTACATCTATTATATCTTGGCCTTTTCCCAATATTGACTTGCTGACTTAGAAGAGGATCTTATTGATAAAAAATAAGATACAGATTTATTTTATGCCAGTGAATCCTGGATGTTCTCTATTGGTGATATTTTTCAAGCAGTGTTTATAATCTGCATGATAAATAATTATCGATCTCATGCAAAGCACCATCACATCCGATAATCTACTTACTTCCTCGGCATAGATTATTTAATCGCTGTTTTACACTGAGCGACGAAAGAACTTTCAGATAAACTGTTCGTTCAAAGACACTATAAAATAAAATAATTCTATATTCAAAGTTCTTTCACATTCACTCAGCTTTCATTATCATCATACACTGGTAAATATTATTGGCATCAATTGTCCATCATTCGTTAACTTTGATATCGCTGCCCGGCAGTTTATTGGTCAAAGGGGCCGGGAACGTGTGAACTGACCCGATCTATAATAATGGTAGCTATTGGTTCTTTACACCGTATCATCGTCATTCACGACCTCTACAAAGTGTAACGATTGATAAAGTTATATAATACTTGTTTGGTGATTCGTACGAACAAGTGACTCAGCGTCATGAATTTTCCCCAACAAAAGTAAAAAAGTTACTCTTTCGGCGCTTCTACTTTCACGGCAAAGTCTATACAGGGCACCATTTCACACTCTAAAGTCTAAAGTATTATCAGTTATCACGTTATTTCGTTACACCCTGTATAGCCCAGTTGGTTAGCGCGTCGACGCCGGAGGCCACGTCGGATTCAAATATCGCCGAGGAAACAAAACAGCTTTCGATGTTCGTGTGTGATGGATGTATATTAAAATATATGTGTAAATAATATGACAAATATCTTGAATTCATTATTATGTACAGTGTAAAAATGTTTATTACCTTACGCGGTGTGAAGAGTCCGTTAATAATAATTATTATTGTATTATTTTTTACACATTTGGATTAGGTTTTCCAGAAATCAGACTAGATGAAACGTGAAATTGTACGTTAGCTTTTAATATAAAATTATTTTTCCCGAAATACTTTTATGAAACAACTTTCCCTACAAAAAATTACAAACATAATTATATTTACCTACACCATGTGTTATGAGATCCAAGAGAACAATAGCAATTTAATTGTAATATTGATCTACAATGATAACAATTATTCAAAACAAGTAAAATATACCTTTTGGTTAAAATATCTCCTCTCAATTCCGCTCCATCTTAAATTTTACAAGCCACACAACTTCATACATCTTTTATACTCGTGCCACGAAGCCATTTGGATTTTATACGCACAAGAAAATTACTTTAATTGGCTCATACGTCGCTCGCCAATTTTGTTAATTATTTTTTACATTTTACTGTCGTAACGCGAATTGTGATATAAATAGCATACAAGACACGAGTTGTGAGGATATACGGTGACCACCGAGAGTCACAATGATAGAGCTCTGAATGGTCCTCAATAGATGTACGGTCCGATTGTTAGGCGGAATAACGTCAAATATAAATGTACTCCGTCCTCAATATTGTTAGAATTCATTGAATACTCACTTTTGTTATGATAAGTAATGATCAAATAAATATTGATCAGTAGGTTTTGTTTTTATAATATTTCATAATTTCACATTGTACGAAAGAGACAAAGTTTTCAAGGAAATCTCGATTAATAGGCGACTCTGAGATTAGGCAGTATTAAACTTAATTCCTCTTTGACATTATTTTCCGTTTGAGCGTTTTAAAATAAAATGTATATCGTAGTTTTTACTATATGCTTTATCGTAAAAAAAATCTAAGTAATGTTTAATTAATTTATTTAACAGTATGCTGTCATTACCTACTTCAACTGCAACGCTATACAACCAGCAGATCTCCATGTTATTTTGTTTCGATTCTTCCTATTTAGCGGATCTTTGCACGGAATCGGAAGCTTGAATTACTTAACATAATATTTAATATTATAATAATTGCGCGAAAATTTCTCGATGCAGAAGCTCTTTAAATAAATAAATCTCATCGGCGAATACACTCGGATTGATCCTCGTAAAATGCGTATTTATATAAGTAATGAAAGGCACTCGACGCTGGCCCTATTCTGTGAAAATACTAACGATGTCGGTAGACATAATGATTAAAAACACAAACGTAATGCCATGTTATACTTCTCATCTAAACTTCCGATGCTTTCCTACCTACATATCTACATTAAAAACAAGACATCAGTAATAATATAGTTTCAAATATATTTTGTACCCTCATTTAAAATTAATCGTTGTACGCCTATACATCTTTTTTGTTTTTAATGAGAAATACCATATTATTTTGCCGTTTATGAATATATTATAATTTTCGTCTCTATTTTTAACGGGTAAAATTCGATAAAAACGACGTTTTCTCTATAGATAACAAGTTTAACTCATATTTTTGTTTTTGCACTTTCTAGTGTACACAAAGTATGCGGAATATTTATAATATTAATAAAGTCAAGCGAGCAAAACTTTCCAAGAAACTTTATTAAGAGAATATTTTATAATAAAAATGAATTTATAAAGTCCTATCAAAGCAAGTTTGTGCGGTGTCATAAATAATACAGATTCCTTATTATTCTCACATCGCAACTAGTTCGCGCCGCGCTTCCGTAATAGGGCGCTGCGGTCCAATCATGTAATGGAAACACGGCGTTCTTTACCGGGGATTCCATCAAAATACTCCATTCATCGGTACAGCCTAAAAACCAATATCGAATATTTTTTACTGTTATCAGCGCTTATAAAATTTCTATAAGTTTACGTAGTTTTAGACATTTCGCTGATGAAGCGAAGTAACACGATGAGCAATTTTGCGCAGAATCTACGAACCCTCCCAGAACTCAGCTTTTTTAACATTGACTATTTACTTCTAGCTGAATATACAATAATTTAAATAGGTTAGTTTTAGGTACTATTCCACTATATTGGATGAGCCGCCATATTGGAATTCAAACATATTGGAATCTTCTCTACAAAAAGTTGACTGGTAGAGATTGCTTAGTAGCAATAAGTTCGCCTTTTGTGCATCATTATGTAGTAATACTTATTAATTTATCATTCATATTGTATTTTTATTTTGGTGTGCAATAAAGAGTTTTATTATTATTATTATTATTATTATTGGATGTAGAATGACATTACATTCGTTTTCGAGTTACTCTCAAAAAACCCTTTCATTTAATATCCATATTGTATTCAACCGAAATATTCCCTTTTTTCCAACCGTAACATACAAAGTACATACTTATATATATACATACAGAGCAAGTTAAAAAATAAGCTTTTCAAAAGCATATGGAAGAAATAATTCAATTAATTTGTGAAAATATCAAGGTAAGCAAAAAGCAAGAGTAACTCAATTTTCATTTACGAAGAATGTAGTCCTGTAAAAACACTGTTGTACTAATAGGATCAAAAATGTGTTATTTTTGAAATTATATTTTACCCATTTTGTCAAATATACACTTTTTAATATGATAGTCAATATCTATTCGAATATTGATTAGTAGTCTGGTGCCTGTCTAATTCACTACATAAATTTTATCTATGAAAGAAAAGAAATCGAAAGAAAAATTTTAAAAATTATGTTAGAACACCTACTGTTAATAGAGATAATAATAATAATCATCGATGAAAATCGTCTGGGAAACATAAAATAAAAGATGTAAGTCGTGGAGGTTTGTAAAATTACACTACAGTACACACTCACCAAAACTACATCGTGGTAACGAGCGTGTATGCTCGCGCTAGAGGCGAGCTATCTACGCCGGCCAGCGGCTATTTGTCTCAATTGTATTTTTAAAATAAAGATGAACGAGCATCCCCGACTTATGGGTCACTAAGAATGACTAACGACACAACCGATTTACACTGCCCAGAGCCCCACGATACAGGGCAATTGTCTGCTTGGTTACTAATAGTTTACTCGCACCATCGGAAGCATTGATATTGTTGAAATGGTTTTATGTTTAATAAATCAATAATACTTATTATTTTCAATATCTTTATTCCAGACGACACGTTTTTGCAAGGGAGGCAAAAATGCAAGAGAACAGGTTAAAAAACTATTCTATGACAGTGACAAGCACAGATACAAAATACATTTCTCTACAGACAAACAAATGGCGCTAGTTGTCTCATATATATAAACTTATTGAATTATAAGATTATAATATTTACCTATTTACAACACGCCTCCTTAAATTTATAATCTTATAATTTATCTTATTACAAAACACCTAATTTAATTTATAACCTTTCCCTTACAACCTTTATCTATTATTATATCTATCTATAATATTATTTATGTGCCTTAATCTAAAACCTTTTAGAAAACCTTTTTCTAAAACCTTTTACAAAACTAAATCAATCTTAACTCTAATCTGTTTTTAATAAATTTTGTTTTATCCAAACTCTTAGTTAACATGTCTGCCAAGTTAAATTCTGTATCAATTTTTACAATATCAATAATTTTCTTTTCATAATTCTCATTTACATAATGATATTGCACTTCAATGTGCTTTGAATTTTTTGTAAAGTTACCATACTTAGCTATTGCTATTGCACCTGAATTATCTACATACAATTTTATAGGCTCACAAAATTTAACATTAAATGATTCACTTAGCAAGTTTCTAATAAAAATTATTTCTGTCACTGCCTCAGACAAAGCAGTATACTCTGCAAAAGTTGAACATTTAGTTACAGTATTTTGTTTACGGGTTTTCCAAAAAATTAAGTTTCCAAACAATCTAATTACAAAACCAGTTGTGGATTTTCTATCGACATTATCTCCTGCATAGTCAGAATCTACCATACAATCCAATATTTCAGTATCTACATTATCATAATATGTTAACTTTAAATCCTTAGTCTTATACAAATATTTTAAAATTCTCATTGCATATTTGAAATGAGTTTGGTTATAGCAACTTTGGTATCTACTTAAATAATTAACACTGTACGCTACATCTGGCCTAGTGCCTGTACTAATATACAATAATTCGCCTATTATGTTTCTATACTTAATTCTTTCATCTACCTCCCTAGCTTGTTCTAATTTTAAATTTGTCTCCATTGGAGTATCGTACAACTTAGAATTTTTTAAATCATATTTTGCAGCCAAAGATTCAATATATTTTGTTTGGTTTAGAGTCATTGTACATTTATCATCACTATAATCAATATCTATGCCAACATAGTTTTTAATTTTTCCTAAATCTTTCATTGCAAATCTTTTCATTAAACTAGTTTTAACACTTTTAATTTTGTTTTTATCTTTACAACAAATCAAAAAATCATCAACAAATAATAAAATATATATTGGATCTTTGCTTGCTGTATTAACATACAAACAGTAATCATAGTTACTTCTTACAAAATTTAACGTTGAAATAAATTTATCAAAACACTCATACCACACTCTAGGGCTTTCTTTGAGACCATATAGCGCTTTTTGCAATTTGTAAACTTTATTGTCGCCTGTGTCATAACCTTGAGGTTGATTTATATATACTTCTGACTTTATATCAGCATTTAAAAAAGCTGTTTCGACATCCATCTGTTCAACAAATAAATTATTTTTACAACTGTATGACAATAAAATTTTCAATGTTTGCATTTTTCCTACTGGCGAGTAAACATTTTCGACATATTCATTTTGTTGAAAACCTCTTACAACTAATCTAGCTTTATAATCATTATTTTCTTTTCTTCTAAATACCCACTTTACATCAATTACCTTTTTACCTTTTGGCTTTTCAACAATTTGCCAAGTATTATTTTTATTTAAGCTATTCATTTCTGATTCCATTGCCGTTTGCCATTTTTGGCAATCATTGGAGTTCATCGCCTCCTCAAACGTATTTGGTACATTTGCATCAATATAATTAACATATATGAAATGTGAAACTAGGTTGCCATATCTCAAAACTGGATTTCTCTTTCTTTTATTTCCTACTTCAATATTTTTATTGTTACAGTCACTTAAAGAATTATTATTACTATTATTTAAATTATTACAATTTTCAATGTTCTCTAAGGAATTATTACAATTATTATCTGCATCTACATAATTATCATCACTTTCATAGTTAATTGTTTTCACCTTTTCAGTTTGCTCAATTTCAAAATTTTCATCTGTCTGATCATCTAGTTTTTCTAAGCATATTAATTGAGTGTTTTCTTCAACTACCTTTACATGCCTAGCATTAATTATTCTGTTATTTAATAAGACTCGATAACTATTTTCATTATAACCTACTAAAATTCCTATTTGTGCTTTATCATCCCATTTACTTTTTCTTAAAACTTCAGGAACCCTGACAAAAACTCTACTTCCATAAATTTTTAAATGTTCAACATTTGGTTTTACTTTAAAAAATATTTCATAAGGGGTTTTATTTTCTAATGTGTTTGCAATGGTTCGATTTTTTAAATATGCTGCTGTCTTTATAAATTCAGGCCAATACCTTCTGTGAATTTTTGCTTCTCTCATTAAACACCTACCTATATCCATAGCAGACCTATTATATCTTTCCGCTACTCCATTTAATTCATGGACGTAGGGTGGACATGGCAATAACTCGATACCCTTTTGCTTTATAAAATTATAAATATCCTTGTTCATATATTCCTTACCGTTATCACACTGAATTTTCTTAACTTTTTTATTGAGTTTATTCTCTACTAAATTTACAAATTCTATAAAACAATTAGCAACCTCACTTTTACTTTTAATACAAAATATCCTAGTGCATTTACTATAGTCATCAATGAATGTGAGAAAGTATTTTTCTCCGCCATAACCAGTGGTATTATGTGGGCCGTTCAAATCCGTATGAATTAATTCTAAAACTTCAGAAGTCTTTCTTCTGTTATTTTCAAAAGGTATATTACTCATTTTACTTTGAATACAATTTGAGCATTTCATTTCTGTGCTTTCAATCTTATCAGGCAATCCGTCGACTAATTTATTATTAACTAATTTATTCAAATAGTGAAAATTTACATGACCGAGTGCCCTATGCCATTTCTCTTTCTGAGTTAAATTTACAGAATGTGCATACATTTCTTTTTTTATTATATAACCTTTTATAAAGTACAAATTATACATTTTTTCAGCAACAACTATTAATTCTCTATGCTCATTGTAAATTTTTGCATATTTATTTTTAGCTACTATCGTGCAACTTTTAGTTATCTTTGAAACACTTAACAAATTTTGCTTAATGCCTTCAACAAAATAAACATTTTTTAAATCTACATATTTTTTGTTATAATAGTTCTGAAAATAAATTTTGACAGTACCTACTTTGGTAGCTTTTAACAATTTTCCATCTGGCAGTTTTACATTTAAAGGACTTTTCAAATCTATACAATTATAAAAGTATGTATCGTTATTTATAATGTGGTCGGTACACCCACTGTCTAAAAGCCAAGTAACTTCACCATTATTATTTAAACACTCTTCTGTTTGACTATACCCTTGTATTTGATTTACCTCCGGATCGCTACATACCTCAGCTATCCATGACTCCGATAAAAAGTTGTTTGAAGATTTACCATTGGACTGACGTTGACTTCTAAACTGACCCTGACCTCTGAAATGATTTTGACCTCTGAATTGATTTTGACCTCTTCCTTGACTATGACCTCTGTCTTGACTAGGACCTCTGTAGAATCCGCCTCTGTTGTAACCTCTCTGTATTCCTCGCTGACCTCGAACACTTTGTTGTCCTGGATTATGTTTCTGACCGTACCAGCATTCCTTCTGAAGATGCCCAGACTTTCCACAAATAAAGCACTGCGCTATAGTTTTTGTTGTGAATGTACTCATATTATTTAATAATATATATAATTCAATTACTAGTGGACATATTTTTCTCTTTTATTTTTGAAGACACATATTCAATCGTTCTTTGTTCCTCCGGAATCACGTCAAGGAAATCTCCTATATAACTATAGCTTGGTGGTAGCGCTTTGAGTAAGTATCTCAGCTTTTCTTGTTCATTTAATTCTCCTCCGGCTATTTTGAACTCGTTAGTGACTTTTTCAAAGTCTACAAAGAAATCTTCTAGTGTACTGTAATTATTCAATTTAATCTCTTCAATTTTTCCTCTGCATAATATTTGCATCGCAGTAGACTTTGTTAAATACATATTATCAAACTTTGTTATCATTTGAAATGCTGTTTTGCATTCACTCACATACTCCAGTTGTTTATCGGTGATTGTACTCATTATAATCGTTCTTGCTTTTAAATCCTTCTTTTTCGATGCATCTTCTCCACTTTCACTTTTTATGAGGACCTCATGGCATTCTTTGTATTCCAACAAAGTTAACAACCGTAATTTATAGCTTGAATAGTTCGTGCCATCAAAAATAGGTATCATAATATCTTCTATCTTTGCTTGTTTAGCCATTTTTATGTATTATTACTGTATTAAGTACTGTAAATTTTGAAGATTATTATTTTCGTTGCGCCATGCGCCGGTCGGTATAGCATAACCTCAAATCTTCGATACTTGTATTTTTTTGTTTTCACTGCACTTTACTTATTACACTGTATTTTTCTTTTAACCACGCTCTGCTACCATGTTGAAATGGTTTTATGTTTAATAAATCAATAATACTTATTATTTTCAATATCTTTATTCCAGACGACACGTTTTTGCAAGGGAGGCAAAAATGCAAGAGAACAGGTTAAAAAACTATTCTATGACAGTGACAAGCACAGATACAAAATACATTTCTCTACAGACAAACAAATGGCGCTAGTTGTCTCATATATATAAACTTATTGAATTATAAGATTATAATATTTACCTATTTACAACAGATATATTAGAAGAAAGTGTTAATTTAATACCTATATTATTGTACCAACTTAGCATTTGTCAAAATGGTTTTTGTAAGAAGTAACACACACACACACACACACACACACACACACACACACACACACACACACACACACACACACACACACACACACACACACACACACACACACAACCACACACACACACACACACAATTGTTATACTGTCGCGAATATTTATATAGTTATCAAATATTTCTAAATCGTTAAGTTGTATTGGATATTATCTTTATGTTTTATAAAATTAGGGGGAAAGGTGCAAACGGGTAATCTGATGGAAAGCAACTACCGTCGTCCATGGATGTTATCTTTATTTTTCGCGGAAACACATATTTCTTCGTAGAATATTTTTTGAAATACATGAATATATAAAAATCTACCTTTATCTCTGTAAAATGTACGGTTGTTAAGATTTGATTGCGCAAAATATAGTATATTGTAAATTGTTGATATTCGAATAACATTCTCGAATAACATACCCTAATGGACGCTATACACCACGTCAGTCTGGCCCCGTGCTAAGTACATAAAGGACTTGTGTTACAGGTACCAGACAACGGAAATATATTTAATACTTTGATACTATATATATTTAAGATTTTTATTATATAATACACATATTTAATACACATCCAGACCCGGGAACATTGAAAAACTTTTTGTTCCGTCGGCGGGATTCGAACCCGCGACCCCCGGCTTGAGCTACCTGCTCACCACTGAGCCACAGAGGTCGTCGATATTGTCAATAGATTCAGTAATAATATACCTATTACCTATGATGAACACAATAATCCGAGCAGCGAGCAACGTCAACAAGACAGACAGCAAGATATCTGGTGTTTGTTCAGCGCTTGCCTTCCTATTGGCTACGGATATTGATTTTGACACAATTATTAGTAAAGAGTAATAACAAGCAAATCTTTAATGTATACAAGGTGTAACAAATCATAGTGATAATACTTTAGTTTAGAATGTGTACGTCTTCCCTGTAGTGAGTTTACTGTGAAAGTAACAGCAACAGCGCTGAAAGGCCAATTTTTTAAACTTTTGTATGGGCAAGTTTTCCCATACAAAAGTGAAAAAAGTGAACCCTATTACATATAATATAATTAAGGAACACATACACACCCTAAAGTATTATCACTTATTTTTGTTACACTCCGTATAGGTAAGTATAACAATAAATAATTCGGATATACATATTATCTGCAAAATAATTTAGTAACATTATCTACAAAATATTAAATAAGTCATACAAATTATTTATTTTTAACCTATAATAATTACAGGTAAGCTCTTGAAAAAAAATGTTGCGTTGTATTTATACTTTACGAGGGCTACTGTTTATGTATCCGGAATTAAAAAAAGAAACAAACATATATCATTTAATATGGTTTTATTGCTTTTCAAAATATTCGCCGCGATGATCGACACACTTTTGCATACGCTGGAACCAATTTTCATAGCACTTTTTCCATTCTGATTGAGGTATCTCCAAAACGTGCATTTTGAACGCATCAACAGCCTCTTCGCGGCTCGAAAAACGTTGACCACGTAATTTGTTCTTCGCGTATGGAAATAAAAAGGAATCGTTAGGTGCCAAACAAGGGCTGTACGGCGGATGACCAGTCAATTCGATCTTTTGACCCTCCAAAAACTGAGTTGTTTCAGCTGAGGTGTGACAGCTAGCATTGTCGTGATGTAATATGATTCTGCGTTGTCGGTTGTCCTTTCTTATTTCTTCAAAGACTTCTGGTAAACAAATGGTCGTATACCATTCAGAATTAACCGTTTTACGATTCTCTAATGGCACTGTAGCCACATGTCCATTGATTCCAAAAAAAAAACATCCGACCATTTGCTTCAAAGTACTTTTTGCACGAGTAACTTTTGTTGGTTTCGGCTCATCTTGGAACACCCACACCGTTGACTGTTGTTTAGTTTCGGGGTCATATGCATAGATCCAAGATTAATCATCTGTGTAGATATTATAAACGGCTTTTGACGTACCACGGTTGTATTTTTTATCATTTTTTGCACCAATCGACACGAGCCCGTTTTTGATCGATTGTCAAGTTGTGCGGAATCCAACGCAAACATATTTTTTTTACAGCCAAATGTTCGTGTAATATCTTATGTATGCTCGTCATACTTATGCCTAAGGACGCCTCTATCTCGCGATATGTAACATGACGATCACGCATTATTAGTTCCCGCACAGCATCTATATTTTGTGGGACAACAGCTGTTTTCGGGCGACCTTCTATATTTTCATCCGTGAGCATAGACCGCCCACGATTAAACTCACTGTACCAGTGATAAACAGTAGTTTTTGATGGTGCTTCATCTCCAAAAGTTGCGGTGAGTTGAATAAAGCACTGTTGTTGATTTAGCCCACGCCGAAAATCGCAGTAAATCATTGCACGAAAATGTTCACGCGTTAAATCCATGGCAAATGAAGACACGCAATTTTCAAAATGACGCCACAATTGAAAAATAATTGACAGTCACATGAAACAAAATGTATTCTTCAACCAAAGAGTTCTATTTTCAAATGTTGTAATTACTTTTTAAATATTGTTCTTGTAAGTGGCCAGTTCCGGATACATAAATAGCAGCCCTCGTAATAATTGACGACAAAATTAAAGTAAACTAAAAAATTAAGGGGGTCTCTCATACAAAAAGCATCAATTTTTGGCTATTTTTAGTCTATGATGGTACGGAACCCTTCGTGCGCGAGTCCAACTCGCACTTGGCCTATTTTTCAATATGGTTTAAAAAGGAAATTCTTTGATAATGATCAGTAAAAAGACATAAATGCTCTTACGACCCGGTTGAATCCGTACAAAAAGGGCATAACGTTACTTGTGTCTGATGAGACTTATTTTACCCCGCCGAAAAAAGAAATAAGGGACAAATCTACCCGAAATATCAAATTAAACGTCTTATTTTAAATTTCATAGTAACCGCTACGTAGTTATGCGATAATTTCATAATAAATTTCTAAAAGTTGCCTAGCAACATTTTTAAATAAACACAATAAACCTTCTCCTGTAAAGTAGGGCTTTTGCAACAGCGCCCTTATTCGTAGGATACGACGATATGGGCGTAAAAACAAACAAGGTCGACGCAAACAGCGTGGTCAAGTGAATGGCCCCACACACAAACAACAGTTTAGGGCCATTTTGGCATTTGCGGTATGACATTGAGATTTATTGTAGAAATGAAATTCTTATATGATTGTATTAAAATCTTTGCCTATGTCTTTAAGAACTTTCTACTTATTAAAGGAGTGTCTTTAAAAAAAACAACAAAACAATAAATATACGCTTAATTTTTGACGTGGGAGAGCCATGCTTCGGCACGAATGGGCCGGCTCGACCGGAGAAATACCACGTCCTCACAGTAAACCGGTGTGAAATAGCGCTTGCGCTGTGTTTCGCCGAGTGAGTGAGTTTACCGGAGGCCCAATCCCCTACCCTTTTCCCTTCCCTTCTCTTCCCTATTTCCTTCCCCACCCTCCCCTATTACCCCTTAAAAGGCCGGCAACGCACCTGCAGCTCTTCTGATGCTGCGAGTGTCCATGGGCGACGGAAGTTGCTTTCCATCTGGTGACCCGTTTGCTCGTTTGCCCCCTTATTGCATAAAAAAATAATAATAATAATTATGATCTCTCTGTTTCAAAAAACCAATGCCTATAATATTCTCAAATATGAAATACACCGCAACAAGTCTACTCTATTTCGTCCGAGTAAAATAAAGACAAGCCATCTAAAGTCAGCTTTAAAGTTCATAATCTTACATCAAAGAAAATTACTCTAATTAAAATGTGCTGCTATTTCATAGCACCTACTTAGTAAGAATATATTATACTCCAGTCGTATAAGAAAATACAATATAATTGAAAGAAATTTGTAATCGAGAAAGCTTTGAAATGACCACGCCAGCGCCATCTCGTACCATTACATAGAGTTACAAATAATAACTTAAGTGTGTCGACTGTCGTGTATTGTAACTACTAGTAAAGAAACGTGGGTTAGGCGTAACAAATTATACTTATTATATTTTGCTATAATTTAATTAACTTTAAGCTATTTAATTTTTATACATTATTGTGACTATTATAATTTATAATAATTAAGGGAGAAGACCTAATGGCAGACACTTTAAGGAAACATGAAACATTCGAATGTTATAAAATATATCATTTATGAAAATAAAGGATTGATAACTTCTTCCATGTCTTCAGTAACTCTTACAAAATAAAACTATTATAATTATTCTCTGACAAATCAATAAAAAAATATATTATTGGTATTTTTGTAAACTTAGTCATAAGTACATTAGTACTTATGACTAAGTTTAGTGACATCACAATAAGCGAACAACACTAATAGTAGACACCAATATGAACTAATAGTTGACATAGAACATTAAATTACATTTTACATTTTTCATATTATTAGGTCTTTATTTGCCGTTTTTCAAAAGATTTCATTTACTTCATCATAGTAACTACATGCATCAGAAATATTATCCACGTTGTCTCCAGATTCTATTCATTCTTCTTCCATGCTGAAACTATCTTTCCTTTTATTTTTATTTTTCATATTTTTTTCCCAGCAAATTTATTTTTAGTCTTAAGTCTCCATGCTTCTTTTGCCTCTTCTTTTTTCTTCTTTTTGTTCTCAGTTCTCCTTTTTCTTCTTTTTACTGCTACAAAACTAAAGCATCGATTTTTAGATCAGTGCAAGGTCTAATATTAGACACCATGTCCATTTTTAGGTACAGTAGTTCTAAGTTCTTAGTTTGTTAATAGAATTATAGTTTTAGAGAATAGTGATGATATTTGCAGTAGAATAAAGTACAAAATAACTTTAGTTTGTATTGAAAAACTAAAAGATGAGATCCATGTCATCTATTAGGTTTTTTTACATTTTCAAGAACTAATAGTAGACACCCTTTATATTGTTAGGGAAAATGGATAAATGATCATAAATAAACATTAATTAGTGTAAACAACACGACCATTAATCCAATGAAGTCAATAGAAATTACAAAAAAATCTAATAAATGTATTCAAAACTTACGTGCAAAATTTCGCCTTCCTTAACCTATTTGCTAAGAAATTGCCGGGTGCGTGTTGACGCGGTCACATCATTTACGAAAACTGATCCCATTATAAAATTTTGTTCCCGAAGGCATCCCTAATATATTTTTTTACATCAACAGATAGCATAATAAGCTTATAAAATTTACAGTGTTGAGAAATAATTAGAATAATTCTTATTTTTATGGCATTTTTGTCGTAAGTGTCATCTATTAGTTCAGTGTCTACCATTAGCGCCTTTCCCTTATTATAGCTACAGTTAAAAAAAATGACTCTCCTTTGTCCGTAATTCTAACATTCAGAACAAATAAATTTTGGTTAGGTCCCCAAGTAATTATAATTTATTGGAAATGCACGTTTCAGCTAGATTTTCTCTTGATATTATATTCTCGTTTCATTATTTCTTAGGAAATATAAAATATTAGAAAAGATCTTGGATAGCGATCAAAATAAACGAAATATTAAAAAAGGGTAAGTTATGTTCTCGGGAACAATAAAGCCAGCTTACAAATGAGAGATGCGTCTACTTGAAATCGTATATCAAACGGTCTGTCCGTCTGTCTGACGACTCGGAGCTGTCGGTCAATATTGGCAATAGTTCAAGTGCATTTATGTGAAAAAAATTATGGAGCGTTTCAGCTAGATTTTCTCTTGATATTATATTCTCGTTTCATTATTTCTTAGGAAATATAAAATATTAGAAAAGATGTTGGATACCGATCAAAATAAACGAAATATTAAAAAAGGGTAAGTTATGTTCTCGGGAACAATAAAGCCAGCTTACAGATGAGAGATGCGTCTACTTGAAATCGTATATCAAACGGTCTGTCCGTCTGTCTGACGACTCGGAGCTGTCGGTCAATATTGGCAATAGTTCAAGTGCATTTATGTGAAAAAAATTATGGAGTATAATTACAGTACACTTAGAAATATATTTTACTGATTACAGTTTAGTTGTTGACTAGACAAAAATATAATCTTACTATTTTAAAACCCTTTGAATTTGAAAATTCTTGATTTGCCTTCATCAACGAACCGATAAACGTTATTTTCGTTTTCGAGATCTTGATTCGTTTATTTTATTCGTATTTAAAAATCTGCCCTGTCACTGCAGCTACATTATAAAATCCAAATGACATGGATACATTTTCGCCTAGTTAATTTTACTAGGTACTTTATTGTGCCTGCTTAATTGTTCAACTTTCCGAGCCAAAATTACGAAAATCAGGTTATAGGTACCTATATTATTTTGTATCACTCCGTTTTGTTTCAGTAGTAAAACGAGAATCTTTCCTTTATTGTCGCATATCCTCGTTAAATTGAAAATAGCGAGAAATGAACAGACTTGCCACTCTGTGATACTCTCTCAGTAAATAGTAAATATGATGAGTTTTTACCGGAAATTCATTCAAAAACAATGTTTAGAATGGAAAAGATGTTGCATTAGTTTGTGATGGCTGTCTAGTATACGCCAACGAGATATCTCTCTCTACATGTTTCTCGATGTTTGATAGTTTGTATCTTCATCTCTATTGACCCTAGCATGAGAAACATTTTTTCTCGTGTAGATCTATCAGCCATGAACACATTTTTATAGTGTTTTGTCGAGATAATGTCGAGATTTTGACTTTATGAGACGAGTAGTTTTTAATTATCCCGAGAGTGAGATACGAGATATATCTCGTAGGCGTAGCTAGGCAGGCATAATTCATAGAAAAACAATTTCTACCGAGGAATATCACATCAAGTTGTCTTCGTCTTGAATGAGATAGAAAAATGTGTGTATTCAATTTTGTATTTTCACATACAGATAAACAAGTGCTTGGGCATAAAATACACAAACCACCATGATACCAATGGAGCTAATTAATCCGGGGATGGCTGTCGCACTCGATTTATGGCCATAATAATTTATGGCGGGAAAACGAAACGAACAATACGAGATGACCCACTTGGCTGAGGATAATCTTGGCCAAAATATTGGCCACACGCTACGAAGGATTTCGTGGTCAATTTGTGATGAAGAACACCAAAAATATGTCTCGCTGGAGTGTAATAATGGAATGTAATATTATTGATTGATTGACTAATATATATATATATATATATATATATATATATATATATATATATATATATATTCAAAATAAAATTTGTGTTGATAACCTACACATTACCACCACCGACAATATTAAAAATATAATAAACTAAAATTAAAATCAAAACTAATTAGGGAGCAATGTAAAACACCACAGCATAAAATGCCTAACATAAATGCCTGCATAACATTATAAAATAAGATTTCAGCATACTGTACAATAAGAGAGAATAAAAAATAAAAATACACTAATAAGTAATAATATCGACACAGAAAACTTACCTTTTTTGTGACGAATCCCAAACAGATGTATGACTAATATGTTGTGGCCAACGCCACCTAAGTTGACAATTGAGAAAAAAAAGCAAAGTGTCAGTGTCAACTGTCATGAGACATATGTCACTGTCATGTAAATTTCTAATGTCGGTACTATCTGCGTAAAAACAATGAAAAATATAATTAATTTTGTGCTTCGAATTAAAAAAATACCTTATATTATAGTTACTACTAATTTTAAGAAAGTGAAATATGTCTGGATTTGAGATATAGATGTCGCAGCCAACTGGTTTAAATAGCCGTTCAATCAAACAGATACCCCTTTGACTGAACAACGTCATTCAATCACACGTCTAGCTTTTTAATTGAATATTTCAGTCGCTCAAAACGTTCAACACTACAGCTGATTCAAAAGCAGTCGTTTGATTGAATTAGTTCAGCGCTCACCACCGTGGCGCTAGGTGCGTTTTGTTTATAATATGGCATCAACTAGCCGGTATTTTGTGATTGTATTAAGATATTTTTCATAAATATATTATATACGTTACAAGTGTTATTAAAGTGACAGAAATTATGGGAGCACATACGAGTGAATCATAATTAAAACAAATATTCGAGGAGAAATTACGGGATTATGAAATGCATCACCAAGGTACTTATTGCAATTTTGTTGAAAATGAGTCAGAACTTAGAATACAATAATTTATTCTACTTGTTATCATTACATTTGTGTAATAATAACACTAAAATAATGGACACCTTAGTTAATTTGCCATTTAACCAGTTAGCTAAGCGTCGTCTAGCTGTAGTGTTGAACGTTGCAGTCAACAAGTCGGCTAAACGACGTATAGCTGTGTGATTGAATGGCGTTGTTCAGTCAAAGGGCTAGCTGTTTGATGGAACGGCTTTTTTAACCAGTGGACTGCGACATAGACATAAGGAAACAACGTATTATTAGAAAATGAAAACATATACAAAACATAATAGTGCTTATTGTTTGGACTTAGTGCTTAGTGTTTGGACTTAGTGATTAGTGTGACCTAGTGTTTGTGAATAAAGTCTTCAAGAGAGTCAGGTCTTTCTCTCCGAATCCAAAGAACCCTAGCACGAAACAATATTTTTTATCCTCCTTAATATTACCCCATTGCCTCCTTTTAGTCATAAGCTGGCAATGCCCTTGCCACTAAACCTATGAATTAATTTCAGTAATCGTTCGTTTAGGGTTAACTTATCTAGTCGCAATATAGAGCATAACATCACCTAACCCAGTGACTTAACTAGTGTAAACTGATTCGGTCACGTGAGCGTTAACTTCAATATCGTCGAATGAATAATTCAGTGCAGCACCGACTAGTCCATCTCGTCGCCGATTTACAGTCAGTTATGTCGACTGCAGGACTCCAGTCACTATAATAGCCCAAGTCATTGGAATTCTGTGTTAGATCTAACGTAGGATGCAGTTAGTTTTGAATGAGCTCTTAAAAAGTACTAGATGTAATGCAAGCCTAATATAGCACCGCAAAAAGGTATTGAGATATTCAAATATTATACAATTTCTACAGTCTGTTCGCCGATACGAAGATAAATTATGACGTGTCTATTAAACTAATGTACCTGCTATTGTTTTTTTTAAAATATTAACATCCATAGCTCACATAATAACAGAGCGAACTTTGTGGCTGGTATGTATTTTTGCAAGCATCGCAAGTGACGATCGACTTATCCGCAAGTTTTGTGAAGATACTTAAAACTGAGACAATCGACTAAAAAAATTATAAGTCTTAGCTGTAAGATCCTAGATCAATGCCATAGTTAATAATAATTAATCATGAATACGCATTTCTTGGCATAACACCCGTAAACCTGACTGAAAAAAGTGTTTTATATCCAAAGTAGTACGCAAGTTCGCTGTAAACATAAGAGTGTCTTTGCTATTTACGTTTGAGAGTTTCCCGTCACAAAGTTTTGTTTGTGAATAGGTTTTGTAGACGCTACTATACACAAACACACACAAACACAAACACACTGTGTGACCGCAGTGTCGTGTCCGAGTGTCAAGCTTGACGTCACAGACACCGCAAGTGCGACCGGACCACGCCAACACCGGAAAGTCCATATTACGTTTCTTAAAATTTACATCCATACGTTTCCAACTTGAATAAGTTAAAGCAAATAATATGATTATATTATTTGCTTTTTACATTATAAATGTCATTGTAGAATATTTTTTGATACAGAGTCACGTATGTAAACCCGTACACCCGAGGTAAATTACGAAGTTTCAAAACTTACAAAACACTAATTTATGTAAAAAAGTTGCAATTTGATAGTTTGTGACCTAATCAAATCACTTTTTTGCTGATTTTCGCGTAACTTATTCGGAACAGTCTTTAAAATCCTATATGTAAAAATTTCACTTATAACCACGCGCGAAACTTGTTTTAAATCGTCACACTTTTATTTAAAAAATTAAACGCCACCACGTAAACATCTGATAAGTTTTTACCTCTTTTCAACAGCGATTAACAGATCACACTTATTACCATCACCGCATGGTCTCAATAAGTACTCACCTAAACAAACAAGTCCATACACGATCGAGAGTTCAACACGTACACTCGCGATACAGCCTGAAGGCTCCGCCGCCCGCCGCGGCGTCTCACTGTAAACTGCCGCCCGCCCAAGCGCTAGCCGAACACTACACATTTATATTAACTTTTTGAGATCTTCATAACTCTTTATTGCATTAAATAAATTTTATAGACTTTATTATACGAGGTGAAATGAAAATGTTCAAGAAAAGAATGAAGGGTCCGCTTTAAAGTTGTTCGCTGCTGTCTCTGTGCGGAAGCTTAGCGCGCAGAGCTTTTTGAATCGGGTAGTGCTTATCTTTTTGGTTACAGGTTACAGTTAATATTTAAAGCATGATAAAAAATATGAGTCTGCTAGCTTTCAATCTTCCGAAGTAAAAAAAGTCAGTACAGTATCCCACTGATACATTGCACTTTTTTTAACCGACTTCCAAAAAACGAGGAGGTTATATGTTCGGCTGTGGATATATATTTTTTTAATTTTTTTTTGTATGTTCAACGATTACTCCGCCGTTTGTGAACCGATTTTCGAAATTTTTGTTTTGTTGTATTAGGTTTCACTCCAATTTGGTACCATGTTCACAAAAGTGGTGACCTGATGATGGGATCCATGAGTAATCGAGGGAACTCCTCGAAATTTATATGGAAACATATGGTGATTTTGGTTTCATGAGAAGCATCCTAAGCATATGCTACCAAAACGCAAGATTTTACTATGGTTCCGAAGATACTAAGAGAACTCCGGATTCCTTATAGATACAAGTTTGGGAGTTTAGGCGCTGTTTTAAGAACTGAAAGCATATGCTACTATGCAAATTACATTCATCATCATCATCATCATTATCATCATCATTATAATCATCATTACCAAGTCAGGGTCACCAATGCAATGTCACCAAATTCAACCTTATCTCCAGAGCATAAGGCACACAATAACTGACATTACTTCTGAGAAGTTAAAGTTGCTTCGACCATGTAACATTCTGTCTCACTTCGCCGAGATATTCTGGAAAACAACCTAATTTCAACCTTTTGCATCGCGTTTAATCGCGAGAGCCGCGGCTCGGCGGCGCGGCGGCGCGGCGCGGGCCGGCTACCTACCGTACTACGAGTATGTAACACTATACAGTGCGAGGCGTTAGCGTGTGCGACAAGTCGAGCGAGTGCCAGCCTATTGAACTACTACTACTTGTCCGGTGACCGGCTAATTAGCACGTCACACGTGTTCACTTCGTTTTTTTTTTATATATTGTTTAAAATTATCTGCAGGCTGCAGCTGATATTATATTTTGTATAATAATATACAGGTGTATTATTCTACGTATAGTACGCGATGGCTTACTAGGTAACTAAAAAGAGTGAAATTATTATTTTTAACAAAAAATTAAAACCGACTTCCAAGGTAAAAGCAATAATAGCATCCTTATAATATGAACCAAAAAGTATTAAATAATAATTATTCCTATCTAATAGTGCCTTTTTCCGAATTCGGCTAAAACTCAACTATTTCTGTACTCAATCTTCATAATTTTGAAGTCGGTGCCAGTTCCAAAAGTTTCAAATATTCTGTCAGAGAACTGAAGATTCATCTGGTACCGACTTCAAAATGATGAAGATTTGAGTACAGAAATAGTTGAGTTTTAGCCGAATTCGGAAAAAGGCACTATTAGATAGGAATAATTATTATTTAATACTTTTTAGTTCATATTATAAGGATGCTATTATTGTTTTTACCTTGGAAGTCGGTTTTAATTTTTTGTTAAAAATAATTGGAATAAACACTAGTTTGCATGTTAATCCGTGGCCTAAATTACAGTCATCAAAATTTTGCCAAAACGCTTTCAACATATTTTTTGTACAGGATTAACAAATACACAAAAAGACTCACAAGGTGAACCTTTATAATATTTGTATGAAGACGTCATCTTTAACCAAATTACCGAATAACCGATTATCAAATATTGTATTTAATGCAAGGCCTTTTCTCTTAATCGATCCATACTAGTACGAGTATTATAAATCAAATCAAATCATCTTTATTTCGGGCATCGGAAGCCCATATAACAAATACCTTAAATCTAACATACATATTAATAATATAAAAAATACCTTATAAACTAACATACATATTTTATATTCACTTATAAACTAACACTGTCACTAATTTTTGTCGGCGACGTGACTCGACGCTTCGTTCCGGAGTCTCCCCCGGAACCTCCGGTAGACTACATCCATCGGCCAGAACTCCGGCGCCTCGAAAGTCGACAGAAGATTCGTCGGTACTCTCACTCTCAAAGGAGCTAAAGTTAACTTTGTGGCGAGACTGCAGACGCTCGACCCTCAGGCGCAGTGTCGTCTTCTTCTGGATGTAGTCCACGACGTCCTCGACCTCCATGGACCAGTGCAGGCGAAATATGTACAGGGGCGTCGCGGGGACCTCGCTCCGCAGACGCAGCTCAGGTACATAGGGCGCGGTGCCGCGATGGTTGCGGGCGGCGGGCTTCTTCTTCCTCTTCTCCACCAGGATGAAGCCCTCCTCATCGCATCCCCCGCTCTCGTCCTTGCCAGGTCGAGAAGACTTGGCCTTGCAACTCTTCGTAGCCTTGCGGCTCTCCGTAGACTTGCGATTCTCCGATGCCTTATGGCTCTCATTCACCCCATTTTTATTCGCCCGCGGGGGAGGCGCGGGGCGACCAGCAACAGTCGCGTAATTTTGCTGAGTCGCCTGTGGACTCGGCGTAGGCGCAACCGGGAGGGGAGCTAAATGCGAAAGTGTGTCTGTTTGTCTGATTGTTACATATTTACGCCCAAAACGCTGAACAGATTTTGCAAAATTTGGTATACTTGGTATCCCGGGAAAGAGCAAGGTTTTTGTTGCGGAAAAATGAACGCCTCGCGGGCGATTATCATCATCTATTATAACTTTAGTATTATTCCAACTCAAGCTGCACTGTGTTATTAAATTTTGTTTCCATGCGCCAAAGGTTGCTTGGAAGAAATCGCTTCATAGAGATAAAGCCGCCTTTGTGCTCATGCTGAGTTCGTGTAACTTATTTTTAACCGACTTCCAAAAAGGAGGAGGTTATATGTTCGTCTGTTTATATATATTTGTTTTGTATGTTCAACCATAACTTCGCCGTTTATGGACCGATTTTCATGATTCTTTTATTGTTGTACAGGGTTGAATCCGAGGTTAATACAAAAGGTTCACAAAATTGGTGATCTGATGATGGAATCCATGAGGAATCGAGGGGACTCCTTGAAATTGATATGGGAACATATAGTGATTTCGATTTTTTCTGAAGTATTTCAGGCATATACTATCAAAAAGTAAGATTTTGCACCAGGATATACACTGGTTCTGAAGGTACCCAACAGAACTTTTGAATCCTTATAGATACAAGTTTGAGGATTTTGGCTTTATTTAAACTACTCCAAGCAAATCCTACATTATTTGTGCTGAACATAGGCTAAATTAAAAAAAAAATAGGGTTTCGTAAGATATTTGGGTTTTTCGGACGCCAGGAGAAAAAATCAACCAGAAAAGTTACTTATTTTGCGTACGCTGCCGAAACTATAAAAGGTAGAACCATAAAATGTTCTAAGTATTGTAGATCTTATACATATCTACAAAAGAGTCCGCAACACACTATACTACTTATACTATACTAAAAATCTTGTTTTTTTTTGGACAACATTCAAACGCGTTGATTTTACTCATGCCATTAATCCTTATCAAAATAAATTATTTCATCACTAAGTAAAGTTTATGTAGATAACATTTGGTCTTTGAATGATAAAAATTGGACGTTTGGTTTTGAAATTATGGCGAAATTAAAATATTACGATAGTGGGCGTCACCAAGCGGGATGCGCTTGCGGGAAGAACACCCTTCGGATCGACTGCTTCCGCGTCGTCGATGTCAGTGTCGGGGTCTGTAAATTGACCTGATAATTATTTTGCTGACCGAGTCTTACCTGGGTAGGCTTTTTGCAGCCGTAACCGACATCCACGCGGGCAGAGCCGCAGGCGACAGCTAGTATATTATGTACAACTCTAAGACAACAAGCTATATAATATTATAGCCTTGTCGTTTCATACTCGTATTATGTAACTAAAAAGGGTAAAATTATTATTTTTTAACAAAAAATTAAAACCGACTTCCAAGGCAAATATAATCAAATAATTCTTATTCCTTATTATAGTGGCGTCTTCAGACTTCGCCTAAACCTCAACTATTTCTGTACTCGATCTTCATGCTTTTGAAGTCGGTACCAGCTTACCTTAGCGTAATTGATATGTCAAGGATCTCAGAACTTTCCGGGCTGGAACCGACTTCAAAAGTACGAAGACTGAGTACAGAAATAGTTGAGGTTTAGGCGAAGTCTGAAGACGCCACTATAATAAGGAATAAGAATTATTTGATTCTTTTTAGATTAAGAATAAGTATTATGTACTTTTGTTTTTACCTTGCAAGTCGGTTTCAATTTTTTGTTTAAAAATAATAATATTATGTTTGTACATTTTGAGCACAATAAAGCATACTTCAATCATTCATTCATTCATTCATTCTTCTAGTCTCATATAGATTTAGTTCCTTATTATTATTATTATTAATTAATAACAAGATTATATTACCAGATACCAATTAATTATTATTAATAGAGCAATAGATTAGATAATAATAAATGAATAAAGTATTGGCAAATATCTTTATGATCCCGCGCTTAGGTATATCTACATAGAGTATTTTGGAATTCCTCTCATAAAATATGTTTGGTAAGGATTTAGTGGTATAGCTCTGGCACTGCATCAAAATTTGGCTATAGTCTGTCGAATCCTTACTCGTATTCCATTCCGTCACGAGTAAATTTACAACCTAATCTAACAGTCGATATTTGAACTTTATCTACAAATAAAATGTTTACTACTGCATGATCATTTTTGCGGTTCCGTACCCAATTTCGTTGTGCGTCTGACTGTTCGACTGTCAGTCTGTTTCCAGACTGTATCTCAAGAACCGCTAAAGCTACGCACCTGCAGCTCTTCTGGTGTTGCGAGTGTCCATGGGCGATAGCTGCTTTCCTCCAGATGAACCGTTTGCTCGTTTTTTATAAAAAAAAAACTAGACTTCTGAAATTTCCACAGACTGTGTAGTGTGTAATTCTGCTGCCGCTATAACAACAAATGCCGCTGTAAGAGAATACCTATAATGAATCCAAATATATTGCATTATCATTTTGGCTGAAGAAAGTTCCTATGTACAAAAGAGTACTTAATAATATTATGTCTTTGACATTTAAAAGGTTAGTGGTAAAACTATAACCCCGAGATGAGTATTCCTACACTAGACAATAAAATTTAAAGTACTGCGAAACAGTTGAAAGGTGCTAATAGATCGAATTTGTATCGTTTAATTCATGTTAAAAACTTTAAGTATATTAAGCTTTAAAATATCAGGCTGTCTCGCTCTCGTTATCGGAGAAAATGTAAATGAAATTAAAACCTTCAAGACGTAATCCACCGTGAAATACAGTCTACGGCGTCGCGTGCCGCCTCGTCCGCTATCCGTCATACAGATAACGAATACTTTTAGGTGCTTCAAGACCTCTGTCTCGAATTTCGCGGTAAGCGGGACGATGGCAGTGCGGAAGCAGAAGCGGCATCGCACTCCATTTTGTTAAAAATACTTTATCCAGGCGGTATGCCGCGGCCGCCTCGCTTACCGCGAAATTCGAGGTAGCGGCCTTAAAGAATTTGCAGTTCCTATAAAGATTTAAAAAATAAAAATCAGATAGGTATACGATCCTTCACTTGATAGTCTTGAGTAATTGTTCGTGTCTATGATGGAGCAGAAATAGGTTACTGTCTAGATAGCTGATGATGGATTTTAAAGTAGAAAAGCACTTATTAAAAAAATGCATGCTCTGCCAAATTATTTGTATCAATCTATTAAAATGTTATGTATAAGTTTGAATTTAATGAAATTTCTGTATAGGACGGGGAATTTTGCTATACCCTGAGCTTCAACACATCCAAAAAATTCCTGATAGCATCCTTATGCTATTATGTATTCTGTGCTGATAGAGCCAACAGCAGAAATAGCGGCGGTTCTATTATACGTGAGAACTGATGTTAACAAAATATTAGATACATACGGTATATTCTAATATTTTGTTAATTCAACCAACGATTTCTACAAAAAAGATAGACGAGTGTAAATAACGAGTCTCAAAGAGCAAGTATCTTTGTAAGTTGGTATAAATCTTAGGGCCATATCCCAGTAACAAGGAGGTTCTTCATCGTGTTACACTTTACGACCAATTAGCTGGCTAGTTAACAACCGCTCGTCCATCTTCATAAACCACATGTTACTACTAGCTCAGTCTTTAGGGAACTACTGAGCGCCGTGGTACTGTACAACAATAAAACCTACGTCTGAAAGGGTTTTTAAATGATAAAAGTTATTGCAACTTTTATTCAGAGATAATTTATTAAGAGACTAACTGTACCCCGCGCTGGGAATCACAGTTTCTAAGTGAGATATATAAGAAAGACTATGAAAAGTACAAATAATATTACTAACAATATAGTACTTAGGAACTGTGATGATGCACGGTGTAATGGTAGTGATGATGAATTTGATTTACATAGATGCACTTCCCGTTCTTAAAACAACGCTGAGACCTCCAAACTCGTATCTATAAGAAGTCAAGAGTTCTCTGACGACCCACAGATATGTAATATGTATTAGGGACACCCATGGCCAAAGTGCCACCTTGGTTACCGTAGAACCAATTTTGCAATATCTTTATTTTTTTACGCGCAGCACAGCTAGTATAGCCGTACATCCATACACACAATCTTTCGCGTTTATAATACTAGCTGTTGCCCGCGACTCCGTCCGCGTGGACTTTCGAACAGACAAACAGAGATACTTTCGCATTTATAATTTTCTCTTGAAGTTTTTTCTGATTATTTTTTTTATAAACCTCACGGACCCGAGACCTTTCCAACGAATGCAAAACCGTGGAAATCGGTTCGTACGTTCTGGAGTTATAGCGTCAGGAAGGAAAACCCGACTTATTTTTATTATATAATATACTAGCGACCCGCCCCGGTTTCGCACGGGTATAAAATATATAGCCACTGCAAAAAATATTAAAATCGATGGCCTGTGATCCTTCACATCAAAATCCGTTGCGTAGTTTTTATGATTAGATAGCCCATTTATCGAGGAAGGCTATAGGCGGATCAGTGGTTCCTGAGATAAGCGCGTTCAAATTAGCCCTTCCAAATAAATTTCCCCGTTTTTTCCACATTTTAATGTAGCCTATAACCACATAAAATATAGCCTATAACCTTCCTCGATAAATGGGCTATCTAACACTTAAAGAATCATCAAAATCCGTTGCGTAGCTTTAAAGATTAAAGGGAACAAAGGGACATGAGGGAAAAAAGCGACTTTGTTTTATAATAATATTAGCTGTCCCGGCAAACGTTTCTTTGCCATTTTATAAAGTATATCGCCCGTGTTATTTTATTGTAGTGACTAAATAAGTATGTCACCATGGCAACGTCCATCGCTATCATGGTCGTCGTTTTTCTCGAGTTGTAATAATTTACTATTATTTATTCAACAAATGCACTTATCAATATAATAAGTACCGAGTAGCCGATTCTCAGACCTACTGAATATGCATATAAAATTTGGTAAAAATCAGTAAAGCCGTTTCAGAGGAGTTCGTGGACTAACATTGTGACACGAAAATTTTATATATAAGATGTATAGAAGTAGGACTAGTAGGACCATGTCATGTCAACTTGGTTCGAATTTTGTTATATTAAAAAAAAAAGTACTTTCATTGGAAAAAAAATCCTCTGTGCATTCCAAACCTTTTTTTCCATGTTTCTTAAAACCATAATTATTTTACATCTTATTTTATCCTAATCAGATCAGCGGTTTTAGTGTGAGGAGCCAACGGCTGGACAATTTCGTATTTTAATAAATATACGAATTAGGTAGTATATATTACGTAGTAGGAAATGATGTAGTCCGAATTTCAAATAATAATAGTTAAATTCCATCAAACAACAAAGAAAGAGTTGATATTATTGGATTCAATATCATTTAAATTCATAATGTCACTGAGTTCGATATAAAAACGGCTTTTTAAAAGATCACCGGATAGAATTCTGTTACAACTAAAATACTAACGACAGTCGGACTACCTGGAACGAATTAAGCTAACGAGCACAAAGGTATTAAATATGAAACGAGATAGAATATCAAAAAAACAGAAACAAGCAAAACAGCAAATAGGAATGAAAGAAACAGAGCTATATAATACAATTGCAAATGGAATCAGCGTTAGTGTACCAGAGGGCAACGCTAATATCAGTGGACGCGGCTTTATTTGCTACTACCACCGTATCATACAATAAAAACGTTCGATTTACGTGGACTTAAATGTGAAAGTGCGTAAGTTTGTTTGTCTACCGGTGACCTCTTATACTATTTTATTATTTAAGTTAGAGCACTGCAGTCTCCTGATATAATAATATTTTGAAACATCATCTTAATTATACACTAAATTATTTTGTGATGTGGGACAATGGAATAAATTCTTCTTCTTTTTTTGGTCATGAAAAATTTAGGCCAAAATCTCCGAAGACGAGAGCTAGCAACATACTAGTTAATTTAGTATCGAACAGAGAGAGGCATTTTTCACACACCACCCAGCTGTAATCTGTATGGTGTATAATCACAAACATTTCTATCGATCTCATTCCGGCCAACTGTTGCGTCGGTAATACCACATCAAAGTATAATGTCGGCCATAACTGCGCGACTTTTTGCCGCATCCAGCACACCCGTCGCATTGTTTATGACGAGTTTTGTGCTTTTTGTCGCGCAGTGCGGCATTTGATAGCTGCCCATCCAATCGCCGTTTCAACTAAAACCTTCTATTAATTATTTTTTTCACAAAATTCGTATACAACTTTTTGTCGCGATTTTCAAATTCACTCACTATAAATAAATTAATCACGTAACGTAAATAAAAAGCTGCATCTTGGGAAGTGACAGCAGCATCCTGAGGATTGTGGCAGATGATCCGCATGCACCCATATTGAGGAACTATGTGCGGATAATGAGCGAATTCGAAAGCAGACCTCCTGGTTACATCCGCACTTAGTTCAGTTTGGGTGCATGATTTAGTTTTAGATATTTTAAGTTATGATTTTTGATATTTAACTAACCCTAAATTATTAAAGTTTTAAGTTTGTAATACTAACCAATGGACCATAGTAGTCTAAAATAAAGATATTTGTATTTGTATTTGTTAATAACATAATTATCACTTGAGACAATATTTTTGGCCTAAAAGTCGGAAAGTTATCACTACAGAAAAACAGAATTCTTCTAATATAGTTAGATGAAAATAGATGTAGGTATATTTGATAGGTACTTAACCAAAATTTTATTTTTGCTAACAAAAATTAATTATAGATGGAATGCTAATGAGGTCATGTTTTTGCTAAAGTGTTTAATTATTGAAAACACGGTAATTGCAATACTTGTACAATTTTTTTTATCGTTAATCATTTTCAGGAAAAGTGATCTCGTTTTCATTAATCGTGTACACTGGACAATTTAAAATAATCGAAATCAATATTCAATACACGAATCGATGAATCTAATAGCGAAACAGGAGTCATTAGAGTCGGTTGGGCCCGCACAATGCGACCCCATTGTCCCCCCGTACGACTGTCGACTGAGTAGTGAGTACGAGCCATTGTCTCCTCAGTCTCCTCATTGTGCCGAGGTGTCTGCACCGAGATTAAAAACATTATACATGTACAGGTAGAAATTGAAATGTTGTTTCACTGTTACAACTTACACGGTAAAACTAACCTTTCGTTGATACGTGAATCGCGATGTCCTAATAGTTGTAATCTGTTAAAGACGATAGATGATAATTTTATTCTTACATCGATCCATAAATCCATAATCCATATCCATATTATACATCCTAATATTATAAAGGCAAAAATGTGTCTGTCCGTCCGTATGTTACCTCTTCGCGCCAAAACCGATTTTGCTGAAATTTGGTATGGAGATACTTTGAAATCCGGGAAAGAACAGAGCATATTTACACACATACATACATTCTGAGAAAAATATGCGGTTCTCGCGCGATAAAATATTATATTAATACTAGATGACGCCCGCAACTCCAAAACTCGTTTATTGCGCGGGAACCGTACATTTTCCGGGACAAAAAGTATCCTATGTCCCTTCCCGGGACTCAAAGTATCTCCATACCAAATTTCAGCAAAATCGGTTCAGCGGTTTGAGCGTGAAGGGGTAACAGACAGACAGACGGACAGACAGACACACTTTCGCATTCATAATATTAGTATGGAAGTATGGATTATACCAAAGATGAATACATCCATGCGGACAAATTAGGTTAATTAGGCGCGTTTCATCCCGGGATATGATATTATCTAATCAGAATCGATGGCCGATATTGGGCACGGAGACGTATGAGGCAATTTCTGATGCACCATCCATTCACGTCCGCGTAACGAATATGCTCGTATTAGGCCGAGGACGATCAATAAAGACGTTAGTGTGGCCACTGACTGAGCGGGGCATTAGTTCGTGTCCACAAACGTGACGTGTTGGCCAATATGCTATTCGGGTCAGTTCTGGCCAAGTCAAATGTATCAGAGAAATTGATTATAGGCAGATGGCGGCCCTCCGATTTTTGGGGCGGTTATGTTACTTGGATGGTGCTGTTGCTTAATCAAAATAAAAATCCGTTGGTCTGTTTAGGAAATGAAAATCAATAACCCTGCTAGTAAAATTATACGGTCTCCTGTCTCGTGAAGACCATGAGTGGTCGGCTGGATTTATATGCGTCCGTTTTAACGTGCGGCCCGGAAGTTATTTATAATTGGTATTTACTTTAGTTAATATTTTATTAACCGACTTCGAAAAAAGCCACAGCCAAACATATAATAGCCCCCACGGCTATTATACGAGTATGTTTGGCTGTGTGTTTTTTTATTACCCACTAAATGACCCGGTGAACTTAGTAACATTTCCCTCGTAATATAAACCTTCCCTGGACTTTCACGAATATTTCAAGACTAAAATGTGAAGTGTCCATTCTCGAGTTTTAGCGAGAGTAACCAAATTAAAAATTCTTTGTCATTTATATAGATTTGGTTCGAGATATGTTTGTGTATGAAAATTAAGTTATTCATTATTATGTAAGCATACAATATGTTCTTTTAATAATATTATGTCTTGTGCTTTTCAATATTTTCTTATCCTCAGGCCTGGAACTTTTTGGAAAAAGCGCGTTTCGTAACCAGCGTAGGTACTCTATTTTTTGATTGATTTAATTTTTCTTAACTTACTACACACATTCACACATACATAAATTTTGTCTTACTTATAAAAAAGACCTAACACATTCCAAAACTTCGCGTTCCAATAAAATATAATAATAATGATTGTCATTTTCAACTATTTAAACTTTTTATATTTTAAACCACTCTGGTTCCGTGGCCCAACATAACAATGCGTCGAGTAGTGATAAGAAGATAACATTAAACATCGTATGCACATCAACACGTCATTCATCAACACTATACTATAACCAACATCCTAACATCCTAGATCCAGATAAGAAATATTCGATGTCATAAAGATAAAATACAATTTTATTAATTACTTGCTATCTAATTTTGAACTTAATAAAAAGCTTAATTTTAATTTAAAATTCATGTAAGTACTTACTATTGTACTTATATTTCTTTATTGCGCAGTGTATTGAACTTTTTTATTATCGTATCGTATTAAATCCATGGCGTTGGGGCATTTTTCATTTTCTCATAGACACATTTTTAGAAGTCACAAGTAGCTCTTTCAGGGTTGTTACTTTTAAATTGAGCTTTATAATATTATGTGAGACACACACACATCCTATAATATTATCACTTTGTTCTGTACCACCCTGTTAGTGAAAAGTTCAAAAAAGAAGAAAATATAATCTACTGTATGGGTAAGTCCACCAAGACCAACTCGCCTAAGAATATGTTTTTTTAGTGTAAGAGATTCTTTTTTTTTAAATAACTAGCTGTCCCGGCAAACGTTTCTTTGCCATATTAAGTATATAAAGTTTTTTTTTTAATTTGATCGCAGCGCTAACTGTCGGGACAGACTAAAATTAAAATTCGAATTCGAATATTATTTAAAATTTGACACATGTCGGATCCAATGTAAAACATTCCAAAATCAACAACTACTAATAAATTAAAAATTAATTAAAAAAACATTATCCAGCGGACAAAATTGTGAATCTAAACCATTCCCAGATCCCCTTGAACACACACAAAAAATTTCATCAAAATTGGTCCAGTCGTTTAGGAGGAGTTCAGTCACATACACACGCACACAAGAAATATATATATTAAGACTAGACGACCACCGCAACTACCTTGCGCCAAAATTTGTTGATCGTGCGGGAACCATACATATTTTATCCGGGATAAAAACCATCCTTTGTCCTTTTACCTCCATACCAAATTTCAGCAAAATCAGTTCAGCGGTTTGGGTGTGAAGAGGTAACAGACAGACAGATATACAGACGCACTTTGGCATTTATAATATTAGTATGGATTTTCTCCATATAAACGTTAAAGACGTTTAGACACTTATTTTACATAATTATGCCTTTATAATGTACCTACCGACTACCATCTTTAAATTAATTTTCCAATATAATTAGGGAATTAATAACTAGTATCAATTAACATAGCGTTTATTATTAAAAAGTGAAATGTTTTAATCGTCTTTCTTCGGAAACTTTTTTATTAATTGAATTAAATCTCGCTAATTAATGTTCATGTCTATTTTAGTGATCACGAGAAGTGGATATACAAAAAATGAATACTTTTATATGCAAAACTATGTATGGAAACACCACATGACGAGCGCCATACTAAACCAGTTAGTCAACCATAAAAAGACGCGCACGCGCAGACAGCATTGCTCTCTGGCGTTTTAAATTAGAAAAAAAAGGCAAAACGCTTACTGATCACGACAGATGACGCTTTGGGATCACTGTATACTGATATACAAATAGGAGCTATAGTGGATGGAGTTAAAATATATATTCGCGTGACCGGCCATGCTCAATCTTCTTATTGTAGACCATTAAAGTTAAATATAACAAGTTTATAGTAATAACCAGTCAATGTAAGATTTTGAACAGCGAGCGTCATGTTCAATAATTTGACAGCGGACTTACATGGCTTTTATCTCTTTTGACAGACAATAATTAATTATTATTGTTTATCAAATTAAGACAATATAATAATTATTATTATCGTATTCTGATTCGGTGTTAATATTAAGAAATATAAACTGTCTTTATGTGACTTATAGTGTAAAGTATAATTTATACAGAGCCAGTACTGGCTGCCAATAAGACTGGCAGCCAGTATTGGCTTGGTATATGCCGCGTGTGAACAGTTTTTCAAGCCAGGCCAAACTGTTCACACGCGGCCAGTACTGGCTCTGTGTAAATTATACTTAAGGTTTGGTCAAATGACAAATCTTAATATATTAATAATTATTATCTTTAAACGAGCAATCCTTGTACATACATATAATTCCTCGGAATCGGCTCCAACGATTTTCATGAAATTTAGTATATATGGGGTTTCGGGGGCGATAAATCGATCTAACTATAGGAATCATTTTTAGGAAATGTCATTTTATTCGTGGTTTATCGAATACCGAGCAAAGCTCGGTAAAATAGCTAGTTAACTTTAAACAGGCTTGTTGTATAAATATTAAATAGTTAAAATAATAATAATTATTATATAAGGCTCGATGATCCGGTGAACTTCGTATATCTTTGCTCCTAGCATATTATATTATCCCTGGACTTCCACGAACATTTCAAGTCTAAAATTAGCCAAATCAGTTCTGCCGTTCTCGAGTTTTAGTGAGACTGACATAATTAAAAATTCGTTTCTTTGGTGCCGTATCCAAAGGGTAAAAATCGGACGCTATTACTAAGACTTCGTCGTCTGTCCGTCAGTCCCTCTCCAGTCTTGAGATAGAGTCTGTCTGAAAACAAAATAAAATTAATCCTTATAAGAAACGTGATTTTTTGGCCTTTTTTTGCTCGATATCAATTATAGCAACAACTCATGAAATTTCCACAAAATCCTCAATTACACATCATATTAATTATATGTACGGTCTACTAATAAACAAAAATTCTATTCCTCTAACTCTATCTCTCCTATACCAAATCACAATTGTTGGCCTATTTTTGCTCTATAAATATATAATAATATATAAATCTCCTGTCACGATGTTTGTCCGCGATGGATTCTTAAACTACTTAACCGATTTTAATGTTTTTTTTTAAATGTGTGGTTTTTTTCCTACTTGAGAGATAGAATAGCTTAGATCTTTAATAATTAAAGATCTAAGCTATTGCAAATTATTTGTCTATAAAAGCGACCATTGTTTATGCGACGCGGGTCACGGGATAGCGATGGACGTTGCCATGGTGACATACTTATTCAGTAACCAATTCAATAAAATAATACGGGCGATATACTTTATATAATATGGCAAAGAAACGTTTGCCGGGACAGCTAGTATGTAATAATTATCTTTAGAATCTATGAATCTATACAAAAAAAAGTTTAGTAATTAATTTTCTCATTGCGTCATTATTTCAATTTCAATCAAATTAATAATGTAATTGATTTATTTGAACCTTGCGTCACGACGTATCCAGGCCATCGCAGAATCTGTTTGTGACCTTTACCATCAAGCTGGCTTCCTGGTATTTCGTAAATTCCACATGCCACATGCGAACACATACAGCGTGTTCGAGGCAAATTGTTCCTCTCGCTGTAGGTCAAGGGTGAGCGGCTTTATCTTAGTTAGGAAACGTCGGGGCGTTCCCGAAAACAAATTGAGATCGGTTGATATGTTGCCTCGCATAAATCTCCCGCAAACAAGTGCGTTAGATTCCTTCCGGAGATATCGGTATTGGCCGAAAAATATATGTTTGGCGTTTGCGTATTCAATTCGAGCTATGTGAACTGTTTAGTTGGCTCTAAAGGTGTTGTGATAGCTTTTATGAAGCAGTACTTATCGCTGAGATAGTATTATACTTAGTGGAACAATATTATCTCCTTCTCATCCTATTTAATATTTCCATAAGTGAAAACTTTATATGTCATATAACACCATGCTTCTTTATAAAATATTGTAGTATTATCCGGTTGTTACAATCTAATGATCATCAGCGCCTCGTAGAGCGGTGGACGTAGCGCGAAACTCACATTACCGTAGCTCGCCAACAGATGCCACTATTTGTATGAAACCAAACGAGTCGCGAGGAAAAGCTACTTGTGTCTTCTCTTAAAATGTATTCAAAACACTTTGAAAGAAATTGTTTTTCAGCTATCGATAAAATATACAGTAAAGTAATTGATAAACATCAACCGCGTTAAAGTTATAAGTAATGCGGAGGAATCATTAAATTTTATGGTAATATCCAAAGGGACGTTAATCTTAAAATTAAATCAAGTTATAAAACGTAGCCAAGATTCGGCCAGGTGTGCGAAAACTTGAAAATATACATATTCATGTAAAGAATCACCCTCCGACAAAGTTGGGACCGGCTGCGAGCAAAAATATACTTTGCTTTTTGCGAAACAAAATGTTTTAAATTGTTGCATACGGAGGACATACTGTATTGTACGGTCATTATATAAATTAAAATTTTGCGTATTACTCTTTAATATATTTTTATGACAGGGCTATTTTATTTTTAACTATATTATTGACGTGACAATGTCTTATAATTCGATATGGGGTGCGCGCCCGAAAAACATGATAGTTCATGCGGCGTTACCTCGCTCTGAGGCGTTCCATTTAAGGCTTGAAGTGCAAGCGAGAGCGCGGAACGAGCGACAAGGAAGCACAATCGGCCTTTGCGTTCGGCAGCGTTCGACATCCGTCTCTCTTCTGAGTCCTACTTGAGTGACGTCATACGGTCCGATTCGTTATGTAGGGTTACCCTGGGACGCAAATCCCTCTGGCGTAATAATAAGTTAAACAACCGTTCTGGCGATCACCGGTGCTCGTGCGGGGCATGAAGGATTAAGATAAGCGTATTGATAATATATGAATTGAAAAACCAACCGATCTGATATTACGGCGTGCTGAGTCGCTGTTGGTAACGTACTGGCTGAGTTGTGCGGTGTGCCGCGAACAGTAAACTATATCCAGTTATAATTTATTAATGGGTACTGAAACAACCTAACTACATAATTCTTATATTATGAATTTAATTCTTTATATAACCTGCTATTTTGACTTAATACAGTGTTGTATTGGGTTTGCGATGACTAAATTTAATCTGCTGCTCTAATTTTAAAGCCTAAAATTGAAGCGTCACTCAATTTTCAGTGACTGCTATAATGTTTTGTGTAGGACCGAAATAATATTCTATTTAAACAAATCGTTTTGTGTTTGACTGTGATTTTGGGCGAATAGTAGCAGTTAAAACTTGAGTGGCGTTTTACTATTAGGCCGTTTAAATGATACACAATATTTCACTTGGCCTTCTCCACTTTCACCCAGATGGACCAATAAAAGCTATTTCAAACGTGTAGAACGAAAAGGTACGTATTCGAAAATGATTGCCAGTACGAGATGTCAATTGTGCCGTAGATAGCTTTACAATAATTCCCAACGTGTGGAAGGGGCTTTAGCAACAAATATGAATAACTAACAAATATATTTATTGCTAAAAGCGTTAACAAAGTGAGCATGATATGAATCATTTAGTTTCAAGAGTCCAACAAACTCGTCTGCAGCTCAAAGTTTGTCGCTAACTGGCCAGAATTCACTTACAGCAATTAACCGACTTGCATTTCTCTGTTCATTTGAGACATATTTCCTATGACGTAATAAGTTTTCTCGGATCTACGGATTTTGAAGCTGACATACACTCACCAATATACCATATTATAGCATATCCCACATTTATAATTATAGTAATTCATTCAATTTTCTTACTGTAGTTACAAAAGTTGCAATCAGCAACTTATTATAAGAACTAAGTACAGAAGTTACCATAAAGGCATAAAACGTGTAACAAAGCATTTAGCCCTGACAAGGAAGTTGACAGAGGACTTAATAATATTACCAGAAGGTAGACGACACGTTTAATTTAGATACCTTGTCGAGACGAGTCCTAGTCTAAGTAAGAAGCTATTTTGTAAAACTGTTTCTTAATAATTATTTCATAGAAAGTAAAGACTTGTAATTTAATAAAAATAGTAGATAAGATAGTTATTCATCTTAATATGGTGTCATTTTGCATACTGACAAAAGGCTACTTGACCTAATTTTTTTCTTCATGCTAATCGCTTCATAATCATTCATTTTTACAAAAAAAAACTAAAATTTTATATTTTACACAGTAGAAACCCATAAAAATATTTATTGAAAAATATGCCTCTTAAATGGCGCCGAAAACACTGTCCGCCATAGTGTGACGTCATACGCTTTGCATTTTAAACTCTCTTTATTGAAATTTTTTTAATGTGCTAAATATACGAGTCTAAAAGTGCCCAAAAATTATAAAATAATTATATAAGAAATTAGAAATCATTTGTAATGTTGAAAACTTTTGGAGAAAAGTTTTGGCCATTTCATTTCCCGTCTACAATAAATGGAGATAATATATATAAAACTTATGTTTTATTTGAATTATTGAAGAAAATATATAATAGGCTTATTCTTATTATTTATGTACAAATAAACTTACATATAGCGAGCGCGATAAATAAAAGATATTAAATTAGTATGAGAATGACGTCACATCCAAATCGGAAGTACTGCAAAAGCGTTTTCGTCAGTACAATTCCTATTTTCATAAAATCATATTTTCAAATCGACTTTATTTATCAATCATAAGCTTTTATTTGATAATAAGGGTGAAATACGGTTTCCTAGGCCAAGTTCTACTAGAAATATGCATTTGTTCAATGAAATTGAACATAGGTCAAGTAGCCTAATGATAATATAATTTTGATATCAAAAATTAAATACAGAAAAATTAAGTATCTTAAGTGTTCGAACTCTATTTTATAGTAGGACATTGAATGAAACTGTTTTCGAAATAACCCTCTATCATCAATAGGAACGTGTTCAAAAGTTTCGTTATTGATCCTGCGTTATATAATACAAGGGTTTAGATATGGGGGTATAATATACCGGGCATGTCTCAGCTGGAACTTTGCCACGTACACTGTACAGGTTAAATACAGTACGCCGTTGGCAGGCGGTGTGGTGACAAATGAAGCCGACGTATTATGAAGAACCCGAGCTCAGTGGTCCCGTAATGTTCTGATATGATTTACAACTTAATATTTAACACTGTTTCATTATTTTACTTTAAATACTTCCTCAATTAGGTAGTACGTAATACGGGGCCCGATGCGGCAAACGTCTACAACAACTGCTCGCCTCGTTTGGAGTCCTTAAACATTAACTATGTGTGATATCAAAAAAGTCATAGTCGAACCAAAAACAGAAGAAAATTGGTACATAGTACGCATGGGCGTACAGCATTTATTATAAAACTAAAAACTATTCGGTTATTTCCCTAGAACTATCAAAAAGCTATCATTGTCATTGAAAATTACGAGATGTTCGAATTAGAATTTAGAAGTGTAATTTATATGGTGATATTCAAGACTTTTTTACACCATGCCATTTTAAATTTTTCAATATTATGTTCGGTTATTTTTTTATTTGTTGATTTTTGGTATGGTATGTACCATGATGGTACGTATTAATATACTTATTCTTTTTTTCTGGAATTGTGTCTAAGCGGGTCCCTAGACGAACAATTTTATTGCGTAGGTAATATATATTGAACATTGCGCGCTTTCAATCTTATTGTCAAATAAACTGTGATATTGCACAATACAATTATTATTGATCGTCTAGGGGCCGGCATACAAAAGTGACGAGGCGCTATAGCCCGTTGGTATCAAACAGGTGATCGTCTATTGCACCTAATAGACAACTGGTAGTAAACAAGAGCGATACAACCGTATTACAAGATTATTTCACTGGCGCGCAAAATAGGAACAAACGTGTACACAATAGCTAATTGGCATCATAATCTTTGTCACGGGATTTGAACCCGCTAAGCACGGTGACGACACAGTGACGGCTAATGGTCAATAAAGCGGATCCCGGGATCGCGGGGTATCCCGGCCTAATCCCGTAGTTGCCCGGAATGGGTAATTATGGACTTTCAGTTTGGCCTCTACTGAGATAGCACGTATGGACATTATAAATTTAGTTTATTTTGACCGCAATAGTACGACACGGTATTTGGACATAATAAGAATATTACGTTTCAACCAAATCAATAATCTTGTAATCAAGAGTGTTAATATCGAAAATATTTTTGATACATTTTTCGTCTTCTACTAAATTATTAATTTATTTTATTAAATTACTAGCGACCCGCCCCGGCGTCACACGGGTATTAAATATAATATAGCCACTGACAAAAATTATTAAAATCGATAGCTTATCACGATCCTTCATGTGGTCTACTTCTTATCTGTGCCAAATAACATAAACAACATAACATTAAAAATTGCTCCAGTAGTTTGTGAGATAAACCCTATCAAATAATTTCCCCCGTTTTTTCCACATTTTCCTTTTAGTCTTAGCGTGATAAAATATAGCCTATAGCCTTCCTCAATAAATGAGCTATCTAACACTGAAAGAATTTTTCAAATCGGACCAGTAGTTCCTGAGATTAGCGCGTTCAAGTTAGCCCTTTCAAATTATTTTCCCCGTTTTTTCCACATTTTCCTCTATTTCTTCGCTTCTATTAATCTTAGCGTGATAAAATATATAGCCTATAACCTTCCTCGATAAATGGGCTATCTAACACTGAAAGAATCATCAAAATCCGTTGCGTAGTTTTAAAGATTAAAGGGAACAAAGGGACATGAGGGGAAAAAAGTGACTTTGTTTTATAATAAGTATATGGATATATAGATAAATAAACATCGGGTTTTTGAAGTTTACAAATAAAATACGTCTGGCATTTGGGGATTGCTATGGTAAAGCTATTGCATAGCATATTTTTTATCAACTTATGCAATTAAAATTCGTATACGTCTAGTCGCACGCACACAAACATCGTGCCGAAGTTATCCGGACTGAAACGACGTTAGACGGTAACGCATAACGAGTGGGGGTGTTAGGTTTATTTTCGTTACGGAATTTCTTGATTCGTTCGCTGCGCTCAAGCCCGATAAAAGCTATGCAATAGCTTAAAACAATAGGTATCATAAACAGCGACAAGCTCTATTTAAAAGCGACTCTAGTATAGAGCAAGGGCTTCGTTGAAGATTATTGCAAGTTGCGGCGGAGTTTATAGCCCATTACGTCGGAAAACTACTAGTTAAAGTAATGAAAACAGAGCGGACGCGGTTATCATGTCTTAATCTCTCGTTCCCAACTGATCCCAGTTATTAACGTGAGATTTATTTTGCAAAGACATTGTGTCTTAAATAAGACCATCATTACAATTTAAAAATGTTGCGCCGTAATCCCTATAAGCCGCTCTATGTGTGAAATAATTTATAATAACATTATGAAATATATGGACGATATATAAATAATTGTAATCCTGACAAATATCGTATGAGTTTGAATCAAAAGTAGTTAGGATTTGGTAAGAGAACACACTTTAATACTTTAATCCGCGATTCGAAATAAAATATGATATTTTAATTTCGAATTTCAGACGTGCTATTAATGAAGGTATAAAAGATTCTTGACTGAGCACTTCAGGCCTTAATCTAAATAATCATCAATAATCAGGTAAAGGCAATCATGTGCTAAATCTTGTGATTGATATTGCTAAACGTTATAACACTAAGTGCGACATTAGAGCGAATAGGGACGGTATTAAGACACAGACAGTTAGATTGTATTGCTCGGCATTACAGGCGTGAGGCGACACTACATCAGGCGGCATTTACAGCTAATGCGTAGCCGCCGAGATTATTCGGAATACGGATACTCTTATGTATCTGAATACTTTTACAAATTAATACATTTTAAAACATAGTAAATGTTCTAAAAGTCTAGAAGATACTGATGACTGATGAGGTTGGTAGGAACTAAGGTCTACCAAACTCATCCGAAGCGGCTGAAACGACCATGTTGAATGTTATGTGCTTATTCCGCTGGACTAAGAATCTTCTTAGTCCAACGGAATAAGCACATTACAATGAAAAATAGATATGTAGGCAGATGCCTACATCTATTTTTCATTGTGATGTGTGTAATGTTATAACTAGGGCCCGGATTTATATGTAAATTATACATATTTTTGTTTTGCGTGATTTTCGGCCTAGAATGTGTTTTTTACACGAATTATCATATTTAGAATGTGAAAAACCAAGTTTTATTTTCCGTATTTTTCCATATTTTAGGGTTTTTCAAAGATAAGTCCATATTTTGCAAGAAAATGTCACAATCGTCCATATTTTCACAAAAATACAAAAAAAAACGTTCCCGCCACCATGCGGCTGCGTATTTCATTCCTCTCGCGCTTTATCGTCGTATTTATTGTTTCCAAAGAAGATTATTCCTTCAGGATTCAAGCCCCATAAGAGCACCGGAGATCGCGACAACAATAGAATACAATATCATTTCCAAGAATCCGCGATCGAAGGATTAATAAAAAATAGAAAATAAAGTTTCAGATGCCAAAGGTCCTGTTGCTGACATGGCTAAACAAAAACTGAAGTACGTTTCGGTCTTCGGGTAAATTAAAGGATTTAAGTACGTAACACACAAAGAAAAACAAAATTCTGTGCCGATTAATAGGGTTCCGTACCCAAAGGGTAAAAACTGGATGTTAATACTAGGGCTTCGATGTCTGTCTGTCCGTCTGTCTGTCACCAGGCTGTATCTCAAGAACGGCTATAGCTAGACTTTTGAAATTTTCACAGAATGTGTAGCTATATCTATTGCCGCTATAATAACAAATACTAAAAACGATTTTTTTTGCAATTTTTCGCTCGATATCAATAATGGCTACAGCTAGGCAGCTTTAAATTTTTACGAAATCCTTTATTATATTTGTACTTTAATGATTGATAAAAAAATTAAAATAAATTAATAAATATTTAAGGGTTACCTACCCTAAAACAATGTTTAATTATTGTAATTTTATACTCCATATTTTTTCATATTCCTGTTTTATATAGTCCATATATTTCCATAATATTTTCGATTTTTTAGTCCATATTTTAAGTACATATTTTAGATTTTTTAATACATATTTTTCCGGGCCCTAGTTATAACATAACCGAAGGAGGCACAGTTCTGAATCGCGCTACCGGAGTTTTTTGAAGTCAAAATATCAGAGTTCGGCGTAACACAAACAACATCATCATGACAACGATGAACCCTGGGCTCCTACCGTATATGGCAAAACAACACGCGTCGAATCTGCCTGGTATTTAGTACGACGACACAAATAACTTTCAGGAAATAAGAATATATTAATTTACACAATTTGAATAACAATTTATTATTCAAACTGTGCGAATTAAACTACTAGAGAAGTAAAGTTGAAAAATGTTGAAACGGCGGCAAAGTTGAAGTTTAAAGGTGACCAAGTGCGGAATCAAGTTCAGCGACAGATGGCGCCGACACAAACAAACTTGTTGGTTGTTTCGTCTTTATTAAATTTGTATGTATGAGTTGCGGGCTCAGTGGGCCGCGTGGTTAAATGGCGTGTCTCAAGTTACCGCTTAAAGCACTCCCTCACCTAGCATTTGCATCAGGCATACGATTTTTTGCCGATTTCCAAAAAGGAGGAGGTTGTATGTTCGTCTGTATACAAGATGTAGCAAAAATAACTGATAATGATTTAGGGTGTGTATGAGTCCCTTATAATATAGAGTTCACTGTGAAAGTAGCTGCGCTGAAAGAGCATTTTTCGCGATTTGTATGGGCAAGCGCCCTAGCGTCATGCATTATCCCATACAAAAAAAAGTTACTCTTACAGCGCTAATAGTTTCACAGCGAACTCTAAATATACACAGCCTTAAGTATACTTAGTTTTCTTACTTGTATTTTTTAGCATGACAAAGACGAGGACGGTGGTTTAGTCAGAGAATAATAAAAAAAAATTGTTTTATTTCTGAATAGATTTAAAAAAAATACTTTCAGAATGTTGAACTACCACCGGTTCGGGAACTAACCCGTTATCTGCATACAGGAATTTAGTTAATGGTCTTGAAATTGTAATAGAACCACTAAGCTGCCTTAATGTTGTAGCGACAACAATGTATATAGAAAGAAAACTATATCGACAGGAGCATTATTTTACGTCTAGTAGTATTATAGATATAGCTGTTTTTTTGGTGGAAACATAATATTAATGACTCACGGTTATTTAAATAGTTTCATTGTTAAAAAAAGCTGTATATTTTCTCAATAAATAAAATAAAATTAATATATTTCAGTGATCCTAGCTTAAGTTTAGTATTCATTGAATTCTGTAGTAAAACATTGTTTTAATGTACTTTTGCAGTGTGCTACCACCCTTATGAATGTTTTTACGAACCATGTACCGGTTTCTAATGTATTCAAAGTTCAAAGTTTCTGGAAGTGAAAGGATGCCTGAAATTTAGTGCCCAACTTTCACTCGCATTGCTTTTCGTCAGAGTCGTGAACACAAAGTCGAATCAATAAATAAACTCTTTCATGAGCGACCAAAAATTATTCAATATTTTTAATAATAACAAACTAGCTTTTGCCCGCTGCTTCGCTCGCGTTTAGAAGTATTAACAAACTTTCATCGCCTATTTTATCCCTTGGGGGTAGAATTGATCAAAATCCTTTCTTAGCGGATGCCTGAGTCATAACACTACCTGCATGCCAAATTTCAGCCCAATCCGATCAGTGGTTTGGGCCGTGCTGTGTTGATAGATCACCATGTCAGTCAGTCAGTCAGTCACCTTTGAGTTATATTATATATTTAGATGATAAAGCACTGACGCTAAATATATTGCATTCTAAAAGATTTTAACTCAAGTGCCGACTCCCTGTGGCGTGTTTAAAAAATATACTTTTTTATTGTGAACGTGTGCAGGCTTTCAGCCTTTAGAAAGTATTCAATGTTAGGTCTTGAATTCACTTTTCAATCCTGAAATATATTTGTACGTTTTAACGAGTGTGCGTTAGAAAAAACTTTTGATGCAAAATGTTTTAGAGCTCGAGCTTACGTGGATATATGCGTTAGAAGTTTATCCAGTATGTTGTTTACTTTCCTCAAGTTGTGAGTTAAAAGAAAATTCCTTCACCGACAATTTTTAATTTGTTTTAATTGCGTTTGAAACTGTAAAATGTACAAAATGTGCATTATCATTTTTAAAGCCTGTATTATTTTACTATACTTTAAGAAATACTGAACACTCCAGCATCTATATCCAGCCATCTATAAAAAAATGGACTTATTTTACCCTAACCTTGTAAATAAATATACAAGGTGTAACAAAACTAAGGGATAATACTTCAGGGTGTGTACGTGTTCCTTGTGGAGAGTTCACTGTGAAAGTAGCAGCGCTGAAAGACCAACATTTTTTTTCACTGAATTTGTAGACTCGTGAGTCATGACGCTAGTACGCTCGCCCATACCAAAGTGAAAAAATTTTTGTCTTTCAGCGCTGATATTTTCACAGTTAACTCTCATACACAGTACACACCCTAAAGTATTATTACTTAGTTCTGTTACAGCCTGTACATTAATCAAATAGATTTTTATAAATTTCCTTCAATAATCATTATAATTATAGGAAGTATTAAATTTTAAAACATGAGTACTGTTACCTACATAATTTATACTAGGCCGGTCTAATTAGACGCAAAAAAATCGTAATCTCGGAATAATTCGCATAGAGCTGAAAATTGGTAGAGACGTTAAATACACCATCTATACTAATATTATAATTGGGAAGAGTTTGTTTGTTTGTTTGAACGCGCTAATCTCAAGAACTACTGGTCCGATTCGAAAAATTCTTTCAGTGTTAGATAGCCTATATATCGAGGAAGGCTATAGGCTATATTTTATCACGATAAGATTAATAGGAGCGAAGAAATAGAGGAAAGTGTGGAAAAAACGGGGGGAAATTATTTGAAAGGGCTTATTTGAACGCGCTAATCTCAGGAACTACTGGTCCGATTTGAAAAATTCTTTCATTATTAGATAGCCTATTTATTGAGGAAGGCTATAGGCTATATTTTATTGCACTAAGACTAATAGGAGCGAAGAAAAAAGGAAAGTGTGGAAAAAACGGGGGAAATTATTAGAAAAGGCTTATTTGAACGTACTGGAGCAATTTTTATGTTATTTGGCACACATAAAGAATAGACCACGTGAAAGGAAATAGGTTTTTTTGCGGAAAAATGTACGGTTTCCGTTACATTCCTAAATTAGGTGGGCAAAGCCGCGCGGAACATCTATCATATAATAAAAGTATATTGTCCCACACAATATAATTTATGATTTGCGCGTTAACTATTCAATCGATGTACGGGAACAACTATAAACTAAAGTCCACGCGGACGAAGTCGCGGGCAACAGCTAGTTACAAATAAAACTCAACCGGTGATCCTCCTTGTGCAAAAAATTTTATTCAAGGTCAAAGGTATGAAAATGATGTTTTTCCTGGTTTTTTTTCAAACTGTACATGTTATCACAAAAATAGGTAGGGCAAGAGTGTAGATAATAGAATTCTCTACAAAAAATATTCAGACACTTTTTTCATACGATTTAATATTCCCTATGAATGGCGGGCCTAAAGTTTGGGAAAATCATATCTAATACTTATATTATAAAGCTAAAGAATTTGTGGAGCTACTCCTTTGAATTGAAAAATTCGTTTTTGTTGGATAGTCTTGTTTATCGAGGAAGACTTGAGATATATAATATCACATTGCCATCAATAGGAGCAAATAAACAGAGGAAAATGGGGGAAAACGGGGAAAATTATTTGAAAGAGCTTATCTCACAAACGGCTAAAGCATTTTTTATGTTATTTGGCACAGATATAAAGTAGACCACGAGGAAGGACATAAGCTATTTTGTTTCTTGGGAAAATGTACGGTTTCCGTGAAATAGATAATTAACAGGACCGAGCGGAACTATTCTTGTACTACAGCATACGAGGGCTGTTCACAGCTAAATATACTTCAGTGTGACTTATTAGTAATTATTACCGTTACCAAATCTAAACTTTTCGAGTCGCGAAGAGCAACAGTACGCTTGCAAGTCTCTTAGAAGTATATCAGGCCAAGGATATTTCAATTTTTTCAAACAACCCTAGTATGTAGTACTAGATGCTAAGCGTGGCTCCGCCCGGCCGCGTTAATTATAAATTTCACGTAAACCGTAAATTTCCTGAAAAACAAAATAGCCTATGTCCCTCCACATGGCCTATTCTATATTTGTGCCAAATAACATAAAAATTGCTTCAGCCGTTTGTGAGATAAGTTCGTTCAAATATTTTTCCCCGTTTTTCCCCATTTTCCTCTGTTTCTTTGCTCCTATTGGTGGCAACGTGTTGTTTTTTGCTTAAGTCTTCCTCGATAAATAAGACTATCCAACAAAAAAAACGTATTATTAAATTCTAAGCAGTAGCTCCACAAATTCTTTAGCTTTATAGTATAAGTATTAGATATGATTTTCCCAAACTTCAGGCCCGCCATTTATAAGGAATATTAAGTCGTATGAAAAAAGTGTCTGAATATTTTTTGTAGAGAATTCTATGATCTACACTCTTGCACTATCTACTCTATTTTTGTGATAAAATGTATAGTTTGGAAAAAAACAGGAAAAACCTAATTTTTATACCTTTTACCTTGAATAAAATTTTTTGCACAAGGAGGATCGCCGGGGACTTTTGAGGTTTTATTTGTAATGGTGTATTTAACGTCTCTACCAATTTTCAGCTCTATGCGAATTATTCTGAGGTCGAATGTTTAATTTTCCTGGGTTAACAGTAATAGCATACACTTTTCATGCACTTTTTCCACTTTTATTAATTTATTTTATTACAATATTTTATTACAAAAATCATCATCAGGTGTGATCATCATCAGGTTTATCGAAACCGGTCGTGTGAAACATAATTGTAATAAAATAAATTAATAAAAGTGGAAAAAGTGCATGAAAAGTGTATGTTATTAGTCTTATTACTGTGAAACATGAATTTCCACCAAGAAGTTACTCGTACGGTACATTATTGAATGTACCGTAACTTCTTGGTGGAAAATCATATACATATTTATCTCACAGAAATCTTGTGAGTGTGATCTTTTACAATATATAGAGTTCTGAACTTTAAATTCGAATTTAAAAATGTTCGAGTCATCTATTCGCAAGCCACCAGTCACTGGGATGCAATTAATAGGTATGCCTTTGTAGGTATGCACGTTCTTTGCCACGAGCCCACGATGCAGACGTCCTTGCATTCGCCTTAATTTCATTACAAATCAACAACGTTGCAAAAACTCTTAATTTTGCGGGATTTTTCAAGAGCTAAGCTTTTTTAACATCCACAGAAAGAACTATTAGTATGATCGTCACTTAAAGTTACTGTAACTAACAAATTGTGATTTCAAAGCATAATGAAATCTACAAAGATCTTATAGCATTGCAACTGGGAAGACATGGATATGGGGTGTGGATGCGTAACAACTAACAACTACAATTTAATATAATTATTATCATTGAACAGCTATCACAGAAAATGACGCCTTCGTTTGCCTTCGTTTTCGTGTATGACATCAGTGTTTGTTTCACACTAACTCAGTGATATTTTCCATTATGGCGGCATTTAGATTGTATTTTCATGTTAAAAGAGCCTTGTAGAGCTGTACGATCGGAGTTGTAGAATATACGAGAAGTCATATTCAACGTTTTTAATTTCTGTTCACCGTGACATGATACATAGAGGCGCTCCGAGCGTTATAAAATTGTGATTGCATTAACATTTTCCAGTAATAAAGCGGTACAATCGCGCGCATTGCCCGCCTGGGTACAGTTGAGCAGATAATATTTATTTCTAATGTTTTTTAAGTAGAATTTATCAAAAGCTCTCGCTGTGCAATGTTTATGGGTCAGCGCTGTTTTACTTTTAGGTTAATAAGATCGCATTCGCGCGCGAAACGATTTTTTGGCGAAATTAGCAGTTCAATGTACACGGTGCCTCAACAAATTTAGAAATTAATGCATAAGAAGGTACTAAATTTAAACGATTTAAAAGACCTTAAACTAGTATAATAGTCACAAAAGCAGATGCTAAAGGCTAGAGCTACAGGTGACTATGAATACTCTTACTCAAAGCTAAGATCAAAAAATTATAAATACATAACATCAAAAGAACTCGGATGTAAAAATCTATAGCCTTTCTGAATTCGTCTGTATTTACAAGGTAACATTTCAGAACCAGCCAACATTGCACCCTACTCGCTCTCCACGCTTTATAGAGTCTCCGTTACATTTTTATGTGCGAAACAAGCACACGGTTCTACGTGAACTGGTTAGGCCACAAAGCCAAAGTTAGCTTAGCTACACTAATTACGTTGAAAAACAATAATTTTCTCAAAGCCATGACCTACGAGTGTCTTCTTGACCCAAATAGCGTTTACGGTTTATTCCGAACTCAGCTCACTCTTCTACAATAATTTTACTCGTTATTTCAGCTGTAGTCGTAAGCAATTCATTAAAATAAGGCTGTTTGCACACCAACGCTGCGAACCGCAAAAAAGTGACTGAGGAATTTGGACCGAGGAATACACGATACCCGATGCCGTATTGGGAACTTACTACGGGAATATTCGGCAAGGCTAAAGGCTAAGTAGCGAATCAACAGTTCTTATTAGTATTTTAAAAAGATAAACCCACCTTAGGAATTGTTAGCGATTGAGAATTAAAATTTCCCTATCTCAAAAACTACAGGGTACTGTAGTTTTTGAGATATAGGGAATGCTGCAAGTTTCATCAAAATAGGTAGATTTTGATGAAACTTGCAGCATTCTCTAATACCTAGTAGATCAAAAAAATAATTACTTAAAATGGGATTTGTAGTTCTGAAAATATGCGAACACAAACATAGAAACATACATATATACACTTTGAAATTTGGCATATTCTTCTTCAGACGCTTATATTAGGCTAACATAAAACGAAGCCTGGGCAGTTCTAGAAATATTACTTACATACCTGGTTGAATTATTGATAACCTCCTTTTTTGAAGTCGATTAAAAAGGAGTTTGAGTCAAAGGGGAATTGTGAATTTGTCCCCACAACAGCTACAGAAACTGAGATGCTAGTGAACCCAAGCATCTCAGTTTCTGTAGACTGTAGCATCCCTGGTCCCCCAGAGACATTTTGAAAACAATCAGACCTCAAAAAAACGAATCAAGAAGCGATTTCGTCGGGTCAAAAACTAACAAAGCCACTTGACACAAAGGGACCTTTGTTTGGGACAATGCTAAGGTCGAAAGGGTCTGGTGGCGAACAGGAGAAATTCACGCGCGGAATGTGTTCGCTCATTACGTTTCAGCTTTATGAGATTTGATAAAGAAAAGACTTAGCGTTTTTGTTCCTATGCGTACTCAGCCAGTTACGAGTATTTTCTTTTTTTTTATTTCGTCCTTTTTTGTTTGAACTATAATATCGTCATTTGATAATGTAATGTCACTTGAGGATGCCACGAGACTTGATGACGCGCGTAACTCCATTGCGCGAAAATTCGATTATCGCGCGGGAATCGTTCATTTTTCTGGGATAAAAAGTATATTATGTCCTTTCCTGGGACTTAAAGTATCTCCAAGCCAAATTTTAGCAAAATCACTTCAGCGGTTTGGGCGTGAAGAGGTAACAGACAGACATGTAATATTAAAGTATGGATCTTCATGTCCATTGTCCAATGTCTGTACAATATGTAGACACTACACATAATTATATTGTATATTATCTTTATTATGTGTGGTTGCGATCCATAATAAGTTAACTGTGTTTACACCACTTAAGTACAGTCAGTGTTCGTACTTCCGTCAACTAGGTGTCCTGACTCCTGACTCCTGAATAAAGTATTGTAGCACCTCCATCGTGGGTATGGCAGACACAATAGATTTTCAATTGTTATGCGGCAGCCGGCTGCCGCTTGGAGATTGATGGGTTAAACCAACCGGTGTCATTAATTGAGAGTCACAATTTTGACACGCCATTCATAGTAAAACATGATTTAATTTTGATTTGCATGTTTCTTTTGCCATTAATAATAATAAGCATATCCTAACTTTGAACTTCTACCTGTAATTAGAAGCATACACCATGAATCGGAGGCCATTTTCCGTTATAATAAAAATAATTAATGGCCGAGCGAGTGACAGTATTAAAAAATATATACAATCTCTAGCGAGCTAATAGATCATTAGAAGCAGGATGTTACAAAAAATCTTTTAATATCTGCGCCCATTACGCCATGATTTAAACGTAACAAGCTTCTCGGCTTCGTTTCATAACACTCTATTTTTACCGCCTTCATCTTCACACTCAAAGCGACTATAATATGTATACAACGCCTCAGTGGTCCGGTGGTTTAGAGCGTGACTCTTGACTCGGAGCTGGTCGTCGTGGGTTAGATTCCCGCGTTGGAACGGGTTATTTTTTATTATTAGTAGTTAGCTGACTAAGTTTTTCATTCAAAATACTACATAAACTATATTCTGATAAATTTTGAAATGAGAGGAAATGACTGAAAAAAATATTTTTTCTTCACTTTCGGGAGGCTGCCACTGCGCACTCCACTCACGGAGTCGCAGCTGACGGTCGCGAGTATTCATAGTATAAGTCCCTTATTCATTTTATACGAAGTTTCGGTTGGGACTAGGGAATGCAATACCGGGATACCGGGATCCCGAAATACCGGGATCCCGCATACATTTTGCGGGACTAATCCCGGTCGAAAATTTTGCAGGATCCCGCGGGACTGGCGGGATTACAAAGAAATATGATTCATACGCGTAACTTTGCGTGCGGGAGTTCATGAACTGGCTACAGGCAGCCCGCTAAACAATTTATCTTCAATTCACATTAAATGACAATTGAACCAACCAGCGTGGATGCTGAGCGAGCTTTTCCGGAACCGTTTCGGAATCTTTAGGCACGATTTTTAGTTTTTACCTATATTTCGATTTTTTTATAAAAGATGAAAATAAATAAGCTAGTTTTTTTAGTTTTTAACTATTATTATTACGAAGCCATTACCAAAAAAAAGATAATTTTTTCTTTGAAGTATGTTAACCTTTAACTATGGACATCTTAAAGTTGTAACATACTTATGGACATGGGGTCTGACAGACCGCTCATATTTTCATCTGGTTTTTTAAACAATTAAAAGTTTTTTTGTATTATTTTCGCTCAAATGACTTAACATACAATTGATTTAGGGAATGTATGGGTTAAATATCCAAAATTATAAATTATGTTGTAAAATTAAGCATGTAAGGCAAAAAAAGACGATTTTAAGACTTTCATTCACCTGATACGAAAAAATTAAATTTTTTTAAAAGAAACAAAAGTTTTTAAACTTTTTGTCTCAATAATCTATTAACATAAGCTATACCAAATATAAATATTGAAATTTAAACTCCTGAGCATATAACATAAAAATTTTGACATAGGTCAAACATGGACAAAATTTTTGACAGTCATTTCACATGGTTAAGGCCACCACAAACATGATTATAGCTTGAATATAATTTAAAAAATTGTGGTTAGTCGTTATTTTTGTTATCTAGACCGATCCATTCGATTTTTTCCTGAACAATTTTTATTTCCTAAATATTACCTCTCCTAGACTCAAATTTCTTCCTTTGAACCTTTTCAGTGCAATATGCTTATTGTTTGACCGATTCCAAGTTTTTTATGTATTATAACGAAGTATTTCGTTTAAAAAAATCAGTAGAAGTTATTTCAAGACATTTTATTCAGACATTGATTGAGCACTACCGAAAACACAAACAATATTCTTTGCATGGGAAGCATGGACATGCGGTCTCACAGACCGCGCTCGAAATTCGAAACGAAATAACTATTCAAATTTACAATCGGCGTCTAATTTTTTTGCTTCAGAATACGTTTTGCAACTAAAACTGAAGCTACTGAGCGCCGCAAGTGTGAAGCTTAAGGGGAAGTAGGGTAGATGCGATTCTTGCAGGGTGCGAGTGGTCTGTGAGACCGCGCGTCCATAGTTAAAGATTGAAAAAAGTTTGTTGAACCCTTGAAAAAAGTTTGTTTTATTTAAGATTCTAAGAATAAAACGGGATCTATCAATTAGTCATTATAACGATTTATTTTAAAAGTTTAAGTCCACCCAGCGGGATCCCGCAAATACCGGGATCCAGCGGGATTGTGATGGTTCAATCCCGCAAATACCGGGATTGAAATTCTCTTGCGAGATTGCATTCCCTAGTTGGGACGGACTTGGTCATGAAAATCTGTCACTGGCTCCAGGACCACGTCATAAAGTTATTACATTGCCAATTTTATTTTTAAAAAGATAAATTTTACACTTTTTGCTCAAGAGCGGGGCCACCCGTGCGAGTTTCTTACGCCGACGGTTCATCTCTCCGGGCTGGTCAGCTTATAAGGAAGAATTTTTTGAATTGAGTATAGAAAAACAATGGAACTGGAATCATTTTGATGTTTTCATTAATATCGTTTAAGAACGTATTATTGCCTTATAAAGAGCGAAACCCGGTTCCCAAAGAAGTATCGATAAAAATTACAAATCACAAGTAAGTATAACGGTAAAAGTACCCTTTATAACAAATTGTCGTCTGCGTCCTCTAATTACCTGTGCTCCCCTGTACTTTGCAGCTGAAGGGTTAAGCCCTGGCATTTTTCACCCGGCTTTTGCCGTCGCTTCCCTTATTGACGCTATTTGTTCGCGATTTACAGTATTTATTTACGTTATTAACCCTTAAACGCTCCATTTGTTGGGATTACGTTTTACTTTTAATTTTTAACTCGGTGGATGTGATTGTGGTCCAATTAATTAGTAGTCTGTGGGATTAAAACAATACGCAGGCCTGCAGTAATTATTAGCTAAGCAGCACTTTTTTTTAATATTAGTTATTTGCATTCTTAGGTTGTCTTCTAAAATAATATTGCAACTTTTAATTATTGAAAATATTAAATCAAATTTATTTCCAAGATAGTCAAAAATGTACACTTTTACAATGTAGACATACCTATATAATATTAGATTTTTGTCATTTCATCACAAGGCTAGGTAATAAATTGTAACTTTACTTGATGACCCGTGAGTCGTCACCTTCCGTAGACTTCCACGAATATTTCAAGACTAACATTTTCTAAATCGCTTCAGCCGGTCTCTAGTTATAAAAAGACTCAAGTACACAATTTAAAATTCAATTTTATTTTTATATAGTAGCATTCCACGTCTCTAGGCTTTCCATTCCATACTAATTTTGAAAGTGTAGATAATATGTTTTATGTCGTAACAAGTAAAAACTTCGTACACTAACAAGAGTTACAAGGCCCGAAGGACCGTACCCCAATAAAACATGAACTTACTTTCATTATCGGATCGCGAAAACATATAAAAATCACGCTCCCGTCGAGAAATTTCCCAAAGAGCCTCCCCTTATTAATACTCCGGTGATTACAACTTTTGATTCCCCCTCCCTCCTACTTCTCTCTTCCCAATGAGGAGCAATTATTCGACACATTGATTTATTGTTCCGAGTGAAAGTTTTAGACGAATTGTCCCAAAGTTTCCCATCGACCCCGGGAGCTGATTCGAAAAATATTCGCTTTGATAACTTTTGATACAGCGATACGGCGGGGAGTTTGTGTTTTGTCTCTCAGATTGTTTTATTTATGACTGTTTTGTATTTAAGCAATCATTTATTTAAAGACGACAGTATTACGACTTTGGTCTGTATTATAATTTTTTAATATATTCATGTATTAACTGTGTGAACAAAGAATAATCATGAGCATAATATAGTATTATGTGTACGGATAAATTTCTAGTAAATACTTACTATAAGTTATCTAAACCTAACCTAGTCTCTAAGTAGAATCTAGGCAGATTCGGATACCTACTTCTACTATAAATATGCGAAAGTATGATTGCTTAATTTGAATCAAATCTGGAATGACATAGGTACTCCAATTCCCGAGAAATGACAAAGGATAGTTTTTATTTAAGAACATACGTTTCCGCTTGTTAAACGAGTTCCTTTGTAGTTCCGAGTAACTTCTAGTATTATAATTTTTTTAAGATGGCAGCCACGATCAAATACTAAGTTTATTAACTCACATTATTTTATATAGAGCACACGGTATCGGGGATAAAACAATACGAGAGAAAAGTAGGAAATATTTCATGAAAGTTTTTCATCAACTTCAACGAAGTTCACATTTAAAATTAGCCCGTGAACAATAAATTTGCTCGTGGGTCGAAATGCACTCGGCGCACGATTCTCGAAACTGGGTGAACTGTAGTTGCAGACCGTGCCGAGTTATTGTACGTCAGACAGGACCTTTATTTCCAGAACGTAAGGTTCAATCTCATAGAAATATAGAGGTATACTATCGGTTTGTAACGCAAGTTTTGCAGCATTGATTTCAAAATTATTGTAGAGAAACTTCGCCCAGCGCAGCGGCGAATTGCGGTACTATTTTTGTAATAAACTTTTTTAAGCAAATCAATGATTCGAATAAATTATTTTTTACTAACTTATACAAGCTTCGTTTGTAGTAAAGTATGCGTGTGAAAGAATTGTTACTGTAAGTACTAGGGGAAATACGTACAAAATTATATATACGAACAAAATTACATAGTGCCCTTATTTCAAAATTGGGGGGTTTTAGATACGTTTCCGCAATTGTATCACGTGACGGCAGTCATATTAACAAACCTGCCAGACTTTGAGCGCCATTCTTACAGTTGCGCCGGAGTAAGCAGATCAAACGTGTTTCTCGCCTTCAGAAGTTTATTTAACAGATGATTTTATCCTGTTTACTGGCAAGTTATTTGCTGTCATTTGTTATTATCTGTATTAAAATCGATGAACTATCACTACTATCAGCCAGTGATTTCTATGAACTTTATTGCAATCATTAGATTATTTGATGGAATTTTAATATTTATTTGTTTTTGGTTACATTTAGACAAAATGACATACACATAAAATGGACAAAATGACATACCATGTACAGTGTTTGTGATAGTTAACATTTTTTTATATTGTTAAGGGGATATGCCGCGAAACTACGAAAGAAAAACTAATCGGCAGTCTTGGAGCCAAGAATCCATGAGTATGGCCATAGTATGGCTATTGAATCACGGAAGAGAAAAAATGGGATGGGAATTGGCAGCAAAATCATTTGGTTTCTCAGGCGACGTGTAGAAGACATGCACTCAATATGAATTATGAACAAAACCTTGAATTCTAACTCGTAGTCTATCTCTAATGGATTAGGAAGAATCTCAAACGATTTAACTATTGTGAACTTTGTTCTTAAAAATGTGTACGTCATTTTGTCCATACTATATGGACAAAATAGTTTTTGTGATTAGTCATATTTTTTCACCCGCCCCGTACCCGTACCCGTACCCGCCCCGGCGTCGCACGGGTATAAAATATATAGCCACTGAAAAAATTATGCCTATAGCCTTCCTCAATAAATGGGCTATCTAACACTGAAAGAATTTTTCAAATCGGACCTCTAGTTCTTGAGATTAGCGTACTCAAGTTAGCCCTTTCAAATAATTTTCCCCGATTTTTCCACATTTTCCTCTATTTCTTCGCTCCTATTAGTCTTAGCGTGATAAAATATAGCCTATAACCTTCCTCGATAAATGGGCTATCTAACACTGAAAGAATCATCAAAATCCGTTGCGTAGTTTTAAAGATTAAAGGGAACAAAGGGACATGAGGGAAAAAAGCGACTTTGTTTTATAATAAGTATATAGTATAAGTATACACACCGGCAAAATTAGCGGAACATAATAAAATTTTATTTTTTTTGAAAACTAATCGCTGTTTTTTATATATTTATTTATTAATTTAATAATTGATGATTAAAAAATAAAACTTATATAAATTTAGGGCATAAAAACGTGTAAAATTAAAAAAATCTGCAAAAATCTAAAATTAAGAAAAATCTTTGAAATTTCAGTAGTAAGTTTTTAAGTTAAATTCTTCATTTTTACTTAAGAAATGCCATGTTAACAGCGTGTAATGCCTTCTATGGATCTGAAGAGAGTCTGGATACGCCATTACATGCTTGCATTTATTTTGATTGTCAATCATTTCCTGTGGGATATTCTTCTACTCCTCCAGTAGCGCCAACTCGAGCTCCTGAACACATTTTGGAGCTGGAGTTTTAATTCGTACCGTTCACCCATTGATGTGCCACACGTTCTCAATCGGATCCACATCCGTAGACCGTGCTGACCTCCCCACCTGGGCTACGCTAGCATCATTTAGGTCATAATGCCCGATTTTTTTACTCTATGGACGCGCAAAAAATTGAAGTTACTATCTAAAACTGTGTAAAAGGCACAACATGCAGTTCTAGGATGTCTGTGCTATTGCCCTGTACTGTCAAAGTACCATCATTAACAATCATCAGCTCTGTGCGGGCTCCAAATCATATGCAACCCCAAACCATTACGAAGCCTGCATGATATACCACTGTTTCCGTTAAGTTTGATGGTCTATAGCGTTCCTTACGATTTATCCACATTCTTTATCGCCTGTCAATAAAATTTACACAGAATTTGCTCCCATCACTGTACAGCACACGATTTCACTCACTTGTCAAATTTTGATGTTCACGCGCAAATCTTAGCCTGGCTCTTTGGTGCCCTGTCTCAAGTTTTGGTGCCCTTGCTGGCACCTTTGAGTTTAATTTAACTTCTTTGAGTCTTCTTCTTACTGTACAATCACTTACAGGTACATCTCGGACCTGTTCCTATAGGTTTCATCTCTGCAAAGCAGTTTAAGGTCGATTTCTTAAGGCTTGTACCCTTACAAAACGGTTATCCTGAACCTTTGCCACCCGATATATGCCTTGTTCTCGTCTCCGAACGTAAGATCCAGTCTCTCTGTAGCGTTGAAATTTACGATGAACCACGAAAGCCGACACACCTAAGGCCTGACTGACCGAACGGTAGGTGTGACCTTTCTCTATCGTGGTTACAGCTCTAGCTGTCGTAGATGCTGGAAAATCCACTAATTTTGTATCTAAGCAATGTGTTCTTCCAAAAACCAAACAATCAAATGAGCTGGCATGCCTTGCACCCCGCTAAAAACGCCATTCTTATCAGAAACACTTACAACGTCAATCATCGAAAAACACTTAGTAGGGCATAATTGCAATAAAAATCTGTCAACTTGCCAGTTTTGTTCAATATTTTATTTCTTAAATGAGCTTAGAAACTATAAAAAAGGATTTCACACAGCCCGACCCACTTGAATTCAAGTTGTGGCCCTTTTTACTTATGTTCCGCTAATTTTGCCGGTGTGTGTATATTTAAAGAAGATATAGATTTTCATTACAGAATTTCTTGGTTCGGTCGTCGCGCTCCAAGCCCGCGATAAAAGCTATGCAATTATAGCTTAAAACTATTTTATATGAAATAAAAATATATTTCTCAAATTCTCATTACATACTTTTTTTTTATGCGCAGCAATTCTTATTACTCAAACCAGTGTTTATCAACCTGTGGGTCGCGACCCCGCAGACCGAAGATCGAGATAACAATTTCCGTCAAAAAGTAATAAAGATTAAAAATAATATTAATGATGTATTCATGTATCTACCTACATACCTACATGATAAAAAAGGAAAGGAGTGTCGTGAAGCATTTTTTTCATTCCAGGGGGTCAATGAATGCAACTACTACCGGCTTCCAGACCACCCGAACTCTAACCAAAGAGCGACATATCACAAAATCAGCCGACCTGAAATACTTTCTCGAAAACGTTGCTACCTCCTATACCTACTAAAAGAAGCCATAAAGAAAAGTTCTCGGCTAAAGAGCCAGGTTCGATTCCGGGTTGAGGCGTGTACCAATAAAACATTAATTTCAAATCTTAATACGGACGCTCGTACGTTGAAGAAAAACATCGTGAGGAAATAAATAGCTGCACTTAGTTGGTATTATTTTAATAATAATAACAGTGATTTTAATAATAAAAATAATCTTTATTTCAAGTAATATTAACACAATTTTTGAGTAAAACTTTTCCAATAAATATACTATCATTAGGGTTCCTTAACTTAACCTTCATGTTATATTCTTCTTTAAGTTTGAGGGTTGAAAATCTGGTGGTTGAATATGGAATCAACCGTACAGAGTACAGTCCACTGTCTCCGTACCGGGGAGAAGATGGGGGCAAATTGAAACTGGCCGTCTTGTTCACACACCGGTCACGGCCGGTTCTTTACCTGTACCGTCCGCAGAAAAATAAATCTACTATCGATTTAAATATGTAGAAACAAATGGCACTGTAATCTGGCTGTAGAAAAAACTTACGAGTGTTTACCCGTATCTAGTATTCTTTTATCAGGCTATATGAAGACGAACTTTAAAAACGTCTTAATATTTTATCGTTTAAGAGAGCCCTACAATTTAATAAAATCAGGCATAGTAAAATTATTAATATGCTGTGCACACTATATTGTAGATACCTAAAATTCACCTGTTAAATCAACTCATTATTGAACCTTCTTCAACTATGAAAATCCAAAACTTTCCTCCAGTAAAAGTATTTTAGACTGAAAACGTTTTTGTGTGTTTTTGTGTATATATATATATATATATATATATATATATATATATATATATATATATATATATATATATATATATAGAGAACAAGGGTAGATACTTTGATTAATTAAATATATTTTGTCCTAACAAAAAACCTTGTTTTAGGGTTCCGTACCCAAAGGGTAAAAACGGGACCCTATTACTGAGACTTCGATGTCTGTCCGTCTGTCTCCAGGCTGTAACTCAAGAACGGTAATAGCTAAAGAGTTGAAATTTTCACAGATTATGTATTTCTATTGCCGCTATAACAACAAATACTAAAAACAAAATAAATTAAATATTTAAGGGGGGCTCCGGGCTCCTATACAACAAACGTGATTTTTGAAATATTTTTTGCTCGGTATGACATGACAATAGGTAGGCACTTGAAATTTTTACAAAAGCCTTAATTATATGTGTACTTTGATAATTAATAATAAAATTCAAATAAAATAAAAATTTAAGGGGGGCTCCCATACAAAAAACACAATTTTGGCTCTATTTTTGCTCTATAACGGTACGGAACCCTTCATGCGCGAGTCCGACTCGCACTTGGCCGATTTTCTTTTTTATCAAGAAGCAGCTACATCATATTATATTCTCAAAAAGTTTTCTGCTGTCGTTACGTGAGTGGGCCGGCAGTGTCCGGCGCGGACGAATTGGCATGCATTGCGCCCTTGCTTTTTACACGCCTATTCCAGTTCGATATGAGGCCCAAGGCAAAGGCTGGCAGCGGTTTTAGACCAGAATTTTTATTTCCTATACGAATAGAAAGCAAACAAACAAACCTAACGCTTTATGTAATTATCGCTGTCCACGTTTCGAATGTTAACAATACCTGAGAAATCATTAGTTTTCATTTTTCAACCTTTCTGGAGGAAGTACGCCCTACTGAAGGCTTTCGTCACAACATATTTTAGCTCAATGTAGCAATAAAATATTTCCCAAAATTAATTACCCCGGGAATTATTATATTTTGTTCTTAGCTTCATACTCTTATGGTGGTACTTCACATGGCTATAATAATTGTATTTGCGTATTTGATGTATTCGCCTAAAAATCACCATGACGTGTAGACGGTATGTTTGACAAAGTATTGGCCTTATTTGCCTTTTTGACAAATATTACCAATACCAAATACACGCACCTATCCGTACCTTTGTTGGTTTTTGACGCACATAAAAAAAGAGTCAAATAGGCAAGTAACCAAAATCAAGTAAAAGTTTGGTATTTGACGTCCATGCGTAGAAGGCCGTATTTGCCTATATTTGCTTGTTTGTGTATACGTCAATAATTTTGACAAAATATGCAACAAATAGCCAATAGCAAATACCAATAGCCATGTGAAGTGCCACCATTACACTAAGAACAAATAAATGGCTCCTTTAGCGGCCAACATCTAACTTAAACCAAACAAGAAAAGCGGCGGGCTGGCAATAAGCACGTCCAGCGAGAACGATATCTGCAGATCATCTATTTATCTATTACTGCTAACGGACATATTTAGGAGCAAGGAAGCCTATTGTGGGCAAATACCGTCAGGCATCAGGCTATGGTTCAACGTATCTTCTTTTATGGCAATAATAAAATATGCTGACTGATGAATACAGGAGAATCGAAGGGAAAAAATTGGGGATAAATAAATAAAAACAAGGAGTCAAACATTAGTAAAATAATTAACCTAATGTACATGATTAAATAAACAAAAAAACTATAATAATATGATATATTATATTATTAACTCTTACTAGACTCACTAAATTTATTATTCACTGTCATTAGTTCCATAAGTAAATTTTACATTAAGTCACTAATATGTGTGAGGTTGAACTTGACAAGTAAAAGTTATTCAAAGAATGTACCTTTAATATTATAAGCATTGCATTAAACAAGATTAAAGTATAATTAATCACTATCACCGCTGTGACAGTGCCCGGACAAAAACTTCATAACATTACAATTATGTCTCCAAGAATTTTAATTCCGACAAAGTTTTAAATTTCCTCCGTATTTTAATTATGACTGTCATGGAAGTTTTTTCTGATTATTACGATGGATGAGTCATCGCGAAATCGTTTTTCAGTCCTTATTTAATTACTCTTTAGAATAAAATCGCACTCATTTAAGACGAGTTTCATTTTGGGGGACACAAAATATTTCTACTCATTTAATCTGCAGAGAACTGTGAAAGTTGGTCTAATATCAAAATAAAGTTTACTCTTTTCCGCCCAAGATTTTTCCGAGGGTCGCAAAAAGTTTAACTCCAAAATTATCATTTAGTATTGTATTGAGCGTAGTAATCCCCTTTACGATCACCCCATTAAAAATGATCCCGCACCAGATTTTTGCAACAACAGCACGGGGATCTTCCATCAATTCTTTTAATGAATTATCATCGCAGTCTTTGCGATGTTTATTCTTTAGAAAGTTGAGAAATTTGAATATATTTTGAACAAGTGTTAAGATACAAGCGAAAGCGTGGTGATAAATATTTGCTTGTGTGGTGTGTCTTTCACTTCAGTAGAGAAAGAACAACGACTGTAGCGCCCGGTTTCTGATTTATTGGCATGAGTAATTTATCCATTCACTTATAGCGTTATTCATTGGCCGAAAACAAATATTAAGCAAACAACAACAATATTAAAAAATAAATTACATTCCTTTTAAAAAACTGGCCTTGTCCACAAACGAGGTACTTATATTTAAAATATGTACTTTTATTAATATTATCATCTCGCTTCAACCTGTAACTCGCCCAGCATTTGTCATTTCTATCCCCTGCGCTTAGTCGGCATTTCTTCGAAAATTGTAAGGAACAATAATTTGAATTATGCTTATATTTCTAAACCGGCATAATTACTGCTATTATTTATTACAATGTTAATACTCGCGAATGAGATAAATTACCTAATTTTCAGCTTAAGATTTTGATGTGTTTTAGTTCCTGGTTCATATATTTTTAATGTAAGATTGATTTAAGTAATAATACTAATTTAATAATATAATTATCTCCTAATATCTACACTTCCGCGTATTCACTTATACATGCCCCTTTTCATTGAAGTGGCTTAACTATTTCGAAAGGTAACATTGACTGACAATCTAGTGACTATGTTTGTGCTAAAAAAACAGGAATTGTATTACATAAATCAAAATTAATAAGCAGCCTTTGTGTTGAAACTCAAAACGATCGCAAATTCCCGTTAACTCAGAAATAATTAAAGGAACAATTAGGGTCGTTGAGCGGTGTAAAATTTGTAAGTGCGCGAAACAGGGATGTCTCGCGCAATAAAGTTTGCGCCGGAATTTCATTAGTTTGCTTCAATAAATTAAGAGGTAATACGCCCGTGTGTCAGCCCTGCAATTACCTCGTCTCATAATGAAGAGCCTCTCGCCGAGAGCCCTGAATGAGGAGCCTTTGGAAATATTAAAATATTTTGTTATCATCTCAAGAACATAAAACATGATTATATCAAAAATAAGCTGATACTTTAAGTAAAAGCGAAGTTGTTAATAACTTCGCTTTTACATAAAGTATCAGCTTAGATTAAATTAATATTATATAAACTAGTCTGACTTTTTCATCTCAAAATAATGAAGTCTTGGACTTTTTATACCGAATATAATGGATAACATATTATATAGTTTTAATTTTTTAACGTCTTCATGGTGAAGTCACCGAGTGGTTCAGAGCGTGGCTTATGACTTGTGGGTCGTGGGCACAATTCTCGTATTGGAAAAAAGTTGTATCGAAGCTGTCTGACAAGATATTATGCCCGCTGTACACTCTCGCCGAGAGCTCTCGGGCGAGAGTCTCGTGCGAGAGCCCCTTGCCCGAGTGCGATCATGTACATTCTCGCTTAGTTCAATCGCAGTTAAGAACTCAGAGAAGATGGACGAAAACGACCACCAACCATCCACCATGCATCGAAAGATATCATTGTAATCCAAGGATTTATAATCATATTTAATTTTATTTCTCACAGACAATGACTGCTAATGACGTTTATTATTGTTATTTTTCTGTTCTACATTGTCCAACGGCGGGACTAGTACTGAAAGACGCGAGAGTGTACAGTAGTGCGCTCGTTTTCCTCGCGAGACCCTTTGTCTCGGGCGCAAAATACCGACAACGGACCGAGAGGGTCCGAGACAGGCGAGACGAGGCGAGCGCACCCATTTACACTCTCGCACTCGGGCCGCCTCGCTGTGTCTCGGCGAGAGTGTACATCCGGCTTTATATGATCCATAATATACGACGGGCTAGCATAAAATAGTCGGTCCTGTCTGCAGTCAGTAACTGATCTCTCGCAAGTCAAGTCTCATGTCTGTTTAAACTTTAAACCTGAAGCTTTAAAGCTGAAGCCAGATAACATGAATAAAAATGAAAAACCGGCCAAGTGCGTGTCGGGCCACGCGCAAAATAGGGTTCCGTAGTAACGCTAGTTTTTGTCAATTTTTTTATGGTCAATGCACGTATATTTATAGCGTGTTTTACACTACTAACAACATCATTTCAATTACTTTCAAAGGAATTTGAACGAAAAGTTCCATTTATACTTTACCGAATACATTTTTTTTAGTTGATCAACTATTACTCAATAACTAATGAAGTCTTCTTATCCGTGATAGTTTTCCTTTTAAATTCAGCATATTTCCTACTCTCGTGAATTTTTGCACATTTCCAGAACCAACCGTTTAGCTGGTAGAAGGGGGGGGGGACACTGGACTCTAACGATTTTTTCCACTTTAAAACTTAATATTTCACAAACGGATCCCTAAATCGGAAAATGATCTATGAATACTCGCAATATTTTTAAAAAACCTATTCAACGACACCCCACACGATGGAGTGGGCGCGAAAAAAATTTTCATCCCCGCTTGATGTATAGGGGAGGTACCATAAAAAAAATATTTTTTTACGATCTCATGTACCATTTTGTTGCCATCATTAATGTGTGTATTCATAACAAATTACGGCTTTGTAGGTCCTATAGTCTCTGAGTAAAACCGCCGACAGACAGACAGACGGACGGACAGACCGAAACTATAAGGGTTCCTTGTTGACTACGGAACCCTAAAAACGGATGAACAATAAGTTTTGAGTTTAATATTTTCATTTCAGATTCAACAATACAATATTGTATTAGTAAAAAAATAGCCCTGGAAATGTATTTTCAAATACAAAAAAAACTATTAGAATATTTTAAATTATATAATATTAACCACGTAGGTATTGTATAATAATCTGAATACAAAGATTTAAATAAATCTACCTAGGGCGAAAGTCCTAGTTATCTATACAGAGACGGTAATTCTTTACATTATCTTGACTTATTTGATAATTATTTCTGACGCCAGCCACCCCTAGAATTATGGGTACCTTTTGTAAAAATGTCGTTTAAAAAAGCCTTATAGCATGAAATTTCTTGAAAAAAAAATGTATCTTTACTGATATTGTATCGAAATTGCTTCAGCCGTAACCAACATACATTCACAAACTTTCCCCATTATAATATTAGTATTATAATTTGATTTGATGATTCACAAGGTAGCCGGCGTGAATCGATGACGTTTAATTATTCGCTACATATTCGCGACGTATAGTTTTCTAGTAGTTTGTAGTGTTTTCCACTAAGGCTGCGTTTCCACCAAAGCTAAGCGGAGCTGTGTTGCGAGGAATGTGTTTTTGATAACCAATAGAGTCGCTTCATTGACATGACTTTGCCACGACATCTCTCAGCGCGGCACGTGATGCTATTGGTCCGCTTCCGCTTCGCTCAACTTTGGTGGAAACGCAGCTTTAGGGTCAATTCAGACCGCAACGCGACGCGTAGACGCATTAATGTATGGATTTGACAGATTTGTAAGACGTCTCACACAATTGAAATATTATCTCAATTCAGTACTATTTTTGAAATGCATCTACGGCGCGTCACGTTACGGTCTAAATTGACCCTTAACCATTTAACTCGTGTCGAAAAGAATCATGCAAAAATATCTAGTTTCTTGACTATTTCTTGATGATTCGATTTTAATAAAAATAATAATATAAAATATCGTTTTATTCAAAATATGTATTACGAATACACTTTTTGCACGTCGGTAAATGAACGTCGAAACTACGAAGCCTGCCGCCAAATTAATCCCTTTTTTTTTAAAGATAACTTTATTTAATCCGACACATCATGTTTTTGGTATAAACCGGCCGCCAGACGATCAATTGTATTGTGCAATATCACGCTTCAATTTTATTGAACACTTTATTTGACAGTTAAATTGAAGGCGCGCGATGCTCAATATCAACCCTAGACGGTCAATAATGTTACACAATATGTGATATTGGGCAATAAAATTGCTCATCTAGGGGCCCGCTAATATAGTTTTGATATAATTTAGTGTGACGTATCAACTGATACCGGCTCGGTTGTGTCGGCTGGAAGTTCGACGGTCGCCGAAATATTGTGTCGAAATTTATTACGCCGCGGTTAGCCGACGAGACAGCCGGGTGGGGTGGAAGTTGCAGCGATTTCATAAGCAGTTATACGAGTACCTTAGTAGTAGTAGTAGTTAACTAACGTTACCTACAAAATAATAAATTATTAGATGACGCCCGCAACTCTGCTGCGCCGAAATTCATTTATCGCGCGGGAACCGAAAATTTTCCGGGATAAAAAGTATCCTTTGTCCTTTACGTCCGGGACTCAAAGTATCTCTACACCCACACATTTCTGCAAAACTGGTTCAGCGGTTTGAACGTGAAGAGGTAACAGACAGACAGAGACACTTTCGCATTTTAAATATTAGTATGGATATGGAAGTATGGATGATATATATTATGTTATTCATTGTAACGTTAAAAATATATTTTTTTGCCGTGTGCGGTGACTATGCGACAAACGGCAGCGCTGCGTCGACGCAACGCCGTGTGGACTGGCTCTAATACGCCTGCATCCGCTCCAAAAAAAATTTATTGAATACACTAACCTCTTACCCCACCTCCGTAAATCGGGCCACACCAGCTTCCAAAACTGAACAAGTTGTCTTGAAGCGAAAATGTCTCCCACTAGATAATGAAACAGCTGCGTCGTCCCGTTTAGCGGCGCTCCTCATCGCCAATATCTAATATTAAATTAATTCCTAAGTGAAAGGGATAAAGTAATTGTTCACTTGAAAATGTTTAGTGGGTACTGAATAGACAGCTTTACATCTTTATATATACGATTTATACATACAATCGTTAACAATATTGCCAGCTAGCTATTAGTGCAAAAAATTATAATAATTATAATGTAGAAGTGACTAAGGACTAAAAAACAAAATGGGTGAAACTCATTCCGAATGTATCGTGAACTTCTTGAACTTGATTAATATATTATAAAAATGTTTTCAGTAAAATAATAAAATATATTTTTATTCAAAATAGGTATCATGATACTCTTTTTGAAAGTCGAACGATCCAATCTTGAACCGTCTTACAAACTAATTAAACTAATTACTAAAGAGTTCTAAAATACTAGGCAGACGGAAAACTCATTTCTTGTGAACGGTGGTTTTATTTATAAAATACCATTCATCGCCATTCGCCACCCTATCCAAAAGCTTCGATCATGAGGAGAAAATAATTTCCAAACATTTAATAAAAAACAACAATGATCAGTAAACAAGTCACACGCGACGCCCTATCAGTTCGGTTCCAATTTAGACCGCAGGGCCACACGTGCGTCTCATGGACTGCAGACCCTAAAGGCCAGCAGGGCCCGACAGGCACGGGCCCCGGGGAGGGGAGTAAATTATTTATTTTATTGCCGCTGAAATCCAATTCCATATCCGGAGCGGTTTCGATTGTTCGCTCATAATCTATACGTCGCCATTCCCACAATTTATCAGTTCTTTTTCTTATTTTGTTTTCTTTTACGTTTTATTTTGTAACAAAATATATACGGAATGGATAACTTGATTGCAAATGATAACTGCTAATAATAATTATTGGAGTTACAAGGACGTTGTCGCCACTTGAGACCTCACTACTTCTCTTGGTCATCCAGAACCACACATTAATCGAATCCAGAACGACACAGATTAATCGACCAATGAAACTTAAGTTAAGAACTCATTTAGAAAGACGAATTTATAATAAATAATAATAATCCAATATTAACATTAGTGCCATAATATTATACGTGAAAAGCCATCATTTTCAGAAAGGTATCGATGCATTTTTCTAACTTACTATTTTTAACAACATAATATTTGATAAAACGAAGGTCTACATTCCTAAATTTATATCACAGAGGTAGAATAATTATAGAAATTCAGAAAACTAAATTTACAGGATCCCGAATTAAGAAGCCTACATTCAGGATCCTAAATTTAGGAACCTTAAAGTATATAGAAACTTATATTCAGAAACCCAACTTCAAGGTCCTGAATTTATGAGTTGGACTTGTAAGAATTAAAATTAACAAAAATAAAAAAAGTAATTTAAACTGAGAAGCGATGAACTATCCCGTCATTGACAGGTCTCTTAACAAAAATAGTTGGAGTAGAAGCCAGTGCAATGCCCCAGAAGTTTGAAGTTCGCCCTAAAGATGGATTCTTTATCTAAAATTAATTTTACAGGCAGGCGATGTGTCTAACTTCGGCGGTGAAGACGCGGGCGCTAGAAAATTAACCGAGACCGTAATCTTAATTTATTATAGGCGGTGGTAATAATTGCGAACAATATTTTTGAGTTTTGACCCCAAAACTTTTTCTCTGCTCTCAAAATCCCACCAAATCTGACGTGATATTATTAAGATTTTAGTTTGTCTGTCAAGCTACTATTCTCGTATCGGAAAAGGACAAAATGTATGAAAGTAAAACGTTCTACTTTATTTCCAAATAAGTACCTATATGTTTGGTAATAAAGTAAAACCTTAAACCTGAGCCATGGGGTATTTATTATGATCGCAATTCTCCACTTACTGTACTGTAGTCTATAACTGAGCACGCTCAAAAGCGCTTCTTCTGTTGTTTGCGGGTGTAATTAATCAGTGAGACCCGCTTTCGGGCCCCAGGCCCGCGCGCAGCCCGCGTGGGCCTTATAACCTAAACCAATTACGCCATCCGAAACTCGGCGTTTTTCAGGACGCGAAATTGCCTTACACGCTTTGAAGTGTTATGCGCTTATTAAATTACAAAGCGCCCGCTCGTCTTACACCTCCGATATATGAAAGGATTGCAGAGCAGAATTTAATTAATACCAAAACTTGTGTGATCACTCGTTTGCGCTTAGTATTCGTTTCGTAATATAATGAAATTCTCAAAGCAAAGCGCAGAGCAGGATACGATCATGAATTTTGATTATTGTATTAAAGAAACTGAGTATTTTCAGTAAATATATTTAGCACAGAGTTTTTGTTACCTGCGCATTGGACTTCAGCATTTTTGTATTATATCATGTTAGTTTATTGTAACATTGATAAAATAAAATTTAAAAAAATTATAAGATAAAATTAGCAAGGTAGTAATTAGAAAAATATGTATACCTACATAGTATCCTTCCGTCATACCTCGAATGTCAAAGCCAAAACAGGTGTCTCACTGGAGCAGGAAAAATGAAAAGAACTTATTTAAAAAAAAGAGAACTGGATCCCAGACCTTTGCATAATATGTGTAATTAATATATTTTACTGGACCGTAATTAATGATACTCAATATCCAAATAATTTAATTTAACCCGAGGCAATACCGTAAATCTTTTAAACTGGCCCCAACACCTTAATTTAAAAAGGGGCAAGAAATAACAGGTTCACAAACTAGACTCCCTAATCAGGCTTTAATCAAGGAGGCTTCGCAAATTAATTCCCAATTAGCGTCGTTACTCCCCGGCCCCCGCCCACCCGCGCCCAAAGCGCCGCCCGCCCCGTCGTAAGCGTCTTATAACAATAAACAACTTAAGAAATTCCACGAGGAAAATTTAAATTAAACCTAACATGGGATTCCTCAGTTGCGTTAATTATGTGTTCAAACGCGAAAAGTACTTAGAGAAATTCCAAACAGTTTTATCGAAAAGCTTTGGAATTTATCTTCGAATAAGGTGACTCCGTAAGTGGGATCTTCATAAGTCTGAGTTCGAATAGAGGTCTAGACGAGTTCTAAAAACTCGAACTCGAACTCGAGCTCGAACTCGACTCGAACTCGACTCGAACTCGACTCGAACTCGACTCGAACTCGACTCGAACTCGACTCGAACTCGACTCGAACTCGACTCGAACTCGACTCGAACACGACTCGAACTCGGTTGTCTGTAAAGTCGGTTTACTGACGATAGTTGAACGTGACAACGTCATAGCCTTGAATGGAACGCCTCAGAGCGAGGTAACGCCGCATATTGCGTCATGTTTTTTCGTGCGCGCAGCCCATATCGAATTATAAGACGTCGCGTTGTCACGTCAAAAAACTTGACGAAGCCACAGAACCACATTAGTAATACCAAACGAAGCTTAAGTTAATTCAAAATATAAACGGTATATTTGGGCCTATTAGGTGGGCCTATGGCCATACAATTAAAATGAACGAATGTTTTTATCCATCGGAAATGAACTGATATTCAAATAGGCTTGTTTAAAAATAAAATAAATTAACTCACAACTATTCACAGGAAACCAAGTTCATAGTTATTTATGAGAGGTTGAAACTGTTGGTCGCAAATTATATTATTAACCGCTCTTATAGTGTACTTATACAAAAACGATGATGCACACGTATGTGACAAAATAATATAATAAAATATACCACCTACCTTATTTGCTACGTGACTACAGCAAGCAACGAATCTGAAATGAAAAAAAAAATACGTTATTGTCACCTTGTCACAGACAAAGAAAATGCAATGAAGGTTGCAAAATTAAATAAAGTATACTTGTGTCTTGTGGGTACTTAATTTAAAAATAAATTTTCCTGAATAAGAAGATTAACGAAATAAATACAGTAAGTTTCTCCATGCACCGGCTCGGCCTCGCAAATCCTTAGTTTAAAAGAAATTCCTATAAAGACATGTGCTTTGAGTGCGAGCTCATTATGAATTTTAATTTAGTTTCTTTAAATGCAGGCAACTTCATTAACTGAAAGTGTATGGAATTTTTCATTACGTTTCTTTCCCAGGTGTAGCTATGCGTGGTTTTATCGAATTTCGATACTCAACGAAGAGTAGGTATAGAGAATATAGATGCGTTTTGAAAAGCTCAAGTTAATAATATAATGTCTCATTATTATAATTTGAGTTAAATAATATTTTTAAGACCTAACTCTAATAATTAAGTTTTTGTTTCTTCATTAAACATTTCAAAATATTCAATAACAACAAAGTTTATTTTTATATCGAAGATCTGGGAGGCAAACACAGCTATGCAGTCATTATATCAATGAAAATGTAATGGAATGTTAGACTACACAAACATCAGAATATAAAGGAAATTTCATTGCAATAGTATCAATGCGAGTGGCTCATCTGCTAAAAGGGAGAAAACTAAATCAAGGAGCCGCGCTATCACCTCGCCATTGTTACTTCAGACGGTTTTTACCTCCACTGCCTCCTTTCCTTTATGTTCGAAGCTAGATCTGAACGCGATTTCTTTTTATGAACTCCTGTGTTGATTCCGATTAAACGTACAACAATTACAGTCCAAAAAATAAAATCTGTTAAAAATGTGCCGATTAAGTGTAACCTATAAAACTTGACAAGTCATTTCAATTTAAATACAACAGCCTTGAAAATCTAAAGATAAATACCAAGCTAAATAAAAATCCGTTACTAATTTATACTCTACGAGGCAGGTAGATAAAGATCAGAGGTAACTTTGTACACACAGGCGTTCACAAATGCACGCAATGAGACGCCTTAAAATTCCATCCATCTAACAATTTTGTGAATAAAATGTGTCAAATCTCGCTTAAGTAAGTCACTGGCGCCATACGGACACGGTCGTGATCCTTGAATAGTGAGATCTCTTTGAATACTAGCCAGGACGCAATTGACGATGGAATCGCAAAGGCTTCGGAGCACGCTCCTTAGACACGGATTTTTTTACTTAATATAGGTATCAGTCTTGACTTCTTTGCACCCATTAAACATCGTAACCGTTCCTTCGGTAGATACACATTGAAATAAAAAGGAAAGATTGAGATTAAGCACACGAAAAAACTGTAAAATATGTTTAAAACCTATTAGGTTCTTTAATCATTCATCTCGTGGTTTGAACTATAGTTGAATGAACAATTACTAATTAATGTCTAAATTGTGTGAAATTCTTCGCGACACGTCTCGTAATGTGGACTTTAGGAAATAATGAAATTTAATAAATTAGACGATCTTAGGTTGACCCCACATTTAGCGTGCTCGTTCGTCGGGCGTGTGAGCGACGCGAGCGCTGCGTGCGCGCTGCATTTAAGCCGGGTCCAGACGAGTGTAACGTGTAATGTAAGATTACGTGTAATTTGGCGTCAACAGTGTGGATGGTACACGAACTCAAAGCGAATTGTGTACGCGAATCCTGTATCCACTCGGTTGCTACGAACATGCCGAATAGGAAGATCGTGACGGCTTTTATTTTCATGTATTTACTAACTGAATACCAGAAACGTGGAAAGCGTGGAAAGCCATGACATGACACGTCACGTCACGAACGTCATGTCACGTCACGTACGTCACGTCATGTCATGTCACGTCACTTCACGACTCGACACGACACGACATGAAACGACACGTCACGTCACGTACGTCACGTCATGTCATGTCACGTCACTTCACGACTCGACACGACACGACATGAAACGACACGTCACGTCACGTCACGTCACGTCACGACACGACACGACACGACTTGACTCTATTACTTTCAATACTATGAGCCTTTTGATTTGTTACCTACCCATATTGCAGAAGTTTTTTGGAAGGGTTTTTTGGATCCCAAAAACAGGTTTTTCTTGATACAAACTAATAAGTTCAAGCGATTGCTCTTCACTCCACATGATTACGTACACACGACACAATCGTCACGAATGCCGTCCAAACGAGCACTGCGAGCGCCTTTGTGCTCGCGCGAAAACCGACAACCCGATGGATAACATGCGAGCGTTACATGCAATGCTCGTAGTGCCGTCCACACAGTTACATTACACGGTGAATTACATTTCACGTTACACGCGTCTGGACCCGGCTTAAGCGTCACGCGTTTTCGCTGTGTGATGAGTGTGCAGCAAGCGCGCGGCGCGCACGCAGCGCTCGCCTTGGCGTTTAATCCCCTCGATCAAGTCAGTCACAATTTTGAAAGTGGAATGGGTAGATACAGGGAGTTCGCGGCGCTCGCGTCGCTCATACGCCCAAGGAACGCGCACGCCTTGTAGGACGCCTGGGGGCGACTAACCCAAAATTCTCGATTTACGAATTGTTTCATTTTTTAAACATAGATACTACATTATCTTTCCGAGGATCCGACCGGTAGCGGAAACACGATATCTTAAAATTTTCTCGAAAGAAAAAATCACAAAGATGCATCTAATTTTCAAGAATTTTTCATATTATATTGCCATAACCGTGCATAACACTAAGTTAATATTTTAACACATTGTACAAAATTCTATCATTGAGAAACTATTAGCGGATTTTTAAAAATATGTTGTGTATTTATCGAGTTATTAGGAAAAAACTAACTTGGCGATGATTCCGCGTCGTCCTTTTTCACCTGGCATATTATAAAAGACGGTTTTTTTTATAAATTACAGTTTAAAAGTCTCGTTAAGTAAATAAATTCAATTTTGAATCATATTTAACATATTGCAACAACATGTCTCGGTATGAAGTGACGATCAATTTTGCTCTACTGCTCTACGGTTAAAATCACATCAAATCATCCGCATCTATTAGAAATTTAGGGTTACATTGAAAGTAGCACATACTGATACACAATAGCGTGGAACATAATCACCTGTTTACGAGTGATTAAACATGCATTAAACTGAAGCGCTAAACAACAGCTGATAAATAATGCAGAGGTGCTCGGACTGAACGGGCCGGGATCAATTAGACCACGACAGGAGACAATAGTACCCGTGTACCGATAGCAAAACAATTCGTAAGCAACAAATTATAACCTTATACTAGACAATATTTTTATTTTCTATGATTTATGGTAACTATAACACTCGCAAATCCATTAATTGAGTATTACGTAGAGTGTTATGCGAGAAAAAATAGCTCTTATTCCTGGAAATTTACATTCGGTCTCTCAGGCACTGATCACTCTCCCATGAATTTCGGTTTTAGCAACCTAATACTTTTTTATGGCGCTTACTGTGTGCAGCACACTACAATATTCTCTTTTCATAACCAAAGACAGTCACGGCGTCATCTTGTTCATGAATAAACAAGTTTTTTTATGTAATTTTCTCCTGCTCTGTACACTGATATTGAATATTCCACACATTTTAATGTTTTTTTCTGTTGTCGGTATTAAGGTGAGTGCACACCGCTGAGTAAGTCTCGGCGCAGGTGCTAATATGAGAGCTGTCGTTACCGCGCGATTGTGCGCCCTTCCTCGCCGCCCGCCTTACACAGTCATGTGACGTATTGCAGGAAATTCAAGTTTATATTTTTAAATTTCAACTGAATAGTGCGCTTTAGAACGTATTTTCAATAGATTTTATGAGTGAAAATATGTTTGGAAATATCTCGTATTGTAACGGACATTCACGTTTTCAGGACAAAATGTTTTTTTAATTTTTAAGCACATGCCTTTGAATAGTTAATATTAATATTTATATTAAGTTCTGATTCTGTGTATGATATCTAAAATGAGTGTGTCATACAAATCGACGCTTATAATTTTTGATGCATATAACGATCGCTACATCCACAACACACACCCGACTACTGCAACACATTTGACATTATCAGGAGTACCGCTGGGTCCCCATGCCCTAAACGCCTCATTAAACTTGTTGAAGAATATAATATCTAGAGGGAGTAGAAACATCTTAAAACTTTCTTATTTTCATTCTAAAGCGAATTTTACCACAGCTGTCATAGCCTTAACTACCCTATTTCTGGGAGCTATTTATGACAAATGGGGTTCACCAATTACCCCAGACCTCCCGCGGCGTTATTGCGGATACACTTGTATACAACCCGATATTTTTCTCGGTTTAGATAATTAGGGGGGTGCGAACAGAAATCGAACTCTTTCAATGGTACTGTCAAACGCAGGCGTCGAATCCAATCCCGTAAATATCAAAGTATCAAATGGGAAAATTATTTAACTTTAAGCTAGTTTAAAGTTTAATTCGATATGAATTTCAGGGGATAACTAAGAAACTGATTGTTTTTTCTAGGACTCATTTTCCGAAGTTACTCATGATTGCAATTATTATTATAAAAATGTGAACTATTGACTTGCCAATCCAGTATTTAAACGGAGTAATATAGACCATATTATTGAACTTATTCATTTTGTTTACATCGAAGAGGCTCCAAAACAATTGGATAAATTGAATTGAAATATTATTTTCAATTCAATTGATAAAATAACCTCCTCCTTTTTGGAAATCGGTTAAAAAGTAGAGTATTTATGAGAGATTAAAAAGTAGATTACGAGAAAAATATAACGTTTCTGCGGAATTTTGTTTCTGCGCAGACGAAGTTGCTAGCAATATCTAGTTTATAATATTAGTACAAAATGTCTTTAATCAGACGAGTTCAGTGCTAAACTACAGATAATTTGTGCCCGCATTCGCACTCCGACAATTAGCGGTGATCTGTCTGATTAACATGCGTTGTCGAGACGGCTCGGAGTGAGGCGTGGTTTCATTCAAAGCGAGAAACGAATGTAGGTTACCAATAAATTATTATTTTTTTTTTAAGAGAAGGCAGGTCACTATAGCCCTGACGTCACTGCGACCCATGAGGATCTATTGTGACTCCTTTGCACTAGAGAATCAGCCCCAACCCAATACTGCTCATAAATTGAACGATATGGTTGGGGTTGGTGCCACGAATTTCCTCTGTGGATGAGTATTCGTGGCGACCAAGGTGCCTGTTCCTGCTCTGTAGTACAGCAGGATAGTCGAGGAGAAGGTGAATAGGTGTTTCATCCTCCTCCTCACAGAATCTGCAAAGCATTATGCTACAAATACCCATTCTGTTTAGGTGTTTGTTGAGCTTGCAGTGCCCAGTTAGGCTTCTGGTAAGGATTCTTAATTGGTTCCTACCCAAGGTGTGCACTAATTCTGATAGTTTCTTGTTGAAGCCAGGAATTAGTGCCTTGGAGTGTTCAAGGGCAGGGGTCTCAGCCCATTGCTTCCTGCATAGTCTGTGACCCCATTCCTTGAGCACTTGCTTTGTGGTACTAGGAGTTATACCACAGACTGGTTCTGGGCCATATACGAGTATGAGATTCTCGGCCCCAAGCCTAGCTAGTTCGTCAGCGGTTTCATTGCCGGGGACGTTGCTGTGGCCCGGGACCCATACTAGGCGGATGTTGTTGTTCCTTCCCAGCATGTTTAACGTCTCAATGCATTTCAGAACTAATTTGGACGAGACTTCTGCGGCAGTCAGACTTAAACTGATGAGACTTAAAGCATTAAGTGCAGCTTGACTATCGGAGAAGATAAACACGTTTTTATTAACTAGGGCCATCTCCAGGCTTTCTAGTGAACAACCGAGGATAGCGAAGACTTCAGCCTGAAACACGGTCGCAAACTCCCCCAAACAGGCGTATTTGCCCCTTGGTGGCCTGCCTCCGTAGAATCCCGCTCCCGCTCGGTTGTCTTTCCTTGATCCATCCGTGAACCAAACTATGTCCCTAGGGCGGACATCGATTGGGATTTTCCTTTCCCAGTCCTCCCTGGAAGGTATAAAAACCTGGTATAGCTTCGACAAGCTATACACCTTGATCATGGCAACTGATGGCATGGCCATGACCCTGTCCTGGTGATTCACTGAGAGACTGTTCCAGCTGTCGAAATGGGGTGGAGACCCAATTCATCCTGCCCGCCGTCCTGGCCCTGAGAGCCACCTTTTTGGCCTCCATCTGAACAAGCAGAGGAAGCGGAGTTAAGTTGATCAGAGCCTGGAGGGAAGCGGTGGGTGTTGATGAGAGTGCACCCATGATTATTAGACATGCCAGTCTCTGTACGCTGTTTAGACTTTTATTACAGTTTACTTGTTCAGCCTTTTTATGCCACACTACGCAGCCATATGTGGTAATCGGTCTCACTACGGCTGTATATAGCCATAGCATTGCCTTCGGCCGAATACCCCATTTAGAGCTGACAAGCTTCCAACAGGAACCCAGAGCACATCTAGCCTTTTTCGTAATATACTCGATGTGCTTATTTCAAGTGAGTCCTTTGTCTAGGATTACTCCTAGATATTTGACATCACCCGCAAACTTAATAGTTTTCCCGAAGAGTGTTGGGGGTCTTAGTCCCTCCAAATTCCTCTTTTTGGTGAAAGGTATCAAGACCATCTTATCAGCGTTTACTGTTAGTTTGACCCTTTGGCACCAATCCTCGACGACTCTTAGTGCTGACTGCATGAACCCAGCGACCACAGATGCGCATTTACCCACCACCATAATTGCCAGGTCGTCAGCGTACCCTTGAGCGTAGTAACCTATGAGGTTCAGTTCCCTTAGTAGCTCATCTACTACCAGGGACCATTCCAGGGGTGACAGCACACCTCCTTGTAGGCAACCTTGTGTCAGCCTGATTTTGAGTGTCAGGTCCATAATAGTCGATGAGGCTACCCTGTTGTCGAGCGTGGCTTTGATCCATTTCCTAGTAGTTGGATCTATATTTTTTGAAGCCAGGCCATTAGTGATAGAGCTGGTTGAAGTGTTGTCGAATAAATTAATACTAACTATGTAGAACATTATAGTAATGTCTGAACTATGAGGTCAGTAGCAATAAATTATGTAACTATATTGCACTCGACGTAACATGGCGGTAGCGGTCATTGACTCCCTGTCAAAAACTTGTCATTTTCTATATAAACCGCGATTGACAATGAAGTGTCAGATGTTGTCAATCGCGGCTTTGTGTCTAGTGTGGGGAGCAGTGTTTTGTTTAAGATAACGTGTAAAATTCTATTTGAGGGAGATAAAGATTTGTTTGTTTGTTTGTTAAAAAAAATGACAAATTTTTGACAGTGACCGCTACCGCCATGTTTCGCCGAGTACAGTAACAATTTAAACAAAAGTGTCCGACTAATACTGACGCTCAGATAATATTATATTATGCGCTCTACATTAACCGTTCCATAAAGTTATAAATTTTCACTTATCACTGTACCGTACATAATTGAACTTATCACTTTACCAAACATAATTGATAATAAGCAAGAAAATTAAGATGGGAGCTTAATATTATATTAAACAGCCGTCGTTAATAAGGGCGAGCGAAGCGAGCCCTAGTATATCCCACAACCTGAACATTTCGTGGTACAATTTACGGAAAAACTATCACGCTTATTGATTAGTGCTTTAACATAGTATTTTTTATTTATATTATATAGATGTGTTATCATCAGTCAGTCAAGGTTTTTTATATGTTGGTGTGTCATCATCAGTCAGTCAAGGTGTGACGACGCGAGCCCTCATAAAGCTCGTACTTAAGCTTTTTTACTTATTGCCTTTATAATATAATCGCTCTCTGCTAAGCGGACCGCGGACACTGCAGCCGCACCCTAGAGCCCTAACTACGAGCGGTCGCGGTTGACGTGTGATCTTTCAGGTGGTGCAGCGCCTGACTAATGCGCTGCGGTATTTTGAATTATTGTCAAGCTGTTAGCAGACACATGTACAAAATAAACCGATATATTACTTCAATTCACTGTTGGGTGTAATAACATTAATCTTGACTTACAGATATTATGGTAAACGCGTATTTTACGCAAGTTTGCTACATTTTTGATACATTGAATAAGTTTATTTTGTTCCCAAAGTTTTTCGCTTACTAACCAATCATCCATTTTTCTGCATTACACTTTTTGAGTTACTTAGCCTATACGATATAAAAATAAATTTAAAGTCTGACTAAACGATATAGTTTTGTAGACAGAAAAACTTTCAGGTTACCAATTATTGGGTTAAAAGTTTGCCAGAAGCGAAGAAAAAAATTCCGGGACGAAAGTCCTTTGCCGTACCTACTAAGACTCGGCTGCGATCTGCATCAACTGCTTATAAAAAGTTACATTTTTGTAGAAGTACAAAATTAAGTAAGTAAAATATATAAATGTTGAAGCGAAAAATTTTATAAAATATAGATTCTTTGCGAATTACTGAATAACTGGAATAATAATAAATTTATTTATTTTATTATAATAATTCAGGTTTATTCCTTTACGATAACATTACTACTAAATTAAACTTTTTTTTTTCTTCTTTTTTGTGTAAAAATTATTTGCATAATTAAGTATAGTATCAGAAAATATGTTTTTCATCTTTTAATAATGATGTATTTAACTTTTTCCTTTTTTTTTTTGTAAAATTTGTATTATTTTTGTTACGCCGCGATCAATAGTGTGGGTTATGTGTTTGTCTAATTGTTTATCTAATTGTACTTAGTTTAAGATTTTAGCATGTAACTGTTTTTGGTCCAATAAAGAAAATAAAATAAAATACTATCTCAACTTGTTAGGGTTTCTCCTACAGAACTAAATATATGTACCTGCAGTAGATAGGGCTTTACATAAAGTATAGTTCCGGTAATGTTAATTCCATGTACAATCTGACCGTTTGTATGCTAATCACCGTTAAATGTCGCTCATCAATACGAGATTGGAACGATGTATTATTGCGACCTCTGTGGCTCAGTGTTAGAACGCTTAAGCCGGGAGCCGCGGGTTCGAATCCGGACGGAACAGAAAGTTTTTAATGTTCTTGAGTTATATTGGATGTGTATTATGTGATACAAATCTTAAATATAATAATATTATACTTAACGGATTTTTTTTTGTCATACATATTATATAATACGTATGACAAAAAATTCCGTTGTCTGATACCCGTAGGTCATAAATCATTCAGGTAGGTATTTACCACGGGGCTATCGACTAAAGTGGTGTGAAGCGTCTATAGATACTATTTTATATTTTATTATTATAAGTAAATAAAAAGTAAATTATGCTGATATATTTTTATCCTACTTTAAAAATAGAGGTTTTTTGTACATAATATTATGTTCAATGATTACTCTGTAGATCGATTTTCAAAATTCTTTTGGTACGTTATTCAAGAAAGTGTAGACCTAATGATTATGTCTATGAGAAATCAATGAGATTTCCTCGAAATTTTTATAGAAAATTATTACCATCTTTTTTTTTCAAGTAATCCAGGCATATGAACCGGATAACAAAACTTCCAAATCGTTGCTTTATATTCTTAACTTGATATAAATTAGGTATTTAGGTTTTATAAAACATGAAATAATTCTACTGTTTAGTTTGCAGATTATGCTCTATATTTCGTAGCTGCATTACGCCTCGGTACACCGCATATCCGTCAAGGAAACGCTAAGGTCAGCTGTAGACCATGATAGTGCATGAGATAGGGGGTGACATAATACCGTGTGTAATTGCACAAGTGAGAAGATATCATCAATGCCTTAATAATCAATAGTGAAAGTGATCGATCCATGTTGTTACATATAGAGAATGTTGGTTTCACGGGCACCAAGGACAAGGTTTTGCACTCAAAATCAATATTTTTGGAATAAAAGTGTCTACGTGCTATTAGTCTATTAGCGTATTTAATAAAAATATTTTTGCTTTTACATTACATCCATTAATGATTCGTCTCCACTAATCATCTATTTTTTACGACGATATAATAAAATAATATTATTATATCGTCCCCTTAACACCTGCACCGTATAAATCTTTTTACCAACTTTACAGGAGAAATAAAAAAAAGACGGGTTGCACTCCGGGAGTGCCGGCAGAAGTGAAAACTTGATTATTAATGTTGTGCATTTTTTTAACCCATTTTTTATGAAAATCGATTATTAAAAAATCGATTTTTTTAATTTATCGAAACTCTTACAATCGATTAAATTTTCAACCCATTTTTTATGAAAATCGATTTATAAAAAATCGATTTTTTTAATTAATCGAAACCCTTACAATTCGAGTTCGAGTTCGAGTTTTCGAGTTCGAGTTTTCGAGTTTTCGAGTTTTTGAGTTTTCGAGTTTTCGAGTTTTCGAGTTTTCGAGTTCGAGTTCGAGTTCGACACAAAACACTACTCTCCAACCGTCTTACGGTTTTTCTATGGTTTTTCGATCAGCACGAAAATCTGACACGAGTTTCACAGTTTTTACCCATCCCACAAAAGTGCTCAACGCCGCTAAAGATGTTTTCACTTCAAAAACTATGATATTGAGAGGCCAACCAACTTGCGTGCTGTAATTTTTCGAAATAAGGCTTCTGACTGGCTGAAATCTACGTTAATTATATAACTAAATGGTATACGTGTAGTGACCTCCATCCATTGACATAAAATGTAAAAAACCGCCAATTTTCGACTTGAGCGGTGTTATAAGCTACGCGACTATATGTGAACTGCGTAGTTTTTTTGTATAGGATGTCGCTTATAAAAGTGCTTGAGCCGTATAAGCCTCAAATTGGTGGCCAACTGGCCACGGGCACAGCGAATTTTGAGAGCACATAAATCTGTCACGCGTCAAAGTAAGCCGCGTATCGAGCTGGCCAGGCGGCCGGTAAATTATGAACTAACTGCTGTCCTCTACCGCCATGACATACCGTAAATAACATATAGTAGCCTAGCTGAAACGTGTCCTTGAAAACAAATAAGAAAATAAGTGTCCCGAGCTGTCGGCGTGATATATTGGCCTGTTCATGAGACAGTAGGCGCATAATGAATGAAAACTCGCTAATATTATGCACCTACTGTCTATCTCAGATGATTTAGTAGGAGGATGGCCTACTGTACATAGAATATTATACTGTGCTAGCGCTCCGCCTAGTTCCGCGCAAACAATAATGTTAATAAATCATATTATTACAAAGCGCGGATAGTTCGCCCGTCTAAAATCGGATTGCTATAATAAATTACATCAACCCTCATAGTACGAAGGAAAGTTTAATTTTCACGTAAAAATGTAAGTATACTAATATTATTTAATTTATAGTACTCCGATCTAAATGTTGTACCATGTCTCCTCAAGGGATTTAGAATTAGTAAAGGGTAAAAAATACAATATCATAATTTAATTACTAATTTAATAAAGTCGCTATGCTCAAACCTCTCAAACGATAAAAGAATAAAATGCGTCGTTTGCACAAAAAGACGGATAAATAAAGTAAACGTAATTTGCTTACACGTTACATTATTTAATTACATGTTGTTTTAACTTAATTAATCCTTAAGCAGCCGGAGAAAGCCAAAGGAGACCCGACAAAAACAAATTGTGCCCCTGAAGTATTGGAATTAATTACTTAAAGTACTTTGTGAAATTTAAAGCCCGTTTAGACGCGAATCGATAATAATTATTACCCACCTTATTACCGTTCGACGATTTGTTTAAAAGTTTGAAGTGAAAAGTTTCATAATTTCAACTCTGAACTAAATTAATGAACGTTAAAGGCCGTCGAGAGACTTAATGTCAATTACTCGCCGCGCAACTTTTTAAAACAGATTCAAAAATATTGTCAAAGATTGCGGACACTTCGAGAGAAGGTAATGATAAAGTTATGTCATATTAATAAACGCTGATAATGTTACCACCCACGTAAATAAGAAATTCCACGAGAACCGTACATTTTACTGCAAAAAAGCCTTCCCCGTGGTATATATACCCTGTGCAAAACCACACAAAAATCTGTCCAGTAGGTATATTGTGAAAATAGCACGTTCAAATAAAGAATCTCTTTAGCTTTATATCTATACTAATATTATAAAGCGGAAGAGTTTGTTAGTTTGTTTGTTTGTTTGAACGCGCTAATCTCAGGAACTACTCGTCTGATTTGAAAAAATTCTTTCGGTGTTAGATAATTCTTGTGTTATTTGGGTCAGATAAGAAGTAGACCACGTGAAGGATCATACGCTATTTTTTGTGGACTAATTTGTCTTTGAAATATCTAATTTACGCGGGTCTAGTTGTAAGTATATATTTCATTATACTTATGTATATAAAAATCCTGGAGGCTCGAGTTTTTGTAAAAGTGTTCTCACGTAACTTCTGCTGATTCAAAGTTTCGGGTTTGACCTTCATCTCACCTAATCCAGGAGTCCTCGGGCAATCGACTGAACGGCGTGGCCGCGCCGCTTAGAATAATTCCCTTAGTCCTGCCCGCCGCGTACCGCTCACCCTGCATGCAAATGCGGGTAGATTGAGTTTGCCACGGATATCTTAACGTCTACCCGACAAATTGCCCTTTTGGCGCGAATATGAAATATTGAAAACTACTCCTAATCTTTTTGCGAGAAATGTTTCAATGAAAAAAGTTAGTAAAATAAAAAAGGTGCGACGTACTTAAGAGTCCGTATACGAAATTTGCTGATTTCGCTGATTTAACAGACGTGATTTAACAGTTAAAATACAGTATTTCTATAAGTTTTAATGCACAACATGTAAGATAATTTCAATTTTAATCTAATGTTGGAGCTAGATTTTTTTTAAAGTATTTTTAAATAATCCAACTCAAACCCGCGACAGTTTTGTGATTGCACTTGAGTTTCATAGTTAGATATAGGAAAATTCATCAAGACCGATTGAATCTCTGACGTTGTTACTATATGAAAAATCGTTTGTACCTCACGAATTTTTAAGTGGCTATAAAGAAAATAGTATCTTCTTTTATATTTTTTTTTTTGGAGAGGTACAAACGATAAAAAATACAAAATTTTACTCGGAGTTTCATAGTTAGATATAGGAAAATTCGTCAAGACAGATCGAATCTCTGACGTTCTTACTATATGAAAAATCGTTTGTACTTTACGAATTTTAAGTGGGTATAAATAATAATAATAATAATGCTTTATTTCAGGCAATAAAACTGTAATCTCAGTACATTATATGAACTCTGCGTATAGCTGGACCACAGACTACACGTGTAAAAAGATTGGCAGTACACTTTAAACAAAGTAACTTTAACGTCTCTGCTACAGTGTGTGAATCTGCGGGCCAGCATATTGCACCGGATAAAGAAAATAGTATCTTCTTTAATGACGACCTCCGTGGCTCAATGGGTAGAGTGTGTGGCAGCTCAAGCCGGAGGTCGCGGGTTCGAGTCCCGCCGACGGAACAAAAAGTTTTTCAATGTTCCTGGGTCATGGATGTGTATTAAATATGTGTATGATATAATAAAAATCTTAAATACATGTATAGTATAAAAGTATTAAATATATTTCCGTTGTCTGGTACCTGTAACACAAGTCCTTCAGGTACTTAGCACGGGGCCAGATTGACGTGGTGTGAAGCGTCCATAGATATTAAAAAAAAAATAATAATAATAATAATCTTTTTGTTTTGGAGAGGAACAAACGATAAAAGTTGCAAAATTTAACTCCGAATTTTATAGTAAGATATAGGAAAATTCGTCAAGACAGATCGAATCTCTGACGTTGTTACTATATTAAAAATCGTATGTACCTTACGAATTTTTAAGTATGTATAAAGAAAATAGTATCTTCTTTAATACTCTTTATGTTTTGGAGAGGTACAAACGATAAAAGTTGCAAAATTAAACTCCTAGTTTCATAGTAAGATATAGGAAAATTCGTCAAGACAGATCGAATCTCTGACGTTGTTACTATATGAAAAATCGTTTGTACCTCACGAAGTTTTAATTGGGTATAAAGAAAATAGTATCTTCTTTTATAATCTTTATGTTTTGGATAGGTACATACGATAAAAGTTGCAAAATTTAACTCCGAGTTTTATAGTAAGATATAGGAAAATTCGTCAAGACAGATCGAATCTCTGACGTTGTGACTATATGAAAAATCGTTTGTACCTCATATAGTTTAAAATGAATGTAAGGTGAATAGTATCTTCTTTAAGAAATTTTCTGTTTTGGAGAGGTACAAATGATAAAAGTTGCAAAATTTAACTCCGAGTTTTATAGTAATATACAGGAAAATTCGTCAAGACCCATCGAATCTCTGACGTTGTTACTATATGAAAAATCGTTTATACCTCAAAAAATTTTAAGTGAGTATAAAATGAATAGTATTTTCTTTAATAATCTTTCTGTTTTAGAGAGGTACAAAGGATAAAAATTGAAAAATTTAACTCCGAGTTTTATAGTAAGATATAGGAAAATTCGTCAAGACAGATCGAATCTCTGACGTTGTTACTATATAAAAAATCGTTTGTACCTCACGAATTTTTAAGTAGGTATATAGAAAATAGTATCTTCTTTAATAATCTTTCTGTTTTGGAGAGGTACAAACGATAAAAGTAGCAAAATTTAACTCCGAGTTTTATAGCAAAGTGTAGGAAGTTTCATCAAGACCGAATCGGTTCTCGATCATTATTTCTTTTTTCAATATAGTTTTTTTTTTTCGCTATATATTTTTTTAAATGTAAGGCAGATAGTCTCATAATATATCTTTTGACTGTAAAAATTAGGCTTGACATCGAAAGTTACATATTAATATTAAGTTGTATAAGCATGTCGGAGTCAAATCTTTGACGTTGTTACTACATAAAAATCGTATTTACATTTTAGGGTTGATTGTATTATTTTTAATTATTTTATTGTTTTCAAGAGGAAGAAACGCTGAAAATCATTAGTTTTTGCCATGATATCTACAATACGTAGTTTAAGTGTTTTAGGCGAGGCGGTGTCAACTTTCACTATTTTTTTAAACCCATTTTATCTTTGTATGTTTAGTGAATCAAATTGAGGTATATTAAACAATATTATTACTAGTTTGACAGAGAATAAACGATAGGAAAAAACTTTAGTACAAGTGCTAAGTGTCTTTGGCGAGTTATATTCTTTTACATCGGTGAAAATTGTTTGTGCCTAATTATTGTGGAGTAATTAAAAAAAATAACTTCTTTTACTCATTTGTACTGCTTTATATACTTTCTTTCCTTCTACTCCATACAAAGCCTATTTTTAGGGAAATTTTTTTTTCGTTTTTTTTTGTAACAAAAAATAAACTTTAAAAACGGGTACAATCCGGTACAAACGATACTCTTTTAGATGGCATCATTGAAATTGCGGTATCTTTATGTCGGTTGCTGAGTCAATTTTACCACTCCCCCATATGACGATTAAAACGATTTTAATTGCGGTACAATCGGGTACAATCGAATAACATACAAAAAAATCATTTTCCTTGAACTCGGTTGCTAACTTCACATAGGTGGCCATAAGTCCTGCACGTGAGCGGTACGGGCCGCAGTTGATCATCTCTGGCGTAGAACCTGAACACGCGCGCGCCTGTGGCATGCTCGAGGACCGTCAACGGTTTCAGCATAAGTATTATGTCTCCCAGTTCGTCCCTCTTTGTAATATTTCTTGTTTCCATATTAATCTTCTTAGTTTTTGTGGCCATTTTCACAGTGACGTCTACTCTGTTCGAACAGCAACTGTTTTATGACATGCATTAAGTATAATTTATAATTTAAAGTAATTCGAATTACAATGTCCTATCTGTTTCTGTTAATTAAATTAAAATGAAACGAATGTTGTTAAATGTAAAGAAATACATAATCGTGTTAATATTTTACTTTTTAGTTTTTACTAAATTGTAAATGCTTTTACTGTTTAAGCCTACAAAGCGAAGCAAATTATAAATTATAAAACATTATTGGTTGGGTGTAACCAGAAGAGTTATTATACAACTGTTAAAGCGTCATACGACGTCTCTATCCGCAAACAAAAAATCTTTTGTAAAAGTTTGAGATCGCGGCAGACTCAGAAAGAATCGTTTTGTAACTCAATTTGTGGCGAGTGCGCGACTTTGTGCGGTCCCCAGTATCCTCATTGCACGGGTTGCCCCACCCTCCTTTAATGACATTGTACATGATTAACATTTTCCATTCAATCCATTTTTTTAATCTTTTAACCCTCCGTGTATGAGGTGGGGTATGACATACCCCAGCGCTAAAAAAAATGATAGCATTTTTAACGAAAAAAAGTATGCGGGTTGGTTTCCTCAATAGCTGCAAATAAGACGTTGCTGCTTTAATTCCTACCAAATATTCATTCCTATGTCTATCACCAATTCTAGTTTATGTGCTTAAAGTGCGTCTGGGTATCACATACCCCACCTAGTACAGCACGTAGCTAAAAAGTAAAGTGTAACTTCTTTTGTTTTCAGTTATTTATATGTTTAATTTTGTGATTAACTTGATGAAATATAATTTTATGGTATAAGTTTTGCTTAAAATGTCTCGGTTATCGAAAAAAAAAAATTTACGAGCACTGACTGAAGAAGATAATGTTTATGACACTGAGCTAATGAATTATTCCGAACAAAAATGTAAAGTAATGAAGATCAAATCAGTGATACCGGATATGACCTATACTAATATATAGAAATACTGGGCAGATTTTCAAAAAATATAATGTGTCCATATTCTGTGTTTTACATACAATTTTTTGTGTCTAAATAACTGTCAATATTATGGAAATGTATGTGCCCAAGATCTATTTTATATTGTTTATTTTTAATTGATATTATAAATAGGTTAAAACTAGATAAACAATAGTCTTAGAAATTGAGAATAATTTGATTGTAATAGTTGCCATTTGATTTTTGTTCTGAAGAAAAGATTTCATAGTTTATAGTTTGAAGAAAAAGTGAAGTTTTTGTACTTTTGCTTATAAAATGTATTTTTAATGTAAAATTTAATTTATTTTACCTAAACCAATTCATTATTAGATATTTATAATATATTACTTATTCATTTACAATCACTACGAACAATTTTTCGGATTTAACTGCCTTTTATTGTTGGGGTACGTCACACCCCACCTAGTACAGCATGGTGAGATTAGTCACCTAGTACACGGAGGGTTAAATTGAAGTTCATGCTTCATAACATTGATGGTCCAGCAATTGTGCCGATATAATCAGATATTGAGCTATTTTTTTTCCTCCTCAGTTATGATATCGATTTGTGAATCGAGATCCACTAGTACCAAAAGAAGAAGGAGCATTTTAAATGGAACCCGTACCCAAGCTTACAGCACATCTGCGTTTATATCAAAAGAAAGGCCTTAAAAGTTAAAACATATTTAAACATTTTATTGTACGACGAAAAATCTCTGAACTATGAGAGAAGAAAGTAAACGAGGATAGAAGGTAAAAAAATTAAAAAAAACCAGTATTATTGCATTAATTTATAGTGTTCTTGGTAACGGCGCGTTCAGACCTGCGCGTGTTCTGCTATAATAATGTTCGGAAAAACGTGCGCTGCACATCTGCGGGCCGATTCTGTATCGTACATTTGTGAGTTAATAACTGAGTTAGTAACGAAGCCGAGGAGTGAGTAACGGAAAGTGCCACTTTTTGTATTCACTTGCATACAAAAGTGCGACTTTCGGTTGCTCACTTCTCCGTTTCGTTACTAACTCAGTGATTAACTCACAAATGTACGATACAGAATCGGCCCGCTGTACTCTGAACGCGCCGTAAGCAACCATTTCTGGAAAGTAATCGTATAAATACTTATACGATTACTTGAGGAATGTGTTGCTTAATGAATTTTAGTTCATTGTTTCATATTTAAAATGATTGTATGGGAAAACAATAACATGTAAAAATTTGACCTTTCGTTGATTTTATTGTATGTTATCACGTTGGCGAAATTGTTTATACAATTATTCTTTTACCCAGCACTGTGTCTCAAAGTGCTACAGTGCTGGGTACGATATGCCCCTCATTCTTTGCTATACACAGTTTAAAGAATTTCGGAACTACCCAACTCCCGTAAATCTCCATAATATCATCAATTATCATAGTCTTTTTACATAGACAATACTATCTCCGAAATCGAAAAGTACGTAATAAAGCAACAAATCTCGCAGGGGCGGGTGGGCCATTACAGTCCAGTAGTAATGAAGGCCGTTTGTCTGGGTAACGCGGGGCGTCTAATATGAAATAACATGGTCATTACTGTGCGTCTTCATTTGCGCTGATCGGAAGATATGAGCCACATATCAAAGTAACGAGTTTTTTCTCGGAAGGCCCAGCAGTTAGAACCGTATGCATAATGCACTACGATCTAGATAAGAATAAGGAATTTAGGTCCACATGACTCGCTAAAGTTAATCGTTGATTCCAAGTTATAATTCATCATAATATTTATTTAAGAGAAAATATTAAATAATAAATTAACGTCATGTGATTAAAGTTAATAAAAATAAAATAAAAACTGTTGGGGCGTGATATACAAGATGCGACATTAAAAATGCGTTTGGGAAGCTCGTAAATTCCGTAATAAAAATCACGCTATACTATTAAAATCACACAAATTAGAAGCATGACGTTATAATATGACTACAAACCTTATAATAAGGCATTTAATGGGAGTGATGCTGTTAGAAGCTTAGGAGGTTATCAGGAGGTTATAGGTCTACCAGGATCTGATGACAAAAAGTGATAAAAGAAATTGACTCTAGAAATACCGGGTTAATTGGCATAAAACATTTTGATCCTTTTTTTCTCACAACAGCTGATTCTGTGTGTGAAACATGCAAAATAAATAAAAAATTATCTAATGATGAAGAATATTTTTTTTAAGTTATACCAGCCAAATTTGCCATCAGACTCTGGTAGACCTATACCTACCTATTGAATAAAAATAGTAACATGAATTATTATCTCTTGAAATAACGCAACAATAAGACTATGGTCCAATCTCCTGTCGTTCGGCAACTTCCGGTGCTGATAAATCAGTGGGGAGTTTTGACAGGTGCTCCAATCAACGGTTATCAGTGTTAGTCGACAACGGCACCGGCCGTCAATAGCAATCACTCAACGGTATCGGCCGGTCCGGTCATCTGGCTTTGTTTGCGTTGCTCTTATCGTGCGCCCTGCGCAAACATTGCGTGCTGCGAAACTGCAACGTTGGACGTGGTAGTCGTAGAATGTTATGCGTAGTGATTATTTAGTCATTTGTGACATTAATCGAATGTAATTTTGGCTATATAGCGTCTAATTAAGGCGGGATTATAGGCGACTGACATTTTAGAATTTGAGACAAACTATCTCAATAGATGGCGCTCGAAAGGTACATATTTACATATCAAGCCGTAGTCGATTTTATTATTTTCAGAAATAATGTGATCACGTGGTAAACTCGACATACAGAGTAATGATTAACAGAGAGGCCATGTTCATAACTTATGCATAACTTGATAAACGAAATCTTTAATGAATTTTGTAAGTATTATAATAAAATGATGTATTTATAGATATTTAAATATGATGTTTGTTCTGTACTCACGAACATAAAAAAAGTATTTCCTCATAATAATACATATACAAATTACAATGTATAACAAAATAAAGTATTACCCATACATAGTTCATCGCAAATGTTCATGATATTGGCGTATTTTCCATAGAAACATTGGAATTCAAAAGCAACTCTTTTAACGCTGCTACTTTCAAAGTGAACTTTATATAAGGGATACATACACATCTCAAAGTATTAATACCGAAGTAGATTTAAAATTCGGTAAAGTAGATTCAAAAGTTCTTAACTTGAATAAAACAGCTCGCTTACTGCTGGGAAATAGGGAGCTTATTTTATGACCTCAATGAGAATCTTGTGCTTGGGTTTATTGCAATAGCTTTAATAAATAAGAATTGTAGAGTGTAGCCCCATGATGATCACTTATATCACCTGGAATCAATATACCTAACACAAGTTCAAAAACGATAACTCTACTTGCAGTAAAGGTAACGTTTTTGTTTTCATTATAATAATAATATATTCATTATACTTATGCAGATCATATTCATATTTTCTTTGTCATTTTAAATTTTTAGGAATCTGTACCCAAAAGATATATCCGTCTGTCTGTCTCCAGGGTGTATATCAAGTAAACTCGGTAGCCAGGGAACTTAAATTTTCAAGAATATTTTATTATTTTTGCCGTCACCAATCACCATAACAACAAAATATTTAAATGAATAATTAAGAGGTCTGAAATATTCAAAACAAAAATGCAATTTTAGCCCTTTTCTGCTCGACATTAATAATGACAACCGGTAGCGGGTAGGTGTTTGAAATATTTACGAAATGTGTATCTTATTAAACTTAAACTTTAATAATAATCTATACTAATATTGGAAAAGACTGTCTGTTACCTTTTCATGCCGAACTATTTTTTATAAAATTTGGTGAAGAACGGACGAAGGATACTTTTTGCTCCGGAAAAAAATTACGGTTCCTGTACATTGCATCAAATTTTCGTGAGTAAGGAATTAATAATTGCATAAATGCAATCTCTTTAGTTTCTACTTTTAAATGCCGTCGCAATTTTTATTCATAATAATTATATTTTTTTGATAAAATCAAATAAGGTTTTAGGGCATTTCATTTCGATCACATTATTTTTTCTTAAAGAATTTGAAAATTGGGGACGTCTATGGGCTTTTCGCCCATATCTTAAAGAATTTAGAATCCTTAGTTATTTCCTCCCGAGGTGCACCAAAATCATGGTGTAATACTTTTAAATGCCGTCGCGATTTTTGTTCATAAAATATATTTTTTTGATAAAATCAAATAAGGTTTTAGGGCATTTCATTTCGATTACATTATTTTTTCTTAAATAATGTAGAATCCGTAGTTATTTCCTCCCGAAATCATGGTGTAGGTATCTACAAAATATCTAGATCTATCCGCATGATAATATTATTTTTACGATTTCTTGTGCAGATTTTATTACTCCAGTGCTAAGATGTAATAATTCTTTCTATAGCTGTGGATTGGACATATCATATATCATTTTACAATGTTTTGACATGTATACGTAAAAATCTGTCTCTGTGTTGCGGTAATCTGTACATTGTTTTCTGACTAGCTGTAATGTTTGCATTTTTTGACTTTCAAACCTACCAAAACCGTAAAAATGATCGTTTGGTGTATATAAATTATCGAATAGCATCTTATTAGGTAGTCTCTCGCCAAATAATTTAGGTTACAAAGCAATATTGTAGTATTTGTAAACCAAAAATGTTGACTAGGTTCCGGAATAAAACCCAGTCTACGGACCACTGCCCAAGACGTCGAATTACGGCGCTGTTTTGTACTGGTATTCCACTAGTATTAGATAAGTATGACGTATTATAATTACATTACAAGAAATACGTATTCGACAAATTCACTGGCAAATATTTCGAAACGAATCAACGGTATGGGACCACGGCAATTCTTGACGTAAAGAGCTGCCAGTATACTGGGATATATTTGTGAACATACTCTAGGTTTTCTATGATAGACAATCAGCCTCTGACACACAGATTTGACTGATGTCATTTATTTATTTTCCATCAAGTGCCTGTGGATTTTTTGTACCAAATATTCATGATCAGGCGTTGCTCTCACATATCAACAGATTGTTCAAATTTGTAAACAAATCGATTTATCTTTATAATTGGTATATTTTATCAAAAACGAAGCTGATGGGTGCCTCCGGAATCATGATTGAAACATTTTAGCGTAAAAATATTTATTCTTGTATTTGTTTTCGCTAAATTCTAGAAGAAATAAAATTTTGAAAGGATTATTTTTAATGCACATTTTTTTAGTGGTAAATGGATTTAAATCAAAATTTTAAGCTGACCCTAACCTTGGTAAGGAACGTAACTAACTTACAAAAAATGTTTGAATGCTTATAATTACTTGTGGTCACAGTTCTAGTGAAAATAAAAACACGAAATTTCACTAATTCTCGTTGTATGCGGCCTTAAAGAGCTCAATTACTTAAAGTATATTTTATTATTTTTTAAATTATATTTTTGATTATGCTCTACCAGGGTTTACTCTTGAGTCGTGCTAATAAGTAAAACCTTACACAACTGATTTTTTCTGCAATTTGCTTACAAATAAAAATATATTATTATTATGTTACGTGATATTATAAACTTCAATTATTACTGCAATATTTTGTGCTTTTACAATATTATACAGTATCTTTGTTTTGTGTACTTATTCTACCACATCCACGTTTTCCAAGTCCCTTACATACTAGGTTTAGTCAAACAAAACAGAAGGCTGACTAGGAGCTGATTAATGGCATTCCGACACCGCGCCGGCAGACGTCCGAACTCCGAACGAATACTGTTTAGATCCGGTATTTAGCAGATCGGTAAATCACTGTAAGTTTTCGACTGAATGTAGCACTTCGTACATGTGTATCATTTCTGTTTTTAATATATTTCTCTGAGCATTTAATGTCCGCATATTAATGTACTATCAGAGATTGAGTTGATTTATAATTTTTTAGGCAAATGGCGGACCTACAATACGTATTTTGGTCGACTTTTGTCAAACCCAGCCGAAAAGTATGACGACTCACATTAAGGGTTGATTCAGACCGCTGATTCAACGCGACGCGTAGATGCATTTCTAAATTAGTATGGATTTGACAGATTCGCAAGACGTCCTCAGGCAATTGGAATCTGTCAAATCCATACAAATTTATGCCGCGGTGCGCCTCGCCTCGCCTCGTCGCGTTCCGGTCTGAATTGACCCTTAGTTAATATAATCCGACCAAATGACGTCAGTTGACGGACCTACGAACTACGTAGTACGGACGGACCTGCCTGTGTAAATATAAACGTCGATGGTTCTTACATTACTAAATAATATGTACGTAAGTTTGTATTTTATCAAAACACTTTTACTTAATAATTATTATCCTACCATAGAGTATGTTACCCTATTTCTTTATGTAAGTAATTTTTATCATAATTGACAACATTTAAAAATTTTTAAGCCTTATAATAAAAAATACCGTTTCTTTAGTTTCTTCTCTTGATATCAAAAAAATATTCCAAAAAATTTTATATTGCTTATTTACTGAGAAAATAAAAAAAAACTGAAAAATAGGCTATGACGTCATACTTACGGCATATCAGACATTTTTTCTTTGCCTGTCTAAAATCGTTTTAAAAAGACATCATGAAGGATAAAAAAACAGTCACTGTCAACAATGACATTTCTAACGTACGAAAAATGTACGAAAATACCACGATGACATTGACAGACGTCGTAATAAACGTCAAACTTACATTGACATATTTTTTCTTTTGTAAACTGCAATGGAATTAACCATTCAGGCGTAAGTGTGACGTCACTTGGCGCTTACGTCTCTTTAGAATACGAAGGATTAAAATCTATTTTTTAGGTATCTTAAAAACATAATTTTGAAAAAGCAAGAAACACGTGTCGCCTTATTTTAAGTCTACTTTCTTATAAAATAATAAAAAAGCCATGTTAAAATTTTGAAATGTTGTCAATTGTGGTTCATAGGGGTAATACTTAATAGTCACCCACAAAATTGGCTGAATATTATAAATATATAAAAGCAATAATTACCAAATTTTAATTACAAATTGTGATTGCATTTTGTAATATTTACATTCCATTCATCATCCATTACACACTGTTTACTATCCTTTCAAATCTAATGCGTATACTACTACATGGCAGCAATCAAAATGATGTACCGATTCAATTATATCGTGGATGTTTAGCGAACACTTGAACCAGATACCATTAGCAGGTACAATTAATCCGCCTAATGAATGTTTGTGCGGATGTGCCCACTTGCCCACAGCTGGGCAAACCGAGGTCGGGGGGTATTTGCCGAATGCTTGATATCTAATGAACCCATGTTGATATATTTCTGCGACTGATGTTTGCTGTCATGTATCTGTGATTTCTATTGACGTGCCAACCCACACGTACCACAACCACACGACATCGCAACGACAAAATGTCGGCGAGCTGTGGTTACGTGTGCATGGTGTCGCTGCAGCATTTTGTGGTTGCGTTGTGGTACCGACAAAATGACGCCAGCCAGTGGTTGCGATGTTGTTGCGACGTGGTTGCGTCGTGTGCAAGTCGAACTATTGTAGTTCGACTCCGGCTTTTAATATAGCGTCGCGACATTTTGGTAAAATAAAATCGGCCAAGTGCGAGTCAGACTCGCGCACGAAGGGTTCAGTACTGTTATAGAGCGAAAGTAGGGAAAAAATGTGTTTTTTGTATAGAAGTCCCCCTTAATTATTTATTTTACTTATATTATCAACAATGATATTCTACTTATACAGATCTGTTACGTTCATACCTACTATTTTCCGGTTTAAATCTCTTCCGAACAACATTGACAAATTTGACAGATAAGTGAAACAAAAGACACGAAATGCCATTTACATAAAAGAGACAGACTAAATAAAAAACGACCCAATTGGGTCGTATTTGCATTTTGCAGCTTCACAACGCGCGCGGTAGTAACATATCCTCTTTGAGTTTTTTATATAATATATCATTGATTATCAAATATTAAAGTATACATATAATAGCGGTGTATACTATTTTTGGGAAATATATTAATTTTACAGTTGTACATATTTTGTTTGAGCTAAAAATATATATAAAAAATAAATACACTCTTATTTCAATTAAAAAAACCACTTATTAAATTTCGTTTTAAAATTTCCCGCTAAAAGCTAAAGTTCATCATGGCGTCGCTATGACGTCACGGTCCTCCAAACAATATAAATCTTTGTATGAGTTTGACGTCGAAATGTCACTGTCACACACAATGTTTTGGAGATCGTGACGTCACATCCTGTAATGGCTGTTTGCTATCACGTGATATTGCGGATTAAATATTTACTTTTTAATAAATAAAATAAAAAATATTATAAAGTTTATGAGTAAAAATATGTCTTTTCGGTAATTCTATAATACAAACTCTCAAAAAAACAATAATTTGTATTATATTTCGTTTACTGTCTACACCCCTATTGAGGATTTTGTGAAAATTTCAAGTGTTCGTCTCGTTTGTTGTATGGGAACCCCTTAAATATTAACTTTATATTGTTTTTAGTATTTGTTGTTATAGCGGTGACAGACATACACAATCTGTGAAAATTTCAGAAGTCTAGCTATAGCGGTTCTTGAGATACAGCCTGGAGACAGACAGACAGACGGACAGACATCGAAGTCTTAGTAATAGGGTCCCGTTTTTACCCTTTGGGTACGGAACCCTAAAAAAACATAATAATAAGAGCGCGGGCGGCGTGTCGTTGCATCGACGCAACGTTGTGGTTGCGATGTGGTTGCGACGTGGTTGCGACGTGGTTGCGATGTGTTTTACAAGTAGTTGACAACGACTGCAAAATGTGGTACGTGTGAATGGTCCAGTTCATTTACAATACGAAATATACGCCCGACCACGTCGTGTGTTTGTCGTGTGGTTGCGGTTGTCGTGTGGTTGTGGTACGTGTGGGTTGGCCCTTATAATAATTATGTAGGACACAGCGAATGTTTATTTAGTCATAATAATAAAATTTCATCCGTTTTAATATTTTTTTTGTAGAGTGTTATTATGGACAAAATTATGTGCGTAATTTAATGTTACCTTTATCTGGGCTTCTGATATTTTTTGTTGTTTTTCCTGTTTATTTCGACATTTTTCGCTCCAAGCCAAGCGACTCGTCTGATCTCTGATATAATGAAATAGAATCAGATGAATTTTAAATCAATCATCATGATTATTTTTATTATGTTATCAGCTGTAGAGGTAGGGGCATTCGGCATTCTATACTGGTTTCTTTCGGCGACGTGGCGTTTGCAATAGTAATTGAGAGTTGAGACTAGGCTTTTTAATTTTACAAAATTAATTTTAAAGACATCGCGGTCGGCATGAAGTCTTTTATTTTTAACTTAAATTGTGTTATTTTATGGGTCTATTTCCTGAATTAAACGATAATTTATTTTATTTATTATGATTTATTTAAAGCTGCAAAATTTAAGTGGAATTGGGTGAGTCATACCAGCCGCAGGCATTCTGACCATTAGCCAAAGGTCACCATAGAGTGGGTGCCAGTGGACGGACGACGCCGCCGTGGACGACCTCCAAAAAGATGGTGAGATGAACTGGATGCCTACAAGCCAGGCTGGCCTGCGGTGGCGTTGGAGCGAGACAGATGGAAGACCTTGGGGGAGGCCTTTGGCCAGCAGTGGGATAGTATAGGGTCATAAAAAATATAGAACCCAAGTGAGTACGCAGTACTCAGGAACACGTCTGTTCCTACCTTTAGGTACTCTCGGCTAGAGGTGGACGGATTATCGAGGCGACTAATAAATCGTTAGGCTCAGGCCCTTTAGCCAAGACCCAAGACGTTTTCTTTATCGCTTGTTAATAGAATTACCGATCAAAATGTATGTAATTGACATAAGCGTTAGATCAAATGAAGATGACGTTCGACTCGTCTAATGTAAATTCCATACATTTTGATCGGCGATTATAAAGAAGCGATAAAAAAGGTTTGGTTAGGGGCTTAGGACTATTTCTTTACATACACCATTTTCTTTTCAGACAGTAGATAAGATAAGTCATTAAGATGATCAGCTTTTTTGTCCTAATCAAACTTTAAATTAATAGTTTTCCAACGCAAGAATTTCTTTAATTAACCGCTGGTCAGCTTACTAAGACCACGTAGTTGGCATGTGATGAAATCACACCGGCGCAGTGTGAATTGGACCGTTATCTAAATTAGCAATAACTCACGATACAATGGGCGTCATCGGACATACGTTAGCGAGCTCCGTCCGGCCGGAACAGGGGGAATCGCCCACGAACTACCATTACAGACCGCACAGCTCAGATGACTCATTCAGGACAGGACATTACTCGGGCAACTCGTTAGCCGCGCAGGACCGTATAACTCAGCCGGCTCATTAGGGGTCGCAAGGAACCGCGAGGACCATAAAACTCAAGTCCCATGGTGTTCAAAAGACCCGTTGCGGTGGACCTAGGCTCGATTTATTTTGTTTAGAGGCACTTAAGGCTAGGGTTTAAATAATGGCTCTCGATCGCCTCCGGTTCGTTACTTCACATGTTTTATTGAAATAGCGCACTGAAATGTAGGAGTAAAATTGCCTCTAAATCTGCAAAGCACGTTTTCTTTCCAAATATCTTCCTACACCGAGGGCCACCCAAAGTATCTTTGTTAAAGTTAACCCTCGATTAAATATCATGTCTATATGTCGATGCCTTAGTTCACAAATGCACTAACTACATGAATGTCAACTTTACAGGGGAGCGTTTTCAAGTTTCGGAATATTGAGATCTGGATTGCATGAAAGTAGCATATATTAATTAAACAATTTTGCATGTATTCCAAAGACTAATGCCTTAGCTACATTACATCTCAATATTTTGTTATTATCATAACAATAACATTACTAAAAGAGCTAAATAAACCTATAAACCCCTATATAATACATTTGTGCACAATGTAAAATTAATTTTTACAGGTATTAAGTAAAAAACACAATAAACTTTCATAATTTACCAGGCCAAAATAAAGTAAAAGGCCCATAATATAAAAGGACAAAGGTAAGTTAAAAGGTCTAAAAAGTTTAATAAAACAGAATAATGAAACAACCAGTAATTTGTTATGATCATACTCGTAATGTTTAATTTTAGGTTAAAAAAAAAGTTTAAATTACTGAATACAAAGTAAGCCCTAACTATAGGGCATTCATCAATGATAATAAAAAACTTTTCAATTAGTCTTTTCTTCCTGAAGGACTATTATAAAATTTCACTAGTACAAACAAACGTTGTTATACTAGTGAAATTGATTTTTAAAAACACTTCAAAGGAAAAAGGCTAGTTAAAGATTACAAACAATTATTATAAAAAATATCAAATATTCCTCAAGGACAATAAATTCACAGACAGGGATACTACGTATAATAAATTCGTTAATTTAAAAAATAAAACAAAAGGACTAAGCCATAGTGGCCATATCTATAAGACTCATTAGACTAAAATGATAATCACACATGATATTTATCAGTCTTTAATTAGACGGTCACAAACAATAACTTTTGAATAAAGAGGAATTATGTAATCATAAGAAACTTTCAAATAAAAAAAAATCAATTAACATTCAGTCTTTAATTAGACGGTCACAAACAATAACTTTTTGAATAAAGAGGAATTATGTACTTATAAGAAACTTTCAAATAAAAATTAAATCAATAAACATTTGAATTTATATAAGCCCTAATCCTTGGCCATTCTACGTCAAGAAATTTGACTAAACAAAAGAAATATATTATAGGCATTAGTAATCATTTAATTAACACCTTCACTGCGGCAAGTAAAATCTTAAACCTACGTCTGGAGCAGCGGCGGGCCAAAGTGTGCCTCCAATGATATTTCCGCCAGTGCGGGGTAGGCCTTTCTCGACCCACCAGCACAAGGTTAGATTAAATTACTATAACTTTGAGAAAACATAATGTAGGTGTACAGTTTTTGGACTGTTGGAATAACCTTGAACCCAACTACTTTAGATTTAATTCGCCCCGGGATCTGCCAAACGGGAAATGAGAAATAAACCAGGGAAAGTGGCGGGCTGATATCGACCTGAACCGCACTAGAAAGTATTTTTAGTAGAGATGGGAAAAACAAAAATAAGAGGATATCGAAAAAATATATGTTTATTAATATATTTAAATTCCTTTCTTTAAAACACAAAGCCCGTTTTTGTTTGCACATTCTGCAGTATGTTTTTTTTTTAATTTCTTTTTTGATTCGACACTCATGGTTTCTCTCAGTTTTTCATATCACTCTGCATAATTTCGCCGTTTAACGCTCATCTCAAGGACATGATCTTTTGTTTCCTGCTATCGTGCGTTGTTAATTTTATGAAATGAATAATTATTGCATTTTAAAAAGATAAAACCTACTTCAAATTGTACGTAATTGAGAATCAAAATTACCTATTTTAAACACTACTGAACCGATTTTGATGAACAGTATTCCCGAAGTTAAACAGTACCCAGTACAAAAAAAGATTACTTTAATCGGGCTAGTAGTTCCGAAGATGTGCGAACACAAACATAAAAACATACATAAATATGTATGTCACTTTAGAAATTTGTCACATTTGTTCAAATGCTGATAATATAGACTAAAACATATAAAAACTAGACAGTTCTGAAAATAATACATACAATATACAGGTTGAATTGATAACCTTTTATTGAAGTCGGTTAAAAAACGCGATGTACGTCAGTTACGAATTACGATTGATTGCACATCACTAACTGGCGAGGCGGACGCTCGGTGCGGTATCGGGTTGCCAACCGCCTGCTTGTACGGCGGGCCGCAATAGGCGCACTGCCGCACTGAGCTGATTTTTGACACCCCCAGTGCGTGGTAGGCCGATAACGACCTGCCATATTTTTTTTATAGGAAAGACCTATAATTTTGAACACAATCTCAAATATATATTTGCCTCTGTCATACTTTTACAAACACCTGAGATAATCGTTCCGCACCAAGTGAGAGAACATAGTTTTCTTCGTCCGCACCAGCTAAAATTCCGCGGCAGGCCGATTTCGGCCTGCCCCGCAGTGAAGGTGTTAATAAAAAAACAAATTACAAATCACTCCTTGCAAAAGCATTAATAGTGAAAGTATTTAACATACCATATCCCTTAATATTTTTTAAATCATATGTGTTAACAACACATAACACACTGCCAAAGCTAGCGATGATAAATGAGCAGATATTATAAATGTATATAATACATTTGTGTTTTGTATTTTTCAGTAATTAGTGAACCTAAAATCAGTTACGTCAATATTTTTTTTGGATTTCTAAAAATAAAGGCGGTTAATACATTTGGTAACCAGAAACTATATTTATAACAATTGTGTCACTATGATTTTGCTAGAAAGAGACGGAGTTCCGTTATTTCAATGTGCGGAGACGAAAGAGCATGACATTTAATGTGTCTGGCACTTAAAAACTGAAAAATTAAAATTTTGCAGTTAATACATTTGTGAACTAAGGCATCGATGTTACCTCTTCACACTTAGTAAACCACTGAACCGATTTTTATGTTATTTGGTATTCAGATACTTAGTGTCCCGAGAAAGGACATAGGTTTTGTTTTTATTCCGGATTATTACGGACTGGTCTAAACTCTACTTATATAAAATTGTGTGTACATAAAAATGTGTACATAAGGATTCAAACTTAAAACGGACTAAAATCAGAATCGATTTATTTTGCCTTTGGTAGAATCTTTGGGCCTATGACTTATCTGGGGGCACGGCAGTGCCCCAGCCAAGCTTTTTAGCAAAGGCACGGCCGTACCATACTTTTCTCGAAGCGGTTCACGGCTATTTCACACCCTCCTTATCTTCAATGTTGACAAAGCTAGAGATTTAGAATTTCGATGACTAGGAGCAAGTATTAAAACTAGCTTAACCTGCAAATTACATTATATTCTGATTAATAGTTTACTAGTTACGGATGGTCAAAGTTACTGCGTTTTGTCACTGACTGACAGATCATCAAAATTCTAAGGTACTTCTAGCAAACTTAGAACCTTGAAATTTGGTACCCGTATAGGCCTTTATTCACAATGAAAGGAAAAATTATGAAACCGGCCAAGTTCGAGTCGGACTAGCGTAGATAGGGTTCTGTACCATAAATTTGTATGGGAGCCCCCCTTAAATAAAAGGTTTATTTAATTTTTATTATTTATTATTAAATTTGAAATACAATTGAGTATTTTCTGAAATTTTCAAAAACCTTAATGTTACCATAATAAAGATAGAGCAAAAAAAGCAAAAAAAAGTGTTTATTGTACGAGACCCGCCATTCCTAAATTATTTTATTTTAATAGGACTATTTTATTTTATAGCGACAACCAAAATACATAATTTGTGAAAAATTCAACTATCTAGCTATTGCGGTTCTCGAGATCCAGTAACAGATAGACAAAGAAGTCTTATAACTTTGTTAATATGGTAGAATAGTTTTAACGTGACCTGAAAAGAAAAAAACCTTAAAAAAAGAAATTAAATCCCACCAAAACATTAAATGTAAAAGGAGCCAAGCAAAATATTGCATAGCTATGCAATACTTCTGTCGTAAAAAGTTTTCAGATCACATTCAAGCCAAGCCTTCAACTAATTTTGTAATTGAAATCAACATTCAGTGAATGTATCAATAGTTTTCTTTATTTTAAAATTATAATAGTGGCTTGGCAATGAGCACTAAAGAAATAATCGGCGACTAATTGGATTTATATGGGTACCTGCATCGACCAGATGCGTCGTTACGATAAACTAAAAAATACATTACGCTTGCCGTCTGTGTAAATATGAACTCCAAATATGCAGTTTTATATTATGTGCTCATTGCCGAGCCACTATAATAATTTTAATATAAAGAAAACTATTGATACATTCACTGAATGTTGATTTCAATTACAAAATAGGTTGAAGGCTTGGCTTGAATGTGATCTAAAAACTTTTTACGACAGAAGTATTGCATAGCTACGCAATATTTTGCTTGGCTCCTTTTACATTTAATGTTATGGTGGGATATAAATCTTCTAAAAATTCGAATAAAAATATAAACTTACGTACTAAACGAAACAGACTACAATGTACAATAATATCATACTTTTCAAAATATATAAAGGGTAAGTTGTGGAAAAGTGTTCCCCTCGGAAGAAAAGAAAAAAGCTGCAACATTATTGATGGGATCACTATTTTCAGTTCCGATATCGTTTATAATATTTTTTGTCGCCCGCCACTGTCCGATGCTACAGCCGTCTACAGTCGCGACCAAAAGCGCTTAGAATATAATATTTTTATAGGATTTGAAATAGAGATACACTATTTTGTATTATATGTAAAATATAGATACGAAAAGTGCACATTAAAGAAAAGAAGGCATTGTTATATGTATTTTAAATTAATTAATTTATTATTATAATATATAATACTTAATTAATTCCCACAATAATAATTATAGATACATAAGGAAATACAATTTTATTTATATGGTAAACTTACTGGAATTGAATAATATTATAATCAACAAAAAATAATAACATTATCATGAAAACACTTGAGTGGTGCCACGCGGTGCCATATTGTTTAAACAAACATTGTTTAAACAATTGGAAGGAATTGCTATTTTTTAAACGGACAATTTTTTTATATTTTTTATGGAAATACCAATAAAAAAGGTCCTATAACTTTTCACGATTAAGTTAATATTTTTTTTATAGATATGAATTTTTAAAGGTTCGAAAAATGTGGGTACTTTTGACCCATGAAAAATATATTAAAAAACATAATAATGTCTAAGTTATATATATTTTTTAATTCTCTATACATTAGTTAATAATATCGTTAGTAGAGGTTTTAAAAAATTTCATTGTTTATTTTTTTTTTTTCTTAGCAAAAGTAGACAAAAAATTGTGTTTATTTGTATGAGAGCCCCCCTCAAACATTTAATTTATTTTATTTTTATTATTAATTATTAAAGTAAAAATATAAGTAAGGATTTTGTGAAATTTCCAAGTGCCTAGTTGTTACCATTATTGGTTACGAGCAAAAAAGACAAAAAAAAAATCACGTTTCTTGTTTGGTAGCCCCCCTTTAATTATAACCTTATTTTATTTATAGTACTTGTTCTTATAGCGGCAACAAATATATACAATATGTGAAAATTTCAGAAGTAGCTAGCTATAGCGTTTTTTGAGATACAACCTGGAGACATACAGACAAACGGAGAGACAGTATCTCAAAAACCGCTATAGCTAGACTTCTGAAATTTTCACAGATTATGTATATCTGTTGCCGCTATAACAACAAATACTAAAAATAAAATAAAGTATATTATTTAAGGGGGGCTCCCATACAAGAAACGTGTTTTTTTTGGCCTTTTTTGCTCGTAATCAATAATGGTAACAGCTAGGCACTTGAAAATTTCACAAAATCCTTAGTTATATTTTTACTTTAATAATTAATAATAAAATTAAAATAAATTAAATGTTTGGGGGAGGCTCCCGGGCTAGCTAGGCACTTGAACATTTCACAAAATCCTTAATTATATTTGTATTTTAATGATTAATAATAAAATGAAAATAAAGTAAATGTTTAAGGGTTTTTCCCATACAAAAAAAAACACATTTTTTTTTCTACTTTTGCTAAGATGAAAAAAGATATAAACAATCAAATTTTTAAAATCTCTACTAACGATATTATTAACTAATGTATAGAGAATTAAAAAATATATATAACTTAGACATTATTATGTTTTTTAATATATTTTTCATGGGTCAAAAGTACCCAAATTTGAGATTTTTCGAACCTTTACAAATTCATATCTTTAAAAATATTAACTTTATCGTGAAAAGTCATAGGGCCTTTTTAATCGGTATTTCAATATATAATATAAAAAAAAATTGTCCGGTTAAAAAATAACAATTCCTTGCAATTGTTTAAACAATATGGCACCGGGTTGCACCATGGCAACATGCATTTATATCATCAGGAGGGCAATTTGAAGAGGATCGCATAAAAAAAATGAGGTGGAATAGTTTCCGGTACTGATGCGCCGACTCGTGCTGGTCTTTACGTTACGTTGGTTTATTTATCATTTTCAATTTATTTCTGAGAATAATAGGAATAGCTTCGATTAAGTTTGAAGATACTTATAGGACTTTAAAGGAACATCATTGCATCAATTTCTTTGAAATAAAGGACATGAATTAGTAGTAAGAACTGAGTGCTAATATTTTATTTATTTTTTATGTCATTCCACTGCCATGTAATATATTTTTTATAAGTAAATTGTTTTTTTTTTTTTTTGTTTTGTTTCTTTTATGTTATTTTATCTTAAATAAAGTTTTCATTTCTTTTTTAATTAATATATGGTTGTAATGTTTTAAAAAAATTTAATATAGATTTTGTATATTATTTATTTTATTTAATCGTTGTTATATTTGATCAAAATAAACGGCCTATATGAGCACTTCCCCGGCCGACTGTCCGGTCACGGTCGAGCGGCAAGGGTTGATAGATCGCACAATTTGCGAGTGCATCTCGCTGCGACCTGCGATTTATCTCCGCCGGTGACGCGTCATTTTTCCCGCGTCACACAATATGCGTCAACTTTAAACGGTTTTTTAAGTTTTCGGATCGGTGCGGAGTAACTTTCGATAGTGATTCACAGTATTTTTACGAAGCGGTAGCCAATTTGGTATGGTGGCAGAATTTGCTTACATTTTTGACAGTTAATTTTTAAAAATCTTTTATGAGCCCAAACAATCTATCCAAGGATTTATTTACTACAATATATTTCTTAGTATTTTCAAAACTTTTTTTACGTTTCTATTAATTTATTAAAACATTCAAGAAACAACTCCGTCATTGGCATCCTGTTATTTGTATTGTTTGTATTATAAACGCCATAGAGTTTTGTTTCAAAATAATTTCTAATATTTTTACTACAGAATGTTTTTACTACGGAAACCTATTTTTGGCATTGGAATGTCACTAATAGGTTTTCTGTATTATACACCCTTGACGTGCCAATAATAATTAGGGCATTATAACACTTCGCGCCCGTTATTCGATATAGTGAAAAAAATCATAATTCGCCAGTATTTATTTAAAGCCTAATAGGTATAATTATTGTCATCTGTTTACAGCGGTAAGCCCGTTCAAATCCCGCCCTGTGGCCGTCAGCTTACACGTTATATGTCATACAACCGCGCATATAGAATATATTAACATAATTATCACAGTCGTTGTGTTAATGTAGTGAAGCTAGATTAGCATACTTAAGTGTGAACTGTAATATTATTAAACCGCTTTAAATGTATTAGTAAATATTATACTTACATATATTTTGTTTGAGCTGCAGCTTCTTGCCACGCCAGCTAATCTATCTATTAATTTTACAAGCTTGTTGGCTCATCAATAAATAATCTAATAATGATAATAAACAAACGCGGGCGGCTGTATTTTTTTGCCAATCCACCTACTGTGTCCACTACACAATTATAATTTATGAGGCTCTCTAACTATAATATGTTACACGGCAAACATTAACTCAGACAACGATAAGTTTCAAAACGTAAGCGCAAACAGCAAACAATGTGATACAAGTATACACAGCAATGCGTAAGTCCCCAAATTCAAATCCGGCGTGACGCGATGTAGCGACGCTTAGGGGGCTAATAGTAGGGATTACACAGAAACACCATCAGCAAAGAAACCCGGTGATCTTGGGTTTGTGCCGAATGAGCATAGATGATACGCAATTGCGACAAACTGTACGTTATTCTGACGATAAGATATTTAGGCAGGAGACGTTGTTTGTTAATTGTTAGGTAGGAAACTCCATATTATACATTGTATGTATGCCAAAAAGTATCCGATTTCATACACTCGTTGCATATATGCTGCATATAATGGTTTAAAAATTAAAATAATATAAGTATTGGTATTTTTACATTGTATGTAATGGTCAAAAAAGGGGAATAAACGTTTATTTATTTATTTATTTATTTATAAACATTTAGGAAACTTAATATCTTTTTAATCAGATAATATATTGCTTGCAACATTGAGAATTACACTATCTACTATACAAGCTGTCATGTTATAATAATAATATCATTAACTAGGACTCAAAGAGTGTCTGTCGCAGTCATCTGGTTTAATCTGCGATTCGATCGAATGACTAGCGCATTCATTGAATGACTCCATTCAATTGAATGACTAAAGGACAACTCGGCAAGACGTTAACTGTAACGTTTAACGTCTTGACTAAGAGTTATATAGCGAAGTCGTTAAATGGGATGCTATATTTTTTTTCAAGTAGCCGTTGACGGGGTAGTTATATGTAAATCCGCGCTTTCATATTATTTTATTAATTATTACAAATAAAGCACTTTAATGTAAATGTAATTGATAAAATATCAACACAGTGCTATCAGCTGTGCGAGCTGTTTGACGCCATATTTTTTTAGTGACTAATAGCGCCGCAGTAGGAAGAAATTTAAATACGTTCAATTACCTGACTGATTTCATGTCCGCTATCATCAAAACGCTATGCTACAAATTGCTAACTAGTTGAACGTTGAGGGACGATCGTTCAATCGACGTTCGGCCGAGTCATTCAATTGAATAGAGTCATTCAATTAATGCGCTAGTCATTCAATCGAATCGCAGATTGAACCAGATGACTGCGACATCTCGATACCAAATTTGATCAAGATTTGATCAGCAGTTCAAACTTGACGAGGTGGTAACAGTACGAGTACTCCATACATACAGATTACAGACTCAGGTTCGCATATTTTTACTCGTACTAGTATTCCGGATGGATTATCAACAATGTGGTCCTCGAATAACTTTTGAAACAAATTCGATGAAATAACGGTAATCCATCAAATTCTATTGTATTAACAAGAAATAAAAAAGAAACAAGCTCCTTTTATCTCCAATAACATAAAGTATAAATAGCAACTCTGTCACTTCACTAGAAAAGGAATGTTTCCACAATATCACTTGTTGAGGATTTGTTGGCTCCGGCCGTCAGATTCAATTATTCATGGAGCTGGCTCGTAATAATGTATGACACTTCTTGCTATCGTGAAGACATTTACATTGTCTAGGTCCTCTAGGATAAAACTGACCAATTCTGTTTTGTCTCTAAACTAAAATTATTTTTCTGGTGGCGAACGAGACTGGAGATCACGCAAATTAATTTTCTAAGGTTTTACTATCCAAAGTTCTAGGAACAACCATCAGTTTTATGTAAAAGCAATAATTACTGACGACGTGAGTGAAAGAACACAATACCTATTATCTAACATTTTATAATATACGGACAAATACAAATTTTTTCCTTAGCACAAACCTTGTAACTTATATTCTTCATCACCTGGCTAATATATCTGGATTCTGGCTACACATGAAATCCATTTTTTTTTTCAAAACAATTTTCCGGTCCTAAAGCCTCCATTGCTGCAGAAAACGGCAATTTATCTACTGTTAGTTACTTTATTCCTCCACTCACGTCTTCTACTTTGTTTAATCTTATATATAAAAATTGTTTTTCAAATGTGTTAGTCGCGCTAAAACTCCAAAACGGCTGAACGGATTGGGCTGATCTTATACTTAAAATATTCGTAGAAGTCCAGGGAAGGTTTTAAAGTGACACGAAGTTCACCGGTACAGCTAGTCTATATATATAAAACCGGCGAAGTGCGTGTCGGGCCACGCGCAATATAGGGTTCCGTAGTACCGCAAGTTTTTGATAATTTTTATGGTCAATGAACATACATTTAAAGCGTGTTTTACACTACTAACAACATCAACTCAGTTATACTTTCAAAGGAATTTGAACGAAAAGTTCCTTTATACTTCGCCGAAAACATTTTTTTTAGTTAATCGACAATTACTCAATAACTTATGAAGTCTTCTTAGCCGTGACACTTTTCCTTTTAAATTCAGCATATTTCCTAGTCCCGTGAATTTTTTCACATTTCCAGAACCAATCGTTTAGCTGGTAGAAGGGGGGGACACTGGACTCTGACGATTTTTTCCACATTAAAACTTAATATTTCAAAAACCGATCCCTAAATCGGAAAATGATCTACGAACACTCGCAATATTTAAAAAAAAACCTATTCAACGACACCCCACACGATGGGGTGGGCGCGAAAAAAAATATTCATCCCCGCTTGATGAGTAGGGGAGGTACCATAAAAAAAATATTTTTTTATGATTACATGTACCATTTTGTTGCCATCAATAATATGTGTATTCATGCCAAATTACAGCTTTGTAGGTCCTATAGTCTCTGAGTAAAACCGCGGACTGTCTGTCCGCGGTTTTACTCGGTTTTACTCGCGGTTTTACTCCGTCTGTCTGTCTGTCTGACAGAAAGACGGACAGACGGACGGACAGACCGAAACTATAAGGGTTCCTTGTTGACTACGGAACCCTATAAATGGATTTTCAATTTTTTTTTTTTTATTAAATAAGGGGGCAAACGAGCAGACGGGTCACCTGATGGTAAGCAACTAACGTCGCCCATGGACTCTTGCAACATCAGAAGAGCTGCAGGAGCGTTGCCGGCCTTTTAAGAGGGAATACGCTCTTTTCTTGAAGGTTTGCAGGTCGTATAGGTCCGGAAATACTGCTGGTGATAGTTCGTTCCAGAGTTTTACAGTGCGTGGTAGAAAGTTACGCGAGAAACGCACTGTGGAAGACTGCCACTCATCAAGGTGATGAGGATGGTATGTTTTTCGCGTGGGACGATGGCGAAAAGTTGCAGGTGGTATGATTCCGAACAATTCCTCAGAGCACTCCCCGTGATACAACCGATAGAGGATGCAGAGCGAAGCTACATCTCGGCGTAATTCCAAGAGGTCCAAGCTGTTTGAAACACTATGGCAATCAACAATTCGAGCGGCCCTTCGTTGGATACGATCCAGAGGGAGCAGTTGGTATTTTGGCGCCCCTGCCCAGAGATGAGAACAGTATTCCATATGAGGCCGAACTTGCGCCTTGTAGAGTTGTAGGCGTTGGTCCGGACTGAAGTACTGTCTCGCTCTGTTAAGAACACCAAGCTTCTTCGAGGCTAATTTGGCCTTACCCTCTAGATGATATCGGAACTGAACTTCGCTCGATATGTTGACGCCAAGTATCTCAATGCTAGGAGAGATGGTTAAAGATGTGCCCTCGAAGCGAGGATATACGACCATTGGTGACTTTTTAGTGGTGAACGCGCAGACTTGTGTCTTGGCGGGGTTGAATTGGACCAAGTTACGTCTACCCCATTCAGAGACCTTCTCCAACGAATTCTCCACCTTAGACACAAGTTCGTTTCGACTCTCAGTGACATTTTGCCGAGAAATATTGGGGGAGCCGGTATATACAGCATCACCTGTACTGTCATCCGCATAGTAATGAATGCCGCTGGTCTGCAACATGTCATTGATATGCAGTAAGAATAGAGTAGGCAATAACACACAGCCCTGAGGCACACCAGCATCAACAGACTGAGTTTCCGAGCATTCGCCGTCAACTACGACCTTTATGCTTCTGTCTGCCAAGAAACCAGTGACCCACTTACATAATTTCTTAGGCAGCCCGTATGATGGAAGCTTTGATAGCAGCGCTTTATGCCAAACCCGATCAAAGGCCTTCGCAATGTCCAAACTAACAGCCAATGCCTCTCCCTTCGACTCAATTGCCTGAGCCCAACGATGAGTCAGGTACGCCAAGAGATCACCAGCCGAGCGACCCTTACGGAACCCGTATTTTTTGTCGCTTAGTAATCCCTGGCCGTCCAAGTATCGAAGAAGCTGGCTATTGATAATGGATTCCATTATCTTCGAAAAGAGAGAGGTTATTGTGATTGGTCTGTAGTTGGAAAGATTTGAGCGATCACCTTTTTTGGGGATCGGGTGCACCAAGGCTGTCTTCCAGGAAGCCGGGACGATGCCAGTGGAATAGGAGAGCCGAAAAAGACGCGTCAAGACCGGAGCCAACTCTGGAGCACACTTTTTCAACACAATAGGCGGGATTCCGTCAGGCCCACTAGACTTTTGGATATCAAGGGAACGGAGGGCTTTTCGCACTGAGCGCTGATGAAACCGAATATCCGACATGATGCTCGTGCATCGCGGTATGGTCGGCGGTTTCTGCCCCCCGTCATTCAGGGTCGAGTTTGACGCAAAGAGCTTGCCCAGAAGATCGGCTTTGTCTTTTGCGTCCTGGGCCAACGATCCATTTCCTACGTGTAGGGATGGTAGGGTTGGCTTGCAGACATTTCCTTCAATAGCTCCTTTTCCTTAAATTTCCTTCAATTCCAATCCTGTGATCGAATCCAGCGCTGGGTTGTAACAATGTTAAGCTGCTAATAAGCCTAAAATATTATAAGCATCGTAAATCATTAATTTTGAATATACGGTATTTCGAGATTTCAAAAGGGACGGATGAAGATAGTTAAGGGTACTTTTAATTAATAAACCATGTAAAACATTATTTTAACGTTTAACGATTCAATAATGACTAACATGGACCAAAAACAAGAAGAGTTTTACCTTGCTATTGATTGATACTAGTAAAGGACAATACAGAGTAAGTAGCTATTTCAAATTACTGCGGGGCATAACTGTCTTGTTTCCATCTAGAAAGTATGATTAGGTCTAATCATAAAGCTCATCTGTCTTGTCAGTCTATGATTTGTGGAGTGACTAAGTGAACGCCTTTGTCGATTCATTACTCGACCAAACTATGTAATGATGAGTATGGCAATAAAATTACGATTTACGACCTCCAATATTGAGTAGTGTAAACTCACTCACTGTAACATGAGGGTGTTATACACTGCAACGTGACGAGGCGATGCGATGCATTTTAAATTAATTAAATGAGAAATTCAACTGACAAGTCTGAAAATCCAGTGTGTATCTTCATATAGAAGTTATACATGTATGTATGTAAGTATATAAGTAGAATATAGGAGATTTTGAAGGGCCTATTTAAAAGCCGACTGGACGAGTTACAAAAGTGCCTTTTTTCTTTTATTATATTCTTACAAATTACAATCTTTGCCCGTCTCTGGGCCTCTTTTTATATGTGGTTGTTACTAAAATATTGAAGTTTCAATCATACACCGATAGATTCAAACGTGGTTGAAGTATTCCCAAGAAGTAGAAACTTAAGTATAAAATTCAATTCAATTCTTTATGCACATTGCATCTAAGGCAAAATAAAATTACTAGTGTTATCATCAGACAACGCGCACACACCAGTGTGTGTAGGCATGAGAATCAAAGATACTTTTTACGAATAAAATATAAGCCGCCACAAGAGGGGTAAACCAGAGTAAACAATAAAATAACAATTCAAATCACTTCCCGCTAATACCAAATCCCAGGACTATAATCCACTCGCTATTGGCATCAAATCTTCCCACATACAAAACAACATGCTTGACTTAGCGAATAAAATATAATATTATTATTTTATGACGTGAATACTTGTTTTAGTTCTGCACTTCTTGACATAACATAAAGGAGGGGCATATCATATCTACCACTGAAACAAGAAATGTATGTAGAAACTCGAAACAATAAAATGCTGAAAATCGAACTTTTCTTAAAGTAAATCGTAATTCTAGACTCAAATATATTTTCATTTTATTTTATACTAGCGACCAGCCCCGGGGTCTTTTTTTCAGTGGCTATATATTTTGTACCCGTGGGTACAAAATATATAGCCACTGAAAAAAAGACGGTTGGAGAGTAGTGTTTTGTGTCGGACTCGAACTCGAACTCGAACTCGACTCGAACTCGACTCGAACTCGACACGAACTCGGTTGTCTGTAAAGTCGGTTTACTGACGATAGTTGAACGTGACAACGTCATAGCCTTAAATGGAACGCCTCAAAGCGAGGTAACGCCGCATTTTGCGTCATGTTTTTTCGTGCGCGCAGCCCATATCGAATAATAAGACGTTGCCACGTCAAAAATAATTAAAATCGATAGCCTATGATCCTTCACGTGGTCTACTTCTTATCTGTGTCAAATAACATAATAATTGCTCCAGTAGTTCGCGAGATAAGCCCTTTCAAATTATTTCCCCCGTTTATTCCACATTTTTCTATTAGTCTTAGCGTGATAAAATATAGCCTAAAGCCTTCCTCAATAAATGGGCTATCTAACACTGAAAGAGTTTTTCAAATCGGACCAGTATTTCCTGAGATAAGCGCGTTCAATTTAGCCCTTTCAAATAATTTTCATCGTTTTTTCCACATTTTCCTCTATTTCTTCGCTTCTATTAGTCTTAGCGTGATAAAATGTAGCCTATAGCCTTCCACGATAAATGGGCTATCTAATCTTTAAAACTACGCAACGGATTTTGATGATACTTTCAGTGTTAGATAGCATTTATCGAGGAAGGCTATAGGCTATATTTTATCACGCTAAGACTAATAGGAGCGAAGAAATAGAGGAAAATGTGGAAAAAACGGGGAACATTATTTAAAAGGGCTTACTTAAACGCGCTAATCTCAGGAACTGCTGGTCCGATTTTAAAATGTTTTTCAGTGTTAGATAGCCTATTTATCGAGGAAAGCTATAGGTTATATTTTATCACGCTAAAACTAGTAGGAGCCGAGAAATAGAGGAAAATGTTGAAAAAACGGGGGAAATTATTTGAAATTATATTAAAAACTACTGGAGCAATTTTGATGTTATTTGGCACAGATTAGAAGCAGACCACGTGAAGGATCATAGGCTATTTTTGTCAACTAATTTGTCTGTGAAATATCTAATTTACGCGGGCGAAGCCACGCGGAACGTCTAGTGTTACATAAATAGACAGATAATAATACTAAGATACCTAAAGTAAACGGAGAAAACTCTAAAAAATCGTTTAATGTAGGAGGTATTATAAAATATTATTTTTAATTTTTATAAAAATTTTGTAGTAATACTTAGTGCAAACGGATATCTGAATATATATAATTCTTCTGTGAGTGTGTATGTCACTGAACTTCTCTCAAACGACTGGACCGATTTTGATGAAATTTTTTGTGTGTGTTCAAGGGGATCTGGGAATGGTTTAGATTCACAATTTTGTCCGCTGGACAATGTTTTTTTAATTAATTTTTAATTTATTAGTAGTTGTTGATTTTGGAATGTTTTACATTGGATCCGACAGACGGCGCTACCATCGCAGTGTCAAATTTTAAATAATGTTCGAATTCGAATTCTAATTTTAGTCTGTCCCGACAGTTAACGCTGCGATCAAATTAAAAAAAATATACTTTATATACTTAATATGGCAAAGAAACGTTTGCCGGGACAACTAGTCTTATTAGAAAATAAAAGAACATACTCTTTTAGTATTTTCCTTACATAGACCATCTTGCCGCAACTAACGATATATAGTCATAATCGTATTAGGCCTCATCTGAGGGATCCCTAAAAAGGGGAAAGCAAATGTCAACGCAAACCTGAATCTCCCTGATTTGATGTTGCCGCACGTACTCACGCACCGATACATCATTATTAACATCTATATTCTACGCACAGGAGGACGAATTGACGACATTTTCTTTTGTTTACTGGACCATTATTTATCTTCGTAATTCGTTGAATTAGTTGATTCCCGAACTTTGGAATCCGGTGTGGAGTTGATTGGAACTCGGAAGGGTCACTGAAGGTCACTTCTTGGGCCCAAGTTAGAAAATGATACAGTTGTGGGATTTCATCACAACTGCTGTTGTTTACTCGTTATATATTATGTAATTATTATAATATTCTCTGGCCTGCTGAATATTTCACGAGTTGAACTGTTCTACTTTCAATTTGGGACTTTGTATATTAATTTGTCCTCATATAAAAAAAATTGTAAAATTCCTAACTATTAACAATTTGGATCACAATTTTAAGCACAATTTTAACTGAGTTGTAAGTGATGATGTGTTTTCTATTTCTATTATATTATTTATAAAAATTTAAAAATAAGGGTAAGTAATTAAACAATGCTAGCCATATATTTCAATAAAGTTAGAATTTTAAACTTGAGTGTACCAGATTGCCGTCATGTAAATATTTATCTGTTCTCGATTGTGGAGGGCTGTTAGTGGCCGTCTGTTACACCGAAACTTCGTAAACGAAGTAGTAAAAATAATTCAATATGCTTTTTATAACGTATTACGTAACTGACGTTTTATATAGTACATTGAACCATTTTTTCCCATTCTTAATTATTGAAGTGAGGGTTTTAAAAGTTATAAAAACTGACGTAAAGCGCAAAACACCACACCAGGTTGGATTTATACGCGTCCGCGTGAACGAGCGGTTCGGCCGCTACAAGTGCGAGATTACACGAAATTGTTATAATATGTAAAAAGTGGCGCGTCTGCATCGCTATTTTTAAACAAATCGTTACATAATATTATAGTTGCTCGTGGTGTAGCGGCCGAACCGCTCGTTCGCGCGAAAGTAATAAATACGTCATGCAGCCTAATAACGAAGGTTTCGACCTTGATTACTGATTGCGTTAATAATATCTTTACAATAATTAAATATGTAATTTACGTTACAAAATTATTGTTCCATAATAAAGTAATTAAATATAACATACTATTATATATAAAATATCTAATATTATTATGTCGCTAAAAATTTTGGACCATCTACATTATAATGTTAAGCTCGGTGTAAACGAATGCCGCAATACTTAACTATAAAATTAACATTTATTAGCAGCGAGGAGTGCTGCGTTAATATTGGTCCACACTCCGATGAGATTTGCAAGTGAAATTATCCGGCGTAGAAGCGAAATAACATTACTTTTCTCTCGATTAAAACTTTTAATGAGCAATCGTATCTATTAATTCTTGGGATGGCTGTTAATGCTTCAAATGGACTTACAATAATTTCAACCAAACTGGTTGAAAGTGGTTATCTCTGGATAATAAAACGACGACGTCGGCCTTTCTTCAGCATCCAGGACTGGTGTTTCATTTTCGGTTGTCCTAAATGACAAGAACTTTCCAAAGCCAACGACTGTTAATGAATATCACCAAAATGTGGTTCCAAATTTAAATTACCCCAATGATGTAATCTGGAATTTCCATCACAAGAATAAGAATTTTAAAGGTACTTCGATAGACGAATTAAAGACGGTAAAAAGTTTCGGTATGCGATAGCCAAGTTTGGGACTTTCGCGACTCAAAGCTTTGTCGCGCCCTGCATACCGTGACGTTATTTGTTTTATACTTACTCCTTCTTTACAACTAACTTCAAATCCAGGAATTTACACGTAGATGTAGACACAATATTATGTTGTTGAGAAATAAAATTACAGACCATTTTAAATAGCTCGTTAACAGCTTCAATAGGAAATACGTATTTGATGACATTAGAAGTAATAAGAGTACAAATTATGTTAAGCTAACACTTTCACAGTCCACTATACAAAAACAAAATCTACTCCCTCGAGTCCACCCCTATATTCATTGTAAAGTATTTATTTATAATGGATTATGAGGATCTTAATATACCTACTCCTTAAATAAGTACAGGCAATAATTAATGGATAAACTTCCTACTTCGCAGAATCGCAAACTCTCATTCGAGTAGGTGAGAAAACTTATATAGCAGTAATTAAAATATTTCCAATCGCATTGGAGTCTAGACGGTAAGTACACATCAAAAGTCTCAAACGAAACATATCCAGTATCACACATACAAACTTCACCCTTACAGCCTCACAAACAATTGAACTTCGGCTCCAAATGTAAGTTAGACAAAAGCAGAATCAAAAGTAGTTCCGCAGGGAGTTACCTTAGGCCCTGCACTGTTTGAATTATCCAAACTTTGCCACTTTCCCGTTTCCTTTTATCCGCTCGAAAGTGTTTCTCTGTAAAATTATTATTTTTACTTTTTCGTTCGTGTTTAGTGGCTCGTGCTAGATTGAGTCGCTTCAACTATTTTCGACGAAAAATTCTTTTGGAAGTGCTGTTAATCTCGTCTTCGCCTTTTCGAATACAAGTTTACAATATCTACTCCAAAAAAATTATATGTCACGACATGGTTTTTGCTAAGTCAGTACTGTTTTTGAGCGTTAAAAACGTGATCAATGAAATCGATAAGGAGTGGAACAAAAATTCGGTGGTAAATTATATGTATCAGATAGTGAGCTACTTTTAAACATCGACACACCGTACAGGTCACCTTAAACTAATCGTGTTAACGAGCGTGCACCCTTTATTGCTAAAAGCTAAAAACAACATCCTTTCCGAGCGTCAATATTAATTTAGCTCTTGACTCGTCTCAGCCTCCGGTTCGCTGTTCTGTTGTTATGTAATGAAAAACTCACCATTTTGAAAGGTTTTCTTGGCGTATCTCGATATACTTCGATAATTATTTTGAGCCGATTTTTTTATATTGTGCGCATGATGGTATTGCAGTCTACACGAATTTATACTCTCATCTTTGACTACTACGACTTGTATTTTTTATTAATTTTCCACAAATTGATTGTTTTGTAAATATAAAAAATGCAAATCATTATGTGCGCCACTTAATTTTATGTTATTTAAAATATAATATAAATTGTATCTTCAGAGTTCACTATGGGAACCCATTAATATTATTATAATTTGTAATGCGTTAATACAAGCTACGGCGCTTCGAAACACCATTTCTCTGAAAAAATTAAAGTAAATAAATATTTAAATCTCGTATAATTTAAATATTTCGTAACTCTATACTATCAAATATAATTTATTTTAAAAAATATTTTCAGAGAACTCATGGGTAATGGGTACGCATTGTAACTGCAAGAGCCATTTATTCAAAAGAATATTACTATTAAAATAAATAAATACTTACATTTTGTTTTAAAATAATTCGTAATTCCATATTATACTCAAACATAATTTTATTTTGTTTATTCAGGTCACTTCGTGTAACAAGCTGTATTATCACAATTGAAGACGTGAGTGGAAGAATCGAACAAGTAATATTTCGTAACATTCGGACACTAACTAATTTTTTCCCTAATTATTATTTTAATAAAACTTGTAACTTATCTACTTCATAACCTAGCTAATGTATCTGCCTACACATATAATCCATAGTTTTTCTTTTTCAAATAATTTTTCCGGTCCTAAACCCTCCATTTAAGCAAAAAAAACGGGAAGTTTTTTTCATGTTACTTACCTTATTCTTCCACTCACGTCTTGAATTATTATTATGTTTTATAAAGTGACTTTCACGACAATGTTATATGCACAAAGTCACGGGAACTAGGTAGCTAAATATCATTAAATACATTTATCAGTTAGCGGTCTGAGACTCTCAGTGAAGTTTCGATTAACTATAACTGATTTAGCGACACGGTTAGCTGAAACTCGCAACTTTCAACCTCTACGCGCTGCCTTTGTGTGAAAACTAGTAGCTGTACTATGCACTCGATTTTTTCCCATCTATCCTGATGCTGAGTATTTCAATATACTTTCATAACACGGGTATACATTTTTGTAAACGCCTTACGGAGGCGTCTAGTGGTTAAGAGCGTGGCTCTCGACTCGGAGGTCGTGGGTTCGATTCCCGCGTTGGAAACATGTTATTTCCAAGTTTGGTTAGGACAATGCAGGCTGATCACCTGATTGTCTGACAAGTAAGATGATCCATGCGTCGGATGGGCATGTAAAAAGTTGGTCCTGCGCCTGATCTCTCGCCAGCCGTGTCATTCGTCCGTCCCACTGGGTTATGAGAGTAAAGGAAGAAGAAGAGGAAGGAAGGAAAAAGGAAAGGAATAGAGAGTGCTCTTGTGTACTGCGCACACACTTGGGCACTATAAAATTACTCCTGCATAGCTGGCCTGGTTTCAATGAAACCGGCCACCGTCACCGAAACCGGTGTGGGAGCTATTATTATTATACATTTTTGTAGGAACGTCAAATTTTATTAAATCTCTTATGAGTTGCTTTGAAAACACGTTTTTGTCGTACCTATAAGAAAAATACACTGTTAATATTGTTTTTCATTATTTAAGCACCGATTATAAATCAGTTTAACTACTCTTGGATTTTAGCGCCGTATTTAAGTAGTTGCAAAGACACTTTTTAAAAGTTGGCTGGCAAACACACAAAATATGCGTATTGCATAATTTGACTAAGTATAATATACTTTTCTCGATTACTATATTATTAGTATGCTCTCTGGACATTATTACTAAATCAGATATCGTCAAGCAATCAAGTAATAATATCTGTTAATTGGTAGCAAATTATTACTAATTTGATTTACGGCCTGATCCCTTTATTATCGGCATTCGCTTACTTATAGCGTTCACTTGAAATAAGATTTCTTTTGACCGATCGTACCTGGATAAAAGATAGTAAAATAAAAACATTTAAATCTTCTGAGTATCATAACATGAAAATACAGTTAAATTAAACATTCATTGAATCAATGTAACGCGGCGTGACATTTTTAGAAAATGATTTAAAACTGAACTATATTCATTAAACATTATTTTGTACTTCAATAGACAGGTTGGGCTGTTGCCTGTTGTCCATATGGCGTAGAATGAGTATAGTTTCTAGTTATTTAAATAAATCCAGGGCCGTTGTGCTTCTTTAACATAATCTCATCTCTCTAACTCATCAGATAATATCGCTGGCAAATCGAAAAGCGTAGATTTTATAGGACAAAATATATACTCAGCCTACAATCAATTAATTTCACATGAATCCAGGGATCGTATTTCTTTAACAGATGCAATAAGATCTCATAATCCAGACAACGTCGATGTACGCCACGCCTCACTGGCAGGGGAGCTCCTCCATTCATATGTATGTGTCTTTCGCATTTTTTATTATTTGCCTTTCCGCCTTTACAATGTTGAATTCATCCGATATTTGTGATTTATTGAATTCTATATTAAAATGTCGTGGATTAATGGAAATCTTGTTGTTCCTGGCGTTCCGTTTTGTTACGAGTCGATTAACTGATACGTTCAGATGTTGAGTAATTTCACACAACTCAATCTTGGCGATGATTTGCATCGCTTAAAATCCATACTAATATTATAAATGCGAAAGTGTGTCTGTCTGTCTGTCTGTCTGTCTGTCTGTTACCTCTTCACGCTCAAACCGCTGGACCGATTTTGCTGAAATTTGGCATGGAGATAACTTGGGTCCCGGGAAAGGACATAGGATACTTTTTATCCCGGAAAAATGTACGGTTCCCGCGGGATAAACGAGTTTTGGCGCAACGGAGTTGCGGGCATCATCTAGTATTATATAACGTTGATTTAAATAATGTAAAAGAAAATAAGCTATCATTGTATAAAAACCTAATAATAATTGTAGTTTATTTTTAATTATTACATATATTACGCATACGCAATTGTATTTTCGCAAACGCCTGAACGAGGCATTAATTATTGTCAATATATTTTGATTTTTCATATTATGTACTTGGTTGCAAATAAAGTTTGAATTTGAATTTACGTGTAATACCTGATTTGCATACTAATAACAAATGATTAAATATTAACCGTGCCAAGAACATTAACAGAAATAAAACCACGAATATCTTAAGATATTTTTAAGCAAGCCGACTGTAAAGCTACGAACTCCATCGTAGTTTCGGTCAGCTACGCCTAAGTGGCTAGCAGGAAGGCGGCAGGTCCCGTCGGATACACCATAGAGGCTCCGAAACGGAAGTAGCCTTCCCACAGACAGGGTATTTGGCTCTATGTTTTCACATTCAAGGCTACCAGCAGTCGGAGTCTCGAATGTGAAAACATGCCGCACTCCGTGCGCTGGGGCTTTATATACGAAATTTTCATGTCACCGATAGCGAGATTCAATTCGATCTCACCGACATCTGTGGAGAGGTTTCGGGCGCACGCGAAACGCAGACTAGGTTTGGGTCTAGACTCCCGACTGTAGACTCGAACCTAACCCGAGCGCGGACACGGCCCACGGGACATCGATAACCTCTTCATATAAAAAAAAGAGATAATTTTCATATCGATAATATTATGAAGATAGCCTCTTAAATAAATTACTCTCTATCCTTAAATTTATTTTATTAGGTTTGAATTCATTGGATTTTGTTTCGGCGTCATAAATCCGTATTATTTTACTGCCGGTACGGCAAATAAAAAGCACATCATAATATTTTATTCCTCCCCACGAAAATATAAGGGAGGAATCGGACAATCTGATGTCGAATCTATAGAGGCGCCTTCTATTCTCCATAAGACGGTTAAATGGGCCAGAAAATTAGGGGGCTTACTGACCGCCCGCCCCGCCAATAGTGCTCGATCAAATTGTACTGGCGATCGTGTCTGGCGACTAATGCGGAATACACCGCTGAAATATGACTTTAGATTATATTATTAACGTCGGTTTGTTTTCAAGAAAGGTTAGTTGTAACAAATGCATAATTAATAAAATTATTTATATTTATAAAGCAAATAAAATATTATGTTGGCTGCAAAATTGTTGTACAAATTTTTTCTAGTGGTCACGATATACTTTTCTTTGATTAAAACTATCGTAAAATTCATCTAAATCTGGCAAGTTACGTAAGTTACTCATAAAGACATTTCCGCGACAAAACGGTTCCCGGAATACAAAATGTTTACTTAGCAAAATATGTTTTAAGCTTGTAGAGTTATAGTTTCCAAGATTATGATTATATTAATCAATTACTGATATTTTGATTTTATTAATAACACAATATGATTAATTATTATTATTATTGTAAATTAAAAAAAAAAACCTTGGTATAAAATATTATGTCCTTATCAATATGAATTGCAGAATTTCTCACAAAGCTTCCGATTTATTGGTGCTAAGATGAACCGCAGTAACGTCATAGAGCGATCAGCGAGTGTTAATTATCATAGTCTGGTGCATACTGAAGAGGTCGACACCAGGCACGAGAGCTTCGCTCTGTCTAATGCACATTGCTGCTTTTGTTCACGCTGAACGCGGTAAGCGCTCCTTAGCGCTAGAGTTGTAACAGAGTAAGTAGCAATAGAGTTTAAACTTATTAGGTAATCCCTGATTCACTTGACAAACTGAAAATATTATTGCAGTTTATTGTATATTACCGTCTGGTTACCTAGTATGTGAACGATTTTCAGTTTTCAATAATTTATGATTTTTTTTATGACAAAATACGTTTTAAAGAAAAAACATATGATTTAAGAACACCTTGAAGATACTCATTCGTTGTAAAAACACGAAAATGTAATTTTAATATTTATGGACAACGTTTCAAGGCACAAAAGCTTTAACCGACGTTTGTATTCTCCTCACACCTAGCGAGGAATTTCAATCTAGCACCCCCTATTTAATCAATTACATATAAAAAATCGCTCGTCACCGTGAGCGGCATAGAGAGCAAGATCATTAAATCTCTTCGCGCCGCAAAACCTATTTAAAAAGGCTATTTTTTATTCCGTCCCCACCTTAAGTCCTGAAAATGCACATAACTTCGATTGGACTGTGACCATGGTTTTAAAAAAGTGAGGATATTCTATAAAAATAATAACTTTCAGAATGTAGATTAATATTACGTGTCAGGCAGGTAACGTTTTTACTATTTGACACTTACTTTATTGGTTCTACTACATTAAATTCACACTCACTTATGTTATGTAATAAAACTATTTTACCGTGGGAGAGCCATGTTTAGGCACAAATGTGCCGGTTCGACTGGAGAAATACCACGGGCTCACAGAAAACCGGCGTGAAACAGCGCCTGCGCTGTGTTTCGCTGAGTAAGTGAGCCTATCGGAGGCCCAATCCCCGACCCTATTCCCTTCCTTGCCCTCGCCTCCTCCACTATTACCCTATTCCCTCTTAAAAGACCGTCAACGCACCTGCAGCTCTTCTGATGTTGCAAGTGTCCATGGGCGACGGAAGTTGCTTGTGATCAGGTGACCCGTTTGCTCGTTTGCCTCCATTATTTAAAAAAAAACTATATCTTGTTTATTATGTTAAAACAGTACTTAAATAATAACAAACTATAATAATGTGACAAGTGTCCCATAGTGTTTCAAATAATTAATAATTATTATCCCAAACTGTAACTCCAGCAAAACAAACAAACAGATTTTAACATTCTTACATTTCCAATAAAGAACAAAAGTGTGGTCACCCCAGGTCTCGTGTTAGCTAAGCGCCCGGTGCTCTAATTTATTTCCAAAAGAATGTTAATTCGACTGCTATTCGGTGAGATACGAGGAGTTTTTATCGTCTTATGCAAATCGCACGTTCCGCCGCAGGTAATTTTCAGTTAACGATACTTCGGCTCCCGGGATTTTCTTACTATCTTCCTGTGGGAATTACAATCGTTAATGCTCTCGATTATTTATCATTATTTGAAATACTTTATATTATTGGCGTGATAGTTTTTGATGTACTTTAAGAGCTTGGGCTATGCGGCCGCTCAAATCAAATTCGACACTAGCGCCACTACAAGTTTTATATATCGCTGTCTCGCTATTGCGAGTTACCCCGTGCCCCGTGCCCCGCGCGCCCCGGACGCCCTGCACGGCAGCGTAAGTATGTAGTCATTCATTATATTTTTACCACAGTGTAAATAACTAGTTATTTACACTGTGATTTTACTCTGTTCAAGTTATTCAAGCCGTGCGTGTGTGTTGCGACGTATAATATTCTGTTTCATGAACAATGTTGTTTTTGTGGTTGTCTTATATTTTGGAATACAGGCGCGGGCGTATTGTCGTCGATTTTGTCACTGAATTGAACAGAATACAGATTCTACAAAATATATTAAAATAATATAATAATAATAATACAATAATAAAAATCTACATTGGACTCTTCACACCTAGGGATTGCAAAAAACGGATTTTTAAAAAAATCCGGATTTTCGGATTTTGTCAGGCTCAAATCCGGTTTATCCGGATAATCCGGATTTTTTGAATTTTTTCTAATATTTTAGATAAATAGCTTTAAATGCGAGTTATTTTCTTATTATTTCTTCATTAAACATTCATTTTAAAAGCGCAATATCAGACGTCTTAAAACAAGAAAAATGTTAGTGATTTTCACATGGGCGTAATGAAGTGAGAAATTAATGTAACAGTATCTGTTAATTAAGACATTATTAATAATTTAAAAACTATCTTTATTTTTTTAATATGTGTTTGAAGTGGAATTTAAATTAAAAATAAAATCTTAATCAATATCCGCTTTATGAACGACTAAGCACTTTTTGCTCCTACAGCCGTGCATAATCAAGTTATGTTCCAAGATTTTAGTACTGCAAGCCTAGAGGTAGGACTTCCAACACTAGGTAGGACTTTAAACAGAAAACGAAAATTACTTTAGGCACAAACGATGACCAATAGCACGAGTTGTAGGGCCGAGGTGAACGTACTTGGGCCAGTTAGTTTCTTTTGATAACAGACAAGGAAATACAAAGAAACTAGTCCATGATGAAGCTGATGAAGGAAACATACCGATCTCAGTGAAGCGCAGATTCGTCGACATATTGTGTATTTCACTCGTCCTAACCAACAGTGTGCAAACTCGGTCACTGACAAATTAATTTACAAAAAATTCAACACGGGACCTGCCCAAGAGCAATGGAGCGCAGTAAGTTGGAAGTAAGTATTCTCGACAAAACAAATAAATCCATCCAAACAAGAATCTCAGACGTGGGAGTCAAGACGGCCAAGCTAAAGTAGCATTGGGCTGGTCGTGTTATCCACATGCATCTAGGCTGGATATCGACAGAGTGGGTATCTAGGCTAGGCCTAGGAAAAGAGAGGTCGATGTTCTGGAGGCTTTTTTTCCTTCTGAAGGCAAGTCACTGTAACCCTGACTGACTACTTAATCACCATAAATTGAACGATGTGAATGGAATGGGTGCCACCGATTTGCTCTAAAGTAGAGAATGTGAGTTTTGGCTGCATAGTAAAGTAGTAGAGTCAACGAGGTAAGAACAAAACAAGTTAAAAATGTGTCTCGTCCCTTCAGTCTGTAAGTTGTAATGCTAGTAATACTAGTTATTATGTAAAGTTAATGATTTTAATTCTTACTTTTACAGAATAAGTGTTAATACATAGTTAGTTTTTTAAAAGCCAAGAATTAGTGCCTCAGTATGTTCAAGGCCAGTGGTCTAATTCCATTGCCGTTTTCTTAGTTTGTGACCCATTCCTCGAGCACTTGCTTTGTAGTAATGGAAGATACTCCACAGACCGCTTCTGGACCGTATATGAGATTCTCAGCCCCAAGCCTAACCAGCTCGTCAGCAGTTTCGTTGCCAAAGACCTTACTGTGACCCGGGACCCATACTAGTCGATGTTATTGTCCCTTCCAGCATGTTTTGCGTATTACCACAATCTAGAACCAATTTGGACGAAATTTCTGCTGCAGTCAGTACTTTAAGTGTAGCTTGACTGTCAGAGAAGATGAAAATATTTTTATTAACTATCATGTTTTGGCTCTCTAGTGGGCAAACGATTATTGCAAAGACCTCAGCCCACGGTTGCAAACTCCCCCTTGGAGGCATATCAGCAGTGACGCTGGAGCGAGATAAGTGGAATATCTTAGGGGAACCTTTGCCCAGCATAAAATATTTGCCCCGATAGGCATATTGTGTACAATATGCCTATCGGGGCAAAAAGAATTATTTTAAGCTTTTTATTCTGTAGAATAAAAAGCTTAAAATAATTCTTTAAACTTTAAATCAACATTTTAGTATTTTAAAACCCTTATTATTTTGGGCTATTTAATTAGACAAACTTACAAATCAGAAGTTTTATAGAAAACCATTTTGTTAAATGCTGACAATATTCTAAAAGAATAATTGTATATTTCTCATGATTGCAGTCATATTATTAAATAGTAAAATGTATAGTAAAATAAACTGTTAGTAGGTCATAAGATGTAAAAAATGACGCTTTTTTTTTAAAATAAGTTTTAAAAATCTAAATACACAATTTACAGCAGCCAAATAACTAAACAATGCTATGTTGGACATACGAAGTACTGAGATAGTTACCTTAATAGAAGGCGCACTTTGTGATAGCGCCTTTAAACAAACGTGAATTTGTATGTCAGATGATACACAATACATCTCAATTAATTTTATATTACGTAAAAGCTTATTTTTCACAATTTTACCAACTATTCGAAAAAACCGAAAATCCGGATTTTCAAAAATAAAAATCCGGATTTTTCGTAGGCCCCAAAAATCCGGATTATCCGGATTTTTCGGATTTCGAAGTATCCGGATTGCAATCCCTATTCACACCACGTCAGTCTGGCCCCGTGCTAAGTACACTAAGGACTGGTGTTGTAACAAGTACCAGACATGTTATACTTACCTACCGGATATATTATATTTACTTTTTAAGTTTTTATTTTTTATTATAAGTAGGTACTCAACTTATTAAAGATCCATACTTCCATACTAATTGCAAAAAAATAATATTATAAATTTAAAAGTGTGTCTGTTTGTCTGTCTGTTATTACCTCTTCACGCCCAAACCGCTGAACGAGATACTTTGAGGGCCGGTCCCGAGTCTTTGTCCTTTGACATAGAATACTTTTTATCCCGAAAAAATGTACGGTTCCCTCGCGATAAACACATTTTGGCGCACAGAGTTGCGGGCGTCATCTAGTTTTTACAGTATTATTATCATTATTATACACATTTTAATATTATAACTGGGAAGAGTTATAATATTAGTATAGCTATAACGGTGGTAGGCATCATGTAGACTTTCAGAAAATATTTGCAAAAATTTATTCTGAATAAAAAATTTTGAGTTTGAGTTTGTTTGTTTGTTTGAACGCGCTAATCTCAGGAACTATTGGTCCGATTTGAAAAATTATTTCTGTGTTAGATAGCCCATTTATCGAGGAAGGCTATAGGCTATATTTTATCACGCTAAGAAGACTATCTATATTTTATCACGCTAAGATTAGACGTGGGAGAGCCATGCTTCGGCACGAATGGGCCGGCTCGACCGGAGAAATACCACGTCCTCACAGAAAACCGGCGTGAAACAGCGCTTGCGTTGTGTTTCGCCGAGTTAGTGAGTTTACCGGAGGCCCAATCCACTACCCTTTTCCCTTCCCTACCCTTCCCTATTTCCTTCCCTACCATCCCCTATTACCCCCTAAAAGGCCGGCAATGCACCTGCAGCTCTTCTGATGCTGCGAGTGTCCATGGGCGACGGAAGTTGCTTTCCATCAGGTGACCCGTTTGCTCGTTTGCCCCCTTATTGCATAAAAAAAAGACTGATAAGATCGAAAAAAATGTGGAAGAAACGTGAAAAATTATTTGAAAGGGCTTATCTCACGAACTACTCGAGAATTTTTTTTGTTATTTGGCACAGATAAGAAGTAGACCACGTGAAGGATCATAGGCTATTTTTTGTGGACTAATATTTTGTCTGTAAAATATCTAATTTACGCGGGCGAAGCCGCACTGAATGTCTTGTACTTTATATTATGGCAAAGCAACGTTTACCGGGACAGCTAGTATTAGTAGGTATGAAAGTTTCACTGACATATTATAAATTTTAATGTACCTACATACAATAGAAAGTATGAATTATTATTATTGACCTTTATTTAATAGTAAACATTTTACACATTTAAAAAAATACTTAGGAATTAGGCTGTTAGGAAAAGTCTCATAATATTATGTCGGCCTTCTAAATAGTAGAAAAATACTAAATACCCTATCGCTATTCCTAAACGTTATTTACAAAATACTAAGTATAAGAAAATAATATTATGATAATATACATAATTATTAAGTATATTATACTTACTGTGTGATACATCATACATCCCAGCTTTTGGTACTTTTCCATTATTATCAAAAGTTCAAGCACCACAAATCAAATGATTATATTTTGTTCAAGCAGTGTTCTTGAAGCATCACAAAAAACGATCAAATTCAACAACAATAACATTCTCTCGATCGCGGATTCTTTGAAATCTACTGTTATTGCGCGCGCGGTCGCATGCGACCGCTTGGAGCTTGAGGGAATATTGTACTTGAATGCCTTGAATGAATGTATCGGTTACCCCACTCCGCCGCCCGCGCCTCCCGTTGCCTCTGTTGTGCGAGCGGATCGACACGATACCAGATTGGAAATTATAGAGAAATTGCGCCGCGTTCACGAATACCAAAGATTATGAATGAAAATTTATTATATTGCCATTATTTTGAAGGCATTCTGTAACTACACAATATAAGCTGTGTTCCCAGGAAAAATTCGTAACGATTCGATGAGTTTTTAATATAAAACAAGTGTGCGGAAAGTATGTCGTTAATGGCGTAAAAATTTATGAAATGTAATCGTTTATATTTTTAGTGTGTAAATATTTTGTACTAAATTTTTGTGCAGGAACCTAGGTAATTACTATTTTAAGCTGAAAAATAACTCAAACACGTTAAATATTTTCGTACGAGAAAATGGTTTTGGAATTACGTTTGTATGAGAATTTCGATGGTGCCCGGCCCCTTAAACTATAAAGAAATACGTAAAAAATTCAAATGCGGTAAAATAACGCTATCTAAAAATTCGTACTTAAAGACTAAGCATTATTGGGGTGGCTTTAAGCATTTTCTATATTGTAACCTTTGTTAATTTGCTTTACACCAATTTAGGCTTTCTATTTGATACAATCCATAAAAATCACTTCACTTTCAAAAGATTTATATCGTATTAAAACCACGAACAAAGAATCCCGAGATAAGTTATCGATACCCAAGTAATGAAGCCCCGCTGAAAATATTTGCCGGCGATAATATTGTAATAAAGGCATGTCGGTTCAAGGAATTAGAATATTCAAGGAGCTCCCACGGGGACCACCGCATTTATAATTCAGAGGGAAATCCTCGCGATCTCAGCCGACGCACTCAGTTCTAGCGTGTAATTAAATAATAGGATCCACGAACCGAATTCCAAACCGCACTGAGAGACATTCCCACTAAATCTCGATATTATTGCCAAACTCCAAACTAGTTTTTAGGAGTTTTTTTTGAATTTTAAGCGGTTTTTATCGAGCTGTAACAAGTTAATATTATGTTTAGGGTTCGTAGCTCTGCGGCGTAGCAATCCGTAGCGGCCGTAGCGGAGCTACGATTATTTTTAATCAAAAAGCATTAAATGTGCGTTTACGTATAATTTCAAGTTTCCATACAAACCTGCGGCGGACTATTTGAATTGCTTTGCGGGCAGCGATTTTAAAGTAGTTTTAAAACAATTGTAGAAAAAAATAACAAAAGATTTGTTGGTTTTTAAAAACAATTTTTAAATTTAAGTGTTCTCTATAATATAAAGCTTTTTTTAAGGAGGGGAAATACTTTGCGTATCCCCCACCCCCTCGGCATAATAGACATAACTACCAGTAGTTCGACTGCAAAGAAACGGACAGGTTTCAATATCTGTCAAATTCGTCGGGTTTCACTAGGATTATGAACGGAATGTGCCTCGCGCTGGCTGATATAATTTATTTTTAAATATTTAAAACTAGCTGACCCGACAGACGTTGTCCTGTCTTAACGATGATTATTTAATTCGAATTGGTATAATTAAGAAAACCTAATCATGCCAAATTTCATCAAAATAGATTAAATAGTTTAAGCGAAAATCATAAAAGTTTATTGTGCGGGAACCGTATATTTTCCGGGACAAAAAGTATCCCTTGTCCTTTCCCGAGACTCAAAGTATCTCCATGTAACAAAAAATAGACTGAAAAGTTTAGGCGAAAAATCATAAAAGTTTAATGTGCAGTAACCGTACATTTTTCCGGGACCAAAAGTATCCTTTGTCCTTTCCCGAGATCTCCATACCAAAATTCATCAAAATCGATTGAATAGTTTACGCGCAAATCATAAAAGTATATTGTGCAGTAACCGTACATTTTTCCGGTACAAAATGTATCCTATGTCCTATTCCTGGTTCTAAGCTACCTCTCCACCAATTTTCAGCCACATCGGTTCATTCGTTCTTGAGTTATAAGTGGTGTAACTAACACAACTTTCTTATATATATATATATATATATATATATATATATATATATATATATATATATATATATATATATATATATATATATATATATATATATATATATATATATATATATATATATATATATATATATATATATATATATATATATATATATATATATATATATATATATATATATATATATATATATATATATATATATATCTATATATAGATAAAGATAGATTCTGACAATTTTAATCGCATGTGCCAATACACAAACAACAATACGACCAAAGAGGAACACGTCCAGCGAATATGTCATAGTTTTAAATTCGTAGGTAACAAGTCAACAACCCTACCCTAGCGACGATTTTCGTCATAAATTCATAATACGTCAAATTTAAAAATTTCAACATCAGTTCTATGTCGGCATACCTACTCTATAATTCTGACTACTCTGCTCTCGGGGGTCTATAATATGAAGCTATTATTATATTATATTAAGTTAAATAAATAAATAAAAAAAGAGTTTTAATTCCTTGATATTTCTCATTATTTGAATTTTAATTAACTACATAAGTTAAATACCTAAATGAAATATTTTTTCTACTAATTGCTTAACGATCTTGTCAATAGTTTCTTATTTTTTTCTAATTAGATATGTCACTGGTTTCGTAAATTTTAAGCTTCGAAACTGATACTAACACAGAATTTAAGAAAACCACTATTAAGATATCAAGATTTAATGTACAAATACTCTATAAATGGTATTTTTTCTCTACTAACTATATCGACAGTGCCTAAAAAATAAGTTATAAACATTTTTATAAAGATAAGTGGTTGATGATTTTCAGCGTGATCGGCGTAAGCGCTCTTAAACAGGATTTAAATACAGACTTTGCAAGTTCACAAAATAACATAGAGCTTGTCTAATTTGAAATGACGCGCCCCACTACTTTAAAGTTCATATAAATGGAACATTTTTATACTGTAAATACGAGGGAGGGGCGCGTAATTTCTAATTGAGTTATGTCTACTGCATCTTTAATGCTAAAATATATAAATGCTTATTTTGAAAATATTACTCTTGTAACTCAGATTACTATCTGGTAACTCTTCATTGAATCTGATTATTTTTATCAGTCACGTTGTGAAGAGTTGCTGCCTATATTATTTTGTAAAACACTTTACTAGTATCCTTTAAATCTAACTAGAGCATTATGTGGATTCTAATAATTTAGCGTACAACTTTGAAAATCTTCCATCGTTGAGGTGTTTAATGCATAAGTAAATACGAACAGCAGTTCTAAGTATCGAGGAGATTCTAACTCGGCAGATTAATTTGAATTCTAACCTCAAACCTCCCCTCCGCTCAGTCCCCTGCCTCTAAGTGTTTTATCATGTACCGCTCTCAGACACTTATAGCGGTAAAAATCTCGCTAACGCGGTCGCTTCCATTTCTTTATTCAATACTTATCTTTCGACTCTAACCCCCTGTATTATTGAAGTTTATTTAATCTTATTTTACAAAGGTAGCTTATGGCTTATGTGTATTTGAAAATACCTGAATTCTTCATTAATTTTGCTTAAAATGTTAAATGTAATGTTAACTAAATTATAAATAACGACGAATTAATCCAAAAAAAATGATACCTTTGGCGCATCTAGTAATTATTTCGATCTAAAACTATAAATAGCTATCTCACGGTAACACTAAACATTTTCGGGATAAATTAATGCATGACCCAAAATACTACCAAGCTGATCAAAACTTGTAGTTTTTGCTTGTAAGTAACAAGCCTATACAGTATGCAGATACCTATACTATACGATATTGGTTCTTATTATTGAATAAAAATTAACAAAAAGATATTTTCTAAAAAACAAACGCCAACATTACAAGAATTGTTAATCTTTGATTATTACTTTAACAAAGCTGGGTCATCGACCCCGGGCCCGGTACAATACCCGGTATAAAATCTTAAAAGGCCATTACTTATATTGAGATCGTTTTAATTTTCGACCGGATCGTTGCCTCGGGCCGTACTATCCGACTTCCGCAAACTGTGCGCAGCAAATGTAATTGGTTTTTGGAAAATCTCCGGACGGGTTTTGTTCGTTGTCTATTTTAAACGAGATGGCATTGGCTCGAATCCTCGGATTCATTGTAAGATGTTTGCTACCGAGTTCAAACTTTGTCGTTTATGATGTAGACGATTGAATTTTTGTTAGTATTCGAAAGCTCGCAACTGGAACGTGGTATTAATACTTGCGATACAGTTACTATAAGGCCAAAAAGCATTTTATAAGATAAATGACAAAGTAATAAATTGCATGTTCCATCGGCAAGGTTTCTGCTCGTCATACGAAGAAGTACGTTAAAACAGTGCCGTTGAATCGAGCGCCAACAATATCATACAGTACTTAACTAGCTTTTGCCTACAACTGCGCTCACGTTAAGAAGTATTATTATTAATTATTAGATATCAAAGTCTCAGCTTGATCGGTTTAAAATTGACAAAGTTTCATACAAACTTTCATTCCCTATTTTGTCCCCTTGGGGGTAGTTTTGATCAAAATCCTTTCTTAGCGGTTGCCCACGTCATAACATCTGCAGCGGCATGCCAACTTTTAGCCTGATCCGTCTAGTGGTTTGGGCTGTGCGTTGATAGATCACTATGTCAGTCAGTCACTCAGTCAGTCACTTTTGAGTTATATATTATAGTTAGATATATTTCAGTATATTATATTATTATGTCAGTCGTGTATGCAGAATAGGCGGTATCTCCTAGATGATGATCAAAGCGAAGTTTTGAAACTTTATTTTATTTTTATAAATTTATAAATTCGCTTTTTTATATATTTTTTAATAATTTAAACTATTACACACACTGTACAATGTGCACACTACCATCTTTTTGAATGACAAGCCTGTCATTCAAAAAGATGTCTCTCTTGTACGGGAGCCCTAGAATAATATTTTTTTGTGATTACTAGCAAATTTTTTGTGAGTAGCTTCATTTTGATAAGACAAACAACTTTTTTATTTGCAAAGAATCTTGAAAGTGGTAGCTAACAGAGATAGAAAGGATTTCATACTTTGATTTGATGGTCCTAAAATATGGATTGTTCTATTTATAGGACAATGTTACTCTTAAATTATTATATACCTATTAACCTACCAATATACAAAAAATCTGCTGGTTAGGGTTCCGTTTTAGGATACCGTAGTCAACCAAGTTTTGTTGATTACAGAACCCTAAAACGGAACCTTAATTTGACACGCTCTAGCTTGTCCCGAAATCCCCTCTTCCCCTCCCCAACTAATACATAATATTCTATTAAGCATTATCAGTGACATTGTGTGTGATTATTATCCGTAACCCTCACTTGCATTACAATAATTACTGATTTTTATAATACAATATAGATTTCAATAATGTACATTTTTTTAACTAATAATTACAATGAGAAAAACTCAAAGGCTACAGATATTTTCGGCACGTCCAAATTAATAACCTCGATTGGCAGCAGACAAGAGAAACACAAGTCATAACAATTAAAACCCTGGAAATTTAAAACTCGTGGCCGTCGGGAATAAAAAATTAAATTCTCCACCTTAATAGCCGTCGACAGTTTTCCCCGTTTCGAGGCACTATCTCATAAAAGATGCATCGAGCGGAACAGGAAAATTAATTTGAGACAATGCGCACAAAACAAGGCTTCAAACCTTTTCCATTTACAAGCCGATGGAAAAATCTGTGTGTGAAATTTTTTCAACTTTTCTCACTATAATATAATTTCAGCTAAAATTAAAACGTTGTGGTGTGTTTTGATTTTTACTTTTATATTATGCTTTTGTGATTTTTTATACCTAATAATATTGTATTTTAAAATTATATTTTAAAATAATGTCATCATACCAACATTTGCAGTGTTTTGCTTCTCTGTCCAAAGTTTGTTATGCGTCATGACGTAAATATTGTAACAAACGAAAAGTTTACGCTCGTCAAAATCTTGAAACAGGTTTAATGATCAAAGAAATTTTTAAACGGCCAATACAATGGAACCGAAAGGTCTAGAGATATTTAAATCCGCGAGCCGCCTATTGTGCTCGGATTGGATGTCGAAAATTGCCTATTACGAGGCCTGGAGTACGCCAATATTGCTGCTTCATTCAATTTATCGCTCCTACTTTACTATTTCTTCAGACAATTGCGATTTATTTTCTGATGGGCCTTTGAAAGTTAAGGATCACTTTTGTATTTTCTTTCGATTCAGGTCGGCCGTAATTGGGATCCCGGTTTTAATTAATTCCGGGAATTATCTTAATATTAACCGTAGAGCCGGTGACTGGAATCTCATATTTAGCTGAGGTTAAAAATATTATGTATAAAATGTTTTAAATTGTATCATATTTTCTTCATATAATACACCATTTTTAATTATTGGTAATACGAAACGGATAAGTTTCTACCGTTTACGTTATAAATGATAGAAGTTTTTATAGTTACAAAAATATAATCATTATTATAAATAAAAATATTATATTAACCGAAAAACAAAGATTGTTGAAAGCCATTATTAGCAGGATGGTCATTTGACCAGTATTTATTTCGTTCATCGTTGTAATCTAAATTTAATTACACTGTACCAGTACTCCCCAGACAACCTAACTCTTCTCTCTTGTGTTTTTTTTTTTATTTAATTAGTTAATTAATTTTCGTCGATACACGAGTCATCTTCCAAATAACGAAAAGACTTGAAAGGTTTCCATTTGAATCCTCAAACGTGCCGTCGAGGGTAAAATATGAAGACATTTTTTGTATTGTTATTATTCAATTTTCCTTTAAGAATATACAAGAGTTGATTGTACATTGATTGGGAGTATTTTTGTAATCGTGCTATATTTTTATATTTATTTCAGTAAGTAATCATATCGGGCGTACCATCGGCAAAGCTAGCGCTCGAACAGGCATATTATGATGAAAATCGCTTAGCGTGTTTGGTCGCTCCCACACAATCACGTGCCTATATTATTATGATACATATTTTATCAAAGATGATCCAATTCTCCTCGTTCTAAGATGCTGAATAACTCGATTATATTTATTAAGAATGTAAATGTATATTAATTATGTAAAAGTAAGATAAAATATTTCAATATCATGACTTCTAATCAGTTTTATTAGAATATTAATGGTTATGTGAAATGATAATTGATATGGCAACACTAAACAACAAGCAAGTTTTTTCCGTGGTATTTTTATGTCAGCTTTAACTCCTGTGACGTGATCACAAAAAGGCTAAAAAATTAAACCTTTGAGTTGCTTCTTTTTTATGTATTGCCTGTCCACATAATTCTGCCTTTTTTCCATGTGCTATCTTTTATATATTATATTATGTATATAACAATGTTGATTAACAATCGCGACCGAAAAACATTAACGAATAATAGAACAAAACCACACGTTGAGTGCTGGATTCTAGCATTGTGATAAAACATTTTTTTATGAATCATAAATGATATCATGTATTATATTATAAGATACTCCAATAAAACAAAATATATCGATGTTTTTACATACATAATATTATACGCTGACGTGTTTGATATGGTGTGGTGTGTTGTGGCGTGGGATTGAATTTCCGTCGTAATAATTACGTGATACGTCTGGAGCGGTTCGATCGAGCTCAGGACTGCGGAGGTTAGGTTAAGATCGTGCCAACTTCTGATAATTCACACCTACATTTTGAGATCGCGGTGCTGGTATTGCGGATTGGCCCGTGATTCCAAATTATTACAAAATTATCATACTAGCTGTCATGGTGAACTTATTGTCACTTTAAAACCTTTCCTGGAATTCAAGGATTATTTTAAGACTAAAATTAGCAGAATCGGTTCAGCCTTTCTCGAGTTATAGCGTTGCTAACACAATTGGAAATCAATTTTTATATATATTTAAATATATAGACATATATTCTAGACAGACTAGTAAAAAGGTTTCATATTATTAATACAAGCATAGATTCCTATTTAGAAATTTATACATTCGCTCATCAAAATCCTAATTCTTTAGTTTAGTATGATTTGACTAATGTTTAAAATTAATTCTACCACGTACCTACCTACGTAGAGTTCAAACGATAAATCTAGCAACGAAACTTCATATTACAAAATGTCAAAATCTTTACAAAATTCCTTGTCTCCATAATATTTTGATAAAGCCCCATACATACGTAACTATTTATCGTAGCGATAAATCTGTGCAGACCAGTTTGCGCAGTTTTATCGATCGTGTGTATGAAAAATCATTGTCGATTATCGTTCGTTGGTGGCAGTTGCAATTTCTATCAGATAAATCTTTGTCGATTACATTTGCACAGTTTTATCGTTGCGTGTGGACGGCGATCGCTCAGTTCGGGCCAGTACTTCACGGAGCTTGCTAGTGTGCGCACGTGCACATCGCTTTCACAGAAATATGTCGGAAGACGAAAGAGTTGGACACCGCGGTCCGCGAACTACATAACAGTGTCTTGTTTCTTTATTAGTATTTAAATATGCCTCTTCATCCTTAAATAGTTATGCCAATCTTGCGAAGCGAATTTCAACTCACTTAACAAGTTGGTATGAGAAAATTGCTTCCTTTTCATGAGCCAGTCTTTACACCATATACTCCGCTTATTTTTTTCTTTAAACACATAACCAGGCCTAATCTAGCAAATGCGTCATAATATTCCATTGTTAACATGTATCTTGCGTGAGCTTCTGCGGAGAGTGATCGACGTCGATATCGGAGCCGTGTGGAGGCACTAGGAACGTTCGATTTATCTGCACAGTCTGAAATCGCTACGATAAGCAGTTACGTATGTATGGGGCTTTATAGTCTTAAATGGTTAAATTTTTCGTCATATATATATTGCATATTAAATAAACCTATGTAAACCTTTAATATGCATAGTATTTAACAAAGGAAAAATGAGAAAGAAATGCAAGGATGAACATTGGACAATTTATACTAAATATTTTCATAGTCCCCATTCCATATTTTCTAAATCAACAGCCAATGCACGCTAAGACGCCATAAGCCGGTACTAGTAGAAAACGTAATTAACTCAGGTAAATCCGATCGAAAAGTTTTCGCATGATAACTGGAGCGGAAACCTGTGACTACAGCCTCACCGCAACCCATCGCATCATCATCATGTTTTTAAGTAAAACAAGAGTTTTGAACAAGGGAATTAATAACAACACTTGACTTGACACGCTACCGCGTGTTTAGATAATAATATTATCATGTTGGATTGGATTCATAAAGGTGATGATTTAGATTATAGAATCATGATAAAAATGTAAGCGTTACTTAGATCGTAAAAGATTTCATTTACTGCCTTAAAATAATACACTATAATTATACAGTTAGTACCAATACAACCAAATATTATGATAATATAATATTAATAAATATCATAGTGGTGATATAACATACAAGCAGCGCCATCTATCAACGTCTGTTTGAGGTAATCGCTAGTTAGTGCGAGAACTGAGCCACCATGACTGCCTTACCTGAGCAGTTTTGTGGTACCTACACTTTACGGAAAAAACTGTTACGCCTATTGATTTGTGCTTTATCATAGTAATTTTCATTTATGTAGATATTTGTTATCATCGGTCAGTCAAGGTTTGGTTACTATTAAAATATTTAAAAAAAAACTGCCTTAATGATGGCAGAAAAACGACGCAAGCTCTCGCAAAGCTCAGCTTTTAGCTAGTTTTTAGGAATGATATGAATATGAAAGATACCATTGGATCATGGATAAGTATGATACGAAGGATACCGTTCATTTTATGTTCGTATACCAAACCATCTCGTATCATCTGGCAAAATTATATTACATAAATGCGTGGATATCGTTTTCTCTTATCGTGATTTCACGCCAGTTGACCTCGTGTCACAGGTCAGCAGTCACCTGTGCCTCGACATTAGTCATCCGCTTAGTGCAGTGACGTATGTCCCTCCCCCGTCATTCCCCTGGCACGTCTCTCCCTGCCCCTCTGTGACTGATGACGGACTGAGGCTTCAATACCAGTGCCATCAGTCTAACGGTTATCTGAGATCAGTGGTTGGAGCTGTTTACTGTATAGGTATGTTTTTACGTCCTGCGGACCGATTCTGTATCGTACATTTGTGAGTTAATCACTGAGTTAGTAACGAAACGGAGGAGTGAGCAACCGAAAGTCTCACTTTTGTATGCAAGTGAATACAAAAAGTGGCACTTTCCGTTACTCACTCCTCGGTTTCGTTACTAACTCAGTTATTAACTCACAAATGTACGATACAGTAGGCCTACTACGAAACTGTTTTGAGACTCAAACAATCGGACGAGAATGCCGCGTCCTGCTCTAACAACGTCATTTCACGTTTGGTTAGAGCAGGACGCAGCATTCTCGTCCGATTATTTGAGTCTCAAAACAGTTTCATGGTACAAGACCTGAATCGGCCCGCTGTGATCCGTTTTTTATGGTTTCAAAAGAAAGTAACTAATCTAAGATATTTTAGACAGACGAGTCACGAGACTATTTACTTGGGCTTCAATGATCACTCGTGCGTGAACTAATCTATTCGCGTTGAAGGACGAATTTAATATTTTAATTTTTTAACGCTCTTTTAGTGAATAAACAGCAATGAGGTTAAACATTTACCTAATAGGTCAAACTAATAAGATTATGGGCTCGTCAATGTATAACTATTGGGATGTTAATATTATAATCTTATTAGTTTCCAGTTTATTAATTAGAAAACCGTCTTTACACAATACAACCAGCTGATACCACTGAGTTAAGATATCAAACCATATGAAAGGCTTCCTGATTGGTCAAAATAATAAATTGTACAAGAGTCAGTTTATGATATTAATACTTCGATCGGAGGTTCTAGGAATTTCCATTGTATTCTTTTGTTGTCGCGATCACCGGTGCTCGCGCGGCGCCTGATAGTCTGATCAACAAGTGCCATTTTCCTCGAAACCTGATCTCATTCACCGAAAATTATGATTTTGATCTCATTCGATTCAGAATACCATCTAGAACATTCTATCAAAATTCCAAGAGGGGCTTAAAAAATGCAATAGTTATAAACAATTAAGTAAACATAAAAAGAAGAGTTTGGATTTTTTTTTAATATTTCGAAAACTATTTAAGATAATCAAAATTTGAAAATAGATCCTTAAAGAAGAGGAAATTTCCTAAAAAAAAATCTTAGATTCTGGAACCTTACCAATAATCCTTATAGCTTTAAATGAGCGGCGAAAGTAACGGTAAAAACGCGTAGTTCGAGTTTCACGTGAATGGCCGCAATCTGCCACGCGAACTAAAAAATATATTTTAACTGATTAAATATTAATATAAAGAAATAAAAAATTGGGTAATAAGTAGACATATCAATAAACAATAATCCGTCAACAAAAACAAATTATCACAGTTTGTTTAAATGTTATGCTTTTGTTCATTTGTTAATAGTCACCATTTTAATGTTAACATAAAAACGCTGATTATTTCTAAACAAGAAATCTAGAAATTTTTATTATTCTTTTGAGATCATCTTAAAAGGGCTTAGAAGCGATATCCGGTGGAAAAATTCAATAATTTTGATTTTTCACTTTTTTATGAACAATCAAAGGCATTCATGAAATTTTCATGTAAATAAAGCAATTTTCATCAATAAAAATGATTATTTAAATTTTATTAGTTATAAATATAAAAATATATATTGTTATCTGGCTTCTAACAACAACAAAACAAAATAATAACAATAATTGGATATAAAAGTACCGTAATTGCTTTATTTACATGAATAATTTTGGAATGCTTTTGAATGTTAATAAAAAAGTGAAAAATCAAAATTATTGAATTTTTCCACCGGATATCTCTTCTAAGCCCTTTTAAATTTCTAGATTTTTTGTTTAGAAATAATCAGCGTTTTATGTTAACATTAAAATGGTGACTATTAACAAATTAAGAAAAGCATAATAATGAAACAAATTGTGATCATTTATTTTTGTTAACGGATTATTGTTTATTGATATGTCTACTTAGTACCCATTTTTTTATTCCTTAATATTTATATTTAATCACTTAAAATATTTTTTTAGTTCACGTAGCAGATTGCGGCAAATCACGCAAAACCTGAACCACGCGGTTTCACGCGGTAGGATTTTTTTAGGAAATTTCCTGCTCTTTAAGGATCTATTTTCAAATTTTGATTATCTCTAATAGTTTTTGAAATATTAAAAAAAACCAAACCCTTATTTTTTTGTTTACTTAAATGTTTGCATTTTTTGCATTTTTTTTAGCCCGTCTTGGAATTTTGATAGAATGTTCTAGATGGTATTCCAAATCGAATGTGACCAAAATCATAATTTTCGGTGCATGCGATCAGGTTTCGTGGAAAATGGCACTTGTTTACTAGAGTATGAAGGATTACAACAATTCGTACTAACTTATTAATCACAAGGGAGAAAATGTGTACAATGTATATTATCTATTTGTAACCAACCTCTTTACGCTTGAACCGCTGAACAGATTTTACCCATCAAGCCCCGAAAGGCCCATATGGGCCGCGATAACAAAAGATTTTCAGGAATTGGTGATCGACGGATTAAAAAGTTATCATTTCTCTTTTATAAGGATTAGGGAGCACTTGCTTGAGATATATTTTTCCTAACTTCTGTATTCTCTAAGACACTGATGCTCACAGTAACAAGATTATAGTGGAGTAATTATAATATTAAATAGTTGTAGCACAGAGTAACAATAAACAGAGGTAGGCAAGGCGCAGAATTAGCAGGTCGGGTAACAAATAGGGGATTACTCTGTATCGCGACGCCGCCGAGCCTCCGCTAATAAATACCGCTTAACAGTGCTCGTACGGTAATGCTACAGCCGGCTGGCTTAATGGAATACAGTATACGCTATCAACGAGATCTGCTTATTAACAAATATTCCACTTGTGTGAACTATTAACTTAACACGATTGGACTAAAACAATGTTATTATATAACGGCGACCTGCCCCGACTTCACACGGTGTTCCTCTACATAATGTTGGAAATGCTTTTAAATCTATTTTACGGTACGTAAAATATCTTAGTAACTAAGTAATGGCGATTGGTACAATAATACTTCCACACCGGTTTCCGTGACGGTGGCCGGATTCATTGAAACCAGAACAGTTACACAGGAGTAATAATTTTACAGTGCTCAGGTGTGTACGCAGTACACAAGAGCACTCTCTATTCCTTTACTCTCATAACCCAGTGGAACGGAAGGCCGACACGACTGGCGAGAGATCAGGCGCAGGACCGACTTTTTACATGCCCATGTGATGCATAAATCATCTTACTTGTCAGACAATCAGGTGATCGGTCTGTATTGTCCAAACCAACTTGGAAATAACATGCTTCCAATGGGGAATCGAACCCACGACCTCCGAGTCAAGAGCCGCGCTCTAAACCACTGGATCACAATATTTAATCTACAAGTGACAAATGAGTAGTTCATAGCTAGTCTACAAAAAAAATACTGCCTCAACGAGGTACATAGAGGTATTCCTAGAGACCTTAAAGATCGTGAGATATTAAAGGTACTTAAAATAAAATGCACCTCTATATATTTTATTAACCCATCAAGCCCCGTACGAGCACCGGTGATCGCGACAACAATAGAATACAATAGCATTTCCAAGAATCACCCATCGAAGGATTAAAGTACTAAATCAACAATTAATATTATTACAATTTGCAATTTTAAGGTAGAGTACATGGAAAACTTTACTGACTAATATTGCATTAATTTTTTTAATGCTTTTAATTAAATTGTATGGGCATGTAGGATGTTGCTTTTCATAATAAAAAAATAATTAAATAAAATAGCTCCACTGCTTTGCGAGTGTACACAGGCGGCTAACCATCAGGGTATCAGTTAACTCGCTTGCTTCATTTCATAAAAATACTGCCCGAGGCCTCAATCCATTTGGATTTAAAACTGCAAACCACAAAACTCGTGTCACCGAACACTTTTCGTACTTGATTTGTTTACTACCCACTAAACTATTAAATGCATGCTCTCAAATTATACCAATGCAGATAAAATTTTCCTTTTAAGACATAAACAGCCTTGGAGCCTGAAATATAGAGTTGTATTTTAATGAGAAAGCACGTAGCGCATACGATCTTTTTGGAATAAATCGGGGATATAAATTTTATCCAATGCACGTTTAGCCGGTAGCTCCGGAGTTCACCTCTTATGTCTACGAGAAATGCTTTGCGAATTTATTGTTTATTCTCAGCGGTAATAATGATCATCGTTTATTCCCGACCTGCAACGTGCTGGCGCTGCATAGCCCATCGTTTTGGTAAGAAAACTAGGTGACCCCTACCAACAGAAGTGTGAAGAACTTGAAAAGCCGGGGACTGGGAAAATATAGATTTCCCTGTAAACTTTTATACAAAAATCAATATACAGCTTTGAATATTTAGTTAATAACGTAAATCAATCTACACTTCCATTTCATACTTAATATTATAAATGTATGTCTGTGTGTCAATATGAATGTTACCTCTTCACGACCAAAACCCTGAATCAATTTTGCTGCTTGGTACAGAGATAATATAAGTACCGGAAAAGGACACATAATAATATTTGTCCCAAAAAAAAGTACGTTTCCCACGCGATAAACAAATTTTGGCGCAAAGGAGGCGCTCCTCCTTTGTGCCAAAATTTGTTTATCGTCATCTTCATCTTGTTATATTTTTTAAATTTTAAAGCCCAGCCAGAGTGTTGATCGCTATAATAATTATCTTATTACTTATTATACGTTTACTGTAGATTGTAAGGTTTAAACAATTTATGTAGATAACATAAACTGTTTAAACCTTCTAATTAATGTTAATATAAATTACTATAATTAAAAACATACCTTATAATATAATACTGCTATACAACCTGCAACAAAAATGATAACTGTTAATTGTTATTATTTAGTGTAACATCTTGTCTTCGTATAATCTTTTTTTAATTTAATGTGAGCCTCTTTTAAGTATGCAAAAAAATATTATAATCTTGATAGAAGCCCACGTGGATCATATGCACACAAATAATTTAGGATTTTTTAAATAAATCAAAGGCCAGACAAAAACGACAAAGGGTCACCTAATGGTTCCCAAAGCAACTACTGTTGCATATGGCCACTCACAACATCAGAATAGAACTTGCAGCTTTACTGCTTTACTTTTAATGCCATTTTATTAAAGAACATAAATAATATTATTGAGTTCTGATATTTAAATAATGAATAAGTAACTATAAGAAATGATAGAACGAACTTACCAAGTGAAGTTCGATCATTATTATAATATGAGCCGCTTCACTCAAAATGTGGTCGCTGACTAAAAGATATATTTTGTTTCAGTTTAGTTGTATTTCACATATTTTGATAACTCACTGTCTGATTCGCACACTATCAAAAATTCGCATCACGAACAATTTGAAACATTTTTTCCGTAAAATTTATCTTGCGACTGAAATATAGGGACCCGTTTGCCGCTCCACTAGGCGGTCGCGGGGCATCGAACCGGCGATATTTTTGATACGAGACGTGATGCATGCCGCTGCGCTCTGTTAGATCCTTTGTGTATTGACAACTGACGGGCTATTTTAACCGACTTCCAAAAAAGAGGATGTTATTTTTTCGGCTGTGGATATTTTCTGTAACATTATATGTCTAGGTCAAAAGTAAAATATTACTCAGTATATGGCAGGACGCATATTTGACAGATACAATACACATAGTACTTACAAAATTCGCAACGATGGTCACAAAAATAAAGTCTCTAACGACGCTGTTTATGAATGTCAACGTACTTAGACGGTTAATAAAGCAGATTTATGAGTACGAGTACTAACTTTTTTGACGAAGGTATGAAGTGCTACCCTAGATCAGTGTAGTTGGCGTTGGTATATGTCCCTACTTGAGCAGTGGACGTCATTACGCTGTTGACGTAGTTGACGTAGATAACGTTAATCTACGTCAATATTATACTTCAAATAGCAATAACTGCCCCCCAATGAAAATGGTGGGTCCAGTCAGTTGATCTCACTTTATGCCTTGACATGACGTATATAATTTATTTTACTATGCGTCTATTTCATGAGCAAAAATTAATATTGGATTATAACGAATATAAATTACCTACGCAACTATTTATATGACCACTACCCGACCTAGTAAAATCGGATCATCCACTTATACAATACTGCACAAATAAATATGTTATTTTATTCGGCAACTTTACATTTTATATTTAAAATATTGAAAAATTTATATTTCATCCAGAGCTAACGAAGACAAACACGCATGCGGCGATACAGACCACCGACACCAATCCGTCCTGCAGCCTGCAGGCGAATGTAACAACATCGTCAAATGGTTTTGTTTCGCATCCATTTGTTAGTAAAGAGCACAAAATTTTCTGTGAATCGAATACACGTGAACGAGACTTTAACAGCAATATTCACGCGCACGATAAATTGCCGGCAATCGTTACCCTAGTACATAAATAACGGAATAATTGCTATTTTCACTATCCCTGATATACGGCGCAGGTTCGCCTCCGTTTTAGGAGGTTTTTATTGTTCCTAAGGGTTTTTCTATTGAGAAATGTGTGTGTGCAGTAAAAAAACAATAAAAAACTGAGGCTGTAGCTTGTTCCTGTTAAATTGCGGTTGGTCGAATTCATAAATTTTAGATCATGACTTGATGTAATTTTTCTACTTTGTTTGTGATTAAGACGAAGCCAACACTGACAATAATGATTTTGTATTTGTCATACACAAAGTAAAATTCAAAACGCCTCGATATTCCATCCATCCATCCTCGTTAATCCATTTTTAATTAATTAAGTGCATGTATGTATTCTTGATAATTATTTCCCCAACTATTAGTACGCACTGGGATTACAGTATTATGTAATCTAGCACGAGAACACGACCGATGAATCAAAGTATTGTAATTGTGTCAGCGTAATGACGTGATGAATATCGTAGTTGGCTCTTATCAAAATATTAACAGGATTCAAATTACGTGTCGTAATTAACGTTGGACGTTGGCAATTAATCAATCGATCGCTTGGCACGGGCAGATTGATGGCAACACGGCTCTGGCAACATTATGCGCAATTGGCAGGAAACGCTGAGATGCAAAGGGATGATCTGCTCCGCTTGCTCTGATTGGAAACTTAAGATGTGATGATGCATCATCACGACTTTGAATGGGATTTTGGTTTTGCGAATCCATAACCAAATAATAACCAAATTGTGACAATTCTTATATCCATAGTAATACTGATGTTATTCACGCTCAAAATTGATAACCGACAGAGGTGAAACGTGGTACATTATAATGTTTGTTTGCTTTGAGATCGATTATGAAATTAAGCATTGCTTCTGAAGTTACTTTTGTTCTTTTAGGTATTTTAAGCATGGTGATTACACTTTGATGCCACGATCATACCACCAGCATCACAGAAAAGACACAGTCATCAATGACGACGGGAAATAAACAAATTTCCGAAAGCAATCGGAAAAACCGATATCTCTTCCGTGAGATAAAATTCAAATCCACAATTCCGCTTATCTACGAGGTTCGTTACGTTTTTTCCTCACCCGCATATATCTCCGCTCCAATTGAGCTGTTCTTGGGCGGAATTTATAGGGGCAGGCAGGTGCGAGCAATCAACACTATATTATTATACTCACTGCCGCGCATAATATTTTTTTAAAACCTTAGTATTTTTTTTATAAATGCTGTAAACAAAACATAGTCATATATGTAAGATAAGATAGAACCTTAAGGTGTGTATGTATCCGTCATATAGAATTCACTGTGAAAGCGGCAGCGCTGACAAAGCTAATTTTTTTTTTGTTATTTCTATGGGCAAGAGCCCCAGCGTCATGTTTGCCCATACAAAAGTAAAAAAAAAAATCTTTCAGCTCTACTACTTTGACAGCGAACCCATATACAGCATACGCCCCTAAGTATTATCAGTTATCACTTTATTTTGTTACACCTTGTCTAAGTCACCAGTAGGCAGTAACATACACCTTCGCTTAAGCCACTCTACTGCTATACGCGGTGTTATTGTGTATTCATAGAGGTGATATTATGTCGAGTAGGCAAACGTAATAGAGAATTCTAAAATTTAAATGTGGGGCTACAGTGACGCATACTCTTTGCCTGGTAGTATATTATGCCTCTATACCGTATGGGCGTTTTACGGTACGGTAACGATTTATGTATGAGTACATCATAATATTCTGATGCCACGTCGGAGAATGTTGTCACTGAACTTTAGATATTATATGTAAAATATTGTTATATACATACTATAAAAGATTATTATTAATGTCTTTGATTGTTTTGATGGAGTGTGGTCGGGGCGAATCCCGACGTAGAAGCCTCGGTGATGATCTTTTAGGAAATATAGGAGTCTGTAATAGTTTTCTAGCCTCACCTAATTCAAGGGAAGCCCGTATCCTACTAGACATATATTTAGATTTCGTTGTAAGTAATATTTAGGTATAGATAGTATATAATGTTATATTGTGGTTGATTTGTTTATAAGCTTTATGGGGGTGGCATTGTCGGTCACCGACAAACCCCTTAATAAATTGATAAAAAAATGTCTTTGATGCAATAGGTAAGCAAGCTAGTGGGTTACGTTACTTTCATACAATTTGGTAGAATTGGCTCTAAAGTCCAGTGAATTGTTACTGAACATTGGTTCTATGACGTGGTATCAGAATATGATGAACTCAAACATAATCAATCTTTACCAAAACATTACGCCCAATATAGAGGCATAATATACTTCGAGGCAAAGAGTTTGCAGCCCCAGCCAGCGGTCGAAAGAATTATTTTATTTACAAAACAAAAAGTATTTATATAATAAGTAGGAGAATTTTAACAGAAACATAAATATTATATTCTTTATATAGAATATTATGATAAGAAGGCAAAGGGTGGAGGGGGGGGCGCGAATTTTTTTTTTCATAAGTTGCATCTTAAAAAAATCTGCCAAGTACGAGTTGCACTCGCGCACGAAGGGTTCCATACCATTATAGAACACAATTAATTGTGTATTTTGTATGGGGCCCCCCCTTAATTATTTATTTTATTTTAATTTTATTATTAACGAACTTTTGCCCGCGGCTTCGCTCGCGTTAAGAAGTGTTATTGTATACAAACTTTCATCCCCTATTTTAACCCCTTGGGGTTGGAATTTATCAAAATTCTTTCTTAGCGGATGCTTACGTCATAACATCTACCTGCATGCCAAATTTCAGCCCGATCCATCCAGTGGTTTGGGCTGTGCGTTGATAGATCACCATGTCAGTCAGTCACCTTTGAATTTTATATATATACTCGTAGAAGAAGATGATTAAGTCCCGTTTTCGGAACCCAAAAAAAGCCGAAAAACACTGCTATAGACAATAATTATATTCATAGTTATTCAGTGGACGTGAGCCGGGCGGGCGTGACCCAGGGCCCACCCCCTGACCGCGATCGTGTAGTCTTTTTGCACTCGATTTGCTTCCGTGGTTGTCTCTAAACGGCTGTTAAGCTATGTACTTACAAATAGCACATAGCTTTTATTACTTTTTCAATTATTTTTTTCATTAAATTATACAGGGTGTAACAAAAATAAGTGATAATACTTTAGGGTGTGTATGTGTTCATTTACAGTAAACTCTTAATAAATCACAAAAAAAATGCGCTTTCAGCGCTGCTACATTTAGCAGTGACTTGTAGCGCAAGAAAATACATTAGGGTATGTGTTCCTTATAATATAGAGTTCACTGTAAAAGTAGCATCTTTGTCAGCTAGTTCCTAATATCTTTTTATGGTGGCCGGGCTTAAAGCATGTTGTAATTTAAGTCATTGCTGAAAAGATTTCGTTAAGACAAAGCTGATTATTTCGTTTATTCCATTTTTAATTTGATATAACGAGCTTCGAGAAATAAATAAGGTCCCTGATTCCTTCGAATAAAATTCAATAATTGCAAAAAGGGGTTCACGTCCAACATAAAATGTTGACAACGAGTTAGAGTTAACCCTAAAGTTACATAAATAGCCCAATAATCGTATAGTGTGCGAGTGTCAGTCGGAGGTGATACATCGGGGGTATGTATATACAACCCGTCGTGGGTTTATTAGGAGGGTTGCGAATTAGTTTTTACACCCGCGCCGTCCCGGCCCGTATCTTCTAGCGTTTGGTGCAGGACACAAGTGTGGCTACGAAACGAGCGATTAAATCTTCATTAAAATTAATTATAATATAACTAGCGACCCGCCCCGGCGTCGCAAGGGTATAAAATATATATAGCCATTGAAAAAATGATTAAAATCGATACCCTATAATTATTCTCGTGGTCTACTTCTTATCTGAGCCAAATAACATTAAAATTGATCCAGTAGTTCGTGAGATAAGCCCTTTCAAATAATTTCCCCCGTTTTTCCCACATTCTCCTATTAGTCTTAACGTGATAAAATAACCTATAGCATTCCTCAATAAATGGACTTTCTAACACTGAAAGAATTTTTCAAATCGGAGCAGTAGCTCCTGAGATTATCGCGATCAAGTTAGCCCTTTCAAATAATTTTTCCCGTTTTTTCCACATTTTCCTCTATTTCTTCGCTCCTATTAGTCTTAGCGTGATAAAATATAGCCTATAGCCTTCCTCGACAAATGGGATATCTAACACTGAAAGAATCATCAAAATTCATTGCGAAGTTTTAAAAATTAAGGGGAACAAAGGGACATGAGGGAAAAAAGCGACTTTGTTTTATTAATGAAAAATTGCCGTCTAATGTGATTTTGCTAAAGATTTCACCACCACTAAGGGTTAAATCAGACCGCAACGCGACGCGCAGATGCATTTCTAATTTTTTACTGGATTGACAGACTTCAGTTGCGTGAGACGTCTTGCAAATCTGTCAAATCCATACAAAATATTAAGAAATACATCTACGCGTCGCGGTCTGAATTTACAAGATTGTAACATACGTTAGCAAATTAAAATTTAATTAATTCATATTATATATTTTTTATCAGTAAGTAATGATAGCTGCTTTTTTATTTAAACATTTTATTATTTACTTCAAATACTACTTAGTAAAATATGAAGCAGAGTAGTAGTAGTAGTAGCTTAGTAAAGTATTATAAAACAAAGTCCCTTTTTTCCCTCATGTCCCTTTGTTCCCTTTAATCTTTAAAACTACGCAACGGATTTTGATGATTATTTCAGTTTTAGATAGCTCATTTATCGAAGGAGGCTATATTTTATCACGCTAAGACTAATAGGAGCGAAGAAATAAAGGAAAATATGGAAGAAAATGGGAAAATTATTAGAAAGGGCTAACTTGCTAATCTCAGGAACTACTGGTCCGATTTGAAAAATTCTTTCAGTGTTAGATAGCCCATTTATTGAGGAAGGCTATAGGCTATATTTTATCACGCTAAGACTAATAGGAGAATGTGGAAAAAAACGAGGGAAATTATTTGATAGGGCTTATCTCGGGAACTACTGGAGCAATTTTTATGTTATTTGGCAGAGATAAGAAGTAGACCACGTGAAGGATCATAGACTATCAATTTTAACATTTTTTTCAGTGGCTATATAATATATATTTTATACCCGTGCGACGCCGGGGCGGGTCGCTAGTTTATTACAAAATACACTATCGGCCCGGTGCGTGCTTCGCTATGTATAAAGTTAAATAATAAAAAAGATAAAACAAAAATATTATACATCATAATATTTAATATTATGTAACTTTATAATTTATTTTTAATTTTATAAAAACTGTAACCGATTAAAATATGCATGAATATATTATTATTATATTTTTACGTTAAAACGCTTGTTTATAATCAATGCATTGTAAGTATAAATTTAATTAAAAGTACTTCGACTTTATGGCCCCACCGATGTCAAAATTTATAACAGTTAGTAGGGGTGTTGGAAATAGTTGGCGACCTCTGCATTACTATTGTCTTTATAATAGACCTGTGTCGCACGCCTGACATATTCATAGCTGGCGAACCGTTGGCGCGGCTGTATTAAATTTATCGTTTTAATTAAAATTTACATTGTTAGATGGTTTTCGGTTAAACAATAACATATTTTAAGGAGTAATAAATTTATTAACTCACTTTTGTTCCTCGCAATGTTAGCTTAATGAAATTGTTCGGGGAACGGCGTGGGTTTTGATAAAGAATCTTTAGGACTAAACGGACTATTTTCTTCAATGACTTTTTCTATATAATGTGTATAATAATAATATAAAGGTCATGCGGTACCGTATTATTAAGTCACGGTGAACTCGGAATGAATTTAGCAAATGTATTTGTTGAAAAAATTACGGAGAGAACTAACAACCCTTAAGTAATGGGCGCCGCTTGCTCGCGAGAAAATATTTGCCCAGCTTTCACAGTAATTATATTATCTTATAAAACGTTTTCATACTAAACGCGCCTTGCGGCTTTACACACCGATAACATTTTAAAAGCGGAGATACTTATACATTTCCTAAATTAAATTGTTGCTAATTTATTTTGTATCGTAATATTGTAAAGAATTTATGAAATTTCATTGTCTTCTAAGCTTAAAATTCCTAACGACATAATATTATGTAGAATATTATATTTTTACTCACAATTTCAGACACCAACAGATTCTATATTTCTCATTTCTACTGTACCCATACTAAATCTGCTGATCATGGATTTTATTCTACTGATTCACTTCCGTAATCATATTTTAATATTTTACGCCGACTATATACCTGATATTAATCTACATTGAATTCGTATGATGTTCGGAATGAATTGTAATATTCCATTTCATCTTGGCTGTTTACATTCCGCTAATGAATATTGACAGGGTGCAGAATCGCGCACACGGTCGACAGAAATGTCTCTTTCCAACATTTTCATTTTGATCATCGACTCTGGCATACGCTTTTGTACTTTTCTATGAGACATGATATTTTTTTTAAATATCTATATGGACGCTTCACATCACGTCAGTCTGGCCCCGTGGTAAGTACCTGAAAGACTTTTGTTACGGGTACCAGGCAACGGAAATATATTTAATACTTTTATACTATACATATATTTAAGATTTTTATTATATGATACACATATTTAATACACATCTATGACCCAGGAACTTTGAAAAAAGGAACTTTGTTCCGTCGGCGGGATTCGAACCCGCGACCCCCGGCTTGAGCTACCGACAGCCCACCACAGAGGTCGCCAAATCGTCGTGATTTTTTTTTTGTTAACTTTTGTTACTTTAAAAGTAGTTTAAAGTAGACAACACTTTGGATGGATTTTGCCCACAATGTTGTTGCGCTAGTGGGCGTGAACTTTCCGAGATGAAAACTATCCTTACAACTCAATCTCCTCACCCATCAAGTTTGGTCCTGATACATCAGTTCAAGTGTGAAGAGGTAACAAACAGACATACTATCGCATTTATAATATTAGTATAAATGTCGCGAGATACAATTTTTGATCCATCTCGAGATCGTGTGTTTCGGTCACAGCCACGTTAGTCTAACTGCATAATATTATGATGGGTGTCGCAGACATTTCTGTCGACAGTCCGCGCGAGGCTATAGGCCACTTTTACCCAACTAGTGGTCCACAAAAGCCAAAATATGGCTCATTTAAAATTTAGTTCTAGTTTAGCCGACCTCGAGCCTCGTAAAGAAGATGCAGGAAGATCAGAAATCACATCAACACTAAAATGGCAACTTTTTTTTTTGTAATTATCTGAATGACATTTTATTATCTGCAAGGTGGTCGCTGCTAATGATAAAAATATAAAAGTGGTTCCCTAACCAAGGAGAGGTTGGTAGCCCCGGCTGTAGGCTGCAGAACCCTATGCGGAGGGGCGGCTGGGCGGGAGCCGCGCGGCCAGCAGAGCGAGCGAAACCGCGACCAGCGAAGCGTTCGAATCTGCGATTTAATCGCTAAATGCATTTCAGTTTCGGTGTGTTTTTCATAATTTCACCGATATGCTTTTAGCGGTATTTGAATTACTTCAATGCACTTTTGTAGTTCGCTTTTATCAAGTAGACCGTGGAATAGGTGAAAAGGGTGACTTCGTAAGAGTCAATCGCAGCCCATTTGGTTTTATTAATATATACCTATTTAAAGTTTATATTATTTTATTTTTATTACTGTAAATGACAAAATATTTTTTAATAGATCTAATTATTTTATTAACATTTATTAAGTTAGATTTCCTTTTATATTTTTTTCTAAATTTGTAAATGTTTTATTTCATAAACATTCCAAAATAATAAAATTATTTTAGATAATTTTTCTATATTATTATATAATCTATAATATAAATGGATTTTCAAATGTGTTAGTCGCGCTAAAACTCGAAAACGGCTGAACGGATTGGGCTGATTTTGGTCTTAAAATATTCGTAGAAGTCCAGGGAAGATTTTAAAGTGACACGAAGTTCACCGGGACAGCTAGTAGCATATATATTAAAGTATAGGAATGAATAGTGTGGTATTTTTATCTTTTCTTTTAAATTATTTTGTTTTAGTAGGTTTTGTAGGTGCAGGAAATTTATGAAAACTTGAGTACCTAATGTTTTGTTTCCGTTTAAAATAATTAAGAAACTACTGCATACTTGTAACTTTTTGTTGTGTTTTGTTATAGTACAAAACATGGTATTCTATGCTATAATAAATATAAGTAATTAATGCTGACAATAGTTTTAATTGCAATATAAAGGAATAAAAATTTAGGTTTCTGAAGATTACGATTTGTCAGGTTTAAACAATAGCTCTATGAAATATTGACGTAAAAATAGTTTACCTAATATAAATATTAGGTAGGTAACCATAACAGCGGGTATGTATTATTCCAATCCAGCTCTGGATGGGATTATTGAATTGGAATAATGTAAACAGTTCATAATAAACTAAGCATATTGGCGTTTAGGTTATGTGCTCATAAATGAAATGTCTAAACATTATTATAAAGTGCGCTCCGTACCTCTTCACGCCCAAACCGCTGAACTGATTTTGCTATTATTATTTTTAACAAAAAATTAAAACCGACTTCCAAGGTAAAAACAATAACAACATTAATATGAACTAAAAAGTATTAAATAATTTTTACTATCTAATAGTGCCTTTTTCCGAATTCGGCTAAACCTCAACTATTTCTGTACTCAATCTTCATTATTTTGAAGTCGGTACCAGATAGCTGAATCTTCAGTCCTCTGACAGAATATTTAAAATTTTTGGAACTGGCACCGACTTCAAAATTATGAAGATTGAGTACAGAAATAGTTGAGGTTTAGCCGAATTCGGAAAAAGGCACTATTAGATAGTAAAAATTATTTAATACTTTTTAGTTCATATTAATGTTGTTATTGTTTTTACCTTGGAAGTCGGTTTTAATTTTTTGTTAAAAATAATAATAATTTCACTCTTTTTAGTTACACTAGTAGATAAATCTTCGCGTATATTTTACGTATCTTATTACAATTTGTTAAGAGTCACAACTCACACTCACAAAATAATATAATATTATCTGTGAAGTGAACATATTGTGCTAAGTAATTTAACAATTTTAATACTTCAAGCCCGAAGCGGTCACCGGCGATTGCGATAACAATAGAAAGGCTATTGTGTCTCGTTTTTCCACGATCGAAGGATCTATCAGATAAAAAATTGTACAAATTTGCATAGGATGTAGCGTAGCATAATATTTAATATTATCATAATTATTGACAGCTGTTCTTGTTATCAAGAATTCAAATCGATAGGTACTTAGTGCACCATCTATCGATTAATAAGTATAACTAATTAAAAAGACACTTAATGACTTTGTTTTGTTTAAATGCTCTTTTTAAAATAACTTTATTTTAATTCTATTTGTCTATTAAAATTTTATAAAGTAGTAAAGTATTCGATCTGTATATAAAGTAGTTAGTAAAGTATTCGATATTCTGTCTTCGACCGCCGTGTATTAAAAACAAACAGGTGTTGTTAATTGTTATACAGTACATAATTATTATTATTAGTATATCCATACCTATGCCTTGTACTATTATCTATTCTGTGCCATGAGACATTGGTGGCCTTAACACGACGTGGTAATGATGATGACGATGATGATGATGATTATGATGATTATGATGATGAATATGAATTGCATAGTAGCATATGCTTTCTGTTCTTAAAACAACGCCGAAACTCCCAAACGTGTATCTATAAGGAATCAGGAGTTCTCTCGGCATCATCGAAACCATGGTATACCTTGACCCAATATTTGAATTTTTGGTAGCGTATTCTTAGTACACTTCACATAAAACCAAAATCACCATATGTTTCCATATAAATTTCGAGGAGTTCCCTCGATTACTCATGGATCCCATCATCAGGTCACCACCTTTGTGAAAATGGGACCAAATTGGAGTGAAACCTAATACAACAAAACAAAAATTTCGAAAATCGGTTCAAAACGGCGGAGTAATCGTTGAACATACAAAAATAAAAAAAAAAAAATATCCACAGCCGAACATATAACCTCCTCGTTTTTTGGAAGTCGGTTAAAAACACACACACACACGGAGATACTTTGAGTCCCGGGAAAGGACAAGGGATATTTTTTACGGTTTACGGTTTCATGGTTACCGCATGAACGTTGCATGCGTCATCTAATGAATGATATTTTAACAAATAATCCATATCCATACTAATATTATAAATGCGAAAGTTTGTCTGTCTGTCTGTCTATCTGTTACCTCTTCACGCTCAAACCGCTGAATCGATTTTGCTGAAATTTTGCATGGAGATACTTTGAGTCCCGGGAAAGGACATAGGATAGTTTTTATCCCGGAAAAATGTATGGTTCCCGCGCGATTAACGAATTTTGGCGCAACGGAGTTGCGGGCATCATCTAGTTAAATATAAATCAAGATCACTATATGAATATCAAGATCACTAATACGAAATAATAAAAAAACAACTTCGCCTTGTATCGAACGAGGCGAAGTTGTTTTATTTATTATTTTATCGTAACATGAAATATTTTTTTCGTCAAAGAAGTTTGTTTCGTGTTTCAAATCAAGAAACATGGGTCTTTTTAAAGATGAATCGAAAAAATTACAAAAATATAGTGAAAATTAATAGCTTTACTCTAGCTTTACTCAAAGAAAAGTTTACATGTTCAATGCCTTAACATCTAAACTATAAAACAGATGTTTTTTATATGAATATTGAGTTTTAAATATTTTTTATTGCAATACTTGTACTTAATTCAACGGTTACGTCTCTTTTTTAAACTGTGTAACGAAAATACTTATCGTAACGCAAAAAGTTTGTGAAACTTTTCGAACTTACCGCGTAAAGCCGCTACAGCTAACACGACTAGGACTATTCTACAACTACACAGAGTTCACAACCGGTTGAGTTAGCGACTAATCTAGACTAGATAAAAGTTCAGAAAATAAAAAGTTTCACGTTATTTTGGGTATAGCGCGTGCTGCACCGCGAGTGAGCCGTGGAGCACTGCCGGCTCCTCCACTATGTACACCGAATCTGTCTACTGCTATATCAACTGTATATGCTACTGGTATATATCTTATATGTTATTGTTTTTCTCTATCATGATTACCAGTATGATCACATTTTATAGAACGACTAGCTGGCCCGACAGACGTTGTCCTGTCTTAACGATGATTATTAATTAATTCGAATTGGCATAATTAATAAAAAAAGTGTGTTTATTTTTTAGTTCCATCGTGCACTCATCCCAAACTATTAGTTTGCTCTGCTGCAACACTTTGGCCATCGCTAAATTTCTCGAAAGGTTGCAAGTTAGTGTTTAATTTATTTGTGGATTCATTTTTATGTATATTGATATATAGATATATTAAAATTAGTATCTCCATACCTCATCAAAATAGATTGAATAGTTTAGGCGAAAATCACAAAAGTTTATTGTGCAGGAACCGCACATTTTCCGGGACAAAAAGTATACCTTGTCTTTCCCGAGACTCAAAGTATCTCCATGCCAAATTTCATCAAAATAGATTAGCTGACCCGACAGACGTTGTCCTGTCTTAATGATGATTACTTAATTATTAGAATTGGTATAATTAAGAAAACAATAGATTGAAATTAGTATCTCCATGCCAAATTTTATCAAAATAAATTAAATAGTTTAAGCGAAAATCACAAAAGTTTATTGTGCAGGAACCATACATTTTCCGAGACAAAAAATATCCCTAATCCTTTCCCGAGACTCAAGGTATCTCCATGCCAAATTTCATAAAAATAGACTGAATAGTTTAGTTTAGGCGAAAAATCATAAAAGTTTATTTATTTTGTGGGAACCGTACATTTTCCGAGACAAAAAGTATCCCTTGTCCTTTCCCGAGACCCAAAGTATTTCCATAGCAAATTTCATCAAAATAGATTGAATAGTTTAGGCAAAAATCATAAAAGTTTATTGTGCGGGAACCGTACATTTTCCGGGACAAAAAGTATCCCTTGTCCTTTCCCGAGACTCAAAGTATCTCCATACCAAATTTAATAAAAATAGACTGAATAGTTTAGGCGAAAAATCATAAAAGTTTAATGTGCGGGAACCGTACATTTTCCGGGACAAAAAGAATCTCTTGTCCTTTCCCGAGACTCAAAGTATCTCCATGCCAAATTTCATAAAAATAGACTGAATAGTTTAGTTTAGGCGAAAAATCATAAAAGTTTATTGTGTGGGAACCGTACATTTTCCGAGACAAAAAGTATCTCTTGTCCTTTCCCGAGACCCATAGTATTTCCATACCAAATTTCATCAAAATAGATTCAATAGTTTAGGCAAAAATCATAAAAGTTTATTGTGCGGGAACCGTACATTTTCCGGGACAAAAAGTATCCCTTGTCCTTTCCCGAGACTTAAAGTATCTCCATACCAAATTTCGTCAAAATCGATTGAATAGTTTACGCGCAAATCATAAAAGTATATTGTGCAGTAACCGTACATTTTTCCGGGACCAAAAGTATCCCTTGTCCTTTCCCGAGACTCTAAGTATCTCCATACCAAAATTCATCAAAATCGATTGAATAGTTTACGCGCAAATCATAAAAGTATATTGTGCAGTAACCGTACATTTTTCCGGGACCAAAAGTATCCCTTGTCCTTTCCCGAGACTCTAAGTATCTCCATACCAAAATTCATCAAAATCGATTGAATAGTTTACGCGCAAATCATAAAAGTATATTGTGCAGTAACCGTACATTTTTCCGGGACAAAATGTATCCTATGTCCTTCTCCTGGCTCTAAACTACCTCCCTGCCAATTTTCAGCTAAATCGGTTCAGCCGTTCTTGAGTTATAAGTGAAGTAACTAACACGACTTTCTTTTATATATATAGATTCTGTGATTGTAGAGTAGTAACTTGGCCGGATAATGTTCCCATATTATGTCTTATTTTATTTTATTGTGTCCGAAGTAAACTTGGTCAAAAATTTCACTACTTATTCAATGTGTGCCGATAATCAGATTTAGCGAAGTAAGTAAATCATTTAAAGGTCAATGTAAACGTCTATACAACGAAATCCCAGGCAACGTCCAAAATATTCCGCTTCGTAATTTATTGAAAAAAAGAGTAAAAGAACATATTTTGTACTCAAAATCTTACATTACAAAGTAAATTATTTTCTTCCGGAAAGCACTTTGAATAAAAATTTGATTTGATAAATCAATGATTTGATTTGATTTATCAAACAATATTAGTTTTTACGATGAATTGAATGGGACATTATCTAATGTACTGGATATTGGATAACAGTTTTAATCATGGCAAAAAGTTCCCTAGGAAATATTGCTTAGTTACTACACTAAATTGCAAATACAATAATCACGCAATTTAATCCTTCAGGCCCCGCGCGAGCACCGGTGATCGCGAGAACAAAATAATACAATGGGAATTCCTAGAACCTCCGATCGAAGTAATAATAGAGTATTTATATAAAAGTACGACTACTTTTTAATAATTATTTAATTAATTATCATATGCAACTCACTATACTTAACTATATTGTACAACTTTGTGTCGCGTAGATGCGCTACGCGTACTCGTAGAGCTGCTACGAGCGGCTCGTAGCGCCTCTACAACAACACGAGTGGCGTAGCACTAAAGTTAAAACATTTTGTATGGGCTTCCAACTCGTCGAATATTGAAACTTTTTCATGTGAAAATATTATTCACCTTTTTTTGTTTTTGAACTCAAGTAGGTACTTCAGAGCATTAATTTCTTCTATTTGCTATTGAATGTTCTTCTATGAATTTACTGTTAAATTCAAATTGAAAGTATTTTTTCTGTTCAAAGTTTTTAAATAATTTGTTTGAATTACTATTTTTTTACATATTGCCTGCCACCGTTTCCGGAAATAACCAGGATCGGGTAGAACAGCCGTTTGTAAAAAAGAGAACTCTTACAAAAAAAGTAGACAAACTCAGCAGGAAGAATTTATCAATAATAATAGTTATGTTTTCTATTCCGAAGTTAAAACAAAACATAAAAGATAGTTGTGATTAAGTACATAAGTTTATGATACACATTTATTTCCACTGAAAAGTTTAACGATGAAATCGTTATTGGTTTCTGGCTCGCCGCGCAAAGAAATTGATGAAACACTACGCCAAAGGCACAAAGCGTTCTGATTTCAATTTGAAATAAAGACCGGAAGGGCCGGGCGGGCTGATTGTACCTCGACTCGAACCTTTGTGTAGCGCCATCTCTGCGCGGAAATGGGAATCGGTTGATGAGACACGGCGGCCACGTACTCTAAACACGTGAGCCAACTCCAGTGTCCTTAAATAGGGAGTAAATAAAATACACAGTTGTTATAGATAGCGATTGTTTGAAATAAGTAACACATGAAATGTACTTGCATTCTGTCGGGTTATAAATTATAATGCGTCTTAATAATATTATAAAAATTCTCAATTTTAGCCAGACACATTTTTTGATAAGCGTTTAAATTTTATACTTATTATTGTATTATAATTATTATTTTTAACAAAAAATTAAAACCGAATTCCAGAGTAAAAACAATTATTATTATTATAATGAACAAAAAAGTATAAAATAATTCTTACTCTTAATAGTGGCTTATGCAGAATACTCCCAAACCTCTACTATTTCTGCACACAATCTTCATTACTTTGAAGTCGATACCAGCTAAGAATGGTGAGTTCTTAGACAAAATATTTTTAATTTTAAAGACTGGTATCGACTTCAAAATTATGAAGATTTTGTACAGAAATAGTAGAGGTTTGGGAGTATTCTGCATAAGGCACTATTAAGAGTAAGAATTATTTTATACTTTTTGTTCATTATAATAATAATTATTGTTTTTAATCTGGAAGTCGGTTTTAATTTTTTGGTTAAAAATAATAATTTCACTCTTTTTAGTAATTTAAGTAATTTAAAAGGTTTTCTGTAAATACTAATGTGTTCTACTAAGTGACTTTGGAGCCAGGATTTCATTTCTGATATTATGAGAATTATAAAGTTAATATACCTAGCGCCCTCTTGGAATAGAGAATTGCATAAGCAACTCCAAGAATATACTCGTATCACTGTATAATTAATAATATAAGCTTGGCGTTAATCAAGCAATGATAAAATTAATGTTCATGCGCCTATATCTAAAGGCTCTAAAGTTCTGTTCAGTGACTTTCTTTCTGTCACAACACTCCTGGAAAGTCATTAGCTCACTATAATTATTGTTCATATAATATTATGCTTAAACTACTTAGAACTACGTTAATATATTACTATTTATTTTGTCCCAATAACAAGGAGTTTCCTACATACGGACAATGGGCATACCTCATAATTCATAGATCTCATAATCAAATTGCTAACTTGGTAATTTGATCACCAAGTTTGAATCATTTACTTTGATATAACAACATAACACCAATATAATTTTTGAAATAGTTCGACAAATTAAGAGTTATGATTTAATGATTCATGGTGTGGTGACTGGTGGTAGTGGTGATGATGATGATGAATGTAACTTGCATAGTAGCACATGCTTTGAGTTCTTAAACCAAAGCCGATACCCCCAAACTTGTATCTATAAGGAATCCGGAGTTCTCTTAGCACCTTCGGAACCAAGGTATATCTTAATGCCAAATTTTGTTTTTGGTAGCATATGCTTAGGATACTTCTTATAAAATCGAAATCACCATATGTTTCCATAGAAATTTTGAGGAGTTCTCTCGATCACTCATGGACCTTATCATCAGGTCGAAATAGGTAAATAAAGTAATTTTCAAAATAGCTTAACTTTCTACAGAACAATGTTTAAAGACATCCGTGATCCGTTTTGATCTAAAAATACTCTGCAAAATACCTACCAATTATAATAGGGTCATAATGTGAAGGTGTATGGCGAAATGGTGGTGATGATGATGATGATTAATGTAATTAGCTTAGTAGCTTATGCTTTCAGTTCTTAAAACAAAGCCGAAACCCCCAAACATGTATCTTTAGGGAGTAAGGAGTTCTGTTCACCACCTTCGAACCATGGTATATCCTGGTACAAAATCTTACTTTTTGGTAACATATGCCTAGAATACTTCATATGAAACCAAAAAAAAACATATGTTTCGATTTGAATTTTGAGGAGTTCCCTCGATCACTCATGGATCCCATCATCAGGTCACCACTTTTGTGTACATGGTACCAAATTGGAGTGAAACCTAATACAACAAAACAAAAATGTTGATAATCGGTTCACAAACGGCGGAGTAATCGTTGAACATACATAAAAAAAATATATCCACAACCGAACATAACCTCCTCGTTTTTTTGGAAGTCGGTGAACACACACGTGAACAATAAAAATATGGATTTACTATTAAGAACTATTGATTGTATATAAGTTAAAATGAAACTGTGTACAATATGTTTCAATAGTCCGGTTATAATATATGTATTATGTATAGTAAAACATTTTTGCGTAGCCGTAAACATGTTGCGTGAAGCCACTGGCCAAAGTGGATAATTTATGTTGGCTACCAAATAATTATATTAACATATTAAGTTCCTTTGTAGTAAAAACTTTCATGTTAATTATATATTATATAATTAATGTATAAAGGTATGCATTATAAAACTAAAATATAATAATTAATAATTATTATTATATTTTAGTTTTATAATGTATACCCTTATACGCTCCATATTTCTTTGATTTTGATTAACATTCTAATACTTAACTTGCAACTTAATCTTTGTTCAGAGTAGTGTTGACGTTGCTATTCAAAATAATCGGCCAAGTGCGAGTCGGACTCGCGCACGAAGCGTTTCGCACCGTTATAGAGCAAAAATAGGCCAAAATTTGTGTTTTTTGTGTGGGAGCCCCTCTTAATTTTTTATTTCATATTAATATTTTTATTAAACATTAAAGTACACATAAAACTAAGGATTGTGTGAAAAATTCAAGTACCTACCTATTGCTATTATTGATGTAGGACAAAATAAGACCAAAAAATCACGTTTGTTGTATGGGAGCCCCCCTTAAATATTTCCTTTTTTTAGTATTTGTTGTTATAGCGGCCACAAATATACATAATCTGTGAAATTTTCAATTCTCTAGCTATTACCGTTCTCGAGATACAGCCTGGAGACAAAATCAAATCAAAATCAAAATTGTTTTATTTCTGAATAAATTTAAAATAAATATTTTCAGAATGTCCTACATGATGCCTACCACCGGTTCGGGAACTAACCCGGCGAGAAGAACCAGCGTAAGACATACAGACGGACAGACGGACAGACAACGAAGTCTTAGTAATAGGGTTCCGTTTTTACCCTTTGGGTACGGAACCCTAAAAATGAGCTAGTTAAGATAGTAAGAGAGTAATGTATCAACAGAGAACATGAGGACAGGGCATTTGCATAACAAATTGTATTCACGGCGGCCCCGTGTGATTTTTGCGAACACGAGTTAGGCATGTTTGCCGGTTTATGTTTTAAATGTTTGTGCATATTCCCGCGACTCCACCGAGGATTCCTGTTACGTAACTTCTTTGCGCGACTTATTGGCTTTGTTTCGTAAATATTTAGGTTCGGATAATACACTTCTTTGCAGAGAATCTTGGAAACCTTTCTAACATACTCGAGGTCGTATTGTAAATACAAACATAACTGTAAAGTAGTATTATTTCTTGTCGTATTTGTTTTGTAATAACAGTAGATATTGTAATGTATGTAGGTACATATTATTTTTTTTAATTTCAGTAAATTCTTAACAATTTCAGAGCGTTCGCAATTAATTTTTATTAATATTTTAAAAATATCTACGTATTTTAATAAAATCGTAGGAAAGTACATTGAATATTTTTTGAAAAATAATACTTGGGATGTGATCTACAATCAATATGGAAGCCAAAAATATAGTTTTTAGAATTTTTGTCTGTTTGTCTGTATGTATGCCCGGGATAAACTTAGAAAGAACTGAATGGATTTACTAACTTCAAATTTTGCACGAATATTACTTAGAGGTCGGATCAACACATAGGCTATAAATTATAACGATATCACCTACGGTGGGGGGTAGAGGCTGAAGTTTCAATATTTTTAGTTTTTTGCTCATATCGCTACCACGGTGCGTTGTAAAGTAAAAATATCCCATACATAATGTAAGCTCATAAAATTTCCTACAAATTTGTCTTTTACACTTTGTATCCTCCTTGCCTTGCTATGAGCTTTTATCTATCTTATCTATATGTATACAAATTTCGAGTGTCGTTTGATTAATATGCAGGGAGCTTTGGCACCGGTATTTTCCTCCCTCTTTTTTTTTCTTTCCCAACCTCCTCCTCCTGAGAATTTTGCTTAAAACAAAAATATGGTGTCGCGGCGTTATATTTCTCCTTTTATAAGAACACAGTTAAAAACTAAACTAAACATACAAATTTCGTGTGTAACCCCCCACTCATGAAACTGTTGCTAAAAATGAAATGGTGTCGTGGCGTTTGTATTGGCGTCTTATTTCTCCTTTTTAGGAACAAAGGAAGTCATAACAGAAGAACAAAAAAAATACATAATAATATAATAAAGTCGTAGGAAAGTCAATTCCGTACATTGAATAGTTTTGAAAAATAATACTTAGGACGTGATCTACTATGGTATACTTTTTTTTTTTTTAATTATTACCACCTCCCTAACATTATTAGGGCTTGTTGTCTGCTATATTATAAATAACACTTACTTATATAACAATATTTACTATGATATACGTATGATATGATATACGTGATATACTTGGGACTATGCTACCGCGGACGAAGTCGCGGGCAACAGCTAGTAATACATAATTCTGTAAAATGTTCGCAATAGCATTGTTGCCACAACTGCGTTTAAGTCAAAAATCTTACAATCTGAGATTCCAAAATCTACGTCAAATTGAATCAAGTTAAAAAGTGATCAACATATTAACTAACCCTAAATCAAGAGACAAACTAACAACTCCGAAAACAATTTACATGGAGCGGTAGCGGCCGGCTCGATTTCCATAACTAATTAAATCGCGGCCCAACTTCGTCCGCAGGTGTCGCGGCGACCGACCACAGAGTAGATTGCAATTCCTCCGCCACTGCTCAGATGGCATTATGTTAAAACTTCTCTGTTCCGAACTGCTCTGCTTTGATATTTACAATTCACACGTCTTCTGCGCACCGCTTATTTGAAATTTGGAATCTTGCTTAACTCGGCATCGAAAGTTATACGATGTCGAAGTAACATTGTATATATATACAGTGTTACTCTTAAATTATATAATAATAATAATATCTATGGTCGCTTCACACCACGTCAGTCTGGCCCCGTGGTAAGTACCTGAAGGACTTGTGCTACGGGTACCAGACAACGGAAATATATTTAATACTTTTATACTATGCATATATTTAAGATTTTTATTATATGATACACATGTTTAATATACATCCATGACCCTGGAACTTTATAAACTTTTTGTTCCGTCGGCGGGACTCGAACCCGCGACCTCCGGCTTGAGCTACCGACGCGCTTACCACTGCGCCACGGAGGTCGTCAGTATAATTACTATTAACCTACCAATATACAAAAAATCAGCTGGTCAGGGTTCCGTTTTAGGGTTCTGTATTCAACAAAACTTGGTGGAATACCCTAATTGTGCGACGGGATAGCGATGGACGTTGCCATGGTGTCTTATTTAGTCACTTCAATAATTTTATTGAAAATATTATGGGCGAAATATTTTATATGGCAAAACAACATTGCCGGGACAGCTAGTTCTAGTATAATCTCAATGAATCGACTCTCCCAATTTTGAGAATGTTATTGTGCGAATATATTCGAATATTTCTTTAAAGATTTTCGAAAATAACATTCCCTTCTCCCAATCTTCATCTATCTCCATCCTCGACACCAACCCCGGACATGATCACTGTCAATCCCGACTCAGGAAACAAATTAGGTTAACAGTTTTATCGGTATTAAAGCATTGCTCATCAGCATTAAGGTAACTGCGTCCTTATCCGGAGTGGGGGAGTGAGGGCAAATTGAATCGGCCAGGTAATGAGTGCATCGATTGCACTATCGCAGCGCGCAGCCCAATAATGACGCGGGTCGGACTCCGGCCTTTACGGACGCGCGCCCATATTATTTTATTCGTTTCCGAGTTTTATTTGTGTAATAATGATTATTGTGTCTGGCTTCGGATATTAATGCATCAAAGGTAGCTTTTGAAATGAAACCTCCACGCTCGCATGATAATATTATTATCGTTGTACGTTTTAACGTAATGCAGAAATATAAATTGATTTAATATGACAAAGAAACCAAAGACATCATTAAGTTGCATGTTATAATTGAGTTTAAAAAGGTAAAAGTGAAATATTCAATGGTATATGTTTTTAAAATATCCGGTTATATTTTTGTATTTTTATACAAAAATTTTATAATATTGTTCTTATGTGTTATCTATGCTACTATGATTAACACAGTAACTCCAACTTATATTACAATATATATTTTTAGTAAGTATCCAACTTTTCTGTATAACTTTTGAACTCTGAGAACACAACAAAAGAGGGTAACTGCTATTACCGGTGTATTCGTAATAATAATAATAAAAATAAAAATCAATCGTGTGTAAGGTAGTAGTTGTGCTAATGAACGAGCTGGGCCCACTCGACCTATTCCCCCTTTTTGGATCCAGTGACGTGGGCCGTTTGTAGAAACACCCCGCGAATTCAGTTACGAGGACTTGACCTATTCTATATTATTATTACTCTCCACTCGAAATCTTTTCCTGCTACAATTATTTTTACTCCCCTTTCATTATTGTAAAGGATTCAAATTATAAAATTATTTTGAATCGATAAATTTAATATTTACAGGAGTCCCTAAAATAATTATACTTTGATCATTCTGTTATGTTACATTCTTCAATGCTCTCATAATTTGTTTTACATTAAATTGCTCTTATCTTGAATAAAATTAATTTGTATTATAAACGTAACTATAAGTACCGGTATGTACAGCTAAAGATTCAATAATTATTTCCAATCAACTGACATCAATATGAAATACTAATATTCTGCTATTTAAATTTAATTTCTAATCTTGTAGCGTTTTGCGATGCAATGATAGAGCACCTACTGCTGCTGTACATCAAAGCCAAAGAGTTTAACTGGCTCCAAATTTGTCCGGCGCAGGTAACTACACGGACATGTATAGCTAGTTAAAGTGACCAGCGTAGTCGGCCCTTCAATTTGTTATGTAAATGCACCTTTTGTGCCCCCTCTCCCCTCGCGCCGGCTCGCTCGCTACAAATTTACGTACTGACTACTGCGTTTCATTATCATTATTTTTACAGGTCCATTTTTAAAGTGGGCTATGACTTTGGGTATTTTTTATTAACTCTGCCCAAAGACAATAACAGCTCTGTTATTATAATATTAAAAGTAAATTTTATTTTATACATTTTATCAAACTTTATTAAGATGATATCAGATTGATCACTCGAGTCGACAAATGGTTCATTTCTTTAAGTTTTTAGCGGTTTTGTTAAATTTTTTACGTTTAGTAGAGCCCTTTTTTTGATAATAAACCTATTTTCTTCAAATAAATAATGTTTAAGTATCTGTTTTGTTCCTAATTAAAGTATAAAATAACTATATAATACCTACTAATAGGTGATATAGTATTGTATTCTGTATTTCTATATTACTAGCTGTCCCGGCAAACGTTGCTTTGCCATAATATAAAGTATTTCGCCCATATTATTTTATTGAAGTGACTAAAAAAGTATGTCGCCATGGCTACGTCGATCGCTATGTCGTCGCACAAACACTGGTCGCCGTCAGTCTCAGGTTGTAATAATTTACTATTATTTATTCAACAAATGCACTTATCAATATATAAAGTACCCAGTAGCCGATTCTCAGACCTACTGAATATGCATATAAAATTTGGTAAAAATCAGTAAAGCCGTTTCGGAGGAGTTCGTGGTCTAACATTGTGACACGAGAATTTTATATATAAGATAATCATAATCACACTAGATAGTTGCGCCAAAATTAGTTTATCGCGCGGAAGCCGTATATTTTTCCGGGATAACAAGCATCCTATGTACTTCTCCGGGACTCAATTAAAGTATCAAATTTCAGCAAAATCGACAGACATACAGACACACTTTCGCATTTATAATATTAGTATGGATCTGCATACAAGACTGTATGGCAGCATTACACAAACCTCATTGGTTTAAAATGCTGCTTAAATTAAGATAAATTGTATGTCATGTTTTATTTGGTCAATAATAAAAAAATGGCTTGAGTTAAATATCGCAGGGGTTCAAAATGTAAACAAAACGAAGCGTTTTGCTCTAAGTTTATAATTTGCTGTATTTTATGATATTGACGTATACTCAAACTATCTCACTTTTACTCAAACTATCTCACGCGCAAACGAAAATGCAACACCAACGTTACATAATACAAGTAATAACTTGGAATACAAATATTTTACAATCATATAGTCAGAGAAAATGTGTGCAAATATGAATGTGGTGCGATAACGGCGGTAAATCATTTACCGTACGCCTGGGACGAATTACATTATCACACGACTGTACCGGTGGGCATGCAGTAAACTAGCACTGTATTATGACATCTATTCGTCTATTTGATATAAGTAGCACTTATATTAAATAGGCGAAAATATCGTTATTCGTATCATGAAAACAGATTTTCATGATACGAATTATTACTATTAAAAAAATATTTCATTTCATCCTGTTAAGTGAGTGTACGTTATTTATTGAAGATTTTTTACCTCACTGTCATTCCACGACATTAGAGTAGAAGGCCCCTTATAATTGTAAGAAAATACAGCTACAATTTATTTCACAGTTTTATTATGCGTAAGAGATAGGGAAAGCGCGCGGTGAAAGAGTGATCAAGGTGAGAGAAATAGTTTTTATGTAGCCTGGTAAGATTGCAAAATGTTGAAAATTCTATATCTCTACATAATGCGAAGGAGTGGAGCAAATAGATATGAAGCACTTTGGCAGAGAGGAACAAGTCCTAAGACGTGGTGGTGAAAAATAACTCGTCTAAAATTGACTCATTTTAAGAGACAAAAAATATATGGGTGAATCTGTAACCTGGCTTATATACGAGTTCAATTTGGTCACTGTTAAGCATTTGTGTATCAAAACACAAAAAATAGAATACGTTGAGTAATGAATACAGTTTTGTTCTTATTGATCTGAATAACAAGGCTGCATTCCTAACTAAAGACGAAATTTTTGTGGGTTGATAATTGATACACAAACGCTTAACAGTGTCCGTTTGGGTTTACAAAAAAGTGAACTTAATTAATAATAATTAATAGAACATATCGAGCGAAGTCCAGTTCCGATATCATCTAGAGGGTAAGGCCAAATTAGCCTCGAAGAAGCTAGGTGTTCTTAACCGTAGTCCGGACCAACGCCTACTAACTCTACAAGTCGCAGGTTCGGCCTCATATGGAATATTGTTCTCATCTCTGGGCAGGGGCGCCAAAATACCAACTACTCCCTCTGGATCGTATCCAACGAAGGGCCGCTCGAATTGTTGACTGCCATAGTGTTTCAAACAGCTTGGACCCCTTGGAATTACGCCGAGATGTAGCTTCACTCTGCATCCTCTATCGGTTGTATCACGGGGAGTGCTCTGAGGAATTGTTCGGAATCATACCACCTGCAACCTTTCACCATCGTCCCACGCGAAAAACATACCATCCTCATCACCTTGATGAGTGCGTTTTTCGCGTAACTTTCTGCCGCGCACTGTCAAACTCTGGAACGAACTGTCACCAGCAGTATTTCCGGACCTATACGACCTGCAAACCTTCAAGAAAAGAGCGTATTCCCTCTTAAAAGGCCGGCAACGCCCCAGCAGCTCTTCTGATGTTGCGAGTGTCCATGGGCGACGGTAGTTGCTTACCATCAGGTGACCCGTTTGGCCGTTTGCCCCCTTATTTAATAAAAAAATCTTAAAAAAGGTTCAAAAGGATTGCACCGACTTTACGTTATCTATACAACATACGTATTACGTAGTAATTGTTACACATTATCACAGTAATATGTAGATGTGGCTATTATCAAGCGATTACGCTCTTATCTCTCATTCGGTGCACCTTACAATTTACATATTAAGGGCTCCTCCCTCACACCTCAGCACACGCAATCAATGATTCGATCTGGCTCAAACGCAAATGAATACCGAAATTGATTTCCAATATGCCGGTAAACGATATTGCGCTGAAGCCTTTTATGGTGATTTTATTAGCCTGATTGAGCTAGCCTTTACTATTAGGCCGAGCTATTTTGCAGGTGCCGACTATGATTTAGGTCGTTTATTAAGCATGTCGTTTAAATTGACTCAAAACATTCAATTCAATAGAAACCGAAGTCTAACTTCGGTAAACCAAAAATGTATCGGATTTGACATTTTGCCTTCGCTGAACCACAATGCTAAACCTAACCCTCACGCAGCACACAACAGAAATAACTACTGCTTAAGTACTCTAAATTCATGTGAGACACAGACCAATACAATTTTACCAAGTACCCTGTACCTATTGACGCTATTTAAGACTAATAATAATATTATACACCAGAACAATAATGTTATGTAACTTAGGCGCGACGCAACATGCATAATAGCAATACAAAATTGAAATATCAAGCGGCGTCTCACTTCAATATTTATTTTGTATTTTGTCATTCCACATTTCGTGAGCTAATTCCAACTTATCAATCTCGAAGCTCATGTATCTAAGATTACAATTTTATAATTTTTCGTAGGAGTTGTTCGTAGGAGTTTTTTACTCACTAGAAAATACACTTTCTTTGAGTCATCTACACGTACCTTCAATGTAGCGGAAATTTAATTTTTCGCCATAATTTTAAAACTCCGTTCATATTATAAATTATATTGCAACTCTTTGAACTGTCGGTGGTCCGGATATTGGTCCTGAAGTCATTTCCGATCGCTGCCGCTGACGGCTTCCACTGCAGTCCAAGGTATTTTTATCATAATACATAATATTATAATTAGTGTCACTGACAATGATTATTATAACAGTGCTGTAAAGTAATCCATAGTCTGTAACATGAAAAACGATAAATAACAAATCATGTTCGTGCTAAAGCAGTAACGCTCCAATAGCTGCAGTTGTTCGTCCGCGGCATTATTATCGGCCAATCAGAGAACATAAACAGTAATATATTGAATGTAACTTATGAATTATGATAAGTACAGTAATTTGGACGAAACTTATATTTTCGAAAATCATTACCATGTACGAACTATTTGCGTAAAGTTTGTAGTAAATGCTAATGACAAAACTGCAAATGCCGAGAGCACATGCATCAATCCAAAAATCAATTTAAAAATTGAAGAAATCATTCGCATCGGTGTAAAATCACACTGATTGTATACAAAAATATGTTTGAAAGGTATTTAATATACAAGATTTCATAAACACAATATCATGTAATGCACACTTCACCATCGACCCTGAAGAAATTCTTGAGAATGCCCCCAAAAAGAACAGGATTTTTTTCCATCAATATGATTCAAAGCTCGAACCCACTACACGTTTGAGCGCTAAGCACTTAGTCGTAGCGTCGTCGCTGACACGCTGATTTCATCCCAAAGTCGCTACTTAAAATAAACATGAAATAAAACTTCATTTAGAATTTCTTGGGAGTTTTTAAAAGCGTTCCCCGGTTTATTTGCAGATAACGATTCCTCTCTCATTCGACATGTAAATTGTTGCCAAACTTCTCAAATTGAAATACGCGCCAAATTATATACTTGGGATTATTTTAATTTTTTCCCCAACAATTCTGTATTTGAAATTCAAATTGGCGTAATGAATTTTATGTGTAAATATTTAAGCAGCACATTACCGATGATCGTTAATGACTTTCTATTTAAAAGTTATATTATTCGTAACGTTAGCGTAATAATATTTTCATTTAGGTAAGCACTTTGATATTTTTCATTGTTTTTCTGAAACAAACAGATACCCAATCACGACGATGGAAACGTGTTATAAATGTGGTTTATTAAGATTTAAGGTATATACATTAATAAAAAAGCAATAAAATTTTCTGATTTCACGCTCTGTGAGCGCTAACGTTTAGGCGATAAGGGCGATATTTGCCGATGGTGCAGAATATTGAGCGCTGATTAATAATATCATGAGGTATCAAATTACAATTGCTTCTTTATAATTTACCACCAACTTTTGCCCGGCTATCAAAAATACGCCAGCTTAAGGTTTTGACTATTAATATGAGAGTCTCTACAGTGAACTGTACAATAATAATTATATTATAAACTACTTACATACTTCAGAAGTAAATAAATTCATAACATTCCTATCCCCCGCAAAACTTCGATACATATTACAGTTTTAAATATCCATCAAGAAGTATAGTTATATTGTGGTTAGCAATAAGAGCATTTTCTTGTACTGAGCTGCATTATTCAAGATCACTGTTCGGAGCAGAGCACTTAATTCTTCGCAGTACATCATTCAATTTTGAGTTATTTTAAAGCAGAACTGTCAAATTTTATTTTATACAATATCTAAAAAATTGCACACGCAAAATATTATATTTCTTAAAAGCTTTTATTTTTTCATGCAATGTAAATGAAACAATTTTTCTTTGTTTCAATGTTTAATGTTGAAGATACAATATAATAATATTATTTAAAAAGTAATAAAAATAAAATATTATGTAAGACAGGCAAATACGTGTGACGTGAGCTGCCCTCCGGTCTGCAACGGAGTCTATCTATCCCTTAGGGTGTGAGATAAGCGCGACCCGTCGTAAAAACTAGGGGCCTATCAAAATCGAGAACAATGTTTTATGAAAGGAAGAAACGTCAAAAGAATAGGACAAAGCATAAATAAGGCTCCTGGCCGTTAAGTCCGAGCTCAATACAGCGGAAGATAAAGGCGGCATTCGAGCGGAGAGATAGGAATTCTTAAAGCTAAGGAGACGGCAAACCCCGATAGATTTATTGTTTAACATCCCACTGCGGACACCGACTCCGCCGAGTAAACAAAACTCTGATTAAGTCACTACGACTTACAACTTAAGGACACATTTTTCTAGAATTTTCTATGCTATAAACACATTTGATTTAACTAATGGTCAGTAAATATGAATGTAGTCAAAAACGGTCACGGAACATTATTTATTTAAATAATAAAGGTTAATTATACTAAGGGAAAAGACCTAATGGCAGCTTTAAGAAACATGAAACATTTGAATGTTATAAAATATATATTTATGAAAATAAAGGATTGGAACTTCTTCCATGTCTTCAGTTACTCTTACAAAATAAAACTAAAATTATTCTCTGAAAATCAATTAAAAAATATATTATTGGTCTTTTTGTAAACTTAGTCATAAGTACTAATAGATGACATCACAAAAAACGAACATTACAAATAGTAGACACCAATATGAACTAATACTTGACATAGAATATTACATTACATTTTAAATTTTTCCTAATTTTAGGTCTTTATTTGCCATTTTTCAAAAGATTTCAGTACGGTCTAATATTAGACACCATGTCCATTTTTAGGTGCAGTAGTTCTAAGTTCTTAGATTTTTAATGGAATTATATTTTCAGAGAATAGTAATAATTTTTGCAGTAGAATAAAGTACAAAATAACTTTAGTATGTATTGCAAAACTCAAAGATGAGATCCGTGTCATCTATTAGGTTTTTCACATTTTCAAGAACTAATAGTAGACACCCTTTATATTGTTAGGGAAAATGGATAAAAAATCTTAAATAAACATTAATTAGTGTATGTAACAACATGACCATTAAGCGAATGAAATCAATGGAAATTACAAAAATCAAATAAATGCATTCAAAACTTATGTGCAAAATTTCGCCTTCCTTAACCTATTTGCTAAGAAATTGCCGAGCGCGTGTTGACGCGGTCATATTATTTACGAAATCTGATCCCGTTTTAAAATTTTGTTCCCGAAGGCGTCTCTAATATATTTTTTCAATTCAACAGATAGCTTGAGAAGATTATAAAATTTACAGTGGTGAGAAATAATTAGAGTAATTCTTACTTTTATGGTATTTTTGTCATAAGTGTCATCTATTAGTTAAGTGTCTAGCATTAGGTCTTTTACCTTATAATATGTTTATTTCGTTCAGCATGAACAATGGGGAACATGTTTGTCTTTATTTCCCTTCAAAGACACACAATATGTGACATGCGGTAATAAAATATAGAAACGTACAGTGTCTAAACCTTGAGAATATGTTAATACACTTTTGCGAGGAGTAGGATTTATACGAAACAAGAACGAAGCGGGAGATATTGAAATTCAAACAAATGCAACGGCTGATTCAGCGGACAACAGAACGGTGACAAGTTTGAACACGCCTCCGAGTGCGAATTCAAATTCAAATCGCCTTGGAGCCAATGATAATGCAAAGCTTCGCCTATTGCTACAGTATATCAATGAGGACTCCCGGACCGGATTTCCGGTGAGTCTCACTTCTGACGCCGATTTATCATACCTTTGTATTGCTTCTTCAGAAATAACGATACAATATTTGAATATCTCTTAAATAAATTATTTACTGAACGTGTAACATAATTCTGCAAAATGCCCAGAGATTAAACTTTTTTTCAAAAAGTCCGAATATAACCCCAATACCATATTATGCTTCCTACTTTTTTGCAGCAATCACTAACATTTTTTTATAAAAGCTTTATGATAGTGTGGGTATAGAAAGAAGCTAAAACTTTCTGAGTCTTTGCTCTGTAACGGATGTATCAAAATGGACGTTGTTCGGCAGCAAAAAATGTAGAGAATCCCAGTGGGCATGTAAATGCCTCAAATGATTTCCATCAATCGTCGCCATTCTCCGTTCCATCACAACTGGGACACCAAAACGAAAACCAAAAAGGGCGTAGCGAGATTGCAAATTTAAGAGAGCGAATTGGTACTATCCCGCTCCGCCATGCAAGAGCGAGCAAACTTATTAGCGCGACTCGGTTATCTGTAATTTTTCTTTACTTTTTTCAGCCGAGGTGGGATTGATTGGATGCCCGATTGATTGCTGGCCCTCCGACTCATTTCGTTCGCGGGAAACTCCGGGGAAGTGCCGCTGCGGTGAGGATTAGTACGGCTTAATTTGCCCGAGTTGAATACTTGACAATTTGAAATTGAGAAATTGATTTTTCGGCCTCACTAGTAATTTTTTTCTTTTTAAAACCTTTTATGTCAGGTGCAGCGAGGTCATGATATCTAAATTCCAATAGAGTAGGTACCTTGAATTTTGTATGGTTTTTTATTTCAATTTTGTACATTTTTATGGTTCCGTAGCCAAATGTCAAAAATTGAACCCGTATAGATTCGTCATGTTTGTCACAGCGACTTATCTTCGAAACTTTAGTCTGTGAACCGTATTAAGATTTTTGTGTGGGTTATCTATGGATAGGTCTTCGAAAAACATATTGAGATTTCTAATATATTTTTTCTTACCCGAATAGTTTGAAACCTAAAAATCAAAAACCTTTTAATTCATAACAAATAAACCTTGTTGCTGCTGTGGACAGTGGAACCCTTAATGGGCGAGTCCAACTCGCACTTGGCCGGTTTTTTAAGTTTAATTTAAGTCTCCTCCTGATAAATCGTGATATTATAATTATGTTATTATAATCGCATATTAAATAAATAATGATATTATAATCGCGATATTTCATCTTGATTTATAAATAATTGTTTAATTTAAATAATCATAATAATAATAATTTGTAAATGAAAAAAATATTGTATAATATTTTTTCCTTTTACAATAATTATTATGATTGTTGTAGTGTCCGACCGAATGTTCGGTTTCGGTTTCGTTTTCGGTGAATTTCGGCAAAATACGAGTTTCGGTTTTGTTTCGTTTTCGGCGGCAAACTTGCCGAAACTACGACCGAAACCGAATGTACATTCGGGAGTTTCCGCGCTGTTATCGGTCATGTTCGGCGCGTTGAATGAGTGAATGAATCCGATCAGAGCCAGTGTCGTGATTCGCTCGCTTGTTTGTTTGCTGTTCGTTTTGTTTTGTTGTGGTGGCGAGTTTTCGAGTGATTTATTTTGAATTTGGTAGGTAAGTTTTATCTCGTTTTATGTCGTTATAACATAAGAGCGGGTAGTAAACATTAAAAAAAATCAATATGACTGGTAAAAGTCTAATCAAGTTTAATCTAACCTATATTTTTTTTTTGGTTCGCAAATGCTATACGTTAACAAACATTAGTTAGGTAGTTAGTAATGACTATAGTGCATTTCATGGTCATATTATGGATTCAGAGTTTCAAAGTTCATTTTAGTATTTATCACCAAGGTATCCAAGTGGCAAGTACAGTAGATACTAAGTTACGTACTTACTACCAATTTGGTTTTGAGAAATTTTAAGGTAAAAGACCCGACTATGGGACGGGTTATGTAGATGTCCTGAATATTGCGAGTAATTAAAAGAAATCTAGACTATAAATCCTTCTTTTTCTTTTTAATACATAATTTGATACCTTTTAGAGTAAATAGGCGCTTTATAAGTTCAATTTTAATGCATTATGTAATAAGTTAACCTAAAGTAAATAGAATAGTAGAATGTGGATGTGAGCCCTGTAAGGAAGTTTCGATTTCGGTTTCGGCCGAAATAGACACCGTTGCCGAAATTCGTTTTCGATTTCGGTTTCGGTCGTAAAACTAGTTTCGGTCGGACACTAGATTGTTGTGGATGGCAAGACGTGTCAGTGTGCAGTAGAATATTTTATGTTATAAATAATAATTATTATTATTTTCTAATTAGAAATTCAACGAATAATCGCATTTCTTTAATAATAATAATATCTATGGACGCTTCACACCACGTCAGTCCGGCCCCGTGCTAATTACCTGAAGGACTTGTGTAGTTGTGTTACGGGTACCAGACAACGGAAATATATTTAATACTATACATTTTACATATAATAAAGATATTCATTCAATACACATCCATGACCAAGGAACTTTGAAAACTTTTTGTTCCGTCGGCGGGATTCGAACCAGCGACCCCCGGCTTGAACTACCAACAGCCCACCAACTGAGTCACAGAGGTCGTCATCAATTAACAATCGTCGTCGTCGGTCGTCAACAATCTTTTAAAGAAATGTTGATATGGCAGAGGTCATAATAATATGTAATCATAATACAGTTTTACTTAGAATTTATCTATTTCTACGTTACATTAATTCGTAAGGTGAAAAACTTGTTATAAAACACTGCATTTTTGTACAGGATAAAAATATTCAAACGCTTGTAAAATGCGGTGTTTAGGTAAGCAAAAAACATGTACAGGCTCGTTAGCAGAGCGGAGAGCACAAACGTGCACACGTCTCCGCCAACAATATTAGAATAATTGATTAACTAAACGCAAAGAGAAATAATCGCAATTCAGCGTTTTAACAACTAAGGCTGGGGCACACGCTTGCGTTTGACTTCTGTATATTTTAATGCTACAAGACTTTTGAAAAACTTCATTATATTTTGTTATTTATGAGACTACACAGACTATTCTGAAAGCCCGAGTTAGAAATTTGGTATGCTTCTGAATCAAAAATATTGTCTTCTATCTTCTATCCTGTTAATTAACCCTTCGATCGGAGGTTCTAGGAATTCCCTTTGTACTCTTTTGTTCTCGCGATCACCGGTGCTTGTGCGGGGCCTGAAGGATTAATACAAAAACTAGGTGTATAATATATATTTTTTTAATAATAATAATTTTACAACAATTATTGATTTAATAAAGATTATATTCCTCTTCGCTCACCTCATAGGATTTGATTAGGTTAACAATAATGAAAACTAAAAAAGTACTAATGCTTTTTTCTACTTTCCCCATGTGGCTAACCTAACGCAGTACATTTTTTTCTTAATAGTGTATGCACGGCCTTAGTCAGCCTCGTGCCAGGAAAAATGATTTATAAAACCCGCTCAGATATAGTCTTCTCTCTCACACTTCGAGGGACCACATAGCGCCACACTCCTCCCCTCTAGTCCAATTTCACAGGCTGGTGGCTGGGACCCTAGTAATGCTCCTATTGATTAAGATGCCTGAATATTCATTCAATTACATGCCAATGAGGTTTCTTATGAATTCCTGGTAATATCAGTGTAAGCTGTAAAGGATTTACATCTTCATTCGCGAACGTTCTATAAATAACAAGGGATCGTTACACATGCTCGGGAGGAGTTTGGTTACGAACACTGTGGTACGGGAATCTTAGATTAAATAATATTAAACTTAATAATATTTTTATTAGATTCGCCGCGCTGTTATATTATACCACATTGAGATCCGTCAGCAAGTGGTTTTAATTTGTCTGTTACCTCTAGACAATAATTACTAAACAACTGCACCGATTAAATAACTGAAAGAGCTAAAGATAATTTTTAACCCAGTAAATTGTCCGTTTCCCCCCTGATTTCAGAAAATGCGGAAAAATGTAGATCTTGCCCTATAAAACGAGTGTGAGTCTATGTCATATCAACAATATTCATATTGCTCAGCAAATAACACACAAGGAAAACACCTTTTATCTCCCAAAATCAATCTCCCGATCGGCAAACGAGGCGGGGCGAGCGCGAAATCTCAAAATATTCATAGTAGCGATAGACGGCGGGGCTATAATGTAGCCGTTAAAGACAATATTCTCGGAAACATATTGGATGCAGCCCGACGGATGTGTAAGCGAGCGCGCTGGGACGGTGACACACCGAGTGGAGTTTATTTCCAGCAACTCTAATAATAAAAGTTTTAATAAAAAAAAAGGCCAAGTGCGAGTCGGACTCGCGCACGAAGGGTATACGTACCGGTATAGAGTGAAAGTAGAAAAAAATGTGTTTTTTGTATGGGAGCCCCCCTTAAATGTTAACTTTATTTGAATTTTATTATTAATTATTAAAGTACCTACAAATATAATTATTAAGGATTTTGTGAAAATTTAAAGTTAACTAACTGTTATCATTATTGATTACGAATTTTAGTATTAGATTACGATTAAAAAAACTAACTGTTATCATTATTGATTACGAGCAAAAAAGGCCAAAAAAATGACATTTCTTGTATAGGAGCCCCCCTTAAATATTAACTTTATTTTTACCCGACTACGGCGAAGCAAAAAGGAGGGTTATGATTTTGGCCTGTATGTATGTATGTATGTATGTATGTATGTATGTATGTATGTATGTATGTATGTGGGTATGGATGTTTGTCTGTTCGCTCGTAACTTTAAAACTACTTGTCCTATTTAGACAAAATATGAGGTGTTATTGGAAGCGTCTTGATTGTCCGCTGGTTATAGGCTATATGCCATCTAGGGCACTTATAGAATAGAACAAAAAAAAATGTTTCCTGACTATGTTATGTGGGGTATCAAATGAAAGAACTTTGTTAGTACATTTCAAATATTTAAATTTTATTACCTATTTTCCACGGATTTGCTTGCAATCACCTGATTATTGCATGAATTCATGATATCACTTCAATACAATATGAAACAACAATTAATTATATATATCTTCACCCTCGGCTGGATCTTGGGGGGGCTGCCGTCAGGCTCAGGTTGTAATAATTTACTATTATTTATTCAACAAATGCACTTATCAATATATAAAGTACCCAGTAGCCGATTCTCAGACCTACTGAATATGCATATAAAATTTGGTAAAAAACAGTAAAGCCGTTTCGGAGGAGTTCGCGGACTAACATTGTGACACGAGAATTTTATATATAAGAAAATAATCATTAAATAGAGCCTACATTATTTTTACTCAATTACGTGTTACACAAAATAATTATGTGTGGTTAAATATTTAGTCAAGCAGAGTTTCAGAGCATATTTTTTTTAGCAAAAGAAAAGGAACGTAGTCGAATCGATTTTTATTAGAAGTCATATTTTAGGTGCTCTCTTTACGAGTACATAATTGGGTGCCGGTGTGCCCCGGGCGTGTTGGGGCGATAAATCCGTAGTACATCTGGTCTGGATTCAATTTTATTGCTATTCTCTACGACTCACTCGCCGACAGAGCGACTTACATTATCGCTGCCTCTTATCGTCCTAGCTGGTAAATACATGAGAAATTGTCTAAAATTCCGCAATAGAACTAATGGATTTGAAGAAAAAGCCTGCGACACGTCATTCTGTTATGGTTCGCTCTTTAAAAAGTATATTTTTGGGTTGGATGTAATGTATGAAGTGTCCTACCAGTCCTGATTACGCGTACGGCGTATTAAAAATAGACCCTGTATCTACATTATTTTTACTCAATTACGTGTTACACAAAATAATTACGTGTGGTTAAATGTGTAATGTGTCAAGCTAGCGACCGGTCGTGCTCCGCGTTACACACGCAGCAAAAGTAGTTAATATTTTTGCGAATCGCGCGGCACACCGCAGCTGCACGTGACCATGGCGCTCGTAGCCAACGAGTTGCTGGCGTTTATCCAGCACGCCATCGACACCATGGACGAGGTCAGCATCATGCAGATCTGCAAGTCCTCCTTCACCAGTGAGGAGATTTGCAAGGTGAAGCAGCTGCTGTATGAGACGCTCGGCCAGAGCGCGAACATCCCGTGCTACGAAGAGACGGAACGGAAAGAAGCGTGCAGGACATCATCTCCCTGCTGAAGCAGACGGATCCGGATGAGGTGCCGGCTTTTGTGGCAAAAGAGCTGCACAAGCTGCCGCCCATCACGCTGGACCACGTCGACGTCATCAGCCTACTGAAGGACATCAGATTCCTGAAGGAGGAGCTGGCCGGAGTTAAGGGTAGACTGCAGGCATCAGAGTCTACGATCAGTGATTTACGTATTGAATTATCGCAGTTGAAAAGCGGTAATTCAATATGTAGGTCACCTGATGCCGCATTCGTTACCCGACGCCGTGGCGCGCAAGCGGCCACGTTTAGCCCGTCAGCATTATCGGACGCGGACGGGTCAACGAACACCGCCGCTGCGTCCCCCGCCCGCGCTCCCCACCCGGTTGCGCCGACGCCGAGTCCACAGGCGTCTCAGCAAAACTTTGCGACTGTTGCTGGTCGCCCCGCGCCTCCCCCGCGGGCGAAGACAAATGGGAGAATGTGAGCTGCAAGGTTCCGGAGAGTCGCAAGACCAAGGAGAGCCGAGCCGCAAGGCTACGAAGAGCCGTAAGGTGAAATCTTCTCGACCTAGCAAGGACGAGGGCAGGAGGTGCGATGAACAGGGCTTCATACTGGTGGAGAGAAGGAAGAAGAAGCCCGCCGCCCGCAACCATCGCGGCACCGCGACATATGTACCTGAGCTGCGTCTGCGGAGCGAAGTCCCCGCGACGCCCTTGTACATATCCCGCCTGCACTGGTCCATGGAGGTCGAGGACGTCGTGGACTACATCCAGAAGAAGACGACACTGCGCCTGAGGGTCGAGCGTCTGCAGTCTCGCCACAAGGTTAACTTTAGCTCATTTGTGGTGAGAGTACCGACGAATCTTCTTTCGACTTTCGAGGCGCCGGAGTTCTGGCCGATGGATGTGGTCTACCGGATATTCCGGGGGAGACTCCGGAACGAGGCGTCGAGTCACGTCGCCGTCAACATGTGACAAAGTGTAGTTTTAAATATATAATAATAATATGTATGTTAGTTTGTAAGGTATTTATTATAATAATAATATGTATTTTAGTCTGTATGGTATATGTATTATGGGCCTAGATGCCTGAAATAAATGATAAAATAAATAAATAAAAAAATAAAAAATATATTTAGTCAAGCAGAGTTACAGAGCATATTTTTTTTAGCAAAAGAAAACGAACGTAGGAATCGATTTTTATTAGAAGTCATATTTTAGGTGCTCTCTTTACATAATTGGGTGCCGGTGTGCCCCGGGCGTGTTGGGGCGATAAATCCGTAGTACATCTGGGCTGGATTCAATTTTATTACTATTCTCTGCGACTCACTCGCCGACAGAGCGACTTACATTATCGCTGCCTCTTATCGTCCTAGCTGGTAAATACATGCGAAATTGTCTAAAATTCCGCAATAGAACTAATGGATTTGAAGGAAAAGCCTGCGACACGTCATTCTGTTATGGTTCGCTCTGTAAAAAGTATATTTTTGGGTTGGATGTAATGCATGAAGTGTCCTACCAGTCCTGATTACGCGTACGGCGTATTAAAAATAGACCCTGTATATATTATCTATACTAATATTTATAAAGCGGAAGAGTTTGTTTGTTTGTTTGAACGCGCTAATCTCAGGAACTACTACTGATCCGATAAAAAAAAATATTTCAGTGTTAGATAGCCCATTTATATAATATGGCTATATTTTATCACACTAATACTAATAGAAGCGAAGAAATAGAGGAAAATGTGGGAAATATATTTGAAAGGGCTTATTTGAACGCGCTAATCTCAGGGACTACTGGTCCGATTTGAAAAATTCTTTCAGCGTTAGATAGTTCATTTATTAAGAAAGGCTATAGGCTATATTTTATTATGCTACGACTAATAGAAGCGAAGAAATAGTGGAAAATGTGGAAAAAACGGGAGAAAATAATTTAAAAGGGCTTATTGGAACGCGGTAATCTCAGAAACTACTGGTCCAATTTGAAAATTTCTTTCAGTTTTAGATAGCCCATTTATCGATAAAGGCTATAGGCTATATTTTATTACACTAAAACTAATAGAAACGAAGAAATAGAGGAAAATGTTGAAAAAACGGGTTAAATTATTTGAAAGGGCTTATTTGAACGTACTAATTTCAGAAACTACTGGTCCGATTTGAAAAATTCTTTCAGTGTCAGATAGCTCATTTATCGAGAAAAGCTATAACTTATATTTTATCACACTACGACTAACAAAAGCGAAGAAATAGAGGAAAATGTAAAAAAAAAACGGGGGAAATTATTTGAAAGGGCTTATCTCACGAACTACTGGAGCAATTTTTCTGTTATTTGGCACGTATAAGAAGTAGAGTAATTTAAGGATGATAGGCTATTTTTTGTGGACTAATTTGTCTGTGAAATATCTAATTTACGCGGGCGAAGCCGCGTGGAACGTCTAGTTATATGGATAAGCCTACAAATAATAAAAACTAAGGAAGAGTAACTGTGTCAAAAAAATTGTCCACGCGTCTACAAAATGTGACCCGAATACAATATGCATATCGCATTCTATATGCATGTATTCGGTACACAATTTTTTGTGTAAAAAATTGTGCACGCGTCTACAAAATGTGACCCAAATACAATATGCATATCGCATTCTATATGCATGTATTCGGTACACATTTTTTTGTAAATATAGAAGTGACAATTAATGGCAACGGCTTCACTTCGTAAATTGGGGGTGTTTCGTTGATATTTTAGTGTGCGAAAATCCTACTAATGACGCCCAAAACTCCGTAGCGCCAAAGTTCGTTTATCGCTTGGGAAACGTACATTTTGCCGGGACTCAAAGTATCTCCATACTTACCCAGCAAAATCGATTCAGAGGCTTAAGCATGAAGAGGTAATAGACAGACACACTTCCACTTTTATAATATTATATTCTTAGCATAGACTTTCAGAATTAATTCAGCGGCAACTTAACCAACGCGGCGGTCTACGGTTAAAAATGTCACCACCGCATATAAATTCCACAATATTGTTTTAAACCATTACATAAATTTATGTATAAAACTTTATATTCCACGTTTAATCTTATGAAAGAAATAAAGTTTTCATTTTATTGCACAAATATTTTTCTCGACGAATGGCGTAATACAGTTCTCTTTAGAGTTTTTTACTTGTAAAATTTCTTTAGATGATTTTTTTATGTTATAAAAATTTACTTTGGTTTGCTTATTAGTTATTAGCCTCATCAGAAAGTTTCTATAGATGCTTCAATAAAATATTATAATGACACTAAATTTTTTTGCTGTGATTTCACTAAATTATTTTCTGTTGACCTACTACAAAAGCACGGGAATCAAAGTAAATAACAGTCTAAAACATCGCTTAGACTCGGTAAGTAAGATATCGTACATAAAATCGATGAATGAACGCACATTTAAGTCTAAGATTTTTTGGGGTAACAATATTTAGATTAAGGTATCTGAATCTTACTTTTTGGTTTATATGATACCATATTATCTTTAAGGCTATACTAAAGAATAAACAAAACGCGGTAGTATCCCCTCTGGCTGTCCACTTCGCGTTATGCAAGCTAGCCACAGCAGCCTCAGGAGTCACCAAAGACGATCTGCTCGCTACGCTGGGATACGAAGCACCAGAATTGGTAAGTTATATTTTAGACCCTAAGTAAATTTTACGGCCAAATACGCGTGCTGACATGAGTTGGCCGGCTTGACCGGATATTCTTCTAAATACCTCTTTGGAATATTCAATTTGGAATTTATTGTTATCCCGATGTCAGAGATGCATAATTTTATCCTCCTAGAATCAACACATCTGTGTTTATCAAATTCGCAAGGCCTGTATAATTTTGTTTTAGATTTAGTAAATAAATATTTATATTTCTATGTTTATCACATGAAATACCTACTAATGAAATTTGTTTAGCATAAACATTATTTGGGGTTAATAGTTAAGTATATAAGTATTTATTAATTTTCAGACTCACTCAAAAAGCATACAAAATTTTAAACTCGATATACTCGTAGCCGGTTGTATTCCTAGGTTTTTATTTTGTTCTAGATCGAAACATGCTATGCTACCGTGCGGGAACCTTTCAGCGAACTGGCACGCATCGATTTCATTATGTTCAACAAAGTTTTCGTAAATTACACTAAAAATATAAATTCTACGTTCTACAGAAGTAAAGTAAACTACGGAGCCGAGGTGGAACCAGTCGGCTTTAACTTCCCAACTATAGCAGCCAGCTTCATCAATAACATGGTAACTCGAAGCTTGTTTCATTCAATTTTGATCAAAAATTGCCTAAAAGTTACCTGACCAACTAAAATGTAACTCATAGTGGTGAAATTTTGATTAATTTAAAAATTTGAGAGATATTTTTTTCTTTATGATGATTTAGCCTGTACTTTATTAATAAGTAAGTACTATGAACTATTTCAGCTCGACAAGACCACTCTGAAACGAATACCTAGTATAATAGAGGGTACAGAAATTACCAAAGATACATCCATTTTGCTATTAAGTGGAGTATATTTCAAGGTACTTAAGAAGTTTAAAACAACGATATTGATTCTAAGTTGTAACCTATTCATGGTTTTTGTGCTTCCTGCTTCCTAAAAAGATATCCATTCTACTCTAAAGTGGAATATATTTCAAGGTAAGGAAACTATGGTATTGTTTTTTCATGATGGTATTGAGTTTCAGCAATTCAATATACACAAACAACAAATAGACTTCCCCTCAATAATGATAATAAATAATAATCAGTCGAGATACAGAGCTACGACCTTTACGATATTACAACGTGGATTTTTATCAGGTGACTTTAGAGCATCCGTTCGATACAACTAAGACGAGGAGGATGATGTTCCGCCTTGAGAACGGAACGAGAACCGCTGTTCACATGATGATGAAGGCAGACGCCTTCCGATACCTCCATGAGCCTGAGACTAACGTTCAGGTAAAACATCCAGGGATTGGAACTTTATGAGTTCATACTATCGAAAATTCTATTTTTGGCATTGACAAAATGTATGTACCATCGAGGAAATTGATTTCTAGGCACTTAACGGACCTACGTCATTTGGTCGGCTTAAGTCAATTCAATGTTAGCTGTGAATAATAATACAGATCGGTCTGATGGGTTTGACTTAACGCGACCAAGTTACTTAAGCACTTCCTAGACGGTAATTCAGCATTACATTGTAATGCACGCATGATCGTATAATGTGTTGATTGATAACTGCTGTACATTGATTGACAAGTTCTTTAATTTTTCGTCCTGCAATACGTGCATTACATGCTCACATAATCATTTCGCGACCGGCATGTCATGCAACTATTAATACTATCACGTAAATGCATGTAATGCTGAATTACCGTGTAGGGGTGTTGTAGGGAGTGCTTTAGCTCCGCCATCTGCCTAAGAATCAACTTGTCTGGACTCTGATAGTACATTGTCAATTTATACAATACTAGCGACCCGTCCCGGCGTCGCACGGGTATAAAATATATAGCCACTGAAAAAATGATTAAAATCGATAGCCTTTGATCCTTCACTTCTACTTCTTATATTCTGTGCCAAATAACATAAAAATTGCACCAATAGTTAGCGAGATAAGCTTTTCAAATAATTTCCTCCGTTTTGTTCCACATTTTCCTATTAGTATTAGCATGATAAAATATAGCCTAAAGCCTTCCTTAATAAATAGGCTATCTAATACTGAAATAAATTTTCAAATCGGACCAGTAGTTCCTGAGATTAGCGCGTTCAATTTAGCCCTTTCAAATAATTTTACCTGTTTTTTCCACATTTTCCTCGCTTCTATTAATCTTAGCGTGATAAAATATAGCCTATAACCTTCCTCGATAAATGGGCTATCTAACACTGAAAGGATCATCAAAATCCGTTGCGCAGTTTTAAAGATTAAAGGGAACAAAGGGACGTGAGGGAAAGAAAGCGACTTTGTTTTATAATAAGTATAGAAGATGGTCACTGGTCAGTTAGAGTTTCTATGCAGAAACTATATAAATAAAAAGGAATGACTCAAAATACTGGTAAAACCTGAAACTAAACATTTGATTTTATAGAGTACTGCAGTGCGGCATAGAACCGAATCAATATAGAGCATCAATAATTTAATTTTACACGTTTATAGTTCAGCTGCGTGGTGCTTCTCTAGTTTAAAAAAAAGTACGAGCCTTTAATTTAAGGTCGGAATCGCCCCAGTCATATCAGCTGCTTACATTTGAATGTTGATTGATTTGATACTAAAAAGATCAGAAAAGTGAAATCATAGAATCGCCCAAACAATAGCTTAATTTAATTGAATCTTCTTTAATATTTTGATACTAATATTATTTTTATACTAACGATTAGCCAATGACTTATGAGTTATGACATAACGTTTTCTTCTAAAGAGGTTGGAAAATCCATTCCTGTTATTATTCGACATAAACAGGACTGTTTAGGTTTTGTAATACAAACGATAAAGTATATTTTAGATCTTTACAAATTCATAATCAAAAGCTGTGAATTTTAGAAAAGACATTTTTTGCCTGAACGCGTAGCCTGAACGTCATTACCTAGTGGCTGTGATGGTCCCAAATACTCCTGACAATTGAACTACGGGATAAACGTTCAAAAATTTCATACACAAACATGATGTATTTGCTTGGTTTGAATAAATCTTAGGCTTATATTATGCGTGGTATGAATCGATACAAATATTAAAAATGCGAAAATGTGTCTGTCTTTCAAATATCTTCACGCCCAAACTACTGAACCGATTTTGCTGAAATTCGGTACGGAGATACTTTGAGTCCCGGGAAATGACATAGGATACTTTTTATCCCGGAAAAATGTACAGTTCTCGCGACATAAACGAATTTTGGCGCAACGGAGTTACGGGCGTCATTTAGTAAATCTTATATAATATTTCAGTTTGTGAACACGAAGCTAGCCAGTTTCGGCGTGTCGATAACTTTCGGCATCCCGCGCCGGACCTCCGGCTTGCTGGCTCTACTGGACAAGGTACACGAGGATCCCGACTTCCTGGTACACGTCCACATGGCAATGCACATACAAGATGTCAAGCTGAGAGTACCCAGGTTCAAAATCAAATCGAAAATCGACCTAACCACCTATATCCAAAAGGTAAAGGTCGCCTAAAAGAGAAAGCGACCAAATATATTTCTTTTTGGCATAAATTATCGTCACTAGCAATAATCGACCAAGTGCGAGTCGAACTCGCGCACAAAGGGTTCCGTACCGTTATAGAGCAAAAACAGGTTATAAATTGTGGTTTTGTATGGGAGCTGTAGTAATTTTTTATTTCATTTTATTGTTATTATTAAAATTAAATATTTATGTACACATAATAATATTATTATCAAGGACTTTGTGAAAAATGCAAGTGAATGCAAGTGTGCAAGTAACCCGTTACCATTATTGATATTATTATAGAGCAAAAAATGCCGAAAAAATCACGTTTATTGCCCGGAGCCCCCCTTCAATATTATGTTAATTTTATTTTGTTTTTAGTATATTTTGTTGCTACCAATTATATTATAATTAATTATTATTTTTTATTATTCGTAGATTCGTTGTTATAGCGGCAACAAAAATACACAATCTGTGAAAATTTCAGAAGTCTAGCTATAGCGTTTCTTGAGATACATCCTGGAGACAGACAGACAGACGGACAGACATCGAAGACTTAGGGCCTGTTTCACCACTTCCTGATAAAGTGCCGAATAGGCTATCCACAACTTGTTTGACAGATTCTCAATACTTCATTACTTTATTATTTAATATTCTCAGTGCTTTATTACTTAGACATTTTTAACTTAATAAAACTAAAGATAATCAAATGAGTAAAACATTATAAAAAGTTCACCGACATTGTGTAATTAAGAAATACAAAAAAGTATTAAGTTAATTTTTTTTAACTTTTAAGATAATATTTTAGTTTTCAAATCTTAAGAAATCATATTTAAACATAACTTTAAAGTTTAATAATTTTCTTTAGATGGGCCTGCGAAATTTATTTAACAGAACTCATTCTGGACTTACTGGAATATTGAGAAATAATGCAACAGAACAGCTGATGTATTTGAGTAAAGTGAAACAAAATTGTTTCATTGATTTCGACGAACTAGGCGTGTTCAGAGGCGTATCAAGTAAGATCATAATGTTACATCAAAATAAGTTACCTGTAGGTATATCAGAAAATACAGGTAACCTACTACCATAATATTATGTATTATATTTTTTAGACAACGTAACCGTTGGATTCTAAGGGCATGTTTCAGCACTTCCTGATGAGTACCGGATAGGCTTTTCCACAGCTTACTTGACAGATAGAGTATGAAGTATCTGTTAGATAAGTTGTGGACATCCTTTTGGGCACTTATCAGGAAGTGGTTAATCAGGCCCTAAGTAATGTAATGATTTTTCAGATAATGCGGTAGCTCCTCGTCGTTTTGAAGAAGGAGGAACGGAGGTGACGGCGGATAAACCGTTTTACTTCTCAATCAACTTGCATGAGGACCCGCGGCACTATTACTCTGTACGGACGATAATGAGTGGAGTGTACCGAGGGCCTAGTGATGGTTGGACTACGATAGTATAGACAGATGCCTACAGGACACGATAAACTATGCAGAAACAGCTGTTTTGTAACTTGTCTATGGAATAATAGACAGTGTGACAAAATACCAAAGGAATGATGAAATCATTTTCACTTTACAATCTCCTGACATAATTTTCCATTCCGTAGCTGTTTAAATCTTCAATCTATCTATCACAAGAGAAAATTAACTTGTTTGTTTTTATTATTAAACGTAAAAAGGAGGAAACTTTAGTCTGTGCGGACTCAGTAAATAACACCCAGCCTAACGAGCAACCTAATTATTTTGTAACAATATGAGAATAGGATTATTAGCAAGTGTCAAATCACTAACAATAGTCCAGTTAGGCACGTGGCGGCTCATTCCCCCTTAGAAAATGGCCGCCGTTCCAAATTCAAATTACAAGCCAGCCGGCCAATTACAATGCATTAAACGAACAAAATGAAAAGGTTTATTGAAATGTATAATAGTCATGCAAATTAAGTAATTCGGACTACCCTCTATATTCATACGGGTGACACCAAACAAACATGGTATTTATCGACTTGGACATAACGATGAATTTGTCCTGTGCTCGCTCGTTAAACTTGCACATTTATTTAAACTATGTTAAACTGTTATTATTTGGACGTTATTAAGATTAATAGTGAGCTGTTATATTAATAATTAACATAAATATTTGAAAACTTAATTTTCATAATGCGCTTGGCAATCTTCATGGTAACAGCTAGCACTAAAAGAGCAAATTTTTGTATGCTGGTAGCGGTAAAGCCGGCATTGCAGACGGTAATCCTTTCCGTAAACACGACAAACCAATGACATGATCCGCTGTCCCGGACCTAATTGTCCCCCGCGGGACCACCTGGGACAATCCGACTTACTATATTGTAAATACCCTTACAATCCCATCACCTGTCAGTAGTAAGGACGGAAACAAATCAATAAAATCAAAACTTATTACTTATTACAATGTTTTATATCAAAGATATTCGAAGACATGAGTGGATGAAGTGGGTAAGTAACAATTTGAATTTAGTTTTTTTTTTTACATAAATGGAGGCTTTAGGACCGAGAAAATAATTTGAAATCAAATAATGTGGATTCTGGTGACTGACTGACATGGTGATCTATCAACGCACAGTCCAAACTACTGGACGGATCGAGCTGAAATTTTGCATGCAGGTGTTATGACGTTATGACGTAGGCATCCTCTAAGAAAGGATTTTGATAAATTCTAACCCCAAGATGCTAAAATAAGGGAAGAAAGTTTGTATATAATAATACTTCTTAACGCGAGCAAAGCCGCGGGCAAAAGCTCGTAGATAATATTATTATAATTAGATAATGAAGTAGGAAAGTCACGAGGTTTGTTCAAATTAAGGGAAAAAAATAGTACTTAATTGCTCTTATGTTATGTTGTTTCCTCTCTTATCTTCATTGGCATAACACGACTTACTGAATACGATTAATTGTGCCAATGTAATGTGTATTGAAACATTACATTAGCACAATAGCACCGAATCGACATGACACTGGCTCCCGCTATGCTACTGTATTAATTATATTAAATATATTATATTAAATATATATAAAATATTAATTAGTTACTCTTTACATAATAATCTTTGACATAATATTATGTCTGAAAAATATTCATGTACTACGTTTAATATGCACGTATTGAACTATATTCGTATCAAATAGGTATCATTTGTATAAATAGGTCGAAAATCATGTACTATCAGAGGACTTGATTCCTAGGCAGATGGGAGACCTACGTAGTTTGGTCGCGTTACGTCAAACCCAGCCGACAGATCACAATTAACATTGAATTGACATGATCCGTCTAAATGAAACTGGTCTGTCAACAGCTTAGAAATCAATTTCCTCGATGAGACAATAATATTATAACAATACTCCAATTTGTGAATTCTGAGCAATAGAGTATTATTTAGTAAGCTATGTTGCTATGTGTTCATATTCAAATGCAATGGAGTGGTAAACTAGACTAGTTTAAACCTCCGGCTAGGGGTAGCCGCGGGCACTCTGTACTCGGCAATTTAGAGTTTACAATATTCAAATCGACGCAATAACAATCACAAGCAATTATGAAGGCGTTCGGGGACGGACCGCTCTCGCGCAGGGCTGTCAAGTGCCACAACACAATGTGTGAAGTCAAAGTCGCTCCCGGTCATGCGGAGTTTTTAATAGATAGAGTTATTCAATCGGTCTTCACATGCATATTGCAGTATGATACATACAAACTGGAAACAGCGTTAATTTTAAATATTAATAAACTGCAACTTGGCCTGCGCACTTCCGTGCGCTTTAATAAGATTACAAGAAAAACTATGTTGTTTTGTCATATTATAATAATATATGATACATCATTGAAGACAAAACAACATAGTTTTTCTGGTAATCTTATCAAAGCGCACGGAAGTGCGGAGGCCAAGTTCCAGTTTATTAATATAAATTAACGCTTTCTGCATGCAAAAAGCGATGAGCTACATATCTAGTTTATACATACAACATAATAATATATTGTGATGTTTTTATTGTACCTACCGGTATCTTGCTGGTATTTATGTAACTTGTATCTATATTCTAAGAAGATAGATGTAACCGTCAAAGCCTTTAGGACATAAAAAACCTAACCTAACCTGAAACTACCTCATTTCAAAGTAAAATAATATTCTTAACACCGTCAACCCTATATTTGTGTCAAATCCACTTGAATATTCAGAAGGTTGTATGGAGCTGCCGTTGAATAACTATACGATATTTCAGAGTTGCATTAAAATAAAACCAGCCGGGATAATCTCCCGCTGTGGTTTAGTTTCCCTTTGCATTTTAAGCAACTGCACCAACTAATAACTATTTAACTTTAAACATTACTTTGGTGAGAACTTTGAAAACTCTCTATAATTAGAATAACAGCCTATTAACATAAGCTTGTAGAAGGTACTAGCTACACAATAACTTAAAGTGATCAATATGAATAAAACATTATAATATGACCAAAAGAGAAAGGTAAACCTTGTCATCCCTTTTTGTTAATAGGTCATTTAACAAGTCGCAACGCATATGTTTTTCGGTATTCGCTGTATCGCTTAATATTCCTAATTAATAATTATTATCAATTAAATTTCAACAGTAGCTGAGTTTTTAAACGACCATAAAATGTCCATCATTAGGCAGCAGTGGCGGCGTCAACCGCACCTTTATCAGCGGGGGGCGGTACAGTGCGCAGAAAAATCGTGGCGCGCGCGGCGGGCGACAGGCGGCCGTTAGTTAATGCCTGAAATATCGCGGCAGGCGACGGCCATTCGTTATGCCGTCGCGCCACACGTGTGCCCAGTAGCGTCAGCAACGAACGTAATATGATAATCATCGTATACTAAAAACAAAAATATTATTAAAAATTATACTGACTAATGACTGTATAATTTGCGCCCGCGATATAATAGCCCGACTGATTATACTACTATATGAAAGTTTTAAATGACGGACTTTCGATCAAACTTTCAAACTCTATTTTAAGCATTGACATTTATAGAGTGGACTCGGCATAATGGTCTATAGTCTATACTCTATACCAAATCAAAATACTGTGGCCGGTCCGCCATTTTATATTCCGGTTGATTTTATGTTGATTGGTTGACGCTGGTTGACGTTTAGTGATGTACTTTTTTATCGAACTTAAAAAATATAAGGTGAAGAATCTGATCATATAATATTTTAAAGATTTTAACCTTAATCCGCCTCGTTATCTGTTTGACAATACATAATCATAACAAAATCAATGTCATTTTAATAGTCACTTTGTTTTCATTCTAATAATAATAATTTTACTCATTATGTAAACATCAAACTTCTATAACCCAAATTAAAAGTGATAATACGTACATCAGTTTATTTAAAGCATCGCTGTACTATAGTGTTTGATGTTATTACACTTAAAACATCTTAGTTTATCGATATCCTCGACAAATATCAACCGTGTGTCCCATCACTATAGACCGCCATGTTTAGTTCCAGGCAATATGGCGCCGGCCACACTTTTTTGTAGTTATGTCACTTCCATATGCTTTCTTATTTATTGATTTTACCCCGTTGGAGGACGTTGCCATAGTGCCATACTAATTTAGTCACTTCAATAAAATAATAATATTCTTTACAAATAAAGAACTACATTACAGCTACAAATAATGTATATGGCAGAACAACGTTTGCCAGGTCAGCTAGTCTAATAAAATAATATTTAAAATAATAGTTTAAACTTTAAACCATAACACTACCTCACAAAATGAGTAATGACTTTTGTGTGAATTTGTTTCTCGCCTCGTTGTTTAGCCACTAGCTGTTGCTAACGTTATACCTATTCGTTAAAATAAACTGATTGATAAATATCAATAGGCGTGATAGATTTTCCGCAAAGTGTGCCACAAAATGTTCAGGTTGTGGGATCGCTTTGCTCGCCCTGATTATACAAGTTTTATTTGCGATAGCTTGATTGATAAAGCAAAGATATTAAGCACATAAAAAAGTTTTTTTTGTTGACGTTACAACCCCTGCACTTCCTGTAACAGTGTGACAGTGATGTCTTCTATCCTTGTCTAGCACATACAAATCAAACTTTCTGTCCCTTTCATGTGGGAATGATTGCATGTTGCAGGCCTGAATTCAGTGGGATTGTTACAAATTATTTATATCAGAATTAATTAGGAGATTTGTTAATATAATAACAGCTGCAATTTCAAAGCGAATTTGATTAAATGTAGTAATACCACAGATTACTAAAAAGTGGTAATACTACTAGAATTAAACAAGAATATACTAAGATCCATGCTTAATATTATTAAAAATTCGGAAGTGTGTACGTCTGTCTGTCTGTCTGTTACCTCTTCACGCCCCAATCGCTGAATCGACTGTGCTGGGTATGGAGATACTTTGTGTACCGGGATAGGATACTTTTTATCCCTGAAAATTGTATGGTTCCCGCGCGATGAACGAAAAGACGCAACAGAATGGCGGCCGGCGCGCCGCGGCATCATCGTAAATACTACATTATACTCGTAATATAGTTTCTAGTTTCTACATGGTTTGTCTTAAGCACTTGAAAGTATCTTAAGTTATACTTCGTTGCGTAGACGTAGCGTTTGGGGTACAACAAAGCAAAGGGTAAAAACAGGACCCTATTCATGAGACTTCGATGTCTGTCTGTCCGTTTGTCTGTCTCCAGGCTGTATCTCAAGCACGGCTATAGCTAGAGTTCTGAAATTTTCAAAGAATTTGTGTATTTCAATATGAAAAACAAATACTAAAATCAAAATAAAATTTTCAAGGGGGGCTCCCTACAACAAACGTGTCTTTTTTGCTCGTAATCAATAATAGCAACAGCTAAACGCTTTAAATTTTCACAAAAGCCCTTAATTATACTTGTAATTTAGTTATTTATAATAAAACTAGCTGTCCCGGCAAACGTTTCTTTGCCATATTATATAAAGTATATCGCCCGTAGTATATTATTTGTAGAATTAGTGACTAACGGCCATTGAGATGTACTAACGGCCGTTCCCAATATTCAATCTATGTCTGGTTTGACATACGACAGATCGCAGCTTACATTGAATTGACATAAAATATTATATTATGTCTCTAGCTAATGTCTAATGAGAGCTATTCCTATCTCTAGTAGGGCGAAACCAGAGATAGATTAAAAATTGGGAACGGCCATAAATAAGTATATTACCATGGCAACGTCCATCGCTATCTCGTGACCCGCGTCGCATAAACAATGGCCGCTCTTTATAGACAAATAATTTGCAATAAAATAAAATTGCGACTATAATTAAAGATCTAAGCTATCCTCTATCTCTCAAGTTGGATAAAAGCACACATTTAAAAAAAAGAAACATTAAAATCGGTTAAGTAGTTTAGGAATCCATCGCGGACAAACATCGTGGCAGGAGATTTATATATAATAGATTTAAATAAAATAAATATTTAAGGGGGGCTCCCATACAAAAAACATAATTTTTGTATACTTTTTGATTTCCCTCTGTAACGGTACGGAACCCTTGGTTAGCGAGCCCGACTCGCACTTGGCTGATTTTATATTTTCATAATTAACAGTAAAATTTTTGTGTAGTAAGAGCCTGCGACGACCAGACCTTCCTCAGTTTCGGAAAGCTGAAAGTTTACCTTTTTGTGACCTTTGCAGAGAACGACCAGCAACTACGAAGTTTCGGCCGCGGTTACTCTAGGAGGTATGCAGTTCTGAAAGTCTACCTGACACTCGAGAAAGAGTAGTATTGAGCTTTACACTTATCATAGCTTATATTCTTTGCGGTAAGTGGAGGAATATCGTCTTAGTGCTGGAAAATTTTGACAGCTACCACACCCATAAACTTTCTTAAAGGTACGTCATAGGGTAAATGACTTACTAGTCATGTCAGTCACTGTCCAATCTACTGATTGGACAGTACTAGTCATTGGAAAAAGCACAAAAACACCATAATATTTATTAATGTTGCTTTAAAAACTGACTGTTTTTCTTTAAAAACAGGCGTATTTTTACTTTAAAAACAGGAAATTTTTAAAGCAACATTAATAAATATTGTGTTTTTGTGCTTTTTCCAATGATTGGTACTGTCCAATCTAGTAGTCATTTACCTTATATCTTTGAGGGTGTCTAGCAGTGGGAAACAACTGTCAAAAATGAATCCTTCGAACCAAACGGGAGACTCGCGTCCAACATAGAATATTATTATATTTTATAGGAAACGGTGCAGCGTAGGCGCCGTGGCGACGCATCGCACCGCGTCGGAGCAACGTGGCTTCGACGTACTATAATGTGACGGCAAATCACGCCCGCCAACTAGTTAGCGACCACAAACAGAGATTGCAATCAGCTCTATTTGATCGGCAGCCATCAGCAACCCAGCTATCATCACATTGCCACTATCGGCTGATAGCCAGTTGTAATTTTACCACCTCGTTAGTCAGTACTGCCTATTGATAGTTGTAGCCACAAGACCGATCTATTTTTATCTCATTACTATTTCACTAATGTTTGTAATATTCAGGTGTAATTTTCCATGTTGCTATAAAACTACCGTAGTAACAAGCAAATTCTGTTACTGTTGGTAAACTCGTACTCGTACCGAACCACGGTACCTACTACTTCCACAAGAAAATTTAAAAAATATACCTTTTTTGTATCGTTATTTATAAAATAAAAAGCTTGTGACTTTTCATAAGATTTTCTACGACGCGAAATGCAATTATTATTCACTCCAACCCTTTTTAGTCCAAAAAAACAAATTCAACATGTAAATTGAGCATTAAAAACTCAATCAGAAAGCGTTAAAAATACGTGCAGCGCATACGGACGGTGGCAATTACATTCAAAAACCAACGGACTCGAGTAACGCCAATTATAATTTGCACCAATGAAACACATTTGCGTAGTTAATGCCGGTAATGCAGTTAGTGGATGGTGCATTGTTTTCTAATTACAGAGTTTAACACGTCAGCGTTGTTAATTCCGAGCGACTGGTTTTACCGATTTGGAAACTTATGGGGGGTTTCTATTTTCTAGTGGAAATTTTTTAACCTTCCTGTTTTCGAATTGAAAATATTTTATTGCTGAAAAGATTATCTATACTTATAAAATTACATGTCCTGACTGACTGACTGACTGATTCATCGCTGAGCAAAAACTGTTAAAGTACAGCAACGAAATTTGGTGAGTAGGGTTGTTTTATTGAGTAGACACCCACTAAGGAAGGAATTTTGAAAATTTTACCCCGAAGGGGGTGAAATAGGGGTTCAAAGTATGAATGAAAATCCGTCATTTCCACGGTCATTTCTTGAGTTAGAAACATGAAACTTTAGTTTTAGGTTACTGATTAGAAATGAATGGATACGTATTTAAGCGTTTTTAGAAATTCTACCCCCAGGGGCGTAAAATTGGGGTTGAAAGTTTTAATGAAAGTCCGTTATTTCTTAAGTTAGAAACATGAAATTTTATGTTTGGGCTACTGATAAAAAATGATTGGATACGTGTTTAAGCATTTTTGGAATTTCTACCCCCAAGGGGGTGAAAAAGGGATTGAAAGTTTAAATGAGAGTCCGTCATTTCTTAAGTTAGAAACATAAAAGTTTATTTTTGGACTGCCGATTAAAAATGAATCGATAGATATTTAAGCGTTTTTGGAAATTCTACCCCCAAGGGGGTGAAATTGGGGCTGAAAGTTTGAATAAAAGTCCGTCATTTCTTGAGTTAGAAACATGAAACTTTATTTTTGTGCTACTGATTAAAAATGAATGGATACGTATAATTAAGCGTTTCTGGTAATTCTACCCCCAAGGTGGTGACATTGGGGTAGAAAGTTTCAATGAAAGTCCGTCATTTCTTGAGTTAGAAACATGAAAATTTATGGACGTTTGAGTTTGACGTGTGCTAAAATACGAGTAGGGTTCCGTTTTTACCCTTTGTATAAGGAACCACAAAAAGGGGAAACTATCCATCTTTGTTATTTTCTTATACTATGTTAACGCGGACGAAGTCGCTGGCAACAGCTTGTATCAAGATATTTTCATGGTTCTACTTGGTTAGGTTAAGTTAGGTTTCGGCGTTTTCATTGATACCTACCTCAATATGCTAAGTTCATGGAAATAGGCTAAATTATTTTTGGCCCGGGGGCATTTGACCATCTTTATAGAATATTAATGCATAAATTACCACTATTTTCAGACGTTTATAATAGGCTACTTAACCTATTTTTTTCTTCATTCTAATCGCTTCTTAATCATTCATTTTCACCAAAAAAACTAATATTTTAATATTTTAAACAGTAGAAAACCATAAAAATGTTGATTGAAAAATATGCCTTATAAATGGCGCCGAAAACACTGTCCGCCATTGTACCGCCATAGTGTGACGTCATGTTTTTTGTATTTTATATTTTCTTTATTGAAAAAAGTTTTATGTGCTAAGCGTACGAGTCTAACAGTGCCAAAAAATTAGAAAAGAATTTAAAAATTATTTGTAATGTTGAACACTTTTGTAGAAAAGTTTTGGCCATTTCATTTCCCAGCTACAATAAATGGAGATTATAAATTCATTATATATAAAATTGATGTTTTATTTGAATTATTCAAGAAAATATATTTTATAAATCTTTCTAGGTTTATTCATATTATTTATGTACAAATAAACTTACATATAACGAGCGCGATAAATAAAAGACATTAAATTACAAATGGGATGACGTCACATCCAAATCGGAAGTACTGCAAAAGCGTTTTCGTCAGTACAATTCCTATTTTCATAAAATCATATTTTCAAATCAACTTTATTTATCAATCATAAGCTTTTATTTGATGATAAGGGTGAAATACGGTTTCCTAGGTCAAGTTCTACTAGAAAAATGCATTTTTTCAATGAAATTAAATATAGGTCAAGTAGCCTATTATTATAAAAGCGATAAAAAGCGTAAGATCCTAGGTTATTTCGGAATCTTCGTGATTGGTTAACCCTATGAATTAACCCATATTATTGACCCGCCGTACCCAAATGAGGACACTTCTCGTTTGGGTACGGCGGGTCTATATGGGTCAAGCCCAGTATTACTTTCTCAAAAACTGAATTTATCAACATAAACATTCTAGATACTCGTTATACGAGTATTACAAGGTAAGTAAAATTTTTACGGGCCGCGCACAAACTGAAATCCCAACTAGACCTGAGAGTCAAGTGGTCGGATAAACACAAAAATTTACTGCAAATATTTTGAGGAAAATGTTAGCTTGTGTATTTCTGTAGCCGGGTACTTGTAGTTTAATGGCAAATGAGATACATTTTTGTATGTATCGATGCTTGCAGGCGTGATTATGTAATTATAAAAATAAATACACCATACTTCTAATGTTGACAGTGTTCATGGGCGACGGTAGTTGCCTTCCATCAGGTAAACCGTTTGCTCGTTTGCCCTCTTATTTTATAAAAAAAATACTAAATTTTATTTTTATAAGGTACCTAACTATATTATAATACTTATATACTATATACCTTGCAACTGACAAGTAACAAAACCCTAATTATTGTAACCGTTTATTTGCTTACTGTGAAAAAACGTGAGACTTTAGACCATCCTCCATTCGGACGTGTGTTACTTATTAGTTATTAGTTATTACAATGGTCACCACTAGGCCAAAACAAAAATTTCATTGTTGATAGTTCACAGCAACTGTTTGCAGGGCATAAAAACTCGTTTACACTAATAGGATTAAGTGGCAATCTCAGATCGATGACGTCACCGATACGGCTAATCCACAGTTTGATTATTAAAAATCTCTCACGCCTCCCCTACCTAATCTTCAGCTTTAATGTCATGTTTTTGTTCACTATCCTTTGGCAAAAATGTGTTTTGAGGGTGTCGGAAGGGGTATTAATTCACCCCTATTTCAGTTTTAAATAACATAAACTTGCAGAAGATTTTTTTTGCTACTATAGGTATTATGATTTGAGATTTTTTATTTTATACATAACATAATTTTCAAATACACTGTTTTTGCTAACAAAAGTTAGCAAAAACAGTGTATTTATGCTATAATAGATGTTGTAGTGAAACTAAACTACAAGTTCTAAGAAAATAGTTATCAAAGTAAAAGCAGATTGTATAGCCGTAACAATATCTGTCTTTAACAGGTCACAAAAGAGACAATGTCTTAGAAGTTCCTACGGCCGTTTGCCTCGAATAAAAAGGCTCGGTTATCAATTGTCTGTATTGCGAGGGACCCCATAACGATGGCAATAGACCCCTCCTCTCTCGTGCACCCCTCACCCCAAGTGACGGTGGTGCAAGGTGAAACGCTGCCTGACATAAAACTACGCCATTTTTCATGTTTTTCTAAGGCTGCCTTCACATTACGTCGCGAGTGTTGCGGCAGCCGCGCGATTTCCATACTAAAACGAGTCGCGCGGCAGCCGCGCGACTCTCTTTTGTATGAAGTCGCGCGGCTGCAGCGCTGCTGCCGCACTGCTTGCGACATAATGTGAAGGCGCTCTAATTTATACTCGTTGTATGAGTGATTATTTCAAACTTAAAAGAATACTTTGTAGTATTCCAAAAAATAAATTTAACTTTCTACGTAGGTACATATATGAGGTAATCTACATTTCGAACCACTGCAATAGAGCCGTAAGCTCAGCTTATTCAGCTATAATATCGTAGGCGATCAATAGGACATTTCGACGGCTTTGCATATATTTGGCTGATCTGTATGGAGTTTGTATGGAGTTAGCCGATTCCAAAGTGCAAAGTAAGATTTAATCGAATCCAGCGTATGAACTCTACAACTTCGATTGCTTGCCCTGATAATGGAATTGCTCTCCACGGTTTAGTCCTTAAAACTCATACAAAAGCTTGCCAAAGTCAAAATTCCATTCCATTTAAATTTAATATTGGTCGGATGTAAATAGACGACTGAATCTCGTATTAAAATGCAAAATCGGTCCTGTGTTAAGCTTTCCGCTACCTTCTTCTACCGTTATATATTAAAGCAGTTGCAATACGATCAATAAAGCGGTGAATAAACGTTTTCTGTTTTGAAAAATAGGCCTTTTTGGGCCAGGCAAAATATTGTTATTCAACCTATAATATCAAAATTTTACGTTCAATACGTATGTATTTTTCTCTCTATCAGATTTATAGAATTACTAGCTGTCCCGGCAAACGTTGTTTTGCCATTTAAAGTGTTTCTACTTCATCAGTTGATACAAAATCTTACCTCCTCTTTTGTCTCCTAAGAGGGGTGGGGTGAAACATTTTATACACCAGATGTTAAGTTGCAAAAAACATTAATAATATGACGTGAGTCCATTAAAGAAACAAGTTTGATACAAAATCTGACCCCCTCTTTGCTCCCCTTAGAGGGGGGGGGGTGATTTTTATACACCAGATTTTGAGTTGGAAGAAGACAAATATATCTGCGAAAACCGTATTCAAATCGGATCAGTAGTTTTCGTGTTAAAGCAAAAGTCTTATACAAAATCTGACCCCTCTTTCGTCCCTTTAGAGGGGTGGGGGGAATTTTTTTATAGACCAGATGTTAAGTTGGAAAAAGACAAATATATCTGCGAAAACCGCATTCAAATGGGATCAGTAGTTTTCTTGTGATAGTGGAACAAACATACAGACAGACAGACAGACAGACAAAAAAACTAACCACATTTTTGGCTTCTATAGCGATGTAGTAACACCCCCCGCTTATTATTTTTTGAATATTTTTAATGTACAGAATTCTCATTTCTACAGTTTTATTATATGTATAGATAAATATTATTGATGGTCAGCTTACAACTACATAATATGTTTATTATATCGTTTAACCATTTGAAGACAGGGATTTAAATCACTTTATTTACTGCATAATAATTATTTTTACAAGTTTTAACGTTTAAATAAAGTTTTAACGCACGGCTTCGATTTCCGAGTGCATCTGTACTGTAGACTGTAGTAAAAAGTTACAATATAAATCGCCAACCTATACAACACCGCGTCTCAGTGTAACGGAACCTTATAAAATAGTTACAACCGTCTTAGCAGATCGGTGTCACAAGCGTCTTACAAATAATTCAGCTGCAAGTTCAGAGGCTTATGGTAATGTTGATGCTGCTACATTCAAATCCGATCTTACTCCGAAATGTGGACCCTTAGCGACGAATTTTCTTTACTTACACTAAGCCCTGTATACTGTGTAAACATAGGTACTGTTAGAATAGAATAGAAATCGTTTATTTGCTCAAATAAGGCACAATATGATGTTAAAGTTATGTGATCAACAAGCTCTCTTATTTTGCCTTTGGGCGGCGTGCAAATTTTATACAGTTTTTCAGATTATACTTAATTTATTTCCTTATAGGTACTAAATACTACTTATAATTTATACCTTTATCTATATTTTCTAATTTAAATCTTATTTTTGAGAAAAAAATATTATAAAAAACTTAATACAATAATATTATGTCAATTCGTGGTTTTTTCTAACATTTAACCAATCTTAATTTTAGTCAAAGAATAATATTAATGTCATGAATTACATCATCTTATTTTATTTCTGTATGATTATTATTATTATATTCTAATAGGTAATATTATGTCAATAGTTATTAATTAGCATTTACTTAATATGGATTCAAAGTCAATGTCAATAGTTATTAATAATAATAGTAATCATAGTAGTCATCAAATAATATGTCAATAGTAATTAATTAGCATTTACTTAATATGAATTCAAAGTCAATAGTTATTAATAATAATAGTGATCATAGTAGTCATCATAGTATCAATTTCATTTATTTAATTAAGTTATTAATATGTCATTACAATAATTCCATTAGGTACTATAATTAATTTCTTTGTCGTTTAAGTATTCATTGATTGTGTAGTAGCATTTTTTATAAGCAATTTAAATATCATTTTATTAAATATTGTACAACTTTTAACTTTGAATTCCTCAGGCAATTTATTATATAAATTATAGTTATAGCGACTTAAGTTATATCGAAGGAGCATTTCGTTTGCATAATGAACAAATACGAAGCAGCACTACTTAGAATTTTGATTTAGTGCAAAATTTAAGCTTTTGAAAAACTTTTATTGACTGAACAATAAATAATAATTTGTTACTATTTACTTTAGGATTCTCTAGTAAGTAGTAAGTAATAAATATTAATTTATAGAGAAAAAGAATTGTTGCTGCGTAGGGTAACCTCAATGAAACACCCACACTGCTGTTGGAACTCGGTTTATTCGAAACTAACTCGGGCTTATATAGGCTCACATCAGGTTTTCGATAGCGCGATGTAGCGGTTTACAAAATTTGTATAGTGCCATCTGTTATCACATGTCATAACTAAAATAACAGCTATCTAACTAAACACTTCTATAACCGGCCTGGATACAAACCTTTGCTGGGTGGAATCTTTATAATGTCATCGTTCTCAATTGACAATATTATTTTCTGTATTTATGTCACACGTCACACCTCTAATTCGTATTAAACATCCCGCCCACCAAAAGGACTCGTTCCTTTTCAAACTTATAAAAGAAAATAGTTAACTCACATCTTGTTAACATTACTGTAACATAAAAATGTTTACTTTCTCAAACATATACACACTAAACTTAAAACTTCATATGAATAATTATAAAAATATAACTGAATGGTACATGGAAATAGCGACACGACTACTGTAGCCCATACTCATTGGACGTAATAATAATAAACTAAATATAAGTTATAATAATATCATTTCTCATTTCATGAAAATTACAACACTGTACGAAACGTAAAAAGAAAAGATTATTATCTGCTATAATCTAACTTACATTGTAATTACAATAGATATAAACGAAAAATTAGGCTAGTGACATAAATCAAGTAAACAAAAACTTATTCGGCCTTTGGCAGAAAACACAACTTATTACATGGACGCTTACAAATGCCATTTTTGGTTCTAACACTAACTACTCTGGTAACATTGTCTTTACCTGCATGTTTTTCAACTATTTTACCTAAAAGCCATCTAGCTGGTGGGATATTATGATCTCTAATAACCACAATATCATTAATTTCTGGTTCGGTCTTTTTAGTGAACCATTTATATCTATGATTTAAAGTAACTAGATATTCGTCAGACCATTTGCGCCAAAAATCATTAACCATTTTTTGAATAAGCTTCCATCGCTGAAGGCCAGTAAGACGCGTTTCAGTATAATCTGGTTCTGGAATTGTAACCAGTGGTTCACCGACCAAAAAATGACCGGGCGTCAAAGGCATTGGGTCATCTGGATTCTCACTCAAAAAAGAAATTGGACGTGAATTTAGACAAGCTTCGACTTGGGTTAAAACTGTTGTCAATTCTTCGAACGTAAGTGTTGCGTTTCCTATTATTCTTTTAAGGTGCGTCTTTGTGGATTTTACACCGGCCTCCCACAGGCCGCCAAAGTTCGGCGCATGTGGGGGTATAAAATGCCATGCAGTTCCTGCTTCTGCAAGGAGATGGGCAATTTCATCCGGGAGCTGAGATGTAGCTCTATTAAACAACTCTCGGAGATCCTTGTCAGCTCCCACAAAATTGGTGCCATTATCGCTATACATATGTTGGCATCGTCCTCGTCGGGATACGAATCTCTTAAACGCAGCAATGAAACCAGACGATGTCAAATCAGACACAGCTTCTAAATGTATAGCTTTTGTGGCCATACATATGAAAAGACATATGTAACCCTTGTATGAGCGTGCTCCTCTACCAGGTGAAAATCGTATGTCTATGTGGCCAGTAAAGTCGACTCCTGTGGTAAGAAAAGGTTTTGTAGGTGTTAGTCTAACCTTTGGAATTTGGCCCATAAACTGATTGTTATTCTGACGTGAATAACGAACACATATTACACATTCACGATAACACTTTTTGACTTTCTCTCTTGCTTTTATAATCCAATATTTGCTTCTCAAATAATTCAACATAATTTGAGGTCCACCGTGAAGTGTCTTCTGATGCGCATCTTTAATTATTAACTTCGTAATATGAGATTCACTTGGCAAAATAATAGGATGTTTTTTATCGAAAGATGAAGAACATTGCGTAATTCGGCCGCCCACCCTTAACAAACCATTCTGATCCATGATGGGTGATAAGGTGTGTAGTTGATTTTTCTTATTAACACCTCCTGTAGCTTTTAAATTTTTTATATCCTCTTCAAAATACAAACCTTGCGTAGCCTTTAGACATATATTTAATACCTCATTCATTTCGTTAACCGTTACTAACTTCTTATTACCCTTTGTTTCAGGTTCCCGAATCTTCAAGAATTTAATGCAATATGATAATACTCTTAGCATTCGACTTAAATTGGAAAATCTTAGCCATATAAAATCTTCTTTAGGATGAATTGAAGTTGCCAGCACTTTGATCGGTCTTGCTTCTATGTCAGTATTGACATCTAACTTATTACAGTAAATATCACCTTTTAATATGTCTGGCCCATGCCACCACAAATCGTGCTCTCTCAGTTCTCTGACCGAAATGCCTCTTGAGGCACAGTCGGCGGAATTTTGATCTGTGGAGATATGATTCCAATGGTCGTAGTCAAGAATGGTTAAAATTTCAGAAACCCTATTACTCACGAATGTTGTCCAACGACTTGGTTCTCCCTGAAGCCACGCCAAAACTACAGTCGAATCAGACCAGGCAAACAAATTCTCTTTGGATATCTTCAGAATCTGTGACACTTCAAATAACAACTTTGCTCCAAGCAGAGCTGCACATAACTCTAATCGTGGTATAGTAATTTGCTTTTCAGCGGGTGCGACTTTCGTTTTAGCTGTAACGATATTTACATAAGTGTTTCCGCTTTTATCTCTAGATTTCAGATATACAACTGCAGCATATGCCACCTGAGAAGCGTCAGTGAAAACGTGCAACTCTACAGAATCGTCGTGCGTAGTCGACATCCATCTAGGTAAGTATATCGACTTTATATCGTTTAACTCATCTCTAAAACTCATCCATTCTTTCAACAAGTCTGGTGTTAAATTATCATCCCAATTCAATCCAGACTTCCACAACTTTTGTATAAATATTTTCGCAGTTATTAAGATCGGAGCTATCCAGCCCATTGGATCGTAAAGTCTTGCAACTTCGGATAAGACTCTGCGTTTCGTGATTGGTTGAGTAACGTCAGGTAAGTTGTATGTATATTCAAATTCGTCCGAGTTTTTATTCCAAGAAATACCTAAAACCTTGATAGTATCATTAATTTTGAATACGAAAGTGTCTTTAATATTTTGATTGTCTTTCTCTATATAACTTAACAACTTCCTGCTATTACTACACCATTTTTGCAATTTAAATCCACCTTCTTCCATTAATTTATTAATCTCTTTATAAATATCAATAGCTTCTTCCTCTGACTCACAACCCGTTAATAAATCATCGACGTAATAATCTTGCAGCGTTATTTTTGCAGCCACCGGATATTTCGATTGTTCATCCTTTGCCAGCTGCTGAAGAGATTTTACCGCCAAGTATGGTGCACAAGCTGTTCCAAACGTAAGTCGTAGTAGTCGAAAATGTCTAATAGGTTTCTCTGGATCATCACGCCAAACGATACGTTGAAAATCTGCATCTTCTTGATGTACAGCCACTTGCCTGTACATCTGTGTTATATCAGCTACTATACAAAATCGGTGTGTTCTCCATCTCATCAATATGTGGCGTAAATCTTGCTGAAGTCTCGGTCCTATTAGAAATGTTTCATTTAATGATATGTTGTTTACCCCTTTACATGATGCGTCAAAAACAACTCTGACTTTTGTAGTTTCTTTATCTTCCCGTACTACAGCGTGGTGTGGAAGATACACAGCATAAGGATTCTCTATTTCATATTTATCAATCACTTCCTCCATATGATTCTGTTCTAGATAGTCATTTATGACCTTCGTGTACTCATGTCGTAAGTGTGAATCTCTACTAAGTTTGCGCTCCAAGAACATAAACCTTTTCATTGCGACCTCTTTGGATTTACCATATATACACTGTGGATCAGAATCTCGAAATGGCAACCTTACAACATATCTACCTTCTATGGTTCTCGTAGTTGTAGTCTCATATATTTCTTCACATCTTTTTTCCTCTCTTGTTATTTTCTTTTCCATCATAATATCTGGCTCCCTCTCAATCTCCCAAAATTGTTTTAGTATACTATCTTCTTGTGATTTCAGATGACAGCTAACAACTCTTGGTGTTGACTCTGCAGTTGTGCGACCTGCATTGCCTGATATTATCCAACCTAGCTGGGTATTCTGAGCAATGGGACCACTAGGCGAAGGATGTTTGAGAAGCCCACTTAATAATATTTGGCTATAGCCCTCTACTCCTAGAATAACGTCTATTTTTCCAGGTGAACCATAATAAGGATCTGCTAAGGGTAATTCATGGAGGTCTGGCCAATTCAGAATGAAAGCTTTACAAGATGGAAGAAATGATGTCAATGAAGTCAAAACAAATGCATTAATTGATAAAGAAAAGTTACAATTATGAAGTGACTCTAACTCAAAATTAACAATGCTCTTAGACACAATCTTACCTTCACCAACACCTGTCACTAAGCTATTAACTGGTGTGCGTTTGAGACCAAGTGATTGGGCTACACTTTCAGTTACAAAAGATGCTTCTGAGCCTTGATCAATTAACACACGCGCTCTTTGACAGTAGCCATTTTGCGATTTAAGTCTCACTAAAGCTGTAGCTAACAATACTCTATTATGCTTTTGATAATTCTCATTGGTAAAATGAGCTACTACTTTCTTCTCATATTTTGAAGTTTCTCTCTCATGACTGGAAACTGCATCTACTGCGTTGGATGCAGCACCAGTGGATGAAGTTGACGCTCTGGTAACCTCTTGAGGCCGACTTCTCTCTAAATGCAGCAGTGTGTGATGTCTTCGACCACAACGTCGGCAACACGTAGTTTGATGGCAGTTCTTGACGTTGTGGGTATGTGAAAAACAATTGAAACAAAGCCTCTTGGACTGTATAAACTCTGATCTCTCTTGGGGAGACTTAGATTCGAATTGTTTGCATTGGTATAACAAGTGTGGTTTCTCGCACATAACGCAGCTTCTCTCATTTTGGACAGTTGAAGATTGATGGGCTTTAATCTCGTTGGACAGTGCAAAGCGTCGACCGGACTTGGAATCGGACAACATCTCTAAGGTTCGGAATTTCTTCTCTAAAAATGTAACTAACTCATTCCAAGTTGGGAAATCATCTGACTCTCTACGACTTACTTCCGACTCCCACTCCGTTCGTGTCTCATAGTCTAACTTTGAGACGGTGATATAAATCATAATCACATCCCACTTATCCGTCTCAACTCCTAAATTCTGTAGCGATTTCAAACAAACAGCAGTAGTGTCAAGTAAATTCTTAATTGCGGCTGCAGATTCGCTATTTACAGATTTCAATGAAAATAACTTTTTCATAACCTCATTCGCATTATATCTCTTATTGCTATATCGCTTAACTAGTTTGTCCCAAGCTTCAGCGTAATTTGATTCGGTAGTAGTCATACTTTGCAATAGCATCTCAGGCTCGCCTCTTAAGCCACACTTCAAATAATGCATCTTTTGCACAGCACTTAAAGAATCATTGTTATGGATGAGCGAGAAGAACATATCGTGAAAGCTTTGCCACTCTTCATATGCTCCCGAAAATGTTGGAAGCTGGATTTGAGGTAATTTAACCTCTGGCTTGGCGGGATTAAAGCTTTGGTTACATGCTGACATCGCAGGTGCATCTCCTATCTCATTTATATTGATCATGTCTACCTTCAATTTACATTTATATTCGCTGTATATTTCTTCCACATTATCATACCACTCTTCTATGAAATAAGGTGTCTGTAATCGCTCGGCCTTAGATCCTGTATTCACAATCTTAAAATGGTTTTCTCTAAATTTTGTCCATAATGGTTCTAAAATTTCTAATCTGTTGTTTATATAAATCGAAGTTAATTTATCCTTGGCTGTTTTCTTATAGTTAGTAAAACCTTTTTTTATCAGTGTACTGATTTCCTCTTGTTCCAGCAAAAGTGACTCCATTATGTCAATCGCAATAATGCCAATACAACTGTCATATACTTCGCAGAATCTGACAACTCGCACAGCTCTGAATATAACTTACAAGTCCAAGCCACTTAACTTGAAGAGTCTACTTACGGTCTATTGTCCTTTGCACCTACTACTCACTGCAATCCAATTTTCCTGTCATCTGCACGCACTGTCACTGCAATCCGAGCTTCCTGTCACTGCAATCCGAGGGTCCTGTCACTGCAATCCGAGGGTCCTGTCATTTGCACTCACTTGTCACTACTCACTTGGGTCCTGTTCACTGCACTCACTATTCACTGTTCCTACTTGTCCACCGCACTCACTTTTCACTAGTTTCTTACCTTGTCCGCCGCACTCACTATTCACTTCACTTCTTCACTGCCCACTACACTTACTACTCACTTACTCACTTAGTTCCCGGGTTTCGGCACCATATGTTGCTGCGTAGGGTAACCTCAATGAAACCACCACACTGCTGTTGGAACTCGGTTTATTCGAAACTAACTCGGGCTTATATAGGCTCACATCAGGTTTTCGATAGCGCGATGTAGCGGTTTACAAAATTTGTATAGTGCCATCTGTTATCACATGTCATAACTAAAATAACAGCTATCTAACTAAACACTTCTATAACCGGCCTGGATACAAACCTTTGCTGGGTGGAATCTTTATAATGTCATCGTTCTCAATTGACAATATTATTTTCTGTATTTATGTCACACGTCACACCTCTAATTCGTATTAAACAAGAATTGTAAAGAAAAAATAGTTGACTAACTTAAATTTAAAACAAAACAAAAATCCGCATTCGTGATAATTCAGATGAGACGTGAATGTGATAATCTATACTAATATTATAAATGCGAATGTATCTCTGTCTGTCTGTCTCGCTTTCACGCCAAAACTACCGAACCGATTGTAATGAAATTTTGTACACAGATAGTCTAGAGCCTGAGAACGGGCATAGGCTACTTTTTAACTGGAAAAAATAGTTATAAGGGGGTGAAAATGCGTAAATTTGTTCAAATTAAGTTAGTTCCAAAACTTCATAATAGATGGCGCCGTGCCCTCTCCTACATCGCGATGACGCTTGCACAAATGTCTTTCTATAAGAGGTGGTATCATCTCATATCAGATTTTCGATTTTTTCGATTGTTATTTCTTTGATACGTTATTAAATAACTCAGTACTCTATCTATGCAGTGACGTAACCTTAAATCTATCAATGATAAATACTAAATAGTTTATGGGTAAAGTTGTGTAATTGGTGGGCTAAATATACTTTATTTGGCATAAATAAAGTTTAATTTAAAAAAAAAATAAGTTATCTGCACAGCTGTTTTTGGGTGTTTTGATTTAATTGGGTACTAGGGTTTTTTTTATAATTTGACAACAATTTTGTTGACATCGCGCGCTATAAACTGAAGTCCACGCGTACGAAGTCACAATGTTACTAGCTAGTATTTTATAATATATCAATCATCCGAATTTGTCATTCTTGATTCCATTACCGCTACCACCAGTGTTGCCAACTATACTGTTTCAAACAGTATTATACTGTTTCTTACTAAATTACACTTTTTAGTTTTCAACAAAAATAAATGAGTAAGTATACAAAGTACTGCAGTTTTCAGCATCAAAATATGTATTGTAAATTTGTGAACACTAATTGACGATTGGACGCTCAGACATTTTTTTTTTAATTTTTAACAAAATAAAGAAATACCAATACAATCGATCACGAACGTGGATATTGGCATATTATTGGTCTACTATAATTAGTACTGCCCACTGTCAATGTCAATTTTGCATCCGATAAACATCTTCGCAATTGAGATGACAAGCATGTGCAAGTTTTAGTCACCTTGTCGTCGAGACTCAAGATGAAATCATGCTTTGAAAATAAAACCCCATCCCACCCCATCGTCCCATACAGCATACATTATAAGCATTTACTGCAGAATTATAAATAATTTTATTTGAACACACTCCTGCCTCCCCAATTCCAATTTCTTGTTCAGCACAATTTCCCTCCAAATTGCTTATCAAGCAATCTTGTTCATTTTTACCACACGTACGTCGTAGGGGGAAAGATTTACCACGAAAGAAAATTATTTTTTCTATTAGACGTCTGGGTATACTAGTAATAATTGACAGAGAAAGGATTAGACTGCACGTAGTATATATTTTCTTGGAATAAGCTACGGAACTTAAAAACTACTTTTCATGGATTCAGGTTTGAAAAATACCACGGGCCGTTATATTATGATGCTACGTTTTAGCCTTGTAAAATGTACGGTATCCACAGTCTGAAACTATTATTTACTAAGCAGTATTTGTAAAAGTGTAATTTCAGACATAAATGTCGGAACTATACAAATGTTATAATTAACAATATAATTAATGTTATTCACTTTGGGAAAGCCAGTTTTGCCTAGGTTAATACTGAACGTGAATCAAATATAATATGAGCGAATACTCTTATTTACATTTCAAATAGCTTCTACACTTAGTCTACACTTAATATTATTTCAAAGAACTACTATACAATACAAAAATAATATAGTTACCTCCCGAGTTCTGCAACTTGCAAGTATATTAAGGGAGAAGACCTAATGGCAGACACTTTAAGGAAACATGAAACATTCGAATGTTATAAAATATATAATTTATGAAAATAAAGGATTGATAACTTCTTCCATGTCTTCAGTAACTCTTACAAAATAAAACTATTATAATTATTCTCTGACAAATCAATAAAAAAATATATTATTGGTCTTTTTGTAAACTTAGTCATAAGTACTAATAGATGACATCACAATAAGCGAACAACACTAATAGTAGACACTAATATGAACTAATAGTTGACATATAACATTATATTACATTTAACATTTTTCATATTATTAGGTCTTTATTTGCCGTTTTTCAAAAGATTTCATTTACTTCATCATAGTACACAACGTGGATAATATTTCTGATGCATGCAGTCATGCATCAGAAATATTATCCACGTTGTCTCCAGATTCTATTCATTCTACTTCTATGCTGAAACTATCTTTCCTTTTATTTTTATTTTTCATATTTTTTTCCTAGCAAATTTATTTTCAGTCTTTAGTCTCCATGCTTCTTTTGCCTCTTCTTTTTTCTTCTTTTTGTTCTCAGCTCTCCTTTTTCTTCTTTTTACTGCTACAAAACTAAAGCATCAATTTTTAGATCAGTGCAATGTCTAATATTAGACACTATGTCCATTTTTAGGTACAGTAGTTCTAAGTTCTTAGTTTGTTAATAGAATTATATTTTTAGAGAATAGTGATGATATTTGCAGTAGAATAAAGTACAAAATAACTTTAGTATGTATTGAAAAACTAAAAGATGAGATCCATGTCATCTATTAGGTTTTTTACATTTTCAAGAACTAATAGTAGACACCCTTTATATTGTTAGGGAAAATGGATAAAAGATCATAAATAAACATTAATTAGTGTAAAAAACATGACCATTAATCCAATGAAGTCAATAGAAATTACAAAAAATCTAATAAATGTATTCAAAACTTACGTGTAAAATTTCGCCTTCCTTAAGGCCGTCCCCCGAGCAAACGACCTTGGCCATACATTTGTCGCGTTGCCGAGATCGCGCCAAAACCCTATTATTTTTACTTAACTTAGTTCAAAATGGTCCTAAAAAATTTTTAAAACGGCGAATATATAGTTTATGATATTGTCGACCTATTAGCGTGAGTTTCAAATAAAAGTAATTTGTAAATCCTAAGGAGATGCTGAATGTACGCTTGAATTTTAACAAATTGGTATTACTTTGGAAGCTGATATCATGAGTATAAGAAACAAAAATAGAAAATTTAAAACGACAAAAGGAATGTTGATATACTGAAGATTATTGCTGTATTTTTATTATAACTTTGCAGCTTTCAGATTATGAGTTTATAAGGTTTTAAATACGGTCAATTACGGAATCTCTGGACGGAACGCCCTTAACCTATTTGCTAAGTCGCTAAGAAATTGCCGGGTGCGTGTTGACGCGGTCACATCATTTACGAAAACTGATCCCATTTTAAAATTTTGTCCCCGAAGGCATCCCTAATATATGTTTTCACATCAACAGATAGCATCAACAGATAGCAACAGATAGAAGCTTATAAAATTTATAGTGTTGAGAAATAATTAGAATAATTCTTATTTTTATAGCATTTTTGTCGTAAGTGTCATCTATTAGTTCAGTGTCTAGCATTAGCGCCTTTCCCTTATGTCAATGTAATGTAATCTGTGTAATCTATCAGCTGTTTCATGATTCTTGATTTTCACCCAATATGATGTATCATTGTGCTATAAAAATAATAATTGAGATAGGGAAACTGAAACTGAATACCTATTAAAAATATATAATACTAGCGACCCGCCCCGGCGTCGTACGGGTATAAAATATAATATAGCCACTGAAAAAATTATTAAAATCGATAGCCTATGATCCTTCACGTGGTATATAACATAAAAATTGCTCCAGTAGTTCGCGAGATAAACCCTTTCAAATAATTTCCCCCGTTTTTATTCACATTCTCCTATTGGTCTTAGCGTGATAAAATATAGCCTATAGCCTTCCTCAATAAATGGGCTATCTAAGACTGAGATAATTTTTCAAATCGGTCCAGTAGTTCCTGAGATTAGCGCGTTCAAGTTAGCCCTTTCAAATAATTTTCCCCGTTTTTTCCACATTTTCCTCTATTTCTTCGCTTCTATTAATCTTAGCGTGATAAAATATAGCCTATAACCTTCCTCGATAAATGGGCTATCTAAGACTGAAAGAATTATCAAAATCCGTTGCGTAGTTTTAAAGATTAAAGGGACCAAAGGGACATGAGTGAAAAAAAGTGACTTTGTTTTATAATAAGTATAGATTGTTCAGCGGGATTCTCACACAACGGTGTGCTTAGCACCAAAAACATGCTTTTTGGAGCTAAGCACGCCATACAAGGACTATATTAATACTCTTTCGGAATATCTTGTTATTCAAGATACACAAAGTCTAACCTATAGACAAACAAATGTGTAATTATCATAAGAGAAATAGTAACAAATTAAAACCCTAACTATAACAATCCAATCCTCACCCTCGCGACAGAACTTCACACGAGAGACAATCATTAAAGTTATCTCCAGCCCTGGGCCCGCGGGCCATCGAGATGACAAACACGTTGCTTATGCAAACTTTAATTTTACGACTCATTTTCATATTAGAGCAAGCCCACATTGCTTCGCTGCGATGCTGAACGCCACAACTCGCAGCAGTGGCTAAGATTACTAAATAGTAAATACTTAACAATAAGAAAAAAAATGGTTGCCTGTAAAGTCGGTTTTACGGGCGAAGATTTTACGTGACAACGTGTGGGAGAGAGACGCAAGGCATTCGGCGGGCCTCTCTCTCGTTCGGTGACTCATCGTAACGTTACCGAGCGTTACACTTTTTCATAAGTGACTCCCAGCCGCAACCTAATTTAAGACGTTGTCACGTCAAAAAAATCTTTATTTGCACATTCAATAAAAACACAAATATTACCAAAAATAACATCTGCGCAAATTGGCGGTCTTACCGCTTCAAGCGGTTTCTTCGAGTCAACCAAGAGGTGAAAATATTATGACATATTAAGACAGTATGGCATATTACAGCTGTACTAGTTACTACACAAGTAGCAACGAATGGCGTTGTTTGGACGTTTTACATTACTTTTAATGATATATAATATGCCATTTGGATGCATTGCGTTCTATTTCGCGGTGTCTCGTTGATATGAGAAGATAAAGTAGGAGTAGACTCTTGTTTTGTTAAGTCGCACGACGCCACTCGTCGCATCGCAAGTCGCAACACACCCTTCGGCGTACAGTAAGTTAGTTCGTCCTGACAATGGCAACGCACCGTAACGTACCGGCGCAATATGGCCTCGCTACAGTGGGTGACGCCGCAGGGCGAACTATCATCATCTTGTCACAATGCAAATTATGAAGCTCAAAGTCATACAAGTTCATATTGGTATGCTTATTATCACAATCAAACTCACTAACACTAGTATCCGTATGCGATTCCAAATTATTATTGTTAAACAAATTTGAATATCCAAGTTCAAAGCAGAACCAAGTAACTGATCAGAAAGACATCGAAATATTTATAATCTAATTTTTATTAAATTGTTTACGCATTTTCATAGCTTTAGTGAAATTTGATTAAACCGTCCACAAAGGAATTTTACTCAAAGGGCCAATTAACGTATCCGATTCAACAAAAAAAAATAAACGAATTTGAACATGTAGAATTAACAGACGAGCGGTCAAACGGATCTCGCGGCTGGCTAACTCCATGTTTGTCTCAAGACCTCGCTGTACAATCAGATTTTACGTCAAAACCATAAAAAATGACGTACAAGCTGGATCACATCACAAGCTTACAGGTAAAAGTATACTGGTAAGAGGTACCGGTTTGTTATACGTTGGTTTTATCAAATGTTTTTGATCCTCCTAATGCTGATCCTTATAAGAGCATTTACACCTAATTTCAAGTTTCCATACAAACCTGCGGCCGACTATTTGAATTGCTTTGCGCGCAGCGATTTATAGTACTTATAAAATATTTGTAGAAAAATTTTTACAAAAGATTTGTTGATATTTAAAAACATTTTTCCTCCGATGATTTTAATTTATTGATATTTCTTTGATATTTCTCATTCTTTAAATTTAAATTATTACATAAAGTTAAATACCTAAAAGAAATATTTTTTCTGTTATTTGCTTAAGGATCTTGTCAATAGGTTGTTATTTTTTTTAATTAGATCTATCGTTGGTTTCGTAAACTTGAAGCTTCGAAACTTATACTAAAATGGAATTTAAGAAAACCTCTGTTAAGGTATTGAGATTTAAAGTACAAATACTCTATAAATCGTATTTTTTCTGTGCTTACTATTTAAACAGTGAAATTTCCTATAAAAATAAGTTATCAACATTTTTATCAAGATAAGTGGTTGATGATTTTTTCAGTTTTAAGCCAAATTGAGCGTGAAAGGTGTAAACACTCTTAATGGTACCTTCATTAGTGCATGATTGTAACATGGGTGTTATGAGATTCCTCTTACCAGTAAACTTTTACCAGTAAGCTTGTGATGTGAACCAGCTTGTACGTCATTTTTTAAGGCGGAGGTTAATTGAGCTCGAAGATTCTACATTATCCTAAAAACTTACTGCAATTACTTAGGGCACTAGCAAGTAATACATTATTAAGTGCACAAAACATAATATTATAAGACGTATAACGTATACGTATAACATAATATTATAACACGTATACTATGAAAACTTATTTAAAAATCTTTTACTGTCTTATAATGCGATCAAAATTACTCAAAAGACTGTTAAGAAAATTCTCTTACAATTTTAGACGATTTCAATTTATAAGCCTCTTAGAAATTTGATTCGTTTTATATTTTAAACAGTCTGTTTACGAGTAACTATTGAATAAGTAAAAGCTACACGTGGAACAACATCATAATAATAATAATAAAATCCATTATTTTTCAACAAAACAATATACCTACGTAAGGAAAAATTTGAGTTAAAACCTAGGGATTAACACAGCAACCTCGAAAGCGTACAAAATCGTCAGTATTTAACAAAATATGTAAGTCATATTAAATCCTGTATTTCGTAGGGGGAAAAGTTGCCTTTAGTCTAGTTGTTAATAAAACCTTTGTACATTCAGTCCTGCAAATGCCCACGACATGCAAATGGCACATTCGAAATAATCGGCCCTTCGAGTAACTTGGTAATATGCAAACAAATACATCCTAGAATAAATTAAAGGAATAAAATAATACCCATAATAATAATTACACTCGTGCAGTACTTCAAGTTTGGTTGAATCTGGCGTAACTGGAGTACTGTGAGTATAAAATATAGCTAATAATTACGATTTTGAAAATTTTTTCGCGTAGCGAAATGACATATCCCGATAAACAATCTTATCTCGTAAAACTTTATTGCACCCCTCTAAACGAAAAGGGGTTATTTAGATTAACGAGGTATTTTTATCAGTGATCGAAGAGTAACCACCGGGAGCATCGGCGAGTCCCCTCGGAGCCCAATTAGCAGGAGCTTCCCTGCAGAGAGACCAAACTTTTTTCCCGCGCAGCCTTTGTCCTGGCCTACGTGGGCCCGGCGCAAAATTGGTGATTTGTTAGTTACTAACTTTCTTTTACATACGCAAAATAATTCCCTATGGATCCTGCACAGAAAGTTGCGATTTACGTAACCAAAGTTACAGGTATATCGGACCTATTCTGAAAATATTTTATATTCCAAATATTTTAAAATGTTTTCTACGAAATGGTACCTAATTGATAGTTAGAATGCAATTTATAGTGGCTTAACTGTCGATACTTCAGATCGGACTCGTTACAAGTTTTCTTGTTACGGCTCAGCGCGGGCCACTCAAGAATTTCCGGAATATATGAACTTACCAATAAAATATTTTTTGATTAAGAGAAGTTTGGAAGGAAACACTGCTTTTTACAGTATAATCACATAATCTTCTTTTTAATAATAAGCAGAAAATATAATGTTTTCCACATTAAATCAATAATATTATAATACCCCTTTCGTCAGAGATTTAAATTGCACCATAAACTACTCAATTTATTTTTGTGATCCTACATTTTAAACAAACATTTAATTTTTTCTTAATGTTTATTAATATTCATTTAGGGACTGCAATCCCGCAATCCCGCGGGATCCCGCGCCAATTATTAACCTGCTGGATCTCGCCCCAGCAAAACGCGGATCCGCGGATCCCGCATGACCCATATTTTGCATAATTTCTCGGGGAGCCCATATGATGGAAGCTTTGATAGCAGCGCTTTGTGCCAAACCCGATCAAAGGCCGTCGCAATGTCCAAACTAACAGCCAATGCCTCTCCCTTCGACACAATCGCCTGAGCCCAACGATGAGGGTACGCCAAGAGATCACCAGCCGAGCGACCCTTACGGGACACGTACTGTTTGTCACTTAGTAATCACTGGCCTTCCAAGTATCGAAGGAGCTGGCTATTGATAATTGATTCGATTATATTATAAATTGGTTATAGCGACTGGTCTGTAATTGGAAGGATTTGAGCGGTAACCTTTTTGGGGATCGAGTACACAAAGGCTGTCTTCCAGGAAGGCGGTACAATGCCAGAAGAACAGGAGAGACGAAAAAGACGCATTAAGATCAGAGCCAACTCTGGAGCCAATTTTTTACACACAATTATAGGAGAGATTCCGTCAGGCCCACTCGACTTTTGGATTTCAAGGGAACTGATGAAACCAAATATCCGGCATTATGGTCGGCGCGCGGCGGTTTCTGTCGCCCGTCATCCTCGGGTTAAGTTTGACGCAAAGACCTTACCCAGAAGATCGGCTTTGTCTTTTGCGTCATGGGCCAACGATCCATTTTTGACGTGTACGGAGATAGGTAGGGTTGGCTTGAAGAAATTCCCTTCAATAGCTTTGGCTAGAGACCAGAATGCACGGGTTCTCGAAAGTACGCGCTCGAGTCTCTCACCAATTCTATTGACGTGCTGTTTCTTTTCCCGAGTGATCTCTTTCTTGAGTACTTCATTTTATATGGGCTGGTATTTAAATCCCGAGCAGACACTGCACTGGCCCAGGATTGGTAAGCCTTCTGCTTCGGGCGAGAAGCTTTTTTGGAGGATTAACCAAACCAGGCAACCAAAATTTGCGCAAGTTGGCACTACAGAGGACGGAATGAAAAGCTTCATCCCTTGCATTGGCAACGGCAACGGAGTTGGCAGTGCTAGGCAGGGCAATGATCCGATGAACCAAGTGGTGCGTTCATGGATGCTTGGTAGCCATCAGGACAAATCCTGATGGCTACCAACCTGTTGGACCTTCTGCTGACTTCAAAAAGTCAGCAAAAGGTCCAACAGGGAATAATTCTGACCGTCTCCATCTGGAATTCGCGAAGGCGTAGCAACCACTTGTGTTAAGGCGTTCGCAAGGGAAAAATCCAGACAGATCTTCCCGCAGATCAGTTTTTTTTTATTCAATAAGGGGGCAAACGAGCAAACGGGTCACCTGATGGTAAGCAACTACCGTCGCCCATGGACACTCGCAACATCAGAAGAGCTGTAGGTGCGTTGCCGGGCTTTTAAGAGGGAATAAGCTCTTTTCTTGAAGGTTTGCAGATCGTATAGGTCCGGGAATACTGCTGGTGACAGTTCGTTCCAGAGTTTTACAGTGCGCGGCAGAAATTTACGCGAAAAACGCACTGTGGAAGACTGCCACTCATCAAGGTGATGAGGATGGTTTGTTTTTCGCGTGGGACGATGGCGAAAAGTTGCAGGTGGTATGATTCCGAACAATTCCTCAGAGCACTCCCCGTGATACAACCGATAGAGGATGCAGAGTGAAGCTACATCTCGGCGTAATTCCAAGGGGTCCAAGCTGTTTGAAACACTATGGCAGTCAACAATTCGAACGGCCCTTCGTTGGATACGATCCAGAGGGAGCAGTTAGTATTTTGGCACCCCTGCCCAGAGATGAGAACAATATTCCATATGAGGCCGAACCTGCGTCTTGTGGAGTTGTAGGCGTTGGTTCGGACTGAGTAGAGTTTTACTAGAATTAAGCCATTCGGCGCGGTGGGCATTAAAGTCGCCAATTATTATGATCTCTGCCGTCTGCGAATGGGATCTGCTACTGCAGTAAATCTGAAGCAGCTTGCAGGTGTTCAAAGAGTCAGTCCGTCTCGGGGTCACCAGTATGGGACCTATATAGGCACGGATAAACGCGAGGATTGTCGTCGCAACCAATGCGGAGCCATAATGTTGAGAGGTCCCTGACTTCAAGATTTCTGAGGCATTAAACTTTAAGATCTAATAACTAATAAGACTAGAGTGATTACATAATTGCATTGTTATTTTGTTACAAAACAAAATATGTTTTGTGACATAACATGAGACATTTTCTATTAATAAAGTTGATTTTAAGACATAAATTTATTCAATTTTATAACATACATTTAAACATGCGGGATCCCGCGGGATTGGCCGATCCCGCAAATCAATCCCGCGGGATTGAAAAAGGCGCGGGATTGCAATCCCTATATTCATTACTTCCAATATATTATATCTGTTGCATTTTATTATAAATCTTATTTTGCAGATGTGAAAAATTGTAAACACATAATATTTTTTTTGTTTACTCGAAGTTAACATACATACTATAATTTATTATATTACCGAAGAAGGCAAAGTTTTCCATTTTGTGTTCGGCGTCTCAGCACAAACTTGTATTTTTTACCAGCAAATAAATTTGCATGAAGTTGAAAAGTTGCTCGCAGGTAGCTGACGTAAGGTGCAAGAAAGTTTCAAGTTGATATTAAAATATTGCTTATAGTACTTAAAATTCTTGCCGAGTTGAACTATAACGTTACTACTAATATTACTAATACATACTTTTTATTACATGCAAACATAATCCTGAGAACATTGCACAGCGATAAGACGTTACTTACTTTCAAATAGGTAAATGCCTTAGGTACTTACCAATCCCTCCATGTTCATGAATGTGTATGCCAATGTGTTCCAAAAAGATCTAAAAGTATCTTCTTGGCATACACATTGGCATATTGGCATACACCAAATGAGAAAAGTGACTAAAAATGAAAGTGACAACGAAGTCGATGAAGTCACATCTCTTATCTCTATAGTAATATTCGAGAATGTCAGGAGTTTAGTTTTCTATTTTATACGAAGGTTATGACTTATGACTTCAAAATGGTGTATGAAAGTCTCTTCCGGGGCAGGTTCTAATTACGAGGCTGCACAAAGGAGAACGGGAACAAAATATCGTGGTGGGGAGAGTTCTATGTGCTAAAAAGCAGGTTATTTTTTTTTTAAGTTTCTTTCTAAATTTTTAACAAATGATTGCATTGTCATTGGCTCTTAATATGTATGCAAAGTTTAGAATTAATTAGAATACTGCAGGAAATAGGTGAAAATTGTTCTCAAAGATTCAGTTACATACAAACAGCCCGAGCTAATTGCGTGTTAACAAATTCTACCCCGGGTTGTGGGTAGGAACTCCAGCACTTTCACTGAGTTAGAAATTGTATTTTCATTATAACCAGAAGAGGACGATGTTCCTGGTATAGACCAAACACAATGCCTATTGCCAGAATGAGACGACTCCTCAAAAATGACCCAGACATCAGACCTACATAATTACACAACATCACACTTTTTTCTTTGTTGTACTTACTTTAAAAAAGTTTGAAAGTTGTTTTGTATTCCAGGGTCAAAATAATTGATAGTAAGTCTTTTGTCAGAGTAACTAAGCGTCCAAAAATGTATGCGCCACACAACGAATAACAAAACTACAGGAAACATAACTCCCATACTTCAACCGTTTTAAATTTGGCTCCTTTTCGAACCCTAAAATATGACAATTCAGATTCTCGCCAAGGTCGTTTCCCAGGTAACGTATCATAATATTGCGCGCTGGACGACAGCCTGCGCGGTTATTATCAATGTCACAGTTATGAAACAAAGCGGATGGCATTATGCAGTATACACCAAACATATCTACTATCACGAAGAAAGGAGTACATAATAATTATTTTAAAATCAAACATTTTCCTCTGATCCTTAAATCGTCGATAATAATAATATATAATAATTTTGAACAAACCGTGTACGACTCGGACGAATTTTAAACTATCCAGAGCACCTAGACAAGACGTTTTCAGATTACAAAAATATATGTGCTAAATTATTACAGAACTAGCCCGCGACTTCGTCCGCGTGGACTTCAGTTTATAGCGCGCGGTGTACAGTTTTTTACAAAACTGCGCAGTTTTTTGAAAAGATATGTACAGTTTTCGTAGAGAACTGCACAGTTTTTACAAGAGATCTGTACATTTTACATACAGAACTGCACAGTTTTTTCACAGAACTGCGCAGTTTTTCGAAAAGATCTGTACAGTTTTCGTAGAGAACTGCACAGTTTTTTCACAGAACTGCACAGTTTTTCGAAAGAATCTGTACAGTTTTCGTAGAGAACTGCACAGTTTTTTCACAGAACTGCGGAGTTTTTCGAAAATAACTGTGCAGTTTTCACAGAACAGCGCAGTTTTTCAAAATGATCTGTATAGTTTTCATAGAAAACTGCATAGTTTTTTCACAGAACTATGCAGTTTTTTAAAAGATCTGTCCAGTTTTCGTAGAGAACTGCACAGTTTTTACAAGAGATCTGTACAGTTTACATAGAGAACTGCACAGATTTTCACAGAACTGCACAGCTTTTTCCCAGAACTGCGCAGTTTGTTGAAAAGATCTGTACAGTTTTCATAGAAAACTGCACAGTTTTTATACAGAACTGCGCAGTTTTTTGAAAATATCTGTACAGTTTTCGTAGAGAACTGCATAGTTTTTACAACAGATCTGTACAGTTTACATAGAGAATTGCACAGTTTTTACGGAACTGCGCAGTGTTTCAAAAAGATCTGTACAGTTTTCATAGAAAACTGCACAGTTTTTTTACAGAACTGCGCAGTTTTTTGAAAACATCTGTACAGTTTTCGTAGAGAACTGCACAGGTTTTACAAGATATCTGTACAGTTTACACACAGAACTGCACAGTTTTTAAAAGAGATCTGTACAGTTTACATACAGAACTGCACCGTTTTTCACACAACTGCGCAGTTTTTCGAAAAGATCTGTATAGTTTTCACAGAACTGCGCAGTTTTTCAAAAAGATCTGTACAGTTTTCGTAGAGAACTGCACAGTTTTTTCACAGAACTGCACAGTTTATCGAAAGAATATGTGAGGTTTTCGTAGAGAACTGCACAGGTTTGTCACAGAACTGCGCAGTTTTTTGAAAAGATATGTACAGTTTTCGTAGAGAACTGCACAGTTTTTACAAGAGATCTGTACATTTTACATACAGAACTGCACAGTTTTTTCACAGAACTGCGCAGTTTTTCGAAAAGATCTGTACAGTTTTCGTAGAGAACTGCACAGTTTTTACAAGAGATCTGTACAGTTTACATACAGAACTGCACAGTTTTTTCACAGAACTGCGCAGTTTTTGGAAAAGATCTGTACAGTTTTCGTAGAGAACTGCACAGTTTTTTCACAGAACTGCACAGTTTTTTGAAAGAATCTGTACAGTTTTCGTAGAGAACTGCACAGTTTTTTTACAGAACTGCGCAGTTTTTTGAAAACATCTGTACAGTTTTCGTAGAGAACTGCACAGGTTTTACAAGAGATCTGTACAGTTTACATACAGAACTGCACAGTTTTTTCACAAAACTGCGCAGTATTTCGAAAAGATGTGTACAGTTTTCATAGAAAACTGCACAGTTTTTATACAGAACTGCGCAGTTTTTTGAAAATATCTGTACAGTTTTCGTAGAGAATTGCACAGTTTTTACGGAACTGCGCAATTTTTCAAAGAGATCTGTACAGTTTTCATAGAAAACTGCACAGTTTTTTCACAGAACTGCGCAGTTTTTTTCATGAAGAACTGCACAGTTTTGTCGAAAAGATCTACAGTTTTCACAGAACTGCGCAGTGTTTCAAAAAGATCTGTACAGTTTTCATAGAAAACTGCAGTTTTTTTTTACAGAACTGCGCAGTTTTTTGAAAACATCTGTACAGTTTTCGTAGAGAACTGCACAGTTTTTAAAAGAGATCTGTACAGTTTACATACAGAACTGCACCGTTTTTCACAGAACTGCGCAGTTTTTCGAAAAGATCTGTATAGTTTTCACAGAACTGCGCAGTTTTTCGAAAAGATCTGTACAGTTTTCGTAGAGAACTGCACAGTTTTTTCACAGAACTGCACAGTTTATCGAAAGAATCTGTGAGGTTTTCGTAGAGAACTGCACAGGTTTGTCACAGAACTGCGCAGTTTTTTGAAAATATTTGTACAGTTTTCGTTAGATCTGTGCAGTTTTCGTAGAGAACTGCACAGTTTTTTCACAAAACTGCGCAGTTTTTTTTTAAAGATCTGTACAGTTTTCGTAGAGAACTGCACAGTTTTTGCACAGAACTGTACAGTTTTTCGAAAAGATCTGTACAATTTTTAGGGTTCCGTACCTCAAATGGAAAAAACGGAACCCTTATAGGATCACTTTGTTGTCCGTCTGTCCGTCCGTCCGTCTGTCAAGACCCTTTTTCTCAGGAACGCGTGGAGGTATGAAGCTGAAATTTATATCAATTACTCAGGCTTACTGTCCCTTGAAGCTGTGAAAAAATCAAACTTCTAAGCCAACGCAATCAAAAGATACAGCCGTTTATGCCGCAAATTTTCGACACTTGCAAGGGAATCAAAACCTACAGGGTGCATCCCGTGAACTCAGAATCTTGAAATTTGGTACGAAGCAACGTCTTATAGCATAGATAAAGGAAAAATTACGAAAACCATAAATTTTTAGTTACATCACATAATATATTTTTTTTTATAATTTTAAACTTACTACCCATTTCCTTATAAACGCGTAGAGGTATTAAATTGAAATTCATACCAAATACTCAGGTCTATAATACCTTTAATCTGTAACAAAATCAAACTTCTATGTCAACGCAATCAAAAGAAACAGCAATTTAAGCTGCATATTTTGAAACTCGCAAGTACTCGCAAGGGAATCAAAACCTAAAGGGTACTTCCAGTCGACCTAGAATCTTGAAATTTGGCATGAAGCAACGTTTTATAGCACACATAAAGGAAAAATTCCGAAAACCTTAAATTTTTAGTTACATTACAAAATATATATTTTTTAATAAATATAAACTTATTACTTTTTTCCTCATGAACGCGTAGAGCTATCAAGTTGAAATTCATATCAAACGAACTTTGTAAACCTTGCAGGTTTGTACGGAACCCTCGGTGCGCGAGTCCGACTCGCACTTGGCCGGTTTTTTTATAGAGAACTGCACAGTTTTTTCTCAGTACTGCGGAGTTTTTCAAAAAGATCTGTACAGTTTTCATAGAGAACTGCACAGTTTTTTATCACAGAACTGCGCAGTTTTTCGAAAAGATCTGTACAGTTTTCGTAGAGAACTGCACAGTTTTTTCACAGAACTGCACAGTTTTTTCGAAAGAATCTGTACAGTTTTTTGAACAGATCTGTACAGTTTTCGTAGAGAACTGCATAGTTTTTACAAGAGATCTGTACAGTTTAGATAGAGAACTGCACAATTTTTCACAGAACTGCGCAGTTTTTTCCCAGAACTGCACAGTTTTTTTAAAAGATCTGTACGGTTTTCGTAGAGAACAGCACAGTTTTTTCACAGAACTGCGCAGTTTTTTCATATAGAACTGCACAGTTTTTCGAAAAGATCTACAGTTTTCACAGAACTGCGCAGTGTTTCAAAAAGATCTGTACAGTTTTCATAGAAAAGTGCACAGTTTTTTTTACAGAACTGCGCAGTTTTTTGAAAACATCTGTACAGTTTTCGTAGAGAACTGCACAGTTTTTAAAAGAGATCTGTACAGTTTACATACAGAACTGCAGTTTTTTCACAGAACTGCGCAGTTTATTCACAGAACTGTGCAGCTTTTTTTCCAGAACTGCGCAGTTTTTGAAAAAACCTGTACGGTTGTCGTAGAGGACTGCACAGTTTTTCACAGAACTGCGCAGTTTTTCGAAAAGATCTGTACAGTTTTCGTAGAGAACTGCATAGTTTTTTCACAGAACTGCGCAGTTTTTCGAAAAGATCTGTACAGTTTTCGTAGAGAACTGCACAGATTTTTCACAGAACTGCACATTATTTTCACAAAACTGCGCAGTTTTTTTTTTAAAGATCTGTACAGTTTTCGTAGAGAAGTGCACAGTTTTTTCACAGAACCGCGCAGTTTTTCGAAAATATCTGTGCAGTTTTCACAGAACTGCGCAGTTTTTCAAAATGATCTGTATAGTTTTCATAGAAAACTGCATAGTTTTTTCACAGAACTATGCAGTTTTTTTAAAAGATCTGTCCAGTTTTCGTAGAGAACTGCACAGTTTTTACAAGAGATCTGCACAGTTTACATAGAGAACTGCACAGTTTTTCACAGAACTGCACAGCTTTTTCCCAGAACTGCGCAGTTTTTTGAAAGGATCTGTACAGTTTTCGTAGAGATATGCACAGTTTTTACAAGAGATCTGTACAGTTTACATAGAGAACTGCACAGTTTACATAGAGAACTGCACAGTTTTTCACAGAACTGCGCAGTTTTTTCACAGAACCGCGCAGTTTTTTCACAGAACTGCACAGTTTTTTGAAGAGATCTGTACGGTTTTCGTAGAAAACTGCACAGTTTTTTACAAAACTGCGCAGTTTTTTGAAAAGATATGTACAGTTTTCGTAGAGAATTGCACAGTTTTTACAAGAGATCTGTACAGTTTACATAAAGAACTGCACAGTTTTTTCACAGAACTGCGCAGTTTTTCGAAAAGATCTGTACAGTTTTTGTAGAGAACTGCACAGTTTTTTCACAGAACTGCGCAGTTTTTCGAAAAGATCTGCACAGTTTTTGTAGAGAACTGCACAGTTTTTTTACAGAACTGCACAGTTTTTTCACACAACTGCACAGTTTTTTCACAGAACTGCACAGTTTTTCGAAATAATCTGTACAGTTTTCGTAGAGAACTGCACAGGTTTGTCACAGACTTGCACAGTTTTTCGAAAAGATCATCAGTTTTCACAGAACTGCGCAGTTTTTCAAAAAGATTTGTACAGTTTTCATAGAAAACTGCACAGTTTTTATACAGTACTGCGCAGTTTTTCGAAAAGATCTGTACAGTTTTTTCACACAACTGCACAGTTTTTTCACAGAACTGCGCAGTTTTTTCACAGAACTGCGCATTTTTTTCCCAGAACTGCACAGTTTTTTGAAGAGATATGTACGGTTTTTGTAGAAAACTGCACAGTTTTTTACAAAACTGCGCAGTTTTTTGAAAAGATATGTACAGTTTTCGTAGAGAACTGCACAGTTTTTACAAGGGATCTGTACAGTTTACATACAGAACTGCACAGTTTTTCACAGTCTAAATATGATAATTCGTGTAAAAACACATTCCCTAATCATGACTATTAAAGTGTATGCTACATAAACGAGTAATCTGGCTCGGCATCCAATGAAGTTCGTTTCTTACTAAACGAAGTACGAACGGCATGATTATAAAAATAAGATACTCCATACTGATGTCAGTCAGACCCCCGGTTATGAATTATGATTAAATTGTTACATCTTGCATAACACTGTCCATGGCGACTTTGTAAAAATTTTGTAAATATATTATTTTTTGATTATTGCATTTTTACAATAACATGTAAACTTAGTAAGATAAACACAAAGAGACCAGCTTAATTTTACGCAAATACCCTGGCATCCAACTTAAATAAACCATCTTTTTGGGCATGTTTTTGGGTCGGAAAAAATACAAGAACTTTACCTAAGCATAATTTTAAAAAATCACTTACTGATGAAACTTGAAAGGTTATTCCTGTATTAAAAGTCGTATCTGTATGACTTCTACACCATTTCACAGGGCATTTAGGCATTTTAACAACGAAAATTTTGTAAAAAGCTACGTAAAAAGTAAATAAACCAAAAGTAAACAAATTGTAAAATGAGTGTGACAATAATTATCATGTCAACCTGGTTGAACGTCACTCGAGTATATATACACGAAAAATGTGTACCGAACACATGCATAAATGTGCATGTATTCGGGTCACATTTTGTAGCCATTAGGTGCACTTTTTTTGACGGAGTTACTCTTCCTGTAGTTTAAAGTTCACTGGCGCCACAACACAACAGAAATTTTAAAAAAACAAAACGTCGCCATTGGGCCGTGTCGAGTCGCCGCCGGCCGCCGTTCGCCAATCAACTGGCCAATTTTAAAAATAGCACCCAGCCGTGCGTCACTAATTTGACGTGTCACGTCACATTTGCTCTGCGGCCGTCAGACGACCGTCACGCGTCCCGTCACACCCCCGCACAACGAAAATAATTGGCCGACAAATAATCGTCCCATATGCCTTTGTTAGGTTCGGCAAATAGAAATCTGTAATAGCGCACGCACAGAACGTTTCTTGAATAAAACTGTGACAATAGATGAACTTAAGCCTCCGTTGGACAATTTTGAATATTATACAAAACATTGATATCTTTATGTTATATCGATAAGTTCTAGAACTCTTTTTGCGTAGGTATCCGATAATTAACAACAGTATACTTATAAAAGAAAACTATGATTTTGAGGAGGGCTTACTTTGACGCCCAGAGGTTGTCAATAGCAACTTTTATATTTTAATCTTACTGAAAATCACTCACTTAAAGCTTTAGAATTCGACATTTAATTAGTTGAAGCTAAGGGCCCATCTAGCGCCGGGCACAAAGGGGAAAAATTGATTGGCGACAATGTAATTGGCGACCAATTACCACACGAGCGATTCGGTGCTAATGGAAATTTAAACACTTGCTTCCGGACGACACTAATTGTCTGCTTTTTTCTTCGCCAATTCGCCATTGTCACTGCCCGGTCGCGCCGTTGTTAGGATTTCAAAAGGTCTATATGGTAAGTGGTCACATTTAACTTTCAATAGGGAAAAATATGGGGAAAAAGGATATTAATAATGTAGGGTAGAATAGTTTTGGTATTATAAAAAATATATTAATTAAACAACTAATAATATTTGTATTCAAATATAATAATAGGCATGAAATATATGTAGTTGTTCTTAGATAAGGTTATACTTTTTATTTCAATTTCAATAAAGAAAAAAAACCGGCCAAGTGCGTGTCGAGCCACGCGCAATATAGGGTTCCGTAGTACCGCTAGTTATTGACAATTTTTTTATGGTCAATGAAGGTATATTTATGGCGTGTTTTACACTACTAACAACATCATCTCAGTTACTTTCAAAGGAATTTGAATGAAAAGTTCCATTTATGATTAATTATACTTCGCCGAATACATTTTTTTTAATTGATCGACTCAATAACTTATGAAGTCTTCTTAGCCGTGATAGTTTGCCTTTTAAATTCAGCATATTTCCTACTCCCGTGAATTTTTTCACATTTCCAAAACAAACCATTTAGCTGGTTGAAGGGGGGGACTGGACCACTGGACTCTAACGATTTTTTCCACTTTAAAACTTCATATTTCACAAACGGATCCCTAAATCGGAAAATGATCTATAAATACTCGCAATATTTTTAAAAAATCTATTCAACGACACCCCACACGATGGTGTGGGCGCGAAAAAAAAATTTCATCCCCGCTTGATGTATAGGGGAGGTACCATAAAAAAAAAAAATTTTACGATTTCATCCATTTTGTTGCCATCATTAATATGTGTATTCATACCAAATTACAGCTTTGTAGGTCCTATAGTCTCTGAGTAAAATCGCGGACAGATAGACAGACAGACAGACAGACAGACGGACGGACAGACCGAAACTATAAGGGTTCCTTGTTGACTACGGAACCCTAAAAAGAGGTAAATGCAAATTTTTTCTTTGAATACATTGGGCAACTTATTCCACTTTGGGTTCAGATGCGTCGTTAAGGAGTAAACCCTAAAATAAAAACCGAAAAACAAGAAAAATCCACCAGATTTTGTTTAGCCTTTCGGTCAGCAACACTCATTTTAATATTAAATATAATATTAATGAATTGTATTTAATAACAAAATAGACCTCACAGTGTCCGGAGAATCAGGCTGGCTGAGCACACGGGATGGGTGTGGGGCACGAATGGGCACATGTTGCGCCGTGACGCGGTTAATCAGATATTTTGCCCCATTGTGCTCAGATTCAATTACCGATATCCGACTAATCTGGTATTAGCTCTAACGAACCTGTCTATCAACGCACGCTCACTTTTCTGATTTATATTGCAATTTTTATACATCATACAGGCCAGTATTATATATTATTTTAAATGATGTAACACAAAATGCTATTTCTATGAATCGGCTGAAACCACTCTCACGAAATTTAATGGTTCGGAAAAGAAGAGGTTTTAGTATACGCCGTTGGTAACTTCGTAACTAATAAATCTAAGTTACACACAGCACATTTATCACAACAATTATTGTGATTATTCAATCACCAATTATTGACTTTTTGCAATTGTTGTTAGCAGGTGTCAGACGGACCTGAGATCAACCGGCCAAACAATATGTTTCCTTTTTATATTTTTTAATTGTTCGAGTCGAGTCGAGTCGTGGTCAAAAATCTTGCTGACAGCTGTGTAATGTGTTGGTTCTGTAGAACTTCCGCTCGCGGGGTTGGACTACATGTTCTATTTGAATGGGTCATTTAAAAATTCATCTCAACGCCTCGCGACGTCACAATATGAATTGACCCTAAAGCCACGGTTGCATTATCGCTTAGAAGTATCAAGACTTCAAGAACATTTTTAGAATAGAAGAGAATCCAGTGTTATATTACTTTACGAGGGATCTGGGGCCCGAAAATCATCGTCAGCTATTGAGAGCTTATCAAGGGACAGGGCCGGTCAAGGGTAGCTCTTTAATTCTCTGTCACTGGCAAAAGGGACGTAATGTAGTTACGGAGTAAACGCTTCGATAACTCCACACATTTTTAGCAAATAGAATAAGGAGCTTGTTAGTGATAGAATTCTATCAAATCAATCCACAATCTGTGCAATAAGTTTTTAGAATGGGCAAAATAAGGAAAATAGTTTATCGTGTTCATCGAATATTATGATTACTAGAAAAAAGTTAGGTTACCTTTTATAAAAAATATTTGCACAAAAGAAAACTTTCATCAAAAAATATAAAAAGAGACAACCACGAGTTTTTTTTTTTTCAAAATGACACCCTTATAAAATAAAATTGATACCCTATTTTAAGTACACAAGCTTCCCAGGAGACGTAATTGCAGGTGAAGACACGGGATATGGTATGTATCCGCTATAATAAAGCTAAATCTAGTTGTAACCGAAGATAAGTAGGATAATACCTAAGTATAACCGCATGTGGCGGGCTGCACCTAGTTGTAGCCGGGTAAAACTAGGTGCAGCCGTAACATATCCATACTTACATACAGCGTACTTATATACTTACTAATATTATAAAATATTATGCCAAAGTGTGTCTGTCTGTTCCCTTTTCGCACCCAAACCGCTGAACCGATTTTGCTGGAATTTGGTATGGTGATACTTAAAGTTCCGGGAAAGGACATTATTATGATACTTTTAAATACTTTTAATCCCGGACAAATATACGGTTCCCGCACAATAAACGAATTTTAGCGCAACGGATTTGCGGGCTTCATCTAGTATACATACATAGTCTCGTCTGTTTTATTTAATTAACATTTCTATTGCTTCGATCAATTTTCTGTTTTGTAGGCGTTACTACGCCGAACTAAGCGTATGGCGTAGCACTACGAAGCTCGTAGCTTCACGTAGCTAATACGTCGACGCTCGTAGCAACTCGTAGCACTGAACTACGTAGCATTCGTAACGATAATAAATATTCTTATATTTATATTTTTATATATATACAATTCCGAGATTCCAATATATATATATATATATATATATATATATATATATATTGGATATATATATATATATTGGATATATATATATATATATATATATATATATATATATCCAATATATATATATATATATATATATATATATATTGGAATCTCGGAATTGTATATATATAAAAATATAAATATAAGAATATTTATTATCGTTACGAATGCTACGTAGTTCAGTGCTACGAGTTGCTACGAGCGTCGACGTATTAGCTACGTGAAGCTACGAGCTTCGTAGTGCTACGCCATACGCTTAGTTCGGCGTAGTAACGCCTACAAAACAGAAAATTGATCGAAGCAATAGAAATGTTAATAGTGTGTATAATCTTTATTTTTTGTTATTGAAGCTAACAAACAGTAACCATATTATATAATTGTTATAAATAATGTATATAAAGTATATAAAAAAAACTTAGTAACTACGGAACCAACAGTGTTAACTATAAATTACTTAACTTAAATTCTAGTCATCCAGGTAATCGCAAAAAATGTAAGGATTTTTATGCTTCACCTAGTTACTGTAGACTATATGTATAATATCTAGTTGAGTAGCTCGTCTGCGCTGCGGGAAACAAAGGAATGCATGCAAAAGGGGTGCGAAGTGACACGTGTCATGGCGTCGCGCTGATTGGACCTCGCCATCGGCTGCTGATTGTGCGAGTATTCAATTGCTGATTACTGATGCTATACTATACGATACGACGAGACTATGTATGTATACTAGATGAAGCCCGCAAATCCGTTGCGCTAAAATTCGTTTATTGTGCGGGAACCGTATATTTGTCCGGGATTAAAAGTATTTAAAAGTATCATAATAATGTCCTTTCCCGGAACTTTAAGTATCACCATACCAAATTCCAGCAAAATCGGTTCAGCGGTTTGGGTGCGAAAAGGGAACAGACAGACACACTTTGGCATAATATTTTATAATATTAGTAAGTATATAAGTACGCTGTATGTAAGTATGGATATGTTACGGCTGCACCTAGTTTTACCCGGCTACAACTAGGTGCAGCCCGCCACATGCGGTTATACTTAGGTATTATCCTACTTATCTTCGGTTACAACTAGATTTAGCTTTATTATAGCGGATACATACCATATCCCGTGTCTTCACCTGCAATTACGTCTCCTGGGAAGCTTGTGTACTTAAAATAGGGTATCAATTTTATTTTATAAGGGTGTCATTTTGAAAAAAAAAAACTCGTGGTTGTCTCTTTTTATATTTTTTGATGAAAGTTTTCTTTTGTGCAAATATTTTTTATAAAAGGTAACCTAACTTTTTTCTAGTAATCATAATATTCGATGAACACGATAAACTATTTTCCTTATTTTGCCCATTCTAAAAACTTATTGCACAGATTGTGGATTGATTTGATAGAATTCTATCACTAACAAGCTCCTTATTCTATTTGCTAAAAATGTGTGGAGTTATCGAAGCGTTTACTCCGTAACTACATTACGTCCCTTTTGCCAGTGACAGAGAATTAAAGAGCTACCCTTGACCGGCCCTGTCCCTTGATAAGCTCTCAATAGCTGACGATGATTTTCGGGCCCCAGATCCCTCGTAAAGTAATATAACACTGGATTCTCTTCTATTCTAAAAATGTTCTTGAAGTCTTGATACTTCTAAGCGATAATGCAACCGTGGCTTTAGGGTCAATTCATATTGTGACGTCGCGAGGCGTTGAGATGAATTTTTAAATGACCCATTCAAATAGAACATGTAGTCCAACCCCGCGAGCGGAAGTTCTACAGAACCAACACATTACACAGCTGTCAGCAAGATTTTTGACCACGACTCGACTCGACTCGAACAATTAAAAAATATAAAAAGGAAACATATTGTTTGGCCGGTTGATCTCAGGTCCGTCTGACACCTGCTAACAACAATTGCAAAAAGTCAATAATTGGTGATTGAATAATCACAATAATTGTTGTGATAAATGTGCTGTGTGTAACTTAGATTTATTAGTTACGAAGTTACCAACGGCGTATACTAAAACCTCTTCTTTTCCGAACCATTAAATTTCGTGAGAGTGGTTTCAGCCGATTCATAGAAATAGCATTTTGTGTTACATCATTTAAAATAATATATAATACTGGCCTGTATGATGTATAAAAATTGCAATATAAATCAGAAAAGTGAGCGTGCGTTGATAGACAGGTTCGTTAGAGCTAATACCAGATTAGTCGGATATCGGTAATTGAATCTGAGCACAATGGGGCAAAATATCTGATTAACCGCGTCACGGCGCAACATGTGCCCATTCGTGCCCCACACCCATCCCGTGTGCTCAGCCAGCCTGATTCTCCGGACACTGTGAGGTCTATTTTGTTATTAAATACAATTCATTAATATTATATTTAATATTAAAATGAGTGTTGCTGACCGAAAGGCTAAACAAAATCTGGTGGATTTTTCTTGTTTTTCGGTTTTTAGCATTCGTAACGATAATAAATATTCTTATATTTATATTTTTATATATACTTATACAATTCCGAGATTCCAATATATATATATATATATATATATATATATATATATATATATATATATATATATATATATATATATATGTATATGTATTGGAATCTCGGAATTGGCTCCAACGATTTTCATGAAATTTTGTATATAAGGGGTTTCGGGGGCGATAAATCGATCTAGCTAGGAATCATTTTCATAAAATGTCATTTTATGTATATTTTTTTTAATTTTTTAATACCGAGCGAAGCTCGGTCATATAGCTAGTAATCATTATAATGGATTCTACTAATTATATTGTTTCTAAAACATAATTTCTTTACTTCTACGAATTATATTAAAAATACTAGCTGTCCCGGCAAACGCCTTGCCATATTATATTAAGTATATCGCCCGTATTATTTTATTGAATTATGACTAAATAAGAATGTCACCATGGCAATTTCCATCGCCATCCCGTGACCCGCGTCGCATAAACAATGGTCGCTCTTTATAGACAAATAATTTGCAATCGAATAAAATTGCGACTATAATTAAAGATCTAAGCTATCCTATCTCTCAAGTTGGAGTAAAGCACACATTTAAAAAATAAAAACATTAAAATCGGTTAAGTAGTTTAGGAATCCATCGCGGACAAACATCGTGATTAGGTAAGCTTACCTACCCAATAATAATAGAAGAAAAATTGCTTTACTCGGTTAGATCTCGTGAAATTTATTTAGGTTTTCAAATAATAATTGGTCACTCGTCTGCACTGCCCTGAGCCCTGTGGGACCGCGGGCGGCGTGCGACGGATTAACATTATCATTTGACACTGCATTTATTTAACTAGCTCTTTTTGGCCGCCCGTCTGCCAGTGCAATAAAGTCATCACTACACACATCTGAATATGGTAACTGTGTGAGTACCTGGTAATAGTGACTCACTTACCAGCAACCTTCGGGACATCAAGACAATTTTTATTTCAGTTTCATTCGAAATTATTATTTTACTGTAATACAAAGAATAATTCTCATTTCTTTTAGTTTAGAGTAGAAAGAAAACTGGCCCAGTACAATAATTATTAAGACTAGCACACGAACGCTTCCGTTTCAATAAAATATTTTGTTTTATACAAAATAAATACACACAAATCAACACGTTGGTCGTATTAAAGCCTCACAATAATATCTAATATACACTGCTTTTAGTTATAGCTGCAACTTAAATACGTCACATTATTAACATCATATTATAAAAATTTAAACTTAGATCTTGCTATTAACTTGTAATTATTATAGAAGAAATGGAAAAAAGGACGAACATTCAGATTTCTGACAATTAACGGTCCGGGTTTCGTTTTACCCTTAGGTACGGAACCTTAAATAATATACAGCTACTTACAAAATACACACCTACTCATTATGTAGGTATCGCCACAGAACATAATCCTATTAACATTTTAATAAGCAGTCCGGACGGCACGGTTGCAGTGTCCAGATTATCAGAAGTTTGACAGGCCAGGGGCGATCCTGCCGACAGAAGCTGAACAAATACCCAACAAATTTTACACAAAGCGTAGCTTTTGTCCCACAGAAGCTAAGCTACTCATGAACTCACAAATTACCAGATTTCAAATGTGGAATATAATTATTATTTAAGTCGTGGCAATCGTACTATCACATGCATAATTTGCGTCAAATCTAAAGCGTAGAACGCAGAAAAGTATGATAGGTGCCCGAAATCACGGATTAACGCGCTACTAAATATATAGCATGATCATTTAGAACGAAAAAAATGATATTATGACTTTTAAAAGGTCACAACCTGGTTTCCTTACTTAAATTAATATTATGCATTTACTTCTTTAAAAAAAACTTGCTAACACAACATACGAAATCATTTTTTGGATAAAATCTCAAGAAAAACACTGGATTTTTTTAGATAAAACTGGTTGCACATCTGATGAGCAGGAGCTGCAATATTGAAATCACGAAGAATCAATACCAGATCCTACAGGGACTTCTGTAATAATACTCTGCAAACAGAGTGCTTAATCTTGAGCCGTGTTCATAGCATTAAACATACGTTAAAATTATTGAAAGTAACACGAGGACACCTCGGTAAAGCCTAGTTATTCTAAAGAAGCCCATCTGAGTTGTTACTAGGGTCTAAATATACCCTAGTTGTAACTTTAATTTACAATTAATTGCAATTAATAAAAGGAATAGTTTTCACTTTTCACAATTATTACAGGTTTAAAGTAACCTTAAACCTTATGTCAAAACTGTTAATAACAATACAATGGAGTTGCTATTTTTGTACTCAAAATAACTGTGTCTCAAATATTAATTAACAAAAACTCAACATAAATCAAAAATTTCACAAAATGAATGAAGTAAGCAAAGTATTTTGTAATAAATAATTAATTAATATGTCGATAGATATAATATTGAGTCCAATATAAAATATAACAGTCTTTAGATGATATTAATTTAATTTCCACTAAACACACACTGTGTGACCACGACCTATGTTTTCGCGTCTCTGTGGGCGCCAAGAGTAATTAAATAAAAGTCCGGTGCAAAGTAACCGCAACCCTCCTTCCTCTTTATAACCCCCTCCTGAGGCGGAGAGGAGGTTCTAAAAGGGGTAACCCTCCTCTGTGACCTATCAGGATTGCCTATGTCGAACCTTCAGAATACTATTCTTACTTCATTAATTCCTTTGTAGTAGCAACAATTTTGCTATAATATAAAACAAGAGCAGTGGATGCATTTTACTAGCCTTTCTATGTTGCTCCGTCGACGTATAATAAAAGTATATTTTAATATTTATGAAAGGTAATTATCGAAAGCTAAAATCATTAAATAGGTCCAAGTGTTCTCGAGTTTCAGCAAGTTATTTCAATGGAACTTCACTTAAAAAAATTGAATAACCCATCGAGTAGGTAAATTCGGTGGAGATATATAAAGCTGTCGAAAGTTAAAATGAAATACACTTCAACTATCGCGCTCTATTTCCATACATAATATTGCCGTCTCATTCACTCATATGGAAATCCATCATGCTTTTGATCGAGCCTACGAGATAGTATCATGACATCACGGCCAATTAATAGATTTGAAGCATAATATTCTAGAATCTAAAAGAAAATAAAAGAAGGCGTAGAACACGCACCAAGTCGCTTCAGGAGAAACTTCGGCATCAATATGCGATCAAGACAAGACGTTTTCATAAAGTGTAAAATTCCAAGAATATATATACGTAAGTATCTATTGCTGTAATCTTCGAATAAGTGAAAATTTATTCGAAGAAAAAACCGAAAAGCTGATAATATTCATCTGCAAATAAAACGTTTTATTCCTAAATTTGTAAGTCTTCAACATTACCATCTTCAAACGAGACAATGTATTCAATTAATAAAAATGTTAATTCTCATATTTCCCAACTCGGCGTTTGTTTAGCGACAGAGGGGAGGGGGGGATTAAACTGGAGACTTTAATCTTATTTCATGTTTAAAAGATATCGTCATCAAATATTAAACATTTGAGTTACAAATCATAAAAGGGTAGAAGTCTTGTTTGTCTTTTTGATTTGTTTTCCTTAAATTGAAATTTGAAACATATTTCCAACTTAATGTTTAGGACATAACCGTAATTACTCAAATACTTACAGATAAAAATTTAGTGTACATTATGGAACTAATTTTTTTTTAAAGTATTGCAAGCTTCCTGTCTGCACATTAGCTTGTTCGACTTCTATACTATAGTATACGTCATAATAATAACCCATCAAGCCCCATAAGCCCGCGAGCGAGACACAATAGAATAACAATAGATTTCCAAGAATCCACGATCGAAGGAATAAGGCTGAAGAATTTGTTTGAACGCGCTAATCTCACGAAATACCGGACCGATTTTTATGTTACCTACTTGGCGCAGATATAGAGATTATAGAGTAAGCCACGGTGAAGGCTAGTTTTTGCGAGAAAATATACGGTTGCCGCGGAATTCCTTATTTATGAGGGCGGAAGCTCATGGAACGTCGAGTTTAAAATTATTATAATACAGGGTGCAATCAAACCTTCCTGCCAAACTTCCAGGGCTTAGGTATCATTAGGAGAGTCCATTAATTAACAAAAAAATTGGGTGTTATTTTTTTATTAATGACATAATATTATATTATCCCATTTAAAATCGTTACAGAACGGTCACTCACGGTGCGGGGGAATAAGCGGGGGCGACGCGGGGGGATAAGCGCGCGCGGGGGCACGTCGTGTCCATTATTGTAGTTTTTTTAGGGTAACTTTCGGAAGCTATTTCTCAACATTTTAGTACTGATTATAAAAGAAAGAATACGTGTATTTTTATTTTTAACAAGGATCAATTTATCAAAATTTGGCAGGAAGGTTTAATTGCATCCTGTATAAATTACTATGTACGGCGCAAGGTAGATAAGGTACCTATTCCGCTTTTTGATTTTATTGCCAGCTTAAACCGATCAATTATAACAAGAATTTATAGTTACAGTCGATAGTGATATTATGACTTAACGAAAGCTTCTTAGTCCGGAACGGACGGAAATCACAAAATATTATTGTATAGGGTTTAGAGTACACGTTCGTTATTATTTTACCTCCGACACGAATTTATACCTGCGAACTGTACGGTCAGTACACTGTGACTCAAATTGGCGAAACTTCGTGTCAGTGTGATAGCTTCATTCCGTTTTACATATCCATTAACGGACGACAATTATTAATACGTAAAAGCGCAACCCGCGCGTGCGCGCTGACGCGGCAAATTTGATCGCGCGGTTTCCACACACGTTTAGCTATACACTATACAGGATGCTTTTGTTGTGTTTAATTTTTCTATATTTTATTATCATTATCATCGTCATCATAATATTATTATCATGTAATATCTACTTTTGCTAGCACTAGACAGGACATTATTGTTAAAATTTAATTAAAATTAAACATTGCAAGAGTCATTAAATACTAGTATGTTACAATCATATTTATACTAGCTGTTGCCTGCGACTTCGTCCGCGTTAACATAGTATAATATGGATAGATTTCCTCTTTTTGTGGTTCCTTATACAAAGGGTAAAAACGCGACCCTATTTAAGCAAACGTCAAACGCAAACGTCAATAAACTTTTATGTTTCTAACTCAAGAAATGACGTTCTTTCATTCAAACTTTCAAACCTAATTTCACCCCTTTGCAGGTATAATTTCCAAAAACGCTTTAATACGTATCCATTCATTTTTAATTAGTAACCCAAAAATAAAGTTTCGTGTTTCTAACTCAAGAAATGACGGACTTTCATTCAAACTTTCAACCCCTATTTCACCCCCTTCGGGGTAACATTTTCAAAATTCCTTCCTTAGTGGGTGTCTACTTAATAAAACAACCCTACTCACCAAATTTCGTCGCTGTAACTTTAACATCTTTTGCTCAGCGATGATGAATCAGTCAGTCAGTCAGGACATGTAATTTTATAAGCACAGATTATTTCCATTTTACATAATAATACCTACTTTTAGAAAAGGTATAAGAAAATAAATAAGTAGAAATCGTATTTCACTTTCAGATTTAAGACGCAATTTATCTGAACTAGAGCTAAGTTTTAATTTTATTAGATCCACAATAACAATATTACTATATTCTACAATCTTTTTACAAACATCCAATTTCCAAGTAAAATGACGCATGTTAGCGCGCTATCAACCAAATCGCATATTTACAATTAAACTAACGAACCGAAACTTACGTAAAAAAATTACAACGACAAAAAACGTTCTGCTGACGTTAAAACTACATACTGTATCGGGCTATGATTTGCGCGCAAAGAACCGTGAAATTGGTTTATTCGCTGGATCCGATGAATAATTAATATCTCGCGCGGATCCGAATCGCGAATGTGGGAACTGCCGGCTGCCCGGCCTGCCTCTTGCAACCGTGTGGAGAATCCCTGCACTTACATATACAATTTACCATCATTTGAGAGCACCAACTAATTTGCTATGATACCTGTCACTCTGGTATCTACGTCCTAGGAGAAAACAAGTATGAGAAAAATTGCAATATTTCTAACGCCAATTATTTTGGCCCAATTTTACAACGGTCAATCCTGACTGTCTCATTTGTACACAATTTATGTATAAAACGTTAGTTTTCTTCTCAAAAAGAATCATGAAGAATAAAAATTGTGATATGTTTAACCTATCAATCCCCAAGCGGCAGCCGGCTGCCGCATAACAATTGAAAATCTATTGTGTCTACGATGGAGGTGTACTATAAAAACAGCTATACTAAACCATGATAGAGAAATTAAGTTAACGAGAGTAGTAGGTAAAAAATGTACAAAAAATATCCTATATTATTGCATCAATAAACAGTAGAGGAATAATTCTGGAAAGTAATCGTATATGGAAAACTTTAGGAAAGTGTTGTATCGTAGCATAGAATTAGAACTATGAAATCATAGAAATAGAATTTTGATATCATTGTATCGTAGCATATTGTTTCATATAAAACAAGCTAGAAAAAAATACAATAATGCACCGAATACGAACGCGAAACAAAAGTTAACGTAAATAATTTAACTCCTTTCTCGTGATTATTCAAAATTGGCTTCTACATCTGAAGATTGAGCTGATGAGATTCAAAACTCGAGTGCAGCAACCCCCTTCCCCCTTATGGGGGCCATTAAAATTCACCAGATCTCAATCTCTCGATGTTTTCTCAACCCTTTTGTCTTAATTGAGCCGAAATGGACGAGTCAGACGGTTTTATTTGGATATAACATTTTATTAGGTTCAAACAGGGGCGCGGGAAGGCCGCGAAAAGTCACGATTTTCGATAATTTAAGGTTTCTAGCAGTAATTTGATTAAAAATGTATCATACTAATTAATTGCAACTATAATATAAGCACTAATTAACGAGTGAGCTTAATTGAATAAATTATAAATTTATGTCATTCATTCGTTCAATAATTAATCTGAATGAATAATCAATTAATTATTTATTGACCCGAAACTTTGAAAGCAAAAGATAAGTCGTTGGAGATCCGAGACTGTGGCGACGCATAACTCGAGTTGTCATATAACCTATCTCGTGTTAACGTTCACACTATCGAGTCCAATCTTAGTTCCATCATTCAAAGACTTGTAAAAAACTTGGCCTTTCACTTTTCGGAGGCCTTAATGTGCTATTTTACATGGCGTTGTTCTAAAAAATGTTCAAAAACATATTCAAATCCAGAACAGTAGTTTAGGGGAACTTCAGGTTTTTAATACTAGTAAGTTTTTTGAGGAATGTCATACTTGAAGGAACAGAATAGCTCAAAATTTATGTTTCCTCTAATATGGGATAGATTTGTAACGTTAGCATCGCCCATAATATTATTATGATCAAATATTTAGTTACTTATGAATTCAATTTCTTTATTCTGTTATTCTGATACAAAGATTGTTTGTATCAGAATAACAGTATCATCATAATATTATTGATCAATCAATGTCACCGGCGAATGTTTTACTTTTCTTCTTTTATCATTGCTGTAATAAAAGATTGGAGATCTGAAGGTATTTAAGTCGAGGTTCTATCTCTTTGTTAACGTCCGTAGTAGGGGGTAGGGAGGGGACACTGAGGTGACAATATTATTTCACTCGGAATTGGGACTGGGAACGCTTATTAAAGTGGAAAACGTCAACAAAGGGATCATATTGAATCGTAAGGCGGCCCGGGAACTGAGAAAACGGACGCGGTATTATTGTGCTCAAGTTTCAAATGTAGAAATGTTATAAGTATTTTTTTAAAAAACCTTTCATCTAGATAACATGGACATAATGATTAACTTAGATGAATTTAAAGGCAAATTACAAGTTTTCACAGAAAGTAGTTTTTTCACAGTTAACATACTAATAGAAAACGAAATAATGTTAAACACAAGGAACTGAAGCAATAAACTTAAAGCTGGCAAAATAGCAAAACATAATAAGCACACTACTAAAAATTGGCGATTATTTTATTTTATCAAGCTCTTGTTATTAAGGCCCGATTCAACCAAATATTAAAATTGCACGAGCTATCATGGGAATTATTTTATTCTTTGAATTTACTCTAGAATATCTTTGTTTGCGTTTAAGGGCGGATCCGAACAAACTAGACAAAAAAATCTCGAGGATATCCTAATCTAACAGTACCTATAAGTATAAATTCGATATGAAGAAGGTACTAGATAACGAGAAAGATTGCTAAATCTTATAAAATTTTATTATATTTATTTTATCATATTAATTTTTAATATACAGTTTACTTAAATTTTATATGCTTATTCTGTGGGTCTGAGAATCGGCTACTGGGTACTTTATATATTGATAAGTGCATTTGTTGAATAAGTAATAGTAAATTATTACAACCTGAGACTGACGGCGACCATTATGTTTGTACGACAGGATAGCGATTGACGAATGACGTTGCCATGATGACATACTTACTTATTTAGTCACTTCAATAAAATAATATGGCTGAATATGGCAAAGCAACCTTTGCCGAATGCCGAGACAGCTAGTAATAAATAATTTTAAATTACTTTTAATGGAGACTAACCAACAGCACAATATGTCCACCATGGCAACACAATAATATGTAAGCCAGGATATTATGTAGACATAATTCACCACTAAAGCCTATGATGTGATCTCACAAACTCAAACTGTCAAGGGCAACAAAATAAATCAGAAGAAAGGCAGGTAGGTAGGAGTAGGAATATTTTAACGATAATACGAAAATAAATAAAAATAATATCGGAGTAATCGTAAAGAAATCACCGCTTAAAATTGTAACGTATTTTAGAACTCCATAGAATCAATAAAATTAAGTGTAACCATTGAGATGTAGGTGTAACTTGAAATTATTTTTTGAAGGTAAGGCAAGGTAGGGTTTATGAACTTTCGACATTTCTGTGCTGAATGTCCCACAAGCAGGGCGCGGGGCGCGGGGCGCGCGGGTTTCGGTAGGTGACACGCACAAATGCCTTGACTTTCTTTCACCGTAGATTAAATTCTTAGACAGCCACACCTTGCCCCGTCCTTGTACTATAAAAACAGCTATACTATATCACGCTTTTAAATTTTATAACTTGTAATGACAAAAAAATGTATTTGTACACAATATAAGTAAACGATATTAATTGTTATTCGCTGACTTCTGTCCTAATACATGTACATTTTTTCACACTATAATCATTTTGATGTATAAATCATTCAGTTCATTTCAGTCATCGATTATCCTATAGACTTAACTAAAACTAAAATTGTACTGCTATGAACGCATAAGGACAGCCTTTTATCTCAATCAATTATATTTTGTATGTATTTAAGGATACTACTACTCTAAACTATTGTAAATGTAGGTCCCTACTTTTATTATGTAACCTGGGCGAGGACACTGGCCTCTGCAATACAGCCTCTACTAGTGCAGGGGCCAGAGGCTTCTAGGAGTAAAACAGTATTGGTACAAATAAAGATTTATTTATATTTTTATTTATTGTTATTCGCTGACTTCTGTCCTAATACATGTACATTTTTTCACACTATAATCATTTTGATGTATAAATCATTCAGTTCATTTCAGTCATCGATTATAATCATGTTGAATAATACCATTTCAAAGTTTTTTTTTACAAAATAAAAGATAAGTTTTTTTTACTATCTTTTTCAATATCAAGTGTTTATTCTCGTATATCATATCTTTCAGTGGCAAGACGGCGTTGTTAATATCCGATCTTTTCTTCAAGTTAATCTCGCTGCCCGCGAATTTAATACATATTTCATTGGAATATTTTACCAACCACCACAGCCGCCCACCACGGTAATGTTTCCGTGAAACAGAGGTTTATTACGATGCCCTTTGTATCTTCATGGCAAATAAGAAAGTTTGAGAATCTAATCCCGCTTTGTTAAATCTATTTTAACTTGCTACGCGTTTACTGTCAAACCTGTTAGGCTGCCCACGTCTTGTAGGACAAAAAATAGGGTATGATTGGAATATAATATTACTATCTCCGGCCGACTTTTTGTAAGAAGTATTACACTACAGCTGTAAACAGCATATTGTTTTTAATTTTCTCCTAAAAAAATCGGTAACTTTGGATGTAGGAACCAATATTAGGCTTAGGGAAGGAAGAGGCTATAATGTAAAAGATTTTAGAGCTGAGTGAAAACAAAAAGTTAGTTGAATCATGATTCACACATGAAAATAAACAGGCCTTTACTCCGAAACACGTGAAACTTGTACCAATAAATTACCCAGTTAATCGTGCAGTTGTTATCATAAAATCGGAAAGTACACAAAGAGCCATTAGCGCGGCGCTGTCTCCGCGGCGTGCAGGGGGAGGGGCAGGAGGTGGGGTCATAAACACAATTGTTGCTACTTTAAATCAAAGTGTTCGTCGTTAGAGGCACGTGGCGCTGCCGGTGTGGGCGCGCGGGTCCACTGCTATGAGGTCGAAGATGTGCCGTGAGACGGGATTAGAATCAACAAGACATCACAAGTTGCTCCATGCCTCGGCATTTCCATACTCATGCCTTTTTTCGCCAACCGGCTCCTAACTTTAAGTGTCCCCTAGTGGTCTTTAAGGGTCATATATGGATATCTTAAAACAAACACGCTTTTGAATTTATGGTTTACGAAAGTCTATACGCCCTAAGGACATAGGTGACACTCAAGTGAAATCGTTCAAGATTTATCCTTCAGGATACCCTCAATGTCCGCTAGGGCTGGCTGTAAATTAAATAAGAACCAAAAGGTACATTTTGACGTTATTTGCAACTAGACGTCGTCGTATCAACGGAGTCCTCGTGTAAGTCGTGCCCTGACAAGCTCGTAGCCCGTAAGTACTCATCATCATTAGTCTACGTGCAGTCCACAGTAATTGACATTCATCATCATCATCACATCAGCCTATATTCGTCCACTGCTGGACATAGGCCTCTCTCAATGAACGCCAAAATGACCGAACTCCTGATACTCGCATCCAACATGGATCCGCAAGTAATTGACATTAATCATTATTAATTGACTGCATCCTCTATCGGTTGTATCACGGGGAGTGCTCTGAAGAATTGTTTGGAATTATAATACCTCCTGCAACTTTTACTTACTATACCATCCTCATCACCTCGATAATGAACTGTACCACTGAGTTAATACACGTAATCATAATATTAATCCTTTGATTAATTTTATGATTACGTGTTCTTTATAAACAATTAAATAATTAATTTAAAATAAAATTGTTATTGCAATAATGGAATTCATAGTCAAAGAGCTAACGATATTTTAAACTAGTGTTCTGTGCCGTGGCGCCCGTGGCCCGTGACGTCCGACAATGGCACCGGATAAGAACGACGAAAGTACAAGTGAACGGACAGGCCGTACGCAGTAATTATAACAAGTTGGTGCGAAATTTATCGCCCTCTGATGTTGAACACTGAACAGGTGACTTTGCACTTATTTATCGACTTACAAAAGTCTTGATATTATGTTCAAGTGGAATAAAATTTATATAATACGGAATGATACGTTTGACCTCAACTGCAGATTTTAATGTATAATTATCCTCTCGTAAGAGTAAAAGGTATATACATACAAAGGTATACAATAAGGGTACAAAAATAATAGAGTTTCTTTGTAACCAAAACATGTAAATGTTAGCAAATTCTGTAATATAGAAGCTATACCAAAAACCAACTAGTTTCTACAACCAATTTATTTTGTGTAAAAAAAAACAGTATACAGTTTCCATTCGCTGACAAATTTGTCCCATCAACACTAAAAAGTGATGCGCGAATAAAACGGGCTAGTGTTCGCCTGCGGGGTTTTTTGTTTAAATCGCAGTCGTGTCGCAAATCGCGCTAAATGTGCCGGCACTAACGCGCGGACGTCAGCCCCTAACGTATTTGACACTAGTTAATTAAGAGTGTTTATCTCCTGGACTATAGTAATATAACATCTATTACGGTACATTGTTTTAATCTTAGTACGTATTACAACATTTACGAATGATGGAAAGAATTAGGGTATCTGAAGCCGAATTTAGTGCGAGCTATCAAAGATCAAAATGTATAGCTATAGGTACCGTACTCCGGACCGTTATTTCGCGGAGACGGATAGGAATGACAGGATTCGGAACGACGTAGTATACTTGAATTGAAAGAAAGAAATTCTATAAAATTTAGTTTTCATTAAATGTGTCGACAATAATTGATCTCGTTTTTGGATTTTATCAAACCTAAGCTAAACATTTAAACGAAAACTAAGTTAAAATTTTAGAAGTAGGTGTGAAATTTATATGCAAAACAATGTTTTATTACAATTTTCCATTGGTGAAATCGTACCTTATCTTCTTCTATATCTATATCTATATACTTACTAGCTGTCCCGGCAAACGTTTCTTTGCCATATTATATATGTCGGAGGAAGTCATGAGTCTGGTTGTTTTCTGGTTGCTGAATTTTAAAGGAAGTCATGAATAGTCATGAGTGTAGTCATTTTTATGATTCCCGTATTATTTTATTAAAAATAATACTATAATAAAATAATATTTTAATAATAATAATAAATATTTTAATAAAAATAATACGAAATATATCGCCCGTATTATTTTATTGAATTAGTGACTAACGGCCGTTCTCAATATTCAATCTATCTCTGGTTTGACATACGACCGATCGCAGCTAACATTGAATTGATATAAAATATATGTATCTAGCTAATGTCTAATGAGAGCTATTCCTGTCTTTAGTAGGGCAAAACCAGAGACAGATCAAATATTGGGAACGGCCATAAATAAGTATGTCACCATGGCAACGTCCATCGCTATCCCGTGACCCGCGTCGCTTAAACAATGGCCGCTCTTTATAGACAAATAATTTGCAATAAAATAAAATTGCGACTATAATTAAAGATCTAAGCTATCCTATCTCTCAAGTTGGATAAAAGCACACATTTAAAAAAAAGAAACATTAAAATCGGTTAAGTAGTTTAGGAATCCATCGCGGACAAACATCGTGACAGGAGATATTAGATTATAAAACAAAGTCGCTTTTTTCCCTCATGTCCCTTTGTTCCCTTTAATTTTTAAAACTACGCAACGGATTTTGATGATTCTTCAGTGTTAGGTAGCCCATTTATCGAGGAATGTTATAGGCTATATTTTATCCCGCTAAGACTCATAGGAGCAAAGAAATAGAGGAAAATGTGGAAAAAACAGGAAAAATTTTTTGAAAGGGCTAACTTGAACGCGCTAATCTCAGGAACAACTGGTCCGATTTGGAAAATTCTTTCAGTGTTAGATAGCCCATTTATTGAAGAAGGCTATAGGCTATATGTAATCACGCTAAGACTAATAGGAGAATGTGGAAAAAATGGGGGAAATTATTTGAAAGGGCTTATCTCGCGAACTACTGGAGTATTTTTTATGTTATTTGGCACAGATAAGAAGTAGACCACGTGAAGGATCATAGGCTATCCGCTATATAGATTTTAATCATTTTTTCAGTGGCTATATATTTTATACCCGTGCGACGCCGGGGCGGGTCGCTAGTAATATATAAAAATAAGTGGCATTTTTCGTTGTCACTTTATAACTCAAGTATGGGCTCATCTATCCAAACCAAATATTCAGGGTTTGTTCGGACTATTTAGTAGATGGTTTATGTAAAGTTTGCACAAAATCGGTCGAGTGGTTCTTCATTTATCACATTTTTTGTAACAAATGAATTCAAAAATGGCGGGTCATTTTGTTAATGGAGATTTTTTAGACGGGGAAATTTTTGTTTTGTTGTATAGGGTAAGATCGTGGATTGGTACCGGTGATCTGAGGATGGGATTCGGGAGTAATCGAGGGAACTCCTTAAAATTTTAATGGAAACATAATATGCCGATTTTGCTTTTGTATGAAGTATTCCAGGCATATTATGTTACCAAAAGTTAGATTTTGCACCATGATAAACCATGGTTCGAAGGTATGAACAGAACTACGCACTCCTTATAGATACAAGTTTGGGGGTTGGGGCGCTGTTTTAAGAACTGAAAGCATATGCTACTATGCAAATTACATTCATCGTCATCATCATTACCACATCAGGGTCACCAATGTCATGTGATTATGTGCGTTATGCTCTGGAGTTAAATTTGTTATGTTCAATATTAGTGAGTCGCTTCAATGCGCTTCGACTTCCTACTAGCTTCTTAAAACTTGCAACAGGAGAGCTTGTTCCAATATTAGTACACCTCGCCAATCTCTGTTTCGAGAGGGGAATTTTTCCGGATCTCTTGAAAAGATAAATAATTACTCCAGTTTTCAAAAACGGGGATAGAGACAATGTGTGTAACTATAGACCTATTTCTGTTCTTCCGGTGATCTCTAAAGTATTGGAAAAACTGTTAAATATCAGACTTGTCGGTTACTTGGATAAATACAATTTATTATCTGCTTCTCAGTTTGGCTTCAGGCATGGCAGATCGATGGAAGATGCAGTCATATAGCTCTTACTGAAATTATAACAAAACAAATTGATAAAGGGGAAAGATGTTTAGCAGTGTTTTTGGACTTAAAGAAGGCTTTCGACACGGTTTCTATACCCATCCTTGTGCAAAAGTTAAAAGTATTGGCATAAGAAGAACTCTCTCTTTTCGAGAGCTATTTACGGAACAGAAAACAAAAAGTAAAAATTAATCAATATACTAGCCAAGATGTTTCAGTAACGTTCGGTGTTCCGCAGGGGAGTGTATTGGGTCCTACACTCTTTAAAATATATATAAATGATCTTTGTAATTTGAAAATCACTAATGCTAGCATCATTTCATATGCCGACGATACTGCGATTATATTTAAGGGGAAAAATTGGACGGAACTTAAAGCACTTGTAGAACATGGCATGAGACAAATCGCAAGATGGTTAGGAATTAATCTATTATCTTTAAATACCGCCAAAACACAATATATGTGCTTCAGCATCCTTAACCGTATGCAACCAGACTCCAACTATAGCATAAAAATACACACTTGTCACCCTAATACACACTTACCATGTAACTGTCCACCAATAGTAAAAGTAGATAAAATAAAGTATCTGGGTATTATAGTAGACCAGAGGCTATCTTGGCATCCGCATCTGGAACAAGTAGCTAATAGGATAAGGAAACTAACCTGGATTTTCAAAAGCTTGAGATATATAGTTCCTAATCCCAATGTCTCTTCAAACGATGATAATCAGTCCTCTTGAAATGTTATGAAGGAAATATACACGGCTTTGGCTGAATCTATTATGGTCTACTGTATACCTGTATGGGGAGTTGCCAGCAAAACAAAAATGTTAGAAGTAGAGAGGGCTCAGCGAGCATTATTAAAATTAGTTCATTTTAAAAAAAGAAGAACACCAACCGACGAACTATATTCTATCAGCAAGGTTCTATCGATTAGAAAACTTACGAACAGTAATAAAAAAACACAAAAATAGAGGCGACAAAATATGTTGTAAAAATAAACGTAGTAAAGATAAAATTGATATACCTATTATAAAAACGGAGTTTGCAAAAAATCAGTATGCTAGTAAATCTATTATGTTGTATAACAAGCTCAATAAAATTTTAGACTTTTGGAACAAATCATGTTATGATACAAAAACAAAACTAAGTAACTATTTATCTAACTTAAATTATGATAAAACCAAAAAACTTGTAGAGAACATTAAAATATAAAATATATCAGAAAATATATCATAATTAATAATAAACTATTGAAATATAAAAACATACCTCTTGCATACCCTCATCCACATGCAGGCATGCACACACACACACACACACACACACACACCACACATACATAAATAGTCTTTAAGCTGGGATTTTCTCCCAATTACTTTGTAAATTAGTACGTAGTTTTGTCTTTTTTCTTTTCCTTTATTTTATTTTTGTAATTTACGAGTAGTACGAGTATGTAAGTCTCTATTATATAAAAGTCTTGTAATACTAGCGATGGAAGGAGGGGAGGATGGAGCCTAGTCACCTGATACAGGCGTGAGCTTACTAGGTGGCTATGTGTCCTACTCATTTATGTTGGAAATAAACATTTATTTATTATTATTTATTATAGTAGTATAAATTGACCCTTAGTGTTGCGGTTACTAAAACAGCAATTTGATCACGGGATCTATGAGGTATGTATATTGTTTAGGAAAGTCTTTCAAAATTGGGACAAACATAGTTCTATTGATGTAGTTTTAAGTAGTTTATAAATATTTTTATGATGAGTTTCCATGCGGAACTAGTGCTATACATAATAATAAAACGAAAGTCAGAGAACAGAACTCTAGAGCCTAATTATTATTAGAGATAGGTGTTTGAACAATGAACATATCATTTTCAGCATTGCTTGATAAACTCTAGGCATATACAGTAGAACAATATTATGCTTGGAGATTTTTAAAAAATTCTAAAGGGGTAGTGAAGTCAACTGATTATGAGTTTTCGTATTATGAAGGTGTAGGTATCCTGGATCCAAAGTCACTAAGCAGAACACATAAGTCTTTACAGAAAGCCTAATATTATAACTACTTAACCTATCAAACCCCGTAAGGCACAAGTGAGCCGCGATAAAAAAAGATTTCCAAGAATTGCCGATCGAAGGATTAAAAGAGTGAAATTATTATTTTTTCAACTGGATTGTCCCATCTTAATCATAAAGTATTCGACAGTTTTACAAATTTTTATCCAACAACCTAAAATAGCATACATGTTACAGATTCAGGGCCAGATTTATCATCAAGTTGGTTCGTTATTGCCGTACCCCGACGCTGATCATTAATTTTTGCAAATTTATTCTATTGGTGATGAAAATCGTGAATTGGATCAACGTTGTGCAATTATTTCTAATACAAGACGAGAAATTATTCGTGAGCTACAATGGTTTTTCCATAAGTATAACGCATTAGTTCAATTGTATGAAATTATTCTCGATCGTATGCCATCTCATACTCACAATTAACGTTTGTGGTGTGAATTTGGAAGAATCATGTTTTTCACATGGCCAACTTTACCTGTTTGTTGCCTGTTCCAGAGTTGGTACCCCCCAGCCATTCGTTAATTCACACTCAAAATGGAAAAACAAAAAATATTGTTTATCCCAATGTTTTAGATTAAGTTTTTAAATAGCTAGCAATTAAGTTATATATTTTTTTAAGAAATGAATCGATGTTCTAACTGATTTTTGTATTATTTCACTTTATAGGTAGCGAAGCACGTACCGGGCCGCTAGTCCTCAATACTTTTGCGGGGGCTTGTCTCAGAGACAAAGCCGATTTCCTCTAAAGTCTAAACCCACGATAAATCCATTGGTGTCCGATGCAGCTTACTGCCCCGTGCCTCGATACCAACACAAACACGCCTGTGACATTCAGATAACATATTTTTTATTTTTTACAAGGCACTATAGTCGCTATCGTAATTTCGTCTGTCGCTTACGTAGAAAGAACGACCCTACTACTTGTATTCAATAATTTTATCAGCGAAGTAAGAAATCAAAAACCAATTATTCATATGTAAATCTGAAATAACGTATAGATAATATTTTACTGGACAACGTTTGCTGGGTCACAGCCTCACAGGCCACAGCCCACAGGGTCAGTTGAATGTGGACATAAAAGTGTTTATTTGCCGATCTATCTGACAATAATTGTATGTAAATTCTTATAAGTACATATTTAATATATTTCTCGTATAATTTATAAGTTATAACGTTTTGAGTAAAGCCTATCAAAATAGGTGAGTATTACGGATCACTTAATTTAAATTAAGTATTTTGAAAAGAAATCACTCTTAATAGCCCAAGGCATATTCACGCTAGTTTTAAATACTGAAACATTGCTAAGTTGTTTCTATGGTTGTTTGTAACGTAAGTCGCATGTTCGTCTAGGCCAGTGATTCCCAAAGTGATCTAGGTGGACTCCCAGGGGTCCACGCGAGACTAGACGGGGGTCTACGTTGACCCTAACAAAAAATGGGGGTCCACAATAATTATAGACGGATATCCATATGAATTAATTTTGGTTAGCAGTGAAGAACTTTTGGATAGGCTTGATTTCTCTTATTAGAAAGCATAGACCAGAGATGGCGAACCCTGCCTTATCGACGTGCCACTTTTCTAAATTATCTCTAGCAAGTTTCATGGATTAGTATTGTAGGGGGTAGGGTGCTTCAGAGGGTCCGCAGTATGCACCAACGCCTAAGTGGACCACAAAACAAGGGAGCTTGGGAAGGTCTAGGCATTTTGCCAAGAAGAGGCAAAAACAGCCTGGTATGAAGTTGATCGCAAAGTCAGCAAGCAGGCGCCGTACGCGCCGCATTGTATGAAATTATGTGAAACCTCGCACATTCGTCCACACTCCACACCGTACGAGCCATGTTTCGTGTGGTGCGTTCAGAACGAACTAACATGATAAACTTTATCTAATAAATCTTAAAATATACATAATACAGTCAGGAAGACAAACAAACAAATCCGGGCGTTAATGTTATTGTTAAATACAGAAAATCAATAGGGGTCATAACGAAGTTACGAGCAATGAGTTTCTAAAATACTAGAGTGGCAATGTCTTACAAACTGATGCAAAAAATGCGTAACCGCTTGATAGCCCAAAAGACAATGTCACTTCATAATGTTATTATGTCATTATGTATGGCAGATATGCCTGCAGGCATCTTCACAGTGGTGACGCGTTTCTGTCGTAGACTGCCAATCTAGTTACGTTAGTAACATACAATATCATTGGTTACGAGGGTCAAAGGGAAAATGTCGGACACTTGTAATTACATTATATTCACAATGCAAATAGCTGACCGTCCGTCCAGCTGTACATCAATCAGCCCCGGCTGATGTCTGGTGAACGAAAAAACAAACAGCATAATGCAGGGAATTGGTTTTATTGCTGAATAGGTATGTGCAAATGCCAAGTTTTGCAAAACGAGAGAAAAGTACCTGCAGGTTCCAGTCGACTTGAATTCAACAACTTTCCTAGTATTCACCAATGACCACTTTCTACGAAACCGAGTCAAACGAAAAAGCCAAGAGTGTCCGTCTCATAAAAAGTTTTTTCAACAATATCTTTTAGGGATATAGCATAAAATCAATGCCTGGTATAAAAAAATAACGCACATTTCTACTTTTAATGCGATTTTAATTAGGGGTAGTGCATGAAAAAGGTAAAGATAGCTTCGAGTTAAAAGTGACTTAAAACCAACACTGTGCCCTCGACGGTCGACGATGAGTCAATATTTGCCTGCCAGCTTGAAAAGAGCCGATCACTGGACAATCGTTTTGTATTCAATATTTCATGTTGATATTTCCAGTGATTAGAACAAAGTCAATACGCTGCTCTCGATTGGATTTAACGAACTTTTTTATTGACTACTGGCTGACCCGGTGAACCTTATACCACCTACCCCCTAATATTAAACTTCCCTGGACTTTCACAAATATTTGAAGACTAAAATAAGCCAAATTGGTTCAGCCATTGTAGACTTTTAGCGAAATTATTAAAATAGGAAATTTATTTTTATTTAAATAGATAATATGTATAGGCTTTGGCCCATTTGACAAAATTGGGTATTTGTCTTTACAAAGTAACCTAACAAAGTACGGGTAAACTTTCATCCAAGTCAGCGCAAGTTGGCATAAAAATAGAACAATGAAACTGCTTGTGTAATGTATATTGTGACGTTAGCTTGAGACGGCAAATTACAAGACAACCAGATCACGTGCAGCTGGGTGACAAACATAGCTAACGAAGCTGGCAGCCCGCGGCGTTGTTTCCACAATTTTTGGTGGACGTGCCGCGACTCCACGTTTGATACGTTATACTTACTATATCACAGAAGAAACACAATATACAGGGTGTTTCAAATAAGGTATAGGAAGCCGAAAGGGGGTGACTCAGGGGGTCATTGTGAACAATTTTTGTTTTACGACTTTTTAAATTCGCAAAAAGATTTTAAAAAATTGTTCATAATGACCCCCTGAGTCAACCCGTTTCGGCTTACTACCTATATAACAACTGTGTATAACATACAGTACTTATCTATAGTATCTTCATATAGTATGCCGCTGTAATAGCACGCACACATTAGCGTGATTTGACATTAGTACCAAAATAGGTAAAAGCGCGGCTGTTCCCACTTCCCCCCTCACTCCTACAACTGTTACGATTTCGATTCATTTCAACGTTATACTTCCGAATCCCGAATAAAAGCGAATCAAACTCAAGATTGAGCTGACGGTATCTTGGCGTTGTTAGGTGTACTTATCTGGTTACTAACATAACGTCAATTATAGTAAAGTAATCTATCATAGGACTTAGGCCAAAGGAGCGAAATTTGTGAGTTGTGAATCGCAGAATTACGGCTGGCAGAAATTCTGCTGCATTCAGTTTCATACAAAAGTCCTGTTTGATTTACACGAGCGTAATTTTGTGAGTCATGATTTGTATGAAAAGATATTATTAACGCGACCAAAATTCTGCGACTCACAACTCTCAATTTACGCTCATTTGGCGTCACCCTCAACGACGTAAGTTGAAGAACCAGACAAACTAACATTAGCTTACCTACTTCATCATTAGGTTTTTTAAATATCTGACTATATATGAAATCCACATTTTTTGATTTCAAATTATTTTCCTGGCCCTAAAATTTCCATTTATGCAATGCAATTAATGTATAATATCATGAGATTCATTTCGAAGAAACGACTGAGTCTCCAGTGACTGTACTATAATATTAAATTAATAATTTGGTATAAATATATCACATTACCGCAGTCTTAATTAGGTACTACCACAAAGTACTAATATACAAATTCATCGCTCATCGCATCGCATCGATGGACAGTTACATAATTATTATGATAAGCACACGTGGCCAAGGAATGAATCGTTATAAACGACTGCTGAAATTAATATGAGTATATCGCCGGAGTTCAATGCTATCTATTATATTTTACAGGCGGCAGACTGCTACGATACACAGAATACATAATATTATTATTATTAGTACAGTAAGTACAGTAAGGGCAGCTGTTTCACCACTTACTGACAGATAGAACGTATACTCTATGAATATCTGGCAATGGGCATTGTCCAAAAAAAAATCACATGTACTTTTTATATTTTTTTTCGTTAAAATAGGGTATTTTAAGAATATAAATTCAATAATTTTGAAATTCATTGGCTAGTTTTTTCTCAATAAATTTTTAAAGTTTCGCTCTGACGTCATCATCGGCGGTCAATTGACCTCTGCAGTATGTTTTTTTTCCTTTCAATCTTATTTATAATGGCTGGATCGTCAAATGCAAGTTCTCATTATGTGAAAGCTGATACGAGAAGCTTACCAAAAGTTCGAAACATAATGTTGGTCGAATTTATTGCTAATTTAACGCCATTGAAGGTCAAACTAAGGTTAAACATATTTGTTCAAAAATATAAGTAACTAATGGGTATTTCTTTCGTTTATATACAGAAAAACGATCACTGACCTTATTCCTCGAAATGTTTTTGTAATGAGCAAAATTAAAAAAAAATGGACAATCCCCATTATCAGAAAGTGGCGAAACAGCCCACTATTATTATTTAGCTTTAGGGTCGATATCTACCTATTGAAATGAGAGTACATATATAATTTTTGTACTATCTCTCTTTCTCTCTCTATCAGTTTATACATTTAACGCAGACGACGTTATTACGGTGTTATAGGATAAGTTTTTGAAACAATTCTCATCTATTGAGCACCGGAGGCACCGGGGGCCTCATCCTACGACTTCCAAGTGTAATCAAAGGATAAAACCTTGTGGAGTCAAGTGGTTGCATAAAGGAAAATTCACTTACTGCTATAGCGGACGTCCGCGCCCCAAACATTGGAATGAGCTGCACTACCGGTACGGGTCTAGTGTGTAGACTCCAATGACATCATCAAAATGTATATTTTTTGTGAATTGTGAAATTAGTAATAAGATTATTGAAATACCTAATCCATGTTGGTGTTTTCCCCTTTTTCTAATTCGCTCTAGAATGATAGCCTCAAGGATTAGCATAGACGTGGAGTTCATAACATTTTTGTTAAGAGTTATATTGAGGAGTACTTTTCAGTTTGAAATCGCGAAAGGATTTAAATATAAAGAGTGTTTTTCTATATTTTAAATATGGATTAACTAATATTTTGTAACGCTGAGAGCCTGACAGTCGAATTAGCTACATAATTTAAGGATCTATGATAATTACGAATATTACTCGGCATAAAACGAACGCCCGCGGCATTTCTCTAGTAAGCCATCTACGTAGAATCAAAATATTTATCTACTACTTTTCTTATAAAATCAACAGTATCCAATTCTTCAACCTTAACTGGAATACAAGCTTATATAAAGTCATAGTTGGTTCAGCGAGAGAATTTGCATAGGAATGGCAGATTATGCCACCATAGGCGTTGAGCCAGGTACCGCTCCTGCACTTCCATTGCACCCACTTTACAATACCATTCGGCCAAATAAGAATTCCACCCGCAATTCCGACCTAATTTAGTTATTTCGTAATATTGTTATCTTGAACTTTTTGGTTACTTGTTTAGGTGAACCTGTATATTTGGTTTTTAATGACCACCTTTTTTAAGCTTAAGTGTGAGCGCAGTGCCATATTAATAAAATAAGACAATTGAAAACGTAATTTGGTACGGTATAGTACTATCTAAGTTTCGGAAATGTTACAAGGCAAAGAGATAGACCGTTTCGCGTTTTGATGAATATCAAACTATCGTTTTAACGAAAAAAATCTTGTAGATTATGAATTAAGTAGCATAAAGACTAGACAAGGAAATACCTCAGAATATTATTTTGTCAATCGTTAATTTGTTCTTTTACTTGTATCAATATCAACTATCAAGTAAGTAGGTACGTCTAAATTATCTAAAACTCCAAAGCAGAGCAGACGGGAGACGATCTCGGGTGGAAACTGGAAACCACATACTGATTACAATCAGCACATGTTTGTGTCTGATCAGCACCACGTTGGCAAACACTGCCATTATAGCTAATTGGCGAACCACTGAGTCGTGATATGCGTGTGACGATTGGTATAATTAAACTTAATATTATTAATATGATAATATTGTCGTGGAGAGTGGTATGAGCCGAGTGCCGACTGGGAAAAGCTCCAAGTAGCTGCCAGATATGTGTAGTGTGACTCAATTGTGTGAGTTTTGTTTTTTAGATCATGTCAAATGTACTTACCTCTATAATTCCTAAATGAAATTATTGCTGTCCCGCGTTTGTTAAGTTATTAGTAATGATATCTATAGCAGAGGAAATGCTTGCAGGAGTGCTGTATCGATTATTATTATTTAACTTAAATTAATAAAATAATAAATCATACAGCATAAAGTATCAAATTCTAAGTAAGTCGTTATTTAACCCTAGGAAAAATCTCAGAGGTAACTCTAAGATTTTTCCTGGGGTTAAATAACTCTGTACGGCCGCGGCACAAAATGAGAAGTCAGCAAAGATAACAAAGTCTATGTCATGTCTTGGAATATGATGGTTTCAAATAAGTTTGAGAATGGCCACTGCCCCCGGATTGTAAGTATATCTTTCCTCTTACAAGCCTCATTTGCATTACAACTTTTTCAAGCTAGCCTGAACTTTCATTTAAATCACGAGCATCTAGTATTAAAGGAACGCATTTAGTTATAAAACACCACCTGGTAAAAATATCAAACCATAATATTTTGTTTAGATATTATCCTATACTATATTAAATTGATTTTAAATAATAAATACTTTTTAAAATAATTGTTAGTCAAAACGCAAGAGTTTTGAAGAACCTAACCTAAAGATCAATAAGGTTTTTTTTATTTGTGTAATTTGGGGCCGTCTATGGGCTATTCGCCCATAACGATTTTTTGCTATCTTTTTAAATAATATTATGTTTTACGCACCAAGGATAATTGAAATAGTATTATTAATTGTAATTGTAGTCCATCACGCCATCGATCCGACGTTTGTCGATTTCCTTAGATATTGTGCTGCTCCACCCTTTGACTTTAGATGTTATTTACAATGGTTTGGTGGAGAGGGGTCACTCAAGCTGGGTGGAGTTTCTAGGGTCATAGGGTCAGGGATCGATAAGGTTTAGGCTGTGCCTTTTGTTGCGCCACATGCAAGTCTTTAAAGAAAAAGGATTTTATATAATTATTAATTACTAGCTGTTGCCCGCGACTCCGTCCATGAGGAACTTCAGTTTACAGCGCGCGGTGGTTCCCGTTTCCATGTTAATGCCGGGACAAAATGTAGCCTACATTATTGCAAAGTTTCCTCAAAATAGATCTAGTACTTTTTGCGTGACCAACAAACATTTAAACATCTTCACAAACATTTCAAATTTCATAAACTTTGACCCCCTATAGCCTATGTCCTTTTTCAGGCTCTTTATGACGATCTATTAAACTATTTTGGCGTGAAAGCGAGACAGACAGACAGACAGACAGGCAGACAGAGATACTTTCGCATATATAATATTAGTATAGAAGATTTTAAAAGTCTGTTTATCTATACAAATGAATGCACCCGATTATTCTGCTCGTGGGTGTAATTGGTCGGTTCCTGGAGGTTGTTGGAGGCTTTATCTATCACCGGCAGACATCTCCGGGGAGTCCCGCCCGGGATCCCGGCCATCCCGCGTATCCCGGGGTAATCACGACCGATCGATAGTCTATTAAAAGTAATGACACCTGCGGCGGTATTTTTCGAAGCCATATTTACCCGTTAGTATTATTAGACTTAAGTACATTATGTACGAGTATTCGAATCAGAAAATCGTTGATAAAATCGGTCACATAACACCTAATTGTAAATCTATATCTTATATATAAAAATGGATTTTCAAATGTGTTAGTCGCGCTAAAACTCGAAAACGGCTGAACGGATTGGGCTGATTTTAGTCTTAAAATATTCGTAGAAGTCCAGGGAAGGTTTTATAGTGACTCGCGACACGAAGTTCACCGGGACAGCTAGTCTTAATATATATATAATTCTTCTGTGAGTGTGTGTGTCACTGAACTTCTCTCAAACGACTGGACCGATTTTGATGAAATTTTTTGTGTGTGTTCAAGGGGATCTGGGAATGGTTTAGATTCACAATTTTGTCCGCTAGACAATGTTTTTTTTTATTAATTTTTAATTTATTAGTAGTTGTTGATTTTGGAATGTTTTACATTGGATCCGACAGACGGCGCTACCATCGCAGTGTCAAATTTTAAATAATATTCGAATTCGAATTTTAATTTTAGTCTGTCCCGACAGTTAGCGTTGCGATCAAATAAAATACTTTATATACTTAATATGGCAAAGAAACGTTTGCCGGGACAGCTAGTGTATATATAAAAATGGATTTTCAATTGTGTTAGTCGCGCTAAAACTCGAAAACGGCTGAACGGATTCGGCTGATTTTAGTCTTAAAATATTCGTCCAAGGAAGGTTTTAAAGTAACACAAAGTTCACCGGGACAGCTAGTACATACTATAAAAAATTTCTGAACTACTTGTATAGAACCAGCCATAATATGACGATTTTCTTGTCATGAGAGCAATACTCTCGCGCCTAGCTGGTGCATGTTGTCACTAATTATTGTCACCCTCATGCGATTAGATCCGCACGACAAGAAAATCTTCAATCAGCTATGTATCTGTATCCTGTAGGCCTACTACGAAACCGTTTTGAGACTCAAACAATCGGCTGAGAATGCCGCGTCCTGCTCTAACAACGTAAGTAGGTTACGTACGTAACGTGGTACGGCCCCAGTTTGCAGTAAACATGTTCTGAGGAAGACTCATTCCATCGAATTCACTTTAAATCAAATAAATGTCGGATAATAAATAAATACACGGACAATACACCACGTTGCGCTCTAAAACGTTAATTGACAGGTCACAGGCATTTACTAGTAACAATACTGAGCGCATGCTCTTTGTAGATTCACGTCTCGACCAAGAAGGAAGCTGTCAAAGTGATAGTTCTGGTTGTGGTAAGCGTTTTCGGCACCTAGAACTGCCCCGGAAAAAGCCGAACAAAACCGGTGATCCACGAAGCACTTAGACTTAGAACTAGTAATTACGTAGTTTATGTATAGTAATTTAAACTTCTTCAATTTTCGTATATTTATCCATTCGGCCGACCCTGCCCCGGGGCAGTTATAGATGCGGTTAATTCCGCTGGCTGATCTGATATCCGATTTCCGTGAAGTCAGCCTTTAGGATACTGATTTCAGGGCTCGATTCGGGTACCTCGAACTAAATTCAATTCTCAAGTGATCCCCCCCCTATCGATCTGTAATTGCACTAATGTCGAGATGGCCCCCTGTTCCAGAAACCGAACAATCCATTATGAAATATGAACATATAATTTACTGACAACAATAATCATAGCATGCTGGAACAATAGACTAGATTAGAATACATGATATACACAAAATAGGCTACTTACTACTATGCATATTATTATGTTATACTTGTTCCGTCCATGGAAAATCGGCTTTCCTCACATAAAGCAAACATAATATACGCCATTGTAATAGCACCATGGTGTAAGGACGATTTTATCGAAATCGGTCGTGTGAAACTTACAAACTAGTGTAACAAAATATAAATAATAAAGTGGAGTAAGTGCATGAAAAGTGTATATTTACAACGTTGAAAGTGAAACATCAATTTCCACCAAGAAGTTTCAGTTACAGAACATTCAATATCATTTTGTCCCGTTTTTTATCAAGAATGATCTTAGTAAATATAACTAAGTTCTAGATATTTGCGATATTACAGAATATATGAAATCCCTATTAATCTTATTTGAATAGATCACGTAATGATACCCCAGGGCATTCCTTTTATTACCTAGATAACCGAAAGTACAGTCATAAAACACATTAAATGCGTAGTAAAACGTAACGCGTCACAGAAATCGGTAAACCGTACGAAACAATTGCCTACGAATATGCGGCCAAATTACATTTACAATTCATGAAAACAGTTATCCCTCTATCTGTCTAGCTCACACGTATAGCGTCTCACTGTTCCCACCTACTTAGCACCTATAGGAAACTCCTATGAATATTTTTTCCGTCGTTGTTGACTTAATTTTATGTCGGTACATTTAAACGAGTTCGATTCGAGTAGGTTACAAGTTACATTACGTATGGAAACAGTCGCTTGGAATTCGAAAAGAGAACGCACTAAAATGTTTTTTTAATCGCTAAAGGATTTAATATTCTTTTTTCCTATATCAAATAAAGAAGAAGGGATAAAAAAAGAATGCCCTTATCCACATAAAGATGTAAAATGCAAATAAGCAAGTAAATTCGGCAGCCTTATTTTATATTTATGTGGCAGAGTGTTATACCGAAGAATTTACTGATATGCTTGTTAGGATACATGCAGTAAATTCTTGGGACTTATCTCGAGATAACCGAGGATAAGTAGCGACTAGCAGTGTAACACACCAAGTGCACGGGCAGTCGGTACATTTGCAATATTTTTAGAGTATATTCTAACGCACTTGTGCGGGCGATGGAGGGACGGGGCGGGGGTGGGGAGGGGCTTGTGAATTTTCCACCCAATTACTCTGCTCGTTTGCAGTAACGATAACCTGTTCAAGTGCACACTGTAGCCTGTAGGTGTAGGTACAGTGTGCGTTCGTAATACGGCACCATCTGACACTGAACAAAAACTAGTAGGTATCCCTTCCCGTCTCTCTGTCTACATGCCAAATTTTATCTACATTTAGTATGTAGACAGAGAGACGGGAAGCCGTTTAGGTTAAGCCGTTTAGGCGTGAAGGCCTAAAAGTCAGACAGTCACAATGGGGATTGTCCATTTTTTTTAAATTTTGCTTATTACAAAAACATTTCGAGGAATAAGGTCAGTGATCGTTTTTCTGTATATAAACGAAAAAAATACCCATTAGTTACTTATATTTTTGAAGAAATATGTTTAACCTTAGTTTGACCTTCAATGGCGTTAAATTAGCAATAAATTCGACCAACATTTACGTTTCGAACTTTTGGTAAGCTTTTCGTATCAGCTTTCACATAATGAGAACTTGTATTTGACGAACCAGCCATTATAACTAAGATTTAAAAATTTATTGAGAAAAAACTAGCCAATGAATTTCAAAATTATTGAATTTATATTCTTAAAATACCCTATTTTAACGAAAAAAAAATATAAAAAGTACATGTAATTTTTTTTGGACAATGCCCATTTCCCTTCCCTTTCCAAATTGTATGTTGTGACAAGAAGTGTGTGTGTAGAGAAAGTAAAAAAATGGCGTATCCTTTTTTATGGGAAAATTTTATCAACTTATCATATACTTACGACATGCCCCGAGTGTATATACTATAAATTATAATGATTCTATTTAAAACCACAACGTGGTATGTTATATGTGACTGTTTATATTTCTATACAAGAAATCAAAATGTGCCTACCTGCAGTTATCTACAGATAAGAATTATCAAGATAAATTAAATATAAATTTATTTGGAGTTCCTTGTTGCCCTCTGCCTTTTAACTCTCAGACAAGAAAACCGTAGTGCAGTATGAACGTACTGCGCACAGCATATTGGGCACTCGATGTAGCGGCTTCAGACTCAACCGGTAACCACCACCACCTCCTGGCTCCTGCGAGCTCGTTTACTCATAATGCCCCGGTACATCAAACTATAGGAGAGTACTTCTTACAAAAATATATCAAATTGTACTAGAGACTTCTCTAGTACAAAGATTGTTGGAAAATAATTATCATTAAATGAGTTGGCAGATGTGGTGGGTCTACGTGTTTTGGTAGCGTTATGTCAAACCTAGCCGACAGATGACAATAATTTAAATTGAATTAACCTAGTCCGACCAAATTATATAGGTCCATGAACTGCTCTCCCTGCCAGCAATAATCCGGGCAATGTTGAGCAGCGAGAGTGCGTGGCAGGCGGTGAATGACTTTGACCAGGATGTCATCACTGCAAAGGAGGAGGCTGAGCGCAGGAGAGAACGGGAGGCGCTCGACCCCTTGAGACGGGCGAGGAGAAGACGCGCACCACGGAGTGGCCGCAGCGCTTTGCCTTAGCCAGGATACTCGGGGTGGCAGTGTGGGCACACCGCCACCCATTGCACCGAGTTCCAGAGAGAGCCGTGATGCGCATGGTGCTCCTGCACATCGCGGCCCCCGTGTGGGCTTTTCTAGGTCACCTCGCGAGGCGACCTAGAAAAGCCTGCATGTTTTGATGAGTCTGGCACAGACAACCGTTGGGAAAGTTGCGGTGGGTTGATCGTGCCCGTAACTTTGCCTAAGCGGTGAGTGGAGCACCATGGGGTTTTAGTGGGTAGTTCCTCGGAGAGCCCCACATACCCCGGCCGATGCCCCAATCCGCCGGGGATGCGTAATGCATTTCCCCATGTAAAAAAAAGCTGCCTCTGAATCAATTTCTTCGATGGTACAATAACCATTAGTTCATAAAAACAGATTTTTATCACCTACGAGGTCGAAGTAGAGATGATAATATTATTGATGATCATTTAGTTCAACAACCTAGGAGCCTATACTTTACTGTAGGGCTTAATTTGTAAATAATAGTTGCATCCGAGTCCCGAACCGCATTACCGCTCATAATCGCCGTACCCGATAAAATAAACTATTACATTTATTAGTTCGATCGCGGCAAATGAGCCGTGCTGATCCCGCCATTTTAATACTGGTTTATTCCGGTGCATGCTGCTTTATACCGGTTCGTGCCGGTTAAACCCCAGTTTGACCCATTCGAACTGGATCGACATAACGAGCTTATTTTAGTAATTCTCTCGCAAATAAACATAACCATTTTATTTCATTAATAAAGTTGCAGCCGGGCAATACGGTCGTATATGCGAAACAGCTTGTTTCGCGACTCGCAAGCCATGCTAGTAATATAATATTGTTAATAGAACAGATTATATTACAGTCGCGAATTATTGTTGGCGAAAATTAATTCGCGAAACTTTATTTTCAACTTCGATAACTCGTGGCTAGGCAATGGTGCCAGTAAATAAGGCGTTAATTCCCGTAATAATGCAGGAGCAAGTTCCCAGGCGAATGCGTGCAGGCGTGTAATGGTATTGCCAGCTAAGTCTCAACAATTATTTAAATTTAAATCACCCTATTGTGAGCCCGTGAAATGCAACTGTTCGTCAACTTTGCTTTATACAGTCTGTTTTATGTTTGAAACAATTTTGTTTGAAATTTAAATGTCCAATTAAATATAATGTAAAATGGAACGAACTGAAGCTTCTGCCCGAATATTTCATTTCTAGAATATAATATGGCAAAACCTATTATTTACCGCTATAAAAAGTAGCGACAATTGAATTGAAACAACGACGACTACACCAATACATCACAAATGATTCAAAAAGTATTTTTAAATGGAAAACTTTACAGTATTTAGCCTCTAATGAGTCTAATCAGAACATTTTCGTAGTACGGCATAAATCACGTGGAATGAATAAGAACACGTCGTAACACAACCCTTGAGCAACCCGCGGTCCCGCAGGCCCGAAAATATACTCGTTAACATTAGCATATGAATCCAACACTCGTAAAGCAATAATATGCAAATACGCGACAAATTTTGCTTTCGCGTTACACTGAGCCGCTCAGCGGTTGTTAGGAATTGAATTGTGAAACACCCTAGAACTTTTTGACGACTGTTTGCTGTTTGTATAATGAATAGTAGATAGAGGTGGTTTTCCGAGAACTTTTTATTTGCTTTCGATGACAACGATGATGATGATAACTGGGAGTTAGGAATGTCTTAACAATAGCAGTCTTTAGAAACATTAAAAATTTGTGAACTACATTGTAAATGGTCTTTACTCTTTAATACGTAGACACTAGACACATAATATGTGATCAAAGACTAAAGTAGATTTATATAAAAATCTCGTGTCACAATGTTTGTGCGCGAACTCCTCCAAAACGGCTCAACCTATTTGAATTTTGTATATTATTAGGCCTGAGAATAGGTTTTTATCTACTTTTTGGCAAAATAACGTTTGCCGGGTCAGCTAGTAATATCTAAAATATTCTTAGAGAACATAGATCTTCCGTAGACAAAACGAGCTCGTAGCTACCATCGCCAATTCGGCACTGACAAGTGACAGGTAATTCAGTGACTGCGCGGAATATAGTTAACTTCATGTCAATCGACTCGCTCCAACTTCGCTCGTTTGCATTTTTATAAGCGCTAATTTCGCTTCGGGCTGTCTTTCTTTTTTCACAATCAAAATTACTCAAGTTATATTGCATATTTACTTATTAGTTTCTTTCAACTCTTTGTTATTTTCAAGCAAATATCCCTATACAGATTACATGGTGTAACAAAATTAAGCGATAATACTTTAAGGTGTGTAAATAATATAGTTCAGTGTAAACGTAGCAACGATAATAGAGCAATATTTTCATAAAAAAAGTGATCTTTTAATGCTGCTATACTTTAACAGTAAATATTTGTCCCTTATATAAGGGACGATTAATATTATACCTACACACCCTAAAGTGTTATCAGTTATCACTGAGTTTGGTCACATCCTGTATATGTGTACAAATAACAAAATATTATGATTTATGGCAAATATTCGTTAAAATTGGAAGTTGTTTGAAAACATAAATCATTAAGGTAACAAAGGTTATTAAGTATATCTATGATTATTATTATTTGTTACTATGATATCATTGATCAACATTGAAAATTGCTTCCCGAAAACTTAGGTAAAGTTAGTAAGTAGCAACTTATTCAAAAACTGGTCATTGCATTGGTCCATACTCATATAGAAGTAATAACTAGGCACTGAGGTAGTAAGTACTACGTACTAGAGCAGCTATTGCAAACAAAAAACATGTCGCACTTGAGGCATGAGCGGGGTGGGAGGCGGGGCGGTGATTGCTATAGATCAGTACCGCAGAAGTGACACAGTTTTGTGCCTACACTCGAATGAATGCAGGATCTATTTGAGTAAGTGGATAAAATAAAAATAAAAATTCACTTTTTTATAAAATTTATAATTAAGTATGGATCCATAGTCCACTATAGCTATAATTACCTTATTTAAATTACTTAAATATTTTCAAGTATGTACCATAATAAAATTATTATAATGTACGCATATTGTATAATGTACGTAATATTTTAAATATTACCAAAATACAAACTCGTCTACGTGAGTAAGTACTTCATTCATCGTCATCTTATCATAGATCTGTATTCTGCCTACGAATCCCTCTGACTCTACTACTCTATGATAATGCAAAATGGCGCGCGTCTTCGCCTAGTAATTGAATGTTCGTATTTTAATTGAAAATAATTAAATAAGAATGCTAATACCGATGAAGTTTCGTTGCATTTGGAAGTGTTACTGGAATAATTTTTGCAGTATCTTAACCCACAACTAGGCATTTTTGCGACTTTTTTTGGTTTCGTTTTTAATTGTTGTACGTCTGGCGCGCAGAAGAGCTCGCGGGCGACTAAGTGCACTGCTGCTATATAGATTACGTTGAATGTGACCGAGCACTGCGTTGCGTTGTCGAGTCTAGTACGTAGTACATACTATGTCAGTGTAACTAGGTAAAAGCCGCGAGCTTTGTGAGGGCTCGCGTCATCACACCTTGACTGACTGATATTTACACATCTATGGTCTACATATAAATTATAAATAAATAAAAATCAATAAGTACGTTACGTTAATAAGTTACGTTTCCTTAGTTTTTATTATTCGTAGGGTCTGACACAATAAACAGCCGCTATAAGTAGATACACTAGCTACCAATGATGCGGCGTGCCGTTTATTATAAGCTGTCACATATATTTTACGAGCGCGCCGGCAATTTCACGGTTCGCCGGCGCCGGTCGGAGGACCAGCTTCCATCGTGTCTGATCGTATGAGTCTGAGGTGACCGAGCTAAAAAAGTGCTGTTCAAAGGATTACAAAGCAAAAATATTTCGAAAATATCTTGTAACGTAGGCCGTTCATACATAAATATTAAATAATAATTAATTACCTAATTCAAAGAAATAAAAGGGTGTGTTTAAGATATTATTAGTTTTAAAGATTTGGATGTTAATTTTATATCTATATCGTTAATATATCTATATCGTCCATACTAATATTATAAATGCGAAAGTGTGTCTGTCTGTCTGTCTGTCTGTTACCTCTTCACGTCCAAACCGCTGAACCGATTAGGATGAAATTTTCTATGGAGATACTTTGAGTCCCGGGAAAGGACATAGGATACTTTTTATCCTGAAAATATGTACGGTTCCCGCGCGATAAACGAATTTTGGCGCAACGGAGTTGCGGGCGTCATCTTGTATCTTATAAGTTAATATAACGTAGGCCGTTGATACATACATATTAAATAATAATTAATTACCTAATTCAAAGAAATGAATAGGTGTGTTTAAGATATTATTAGTTTTAAAGATTTGGATGTTAATTTTATATCTATATCGTTAATTTCGGCCCATTGGCGCCTGCGAACCAGTTGCAATTGTTGCAACAGAATGAGCTAAATTTACGTTTTGAGAGCCAAAGAAAAAACCATTTTGGAGTTTGATAGACAACCGAGTGGATCACAGAAATAGATCAACATAATGTCTGTCGACTGGATCGAACGAATAACAAAGTTGCAATAATGTTGGATATAGACAATAGATAATATAGACATAGTACAGTTCTTTTGCGAATTGCGATGGATCGAAATGATCGAATGCCGCCTTAACTCCTGACTCCTGAGGTACAAATATGATATACTTAAGTATTTTTTTTTACACTTAGTGCACCGGCGCGCCGGTGCACTAAGTGTGGAGTACCTAAACCAATTTGAAATGGTCTTAAAGATCTACTAGAACTTGTTAAGTTTTAAAGCACAAACTATCCACTTTTGTAACTTTAAAAAGTCCCTTATTTTGTAAAATACGAAAAAATAACCAAGATAAGTATTTACAAAAATAAATAAGTATTCTTAACAACCAGCTACACTTTCTGAGGTAAACGGCGCAGCTAAATCTTCTGAACAAAAGATTAATACTCCTCAGTCAGCAATCAAGACTAATAACTTCGCGATAATGGGATTTAGCTTAGGTTTTAAGTTTGAACACTAATAGAGTTCTAGTATTAAAGTTAAAAATTATTCTACAACGGAGTTTGTTTAAAAATATAAAGTACTAGCAACAGCCTGTGACTTCATCCTTGTCGATACATAACAAAAATAAGTATTTTTTAACTTTTGTCCACATTTTCCACTTAGGTATTATTTTATGCCATTGGTAGCAGGATAATTTAAATTACCAATATCTACAGTTTTATAATACAACAAGCAGTTTTTTTCCACATTTTATTCGGATTCTTGAATTTGACTTGCTGTAAAAGTAGCAGTAAATCCAACACAAAAATACTCGTTTTTTTTATCCAAACCAATAGTTTCAGAAGCTAGCGCGTTCAAAAAACAAATAAACAAAGTCTTCAGCATTATTATGCAATGTATTGTACTTGAAATATCATATTTTATTGTTACAATCACACAATATGCATGTAATTGTTTTTCTTATAGTTTAATATGTAATTAATAATTTCATATTGTATTCTGTGGAGCTTTAGTTATAAATGCCGTGTCACCTGCTTAGGTACATGCATCAGAAGAATTTTAATTATTAATATGCTTATTGTAATAATGTTTCGATGTGTGTACTGTTTGGTGTCCTGATTAAATAAATAAATAAATAAATAAATTATACATATAACATACTCGGCAGCATTATACAACAACGATGAAGTAAGATTAAAGATTGTGATAGAGCTATTAGAGCGCTCAAGGCAAGTGGGGGTCGACTGACGGCTGGTCAAATAGGACACTCGAGACGCCGCCGTTTGCATATCGCCTCCCAGAGGGCGCCACCTAATGCGTTTGCTCATGTACTTCTATAATAACATATAATGTGATTTATATACTCTTTTATTTTTCAAAGCAAACTAATCGTCTATAGTGGTGATTTTAAATTGGTTATTAGGATTTTATACTGTGCTAACTTTGTTAAAGTGAACTAATCGCTATATTAACTTCTGAATACCGCGAAATTCATTTCATAGAGTCTTTCCTATAACTTAATAGCTGTTTCCCGCGACTTCGTCCGTGTTATCATAGTATACCTATATACACTTTCATTTAAACTTTCAACCCCTTTTTCATCCCCTTGGGGGTAATATTTTCAAAAACGCTTAAACACGTATCCAATCATTTTTAATCAGTAGCCCAAACATACAATTTCATGCTTCTAACTCAAGAAATAACTGACTTCCATTGAAACTTTCAACCCCAATTTCACCCCCTTGGGGGAAGAATTTCCAAAAACGCTTAAATACGTATCCACTCATTTTTAATCAGTAACCCAAAGATAAAGTTTCATGTTCCTAACTTAAGAAATGACGGACTTTCATTCAGACTTTCAAGCCCTATTTCACCCCCTTCGGGGTAAAATTTTCAAAATTCCTTCGTTAGTGGGTGTCTACTTAATAAAACAACCCTACTCACCAAATTCCATGGCTGTAACTTTAACAGTTTTTGCTCAGCCATGATGAATCAGTCAGTCAGTCAGGACATGTAATTTTATAAGTATAGATTACAGCACTGATAATATTATAACAATAAAGTATAAATCCATCCCCGCTTAATGTGTAGGGGAGGCGCCATAAGAAATATGTTTTAAAGATATTATGTATCATTTTATCGGCAACATTAATATGTGCGTTCATGTAAAATTACAGCTTTGTAGTCTCTGAGCAAAACCACGGACAGACAGACGGACAGACTGAAACTATAAGGGTTCATAGTTGACTACGGTACCCTAAAAACAGCACTTAAGACTCACCGATGCAGGCGATACTTACTTCTTTTGAAATCTTAATGAAGATTAGGCCACCTCCCCTTAGAGAAAGTCTTTTTGTAAGTAAGCTACGATTCCAAGCTAATATATTAGCTTGGAACAATTATGTATTTTGAGGTCTATAGACCTCAAAATACATAATTGTTCGCAAAAAAGTACGTGTGAGCAGTTGACGACACTACCGTAACATCCTTTGAAATTTGTTGCGCACAAGATGTCGAAGGCAACCTTTATAATTAAAATTTTCTTACTGAGGCGATAGAGCTCTATAGTCTATAAGACTGATTTAAAGGCAATCTCATAAAGGTCGGAACGAGATCCGAATTGCGCGGCTCAGACGACGTAAGCTGCCTACACCGAGACTGTCTGCCATAGAGTAGGCCACATAGAAAGATTCGAATACATATCCTGCGCCGATTTTGATATATTTTTTAAAAATAGAAAGTAATCTTGAGGGCAGGTTTTGTAAGTGATTTTTTAATTGTAGCATATTATGCAGATATCTTTATCGCATAGGAACAAAGTGGGGTATAAATTGAATAGTATTTTGTATCTCCTATGACCTATCCTGGAAGTATTCTGTAGCGTGGCCGCGCGCCAGAACTAAATGAAATTGAAATTAGCTTTCCCTCCCCGGAGCCTCGCGATTCACCAAAAATAAAAGGGTATTATTTTAAAATAGATTTCTCTCTGGTAAACGGTAGAACGGAACGCAATTAAAAATCCTTTAGAAAAAGAATATATCGTAGTTAAAGAAGATATCGTAGTTTACGTAAAGACTAATGAGATAACTATTCATATTTTTATCTCGGTTCGGTTTATCTTAATTACAATCAGTTTAATTACGGTGTAGAACTAAAATCTGTAGGAAATGAGAGCTAACACTATTAGTACCCATTTTAAAGATATATTTATGTATTATGTAACCCTGTCCATTAGCCAAGACGTTATCTTTATATTTAGGTATACAATCGCCGATAAAATGTATCAAGTATGACTGTATGACTAAAAGGCGTGTATCGAATTGACTGCGAATTGCGATAAAGGAAACATCTACTACTACTACTACTACTATGCTACTACTTACTATAGGAGTCAACTTTAACATAATATTAGACTAAAAACAATGCGGTCTGAAGCTTTGTCTTGTCCTCAGATATTTACTATGGAGTCTAATTTTCAGACATAATGTACCACATTAAAACTAGTAACAAGTAATTTTGGCGACTTGAGACTTCAAAACTGAGACAATATTAGAAAAGAACGATGTCAATACAATGATTTTTTCACTCTTTCAGGTTTTCGCCTTTAAAACAAAGTACCTAGCTACTCACGGTTTTTCTTTTTGTAATTCTTTCATGCTTTTACACTTTTTACGAGGTTATTCTTATAGAAAATATAACTTCAAATGACACCGGGTCTGCCAGTTGCCGTAATCGGAAATCGCCAAATCTTCGCCAAAAAATATAGCCGCATACGGCATACTGTACGGCAAGAGGAAAAATTTTCAGCATTTTCAATACATCGTTTCTGTATTTTACATGCATGAATATATTATGATCATACGGTTGTCGACATTTAAATATTTTGACTGAAAATACCACTGATGGTTGCGTTTCTGTGAATTCTGCTTCATCAGGGGTAATATTCAGAAAGGTACTCAAGTACATAATATTTTTTTTATTTAATAAAATAGTAAATTATAAGTAAACATTTCAAAATAAGCGTTTTATATACTTATGTGCTCCTATAATTCGAGCTTTAGGATAAAGGGGAAAATTTCATCACAATCGTTTCAGCTTTTTTGAGGAGTTTGGCAAAAACCGCGACACCGTATCTACATAATCTTTTGTAGATCTACATCTTTTGTACTCACATTGACCCAGAAGTTGTAATATTTTAAGAAGTTTAGAAACAGTTAAACATAATATGCGCCGCTGTCACTCTGATGTATTATATAACATATGCGGACGTGGTCAGCATATGCGGGCGGAGGCGGCGTATGCGGCCGTGCAAAACGAGGCAAGTAGGTATAGCGAGGAGCAAGGAGGAAATGGACTGGACACGGAGATTGACACTGACCCGGCTATATCTCCTTACGCCTTACGTATTCTGCTAGCGAATTTTATTTACACATTTGAAGGTAATGAATCTCAAGCAGAGGGGGTCCGACTCCGATCGCAAAGGTCGATTATTGGCCGCAGCCCAATACAATTAATCCTTCGATCGGAGGTTCTAGGAATTCCCATTGTATTATTTTGTTCTCGCGATCACCGGTGCTCGCGCGGGGCCAGAAGGATTAGTTGGTTATCACTTATCACTGTATCACAACATTCGGCCAAAGACAAATCCGAAGGCTGAAAATTCCTAAAAAATGTTATGCCAAAGTATACCTTTATTTTATCTAATATTGAAATGGTTAACTACCATCCCCTTAATTTCTCAAATCTTAACCAGGTTTATCGCGTAAGTAGGTACTGTACATTTAGCCGTGTTAAAACTTATGTTTAATAATTTCAATGTCAATAAAACCCTCGGGCCTCGACTCATCAGCAAAAATCTAAATAATCTGATAGATATTTAAGCCCTGCATTCGGTTAAGCGGGGTAAGATGAATTTCGAGAAATGCTTTTCTAAAAAATTAATTACCTATTACGGTAGGTACATAAAAATAATATTTGTGTGATGCCAAAAATTGGCCCCAGCTCCGTAAACGCCGCAAGTAAGCCTGCTGCCCTGTTATTCTGTGTGGCTTCACTGCATTAAACCTTTTTTACATGGGGAAATACTTTACGCATCCCCGGCAGATTGGGGTAATGGCTCCTCCAGGATCGGTCTACCCACCAGGCACCAGCCCCGAATTTATAAATAGGCCGTATAGGCCACGGCCTAGTGGCGGCAGCGATCATGGCGGTCCTACAGATTGCGTGCGTGCGGGCGACGAAAATGAAGTGGCCTACTCTCATATAAATTCGGCACAGTTACCCACTAGAACCCCATAGTACTCACTACAACGCTTGTGGGTACGATACCTTTACATTAAAATATTAAAGGTAATAATATAAGGGAAAATACCTAATGCTAGACACTGAACTAATAGATGACACTTATGAAAAAAATACCATAAAAATCAAAGCGCACGGAAGTGCGCAAGCCTAGTTCCAGCAGGCCGCGCGCATGCCGTGCACTATTTACACGAACCGTTTCGACGTACTTTTGACACCCCTGTAGCTCAGTGTCTATTGCGAGTGCAAAGATAAAATTATACCTACGTAATTATTTACGAGTACTTAAGCAGTATACCCAATTTCATAGATATAGCTTCAGTAGATCCTGAGATATGTCCTTGTAAAAATAGCTTATTTTGGCACTGACTCACTCATTCACTCACTCACTCACTGACCGGTAATCAAAACCTCTAGGCCACTTCCAATTGTCCTAGCGTTATGAAATTTGGCACACAGGTCGTGTGTTATTTATGTAGATTAACGAAAAATTAAGAAATTGTAGAAAATGGTCAAGCGTGAGTCGGTTCATCTACGAACTTCAGAGGCCACTTCCAATTGTCCTAGCGTTATGAAATTTGGCACACAGGTCGTGTGTTATATGTAGATTAAAAAAAATAAGAAATTTTAGAAATCGGTCAAGCGTGAGTCGGCCTATCTACAGCCCATACAAACTTTAATGTCATAGCGTTATGAAATTTGGCACACAGGTCATATGTTAAATGTAGATTAACAAAAAATTAAGAAATTTTAGAAATAGGTCAAGCGTGAGTCGGCCGATCTACGAACTTTAGAGGCTACTTCCAAATGTCCTAGCGTTATGAAATTTAGCACACAGGTCGTGTGTTATATTATTATGTAGATTAACGATAAATTAAGAAATTTAAGAAATCGTCAAGCGTGAGTCAGTTCATCTATGAACTTTAGATAAAAATTCTTATGTACCAGTGATATAATGAGGCAACTATTGAAAGTATTGTTTATATCGGGCGTAGCACAAAAAGAAAACATAGGTAGGATTTCTTGAAAAAAAGTATTGAAATCCCACCAAAAACATACCTGTTAAAATAGGGCCTAGTTCCTATAGGCTAACTGTTGGTCTAAAAAAAGAGTTGAAATCCAATCCAATGCCAAGTTCAGATGCACTTCATCGATCATAATCGTCTTTATCAACAGCCTGATCCATAATACTTCTAAATTTGAACTTGGCAGGTTTTTGTGCTATGCGTTACACTTGATTAATTATATAATTAGATAATATTAATAGAATTTAAATAACCTGCCAAGTTCAAATTAGAAGTATTATGGATCAGGCTGTTGATAAAGATGATTATGATCGATGAAGTGCATCTGAACTTGGCATTGGATTGGATTTCAACTCTTTTTTTAGACCAACAGTTAGCCTATAGGAACTAGGCCCTATTTTAACAGGTATGTTTTTGGTGGGATAAGAATTACTCTAATTATTACTCACCACTGTAAATTTTATAAGCTTCTCAAGCTATCTGTTCAATTGAAAAAATATATTAGAGACGCCTTCGGGAACAAAATTTTAAAATGGGATCAGTTTTCGTAAATAATAAGACCGCGTCAACACGCGCTCGGCAATTTCTTAGCAAATAGGTTGAGGAAGGCGAAATTTTCCACGTAAGTTTTGAATACATTCATTTAAGATTTTTTATCAATTTTCCCTAACAATATAAAGTGTGTCTACTATTAGTTCTTGAAAATGTAAAAAACCTAATAGATGACATAGATCTCATCTTTGAGTTTTGCAATACATACCAAAGTTATTTTGTACTTTATTCTACTGCAAAAATCATCACTATTCTCTGAAAATATAATTCTATTAATAATCTAAGAACTTAGATAGTTCTAAGTTCTTAGCACAGTTCTGCACCTAAAAATGGACATGGTGTCTAATATTAGACCTTGTACTGATCTAAAAATCGATTGCTTTAGTTTTTTAAAGGGACTAAAGAGGGGGTCAGATTTTGTATAATACTTTTGCTTTAACACGAAAACTACTGATCCGATTTGCATACGGTTTTCGTAGATTTATTTGTCTTCTTCTTCTACAACCCCTGTAAGAGGAGCAAAGAGGGGGTGAGATTTTGTATCAAACTTTTTGCTTTAATGGACTTACTTCATATTTTAACTGTTTTTTCCAACTTAACATCTGGTTTATAAAAATTTTCCCCCCACCTCACTTAGGGGTCAAAAGAGGTGCTAAGATTTTGTATCAACTGATGAAGTAGAAATACTTTAAATGGCAAAACAACGTTGCCGGGACAGCTAGTACATAATAAATTAAATCACATCACATGGCACACAATAATACCCGCCCACCCCCTGATCCTATTTCAGGCTATTAAATCTAGCGCGATAAAATATAGCCTATTGTCTTTCTCAACAAATGGGCTATTCGAACACTGAAAGAATTTTTCAAATCGGACCAGTAATTCCTGAGATTAGCGCGTTCAAATAAGCCCTTTCAAATAATTTTCCCCGTTCTTTCCACATTTTCCTATATTTCTTCGCTCCTATTAATCTTAGCGTGATACAATATAGCCTATAGCCTTTCTCGATAAATGTGCTGTCTGACACCGAAAGAATTTTTTAAATCGGAACAGTAGTTCCTAAGATTAGCGCGTTCAAACAAACAAACTAACTAACAAACTCGTCCTCTTTATAATATTAAGTATAGATTATAATATAAAGATTTTTCTTTTTAGAAGCTTTTATTTTACTTGTAAATATGTTTATTAGGATGTATGGTAGTCAAAGTATTTACCAAATATCGCCGGCCCTTGGACGTCGCGCCGTTGGCGATAGGTTACCGTCAAAATCACAGGTAGGTAGGTACTTATCGATAAATAGCCCCATCCCTTACATAGACATTGAAATTAGTATTTCACATCACTACTGCTGGTTTTATGCAACCCTTCCCCCCTTCCCCCCGACCCGCAAACGTGCGATAGAGAGAGTTGCAGCGCTGTGATTCTGGGTACATTTTAGACAAAAATCGCGTTTCGCGCCATAACGTTTTGCATCCACTGTGCTAAAACTAATATTTTTTGGTATTAATCTTTTCAGCAGAATCTAATCTACGCTTGTACGTTTTGCTTTGTTTGAAATTTTACGTTGTTTTTCAAATACAAACCATTTAAAATGAGAATGTTTTGAGCCTAAAATGCTAGATTTCAGAAGCTCGTAACTATCAAACTAACAAAAATTTTGATAAAAGGAAAACGTAGAAGCATAGTTTTCACTAGAGGCAATAACATAGTGAAAAATCGTTGAAATCGATTAAGATTTAGGGGTAGCAAAACGTTATGGCTTTTTGTATGGAGACGGGCCCGGTAGTCGATCCTCTTAATAAGTGAATTAATGCCATTTTTAAAATCAATTTTTTACATAGAAACTGGTATTTCTTAATTAATTGATTTTGCTTTGCTAATATTAATTGAAAGTTTTCTTGTTCATTAAGTAAGGTGCATTGGGGTAATCTCGTAAAGTTTTTGGAAGAGTGAGCTATTGTGTCATTGTTTCAACTTTAGAAGATGAATTTGTAGGTATATATTTTATCTATAACTCTAACATTTTAGCAATGATACCTAAACATATTTCCATGCGAATTGTATATTTTTTAGTTCGAAAGTATATATGTAATATAGTCCTATTTTTACTTTTCATGGGTAATTTCGAAAACTCTAGCAGCCTTATTAATAAAAACAGACTAGAGCAAGAATAACTTTACTCCAAGGCTTAAGGTAAGAGTAATAAAATTCAGTATTAATAAACATGGAATAAGGAAGGAGTAAACTAATCCGAATCTACTCTCGGAATAAAAGTTAGTCCTTCACACTACCTAGTTTAAGGAGAGATTAAGTATAGAACAAAGGTGTATTTTGACATTTGAATGAAAAAAAACACTGGAACAAAAAATCGACCCAACATTTTATAGGTACCAGATGTCTAACGCGAACGTTATCGTAAAAACTTACTTTTTCATTTTCATCCCAATTACTGGAACTAATACATTTTGTTTATTCGCTCATTGTATTTGATAATTTGTAATAATAAATATTATTATACTTATTTAAAATATGATAATATTTATTGTTGTAAATTATCAAATAAATATAATAATATTTAATTATAAATTATCAAATAAATATATAATAATATTTATTATTATAAATTATCAAATACAATGAGCGAACAAAAAAGTTTATCCCAATAACTGTAACGAATACGCTGTTTGTTTGCTCATTGTATTCGATAATTTATATATTTTACTTCTTTTCAACACATATTCGAAGTACAAAACTTCAAAGAGGTAACGTTGCAAACTTGCACAAAATAATAATACTTACTAACAAAACCAAAGAACAAAACAAACTAAACACCTTAACACCCCATGCACGGCATGCACCACAGCAAAACCCGCACATATTTTGAATTTTGAAATAATAACAGGCAAAGTATGTTGACTGTCAGTGTCATAAATGTCATTTCTGACGTTAGTTCATTCCCTCAGTGACACTTTTTACTTTTAAATTGGAAGGGTTGCCATAATGCACTCTTTAATCCCGATGTAAGGAATGTATTGTTACTCCAAACTTACTCCACGTTTATAAATAAGAATTTAATACCAGAGCTAAGTCGGCCTTACTCCTGGATTAACAACTCCGAGTGTAAGGTCGGATTGTGCTGGGTGTAGGCCATTTTTATTAATAAGACCGGAGGGGTATGAATAACAGCGAAACACGACCTAATGTAAAAATACATTTAAGGCACACATTTATTTTTGTTCTATTTTACCCCATACAAAAACATTGTGCACACAAGCCATAGAAGACACCAAACTAAGTTTTAGACTGAAAATTTTTCGAAATTACCCCATCGGGGACGCAGGTGTCCTCAACATTTGGAGCAAAGAAGTAAATAGTTAAGATTTAAGAACAATAAAAAAGCCAACACCAGATATTATTGTATTTATTTAATACCCAGCAAAACTATAACTAACGAAATAAAATAGGAACACATTTTTTGTTAAAAATAAAAATAATTTTTATTCAGTCTCGTAAATAGCTAAATCAAAATTAAAACTAAATTAAAAAAAGGAACTAGTTTTCAATTGCAGAGGAAAGGCGCGCCTTAGCTCTGCATTTAAAAACCACGTCAGCAATCAGTACCCGAGCAGTTGACACCTGCAAATAATAAAAGTGGCTTCTTCACTTAAACCATTTTTATATAGACAACCATTTTATACAGTCCCTAGAACAATTTTTTTTATTACAATCAAGCTAATTTTGCGTGAGTAGCTTCATTTTGATAAGACGAACAACAATTTCCTCTGCGTAAATTCTTGAAAGTGGTAGCTAACAGAGGTAGAACTATTAACCTATCAATATACAAAAATCAGCTGGTTAGGGTTGTGTTTTAGGGTTCCGTAGTCAACCAAGTTTTGTTGATTAATGAACTAAAACGACTAAAACGGAACCCTAACGAGCTGATTTTTTGTATATTGATAGGTTAATAGTTATAAAATTCAAGAGTAACCTTGTCCTACAAATAGAACAATCCATATTTTAGGACCATCAAATAGAAATATTAAATCCTTTCTATCTCTGTTAGCTATCACTTTCGAGAATTTACGCAAAGGAAATTGTTGTTCTTCTTATCAAAATGAAGCTACTCACGAAACATTTGCTGGATAGTAATAAAAAAAAATGTTTTTGGGAACCCGGATTACTTATAGGTAATCTTTAAAACTGTTTTTTTTTTTATTATAACAACAATGAAAATTGATTCTACACTATTCAAAAAAACGTTTTAAACCTCTCAATGTCGAAAAAGTTTGGACTCTGTATTTTCATTCGTTTATGTTTGTTGGTAAAGGCAGGTAAATATTTTATATGTCGCGCACCCCTGCAAAAGACTATGAAAAAATTATTGGGGAAATTTCGTTAATGTTTGTTAAAAATCATAGCTAGAGCAACATTCCCTATTCTTAAGAAAGCAAAAAACGTCAAAGCTTCTTTAAAACAAACAAAATATTACGTTAACTTACCTAATTTCTGTTTAAAACAAAACGGGGTAATTTCGATAACCCCAAAAATCATAAAATCGCACTTGGCGCGAAAAAATGAACTTAGCGGACACGCACTCCGGGCTGACGGCTCGAGGGAAAGGAAGCGGGGGAGGTGATTAAATTGGCGTCTCGGTAAATGTGGCCAGAGTTCAAAATTACCTTCTGTTTGGTAATTATTTGCCATTTTCGAAATATCCCCATTTTTTTTTCTTCCGAAGTTACCCCAATGCACCTTATTTACTTTATTATTGATTGCTTTGGAAAATTTCTTTCTTATTTCTTCGTTTTGTTTTACAACTTTTAATTCTTTTGATTTTATTTAATCTAAATGTTATTAAATGTTAGTAGAAACAAATACAACAATAAATTAAAATTGATAAACTTAATTTGTGTGGTCAGTCCTTCTAGGTATACGCAAAGTCCGGTCTTTTTAGTGTTTATGGCGCTGACTTACATACCTTATTTTTAATTGTTTGAATAAAAGTTGTAGCTAATTTTATGACGAACAACTTTTTAATTTATATTTTTTTGATCCCTTAGCGCCCTCTACTTTTTGTATTTTAAGTCGGATGACGTCACTCCAATGACAAAAATATAGTTCGCAATGTCCTCTATATATTTTATTTAAAAAACTTTTTCCTAAAAACCAATAGTTTCCGAGAAATCAGCATTTCAAATTTTCTTTATTCATTTTTGAATTTCTCAAAAACAGCAATTAGCGCGACCTTTTTAATTTTTCTGTGACCTATTGACATGCCCCCCTAACGATTCGTCACGTCAAATAACGGTAGGTCTTTATTCGGAGGGCACTCAATTTTTCGTTACATATTTACTGTATCAAGAGTGCAGTCGCGTCCAGTTCAAAATATATATCTAGAGTTGTTAACACCCCTAAACCACAACCGCACAAAAGCGTGCTGTCTGGGGGGGTGTTAGGTTTATTTTCGTTACGTAAATTATTGATTCGATCGCCGCGCTCAAAGCCCTCGATAATGGCTATGCCATGCTATACAATTAACTTTCAGCTTTTATAATATGTCGAAGGTCTGCCCTGGGCCTCGGCTCATTAGGCTTAAGCCATTATTAAGCATGGGTCCAGTCACATGTGGGATGTCCACAATACATTAATAATAATAATGCTAAGAGTAACAAAAGTGTAGAAAGATAAGACAATAATTATTAATGAAAAAAATAGTTTCATTTGATACTTTTTATTAACTACAATCAACAAAATTTATTTACAACTTAGTCGGTACATTTGCAAGTAATACAAAACTTTGGTAGAAAACTGTGTTTGAAGCTTTTTACATATTTTACTACTACGAAGGAGATTAAACTATCACAGCAACATTATGACTATAATATAATATTATTCTTTTACAATATAAAATACGTATTACATTAGTATTTGATATTATATTATTATTGTGATAATATCCAATAGTGTATCGGGGATGAGTTTCTTTATTGTTTTTTATATTATACTAGCTGTCCCGGCAAACGTTTCTTTGCCATATTATATTGAAAGTATATCGCCCGTATTATTTTATTGAATTAGTGACTAAATAAGCCACAATGGCAACGTCCATCGCTATCCCGTGACCCGCGTCGCATAAACAATGGTCGCTCTTTATAGACAAATAATTTGCAATAAAATAAAATTGCGACTATAATTAAAGATCTAAGCTATCCTATCTCTCAAGTTGGAAAAAAGCACACATTTAAAAAAAAGAAACATTAAAATCGGTTAAGTAGTTTAGAAATCCATCGCGGACAAACATCTTGACAGGAGATTTATATTATATAATAGATATTATATTTTATCAAATATTCACTAAAAAATGAGAAGTCTATGAATATGCTTAATTTCTTTGCATATACTTAATATCTTTTTACAAAATTAGGGGGCAAACGAGGAAACGGCCAAACGGGTCACCTGATGGTAAGCAACTACCGTCGCCCACGGACACTCGCAACATCAGATGAGTTGCAGAGGAGCTGCCGGCCTTTAAAGAGGGAATATGGTCTCTTCTTGAAGGTTTCGGACGTCACTAATTCAATAAAATAATACGGGCGATATACTTTATATAATATGGCAAAGAAACGTTTGCCGGGACAGCTAGTAGTTTATAAAAATAAATCAAAATGAATTTTCAATTTTTTTGGTCTCGCTAAAACTCGAGAACGACTGAACTGATTTGGATAATTTTATTCTTGAAATATTCGTGGAAGTCTAGGTAAGGTATGTAAGATGAGCAAATATATTAGGAGGGAAGTGATACGAAGTTACCTGGGCCATCTAGTTAATGAATAATTTAATGTTGTGAGTGCGGCCATCAACTATCAGAGAAGTTGATTCATAGGCAGACGTAACTCGACCTACGTAGTTTGGTCGAGTTACGTCAAACCCAGCCAACAGATTGCAACTTACATTGAATTGACATAACTTGACCAAATGGCGTAGGTCTGACAGCTGGAGGCCTACTACGAAACCGATTTGAGACTTAAACATTCGAACGAGAACGCCACGTCCAGCTCTAACGTCATTTCACGTTTGTTATGCTAAGTACCCACATACGGTTTTACTCGATAGTTTTACTCCAAATCGAGTAATAATTACTGTGTGGACCGCAAAACTGACAGCTCGAAGGCTCGCATCGAGCCGCTCGAAGGATTGATGGAACCGGACCGAGCCGGATTGATGGAATGAAATATGCCGATTTAGAATAAAACTGTCGAGCAATGCTGAATGTGTGGACGAAAGTCCAAACCGCGGGTTTTGCTCGACGTTATTGCTCGATTGAGCAATAACGTCGAGCATTGTAATTATATCTTTAGTGTTCACAAACATAAACTGGTTCGTTTTGTGTATGATGGTGATCTGTGGTAGATGTAACGAAGATGTCCCCGAAGCGATTGAATGCTCCGCATGTCATAAACACTTTGATTTTCCTTGTTCCGGGATTACGGAAAAGGGATACCGCAAACTCGGTGAACGTCAAGCCACATGGAGGTGTGCTATTTGTAAGAATATAGGCCTCGTCAGCACCAATCAAATCCCACCCATCATAACCTCACCAACTTCTCCGTCGCCTATTACCCTTGACTCGGTCATGCGGGAGCTGATCAACATTCGTCACGAACTCGCCTCTCTCACCAGCCTGACGGACGAAATAAAACTCATTCGCAAGGAACTGTCCGAATTGAAGGATTTGCCTGGCAAAGTAACAAAAATAGATCAGCGATTGACTGCAGTTGAGTCCCTTCACGACGACGTCTCGTGCGCCAAGTCATCTATCACCGATTTAAACAATTGCCAACGTGATATGGATCAATGGGTTCGTAGTAACAACCTCGAAATTAAAGGAGTTCCTTTAAAAGACAAGGAAAACCTGTTTGAAATACTGACCAAAATTGGCTTAGCTATTTCCTATCCAATCTCCAAAACCCAAATAAATTTCATCCATCGTGTTCCATCAAATGTGACTACTAATAAGAATATCGTCGTGTCATTCCTGTGTCGATATATAAAGGAGGACTTCCTGGCTGCAGCCCGTTATCGTAAGGAGCCGTTACTGCCTGCTGATATCGGCCTTAATGGTACGGGAAGGATATTTGTTAATGACCACCTGACCGTCAAAAACAAAATGCTACTTACCCAAACAAAATCACTAGCTAAGAAGCATAATTATCAATATGTTTGGGTCAAGCATATGAAGATTTTTGTGCGGCGTGACCAGACGTCGAAGTCATTCGTCATTGCCTCTGAACGCGACTTACAAAAAATTCAATGACTTTTAATGTGCTTTCCTCATAAAATACTGTATAGTGTCTACGCCTACTATTTTGTGCTACTTGAACTTGTCCTAATAATAAGTGCCTATTCCAAACAAAATATCTTTAATCTTACACAATATCTAATGATTTTATTAATTATCATCTCTCCAAACCGTAAAAAGTCATTTGAATTAATATTGTGTAATTTTTACTCATTATGTAATTTCCTCAAATTGTTTCTAAGTTGTGTTAATTTATTATCACAAACTGCATCAGCTGATCATGCTTTGTGTGTTATTAGCTTGCTTACCGATCATTCAACGAAGTGCACTTTTATCATATTATTGTATTCAAAATATCTTATATTATTAAACTGTCATTCTGAGCTCATTGTATACTTGCTATGTGGCTTAATACATGCTGGGCTGCTCTTACATTACGTTCATTTTATACTTTTCAATATTTTTGCTGATTGCTTGCTTTGTTTCATACATAACGCTAGGCGCGAGCACTACGCGTCTAGAAAATGCTATCCTGCATTACATATTATTACAGTATTACACAATATTCTGTCTTTACGATACTATATTCCCAATCTTAAGCCAAATAAGTATAAACAAGGTACTTACTTTACAGTAGTCTTTCTACTTAAAATTCTTTCTAATTTAATACATGCAAATGAATATTCATTATGTTACATAATTACGGTCCTTAAAAATGTCATTGTCTTGTCAAACCTTATTCACACAATAATTCATACCCTTGTATCGATGGATTTGCTAATTCTTTCTCTTTTAGACCTACTGTTTTATAATCTGTTTTATATGAACAATATTTTATTAAACAAAATATATTGCACTACTAAACCAGTTGTTATTCCTACATTTCTCACTTGTTACTATGTATCTGCATGGATTACTTTGTTTTATCTAACAATATTACCAGAAGGGTGCTTATTTATTACTCGTATCAGTTGTACTTCGAACAATATATACTATATTAATCTAGTTTTATATTTTTTAATACTCCCTATTGTCTTCTCAACTGTTATCAATAATGCATGGACTACTAAAACAATACCATATTCTATAGAAGGTTATTATGGTTTTACTCAATCAAAGCCTTTTTGTTACTGTTTCTATTTCTATTTATTTATTCTGACCGTATTTATCATTATTTGCATTCTCCCTGCTAAACATACATGGACAAGAATAGTAATTTTATACCTCACTCAACTAATGAAATACTACTATTTCGAGACAAAAGTCAATAACACTACTGAGGTTAAAATGCTATTATTGTACACCTTAAATAATAATAATATAACAACGATAATTGTTGCATGGGATTTACTCTATTATACGCTAATTATAGTTCTTTTTTACATATCTTACTATACTATTACACTTAATGTGATTTATTTATTTTGGAGAAATAAAATATATAGAATTGCTTATTTAACACTACTTTGTCCTATAACTACTCATAAGATGGAAAGTGCTTCTATTCAAACTTTAGACATTGTTTCAAATAAGCTGGTGTTGCGCTGGGAGCAATATCTTAATCTTAGGAAGGTTTATATTCCGCTTACTGTTATTATCAGATTTACTCAGTACTGGTCTGGTCCTATAATTTTTAATACACATCTGTTTGTAGCTACTCCTATAAATAATGTATGATTTACACATCTACTATCAAAATGTAAGGGGACTGCGGACAAAGTCAACTACTTTTTTTAGAAACTTAGCTATTAGCAATTACGATATAATTTCCCTAACTGAGACATGGCTCCTAGATGGAATATCGAATAGTGAACTTTTCGACGATAGGTACCTTGTATGGAGGCGCGATCGCAACTACTCGGCCACGGGTCAAACGCGAGGCGGCGGCGTGCTGGTCGCGGTTCGTCGTGAGCTTGCTGCAGTCGAAAATACCAATTGGCAGTCTAGTGCCGAAGACATTTGGATTAGTATCAAACTATGCGATCATTCCGACAAAAGCGCTTTTTTCCTTAATTTATGCACTCTGTATCTCTGTGAGCATAGCAAAGGCAATAATTTTTCCGCTCAATTAAACTTATACTGCGATAAACTAATTGAAATATCATATAGCCGACCTAATGACAAATTTTTGATTTTAGGTGATTTCAATATGAGCCACATTACATGGACCTGCACGCCCCATGGAATATTACCTAACTCAGTACAAAATAACCTTTTTACTAACTTTATTGACACTATCAACTTATGTGGGCTACAACAATATAATCTTACAAATAATAAATTTGGTAAGATTTTAGACTTGGTTCTATCCAATACTAGTGTGTCTGTCTCGGCTTGTCTCGACCCGTTAGTCAGCGAGGATGCATATCACCCGGCCTTGTCGATCGCACTAAAAACGGCTCATTCCCAATCGCTAAAGTTAAATACACGCACCGTTTACCATTTTAATAAGGGCAACTATGAGTCCATTCGCTGCGATTTACAAAAAACTGACTGGGCAGGCTTAATTCAAGTAGGCACTTTGGATGATGCGCTACGTAATTTCAATAATAAAATATTCGAACTTATGGACTTATTCATCCCAAAACGGGTTAAGGCTAGTAAATACCCACCGTGGTACAACTCTGCACTCATCAAAATTATTAAAGAAAAGGCCAAATACTTTCTAAAGTTTAAAACTTATAATAACATGTCTGACTTATTTACCTACCAATTACTACGGGACAGAGCTAAGGACGTCGAACGTGCCTGTTATGAGGCGTATTTATCTAAGATTGAGTCATCAATATCTAGAAATCCCAAAATGTTTTGGTCTTACGTAAAAAGCAAACGTGGCAATCATAATTTTCCGTCAAGTATGTCATATGGTGATCGCAGTTGCGAGGGGGGACAAGAGATATGTGAACTCTTTAGTACCTTTTTTAGCACTACGTTTCAAACTACCTCGTCCCCAATCGCAACTGTCGATAGTGTGCCGACTGATGTTACAAATTGTCATATTAGCGATATCGAGGTCGATGTACTGACTGTGCACAAGCTTCTAAAATCTCTCGACCTTAACAAATCTGCAGGCCCCGATGGTCTTCCTGCGATATTGATTGTAGAGTGTGCTTATGAACTTGCTGTACCAGTCTCGTTGCTCTTTAGAAGATCTTTGTCTGAGGGAACAGTGCCATCCCTGTGGAAAACTGCTTTTATATCTCCCATACACAAGAAAGGTGCAAAAGAAAAGGTCGAAAACTACCGGCCAATTTCTAAGCTTTGCCTCTTAGCTAAAGTTTTGGAGAGGTTGGTCTACGATCAGCTGTACAGTTGTCTTCAGTCTACCTTTGCCCCTCAACAACACGGTTTCCTAAAATGTAGATCAACTGTTTCCAATCTTCTTACATTTACCGACTTCCTATCAGAGAATATGGATAATGGATTCCAGGTGGATGTGGTGTATACAGATTATAGTAAGGCTTTTGACCGGATAGACCACTGCATACTTCTTAAAAAGCTTTACGAGTTAGGTATAAGGGGTGACCTCTTAAGGTGGTTCTCGTCGTACGTGCACAACAGAACACAATCTGTTGTATTGAACGGTTTCATGTCTTCGTGGATACCGATTCCGTCTGGGGTCCCACAAGGTTCTCTTTTGGGGCCACTACTCTTTATCTTATTTATTTATGACATTGGCAATTGCTTTAAATTCTCGAAATTTTTGATGTTCGCTGATGACATGAAAATCTTCCGACTTATTAAGAACTTGTCTGATGCTCTACTCCTACAAGACGATTTGATTCGCTTAGCGGACTATTGCCTACATAACAAGCTTGATCTCAACATATCCAAGTGTAATATTATCTCCTTTAGTCGTAAAAATACACCTCTCACCTTTAATTACTCCATTGCCAATCAAATTTTACCTCGTACCTCTATTATTAATGACCTAGGGATCCAGATTGATAGCAAGCTCACTTTCGAATCACACATTGACTATATAGTCAACAAGTCGGTCAGAGCTTTGGGCTTTATCATTCGTAATACCAGCTACTTCAATAACATGAAAAGCATCAAAATCTTGTACTGTGCCTATGTCCGAAGTCATCTGGAGTACTGTAGTCAAGTATGGAATCCTTTTTTTGATATCTACTCAAAAAGAATCGAGAATGTCCAAAAAAAGTTTACAAGGTACCTCAGCTATAAATTCAAGATTCCTTATAGCAGCTATGATGAACGATGCAGTCGCTTCCACCTCTTTCCACTCTCAACCAGACGTATTATCGCCGACATTCGGTTTCTTATGAAATTAGCGCAATCTAAAATACACTGTCCTGAACTTTTATCCAATCTTAAATTAAATGTTCCGTCGCGTCACTCTCGTATCAGAAATATTCTACACATTTCATATGCTCACACTTCATATCGACAGAATTCGTTCCTACTCAGATCATCGAAGGTCTTGAATCAGCTCATAAAATCAGATCCTAATATTGATCTCTTCACTAGCAGCCTAGCATCTATTAATACCGCTTTTCTGAAAAATCAACAGTGACGTTTGCGGCTATATGTTATGTGTAGTCGCAACTTGGCGTTGCTGTTGTTTTTATTTTTAATTATTATTTATTATAGTTACATATCGTTGACAGTACTTGCAGTTGTTGCATCTTCGTATTAATGTTATCATCGACATTGTGAATATGCAGCGTTAGTTTGTGCCTATTGTAATTTATTTTGCATGTTGTTACTACTAACCTCCTTTATCAATAGTTTAGTTATGAACTAGTATTTAAGTATTTACTAACCTTGCTTTCTCCTTTTTGTTATTAATTTACATTAACGAGCTACTTGTGGAGGCTTGTAATTGGCTTTTTGAAAACTATCATGTATATATACTGTGTTGTAGCTAGCTGTAAGCCACCCTAATATGTTAAAATAAAATAAAATAAAATAAAATAACGTATGTGAGTACGTAGCATTAGAGTAGGACGCGGCATTCTCGTTCGATTGAGTCTCAAAACAGTTTCGTGGTACGGCTCCTGGCTACGAATCAATTTCTTCGATACTATTCGTGTCACTGCGTGTTAGCTCGGCGGTCTCTCAGGAGGCTCGCTATGAAGAATTCGCCGGCTCTATACGAGGAGCGGACTAGGGGTCCGCTGGCGGTGTACAGGAACCCGAGCTCCGCCCCCCGCGCCTCCCACTCCGCGAACTTGGCCGGGGTGACGTACTCGGCCACTCGCAGGTGTCGCTTCGTCGGCTGCATGTACTGCCCGAGCGTGACGCAGTCCACGCCAGCCGCGCGGAGATCTGGCGAAGAGACAGAAAGTAGATAGATATTATATTATCACTAACTTGTTTAATACCTATCAGAGAGACCTTATGATAGGCAGTAACCTTATGATAGGCATTAAACAAATTGATGTACAGTAACACATTTCAAAGTTTCCAAGTTCAAACAAAAATCGGAATGTGACAGGTATGCACAGTGTATTCCGTATTTTCGTTGCATTTTTACGCAATACACATTACACAACCAACACAGCTGATAAATATTCTAAATTATCAGACGATCAGTTCAAACATTGTAATATTTTTGTAACAATAACATTTTTGCTATTATTATTCTTTAAGTGAGTTTTGAAGTTTTTGAAAGCTTTCGTAATTAAATTAATTAGTTTCTAAATGTGAAAACGTGTAAATGGGGTCAAAATTTTATACAGCCTTCTATAAATTAAATAAACACTATCAGTCTTACCACAAAAGATTAAGGCTGGTTTTAGAGTCAGCGCCGACACCGAAATGTATGAAATATCAGCGCTGACCGCTACGCGTTATTGAAAAACACTTCCTACAATTTCATACATCTCGGGCCATCAGCGCCGACGGTGCGCGCGCAGTCAGCGTGACTCTAAAACCAGCCTAATCATCCATTGAACAGTTAGTTTGAGACCATTTTGTACTGAATTTTTCTCTAATCAACTGTTCAACAGGTGTTTAAATCTTTTGTAGTAAGACCGTGTATGTTTTCCAAATAAATAAAAATAAATAAATAAAATTGACGGACACTTATTGCCTGACCTTTGAGGGTCTGCGCCACCTCCTCATCAGTCTCCCCCAGCCCGAGCATGATGGAGGACTTGGTCACCAGGTCGGGGTTGATCTGTTTGGCCGTCTCCAGAACCTTCATCGTCTGACGGTACCTAAAAATTTTAACGCTATTTTAGGTGATGAATCAATGATTTTTTTAGACAATCCCCGCCATTCTAAGACAGTTGAGGAGGAAATACGGTCATTCTGACTTCCTTCCCAATTACAATCAAGTCAGCCTTAAACCATCAGTCGTGGCAAAACGAGACACAATAGCTTTTTCATTGTTATCGCGGCCGGATGTGGCCGCTTGGGGCTTCATGAATTAATAGTTAATAGTTGAAATACCACATTTAACATTTGCAAGACTTTTACTTCGCACAAATACTGGTGCGATGTGTAAATATGACTTACACATCGCACAAAATAACAATCTTTGATTAACATATTATTAGGTAAAGGTAAGAAGCACATATTAATAATAATTATGAACGTCATATTATTGTTTATGTTTTTAAATGACACTGTAATGCTTAGTTTTAATTTAGTTATTTTATTATCATCATTATAGGCGCTTACAGCAGCGTTGCGACTATGGTCGCAACACATGCTGAGTAAGCACCTAACCTATTTGGTAAAGGTGTTGAAATGTTTTTAACTCTTAGCTTTGTCTGTATTGTTTAACAAATAAAGTTTCTTTTTTTCTTTCTTTCTTTCATAGTAACGCCATATTTTGCACCCACTTTGAGCGCTATTCGAGCTCAGAGACATAATTTAGTGAAAATTTTGATATTATCTCGATACATATTTTAATCCTTCGATTGTGGATTCTTGGAAATCTATTGTTATTATTATTATTCTATTGTTGTCTCGGTCGCCGGTGTCCTTATGGGGGTTAATCCATACATAATATTATAAATGCGAAAGTGTGTCTGTCTGTCTGTAACCTCTTCACGCCCAAACCGCTGAACCGATTTTGCTGAAATTCGGCATGGAGATACTTTGAGTCCCGGGAAAGGACATAGGATAGTTTTTGTCCCGGAAAATGTACGGTTCTCATGCGATAAACGAGTTTTGGCGCAACGGAGTTGCGGGCGTCATCTAGTAGGTTAATATGTGTATGAATGCGGTCGTTAGCGGGGCCCAACACGATAAATAATTTTATTATGCTATATTATTGACCGTCTAGAGTTAATATTGAACTTTTCATATAATGGGCATTGTCCTAAAAAAATCACATGTACTTTTTATATTTTTTTTCGTTAAAATAGTGTATTTTAAGAATATAAATTAAATAATTTTGAAATTCATTGGCTAGTTTTTTCTCAATAAATTTTTAAAGTTTCGCTCTGACGTCATCATCGGCGGCCAATTGACCTCTGTAGTATGTTTTTTTTCCTTTCAATCTTATTTATAATGGCTGGTTCGTCAAATGCAAGTTATCATTATGTGAAAGCTGATACGAGAAGCTTACCAAAAGTTCGAAACGTAATTTTGGTCGAATTTATTGCTAATTTAACGTCATTGAAGGTCAAACTAAGGTTAAACATATTTGTTCAAAAATATAAGTAACTAATGGGTATATTTTTCGTTTATATACTTACAGAAAAACGATCACTGACCTTATTCCTCGAAATGTTTTTGTAATGAGCAACATTTAAAAAAAATGGACAATCCCCATTGTCAAATAAGTTGTTCAATAAATATTGTGTGTGAAATAGCGCAATAAAATTGATCGTCTAGGGACCCGCGTATATGTATTTAAAAGCAGAAATAGAAATCTCAAAGCCATGCACAGTCAAGACAGCAAGCTTCACAGTAAACTCTTGACTAGGATATAAGCCACTCTTGACTAGGATATAAGCCTAACTATCATGCCAAAGCGGGGAGTGGAGCACCATGGGGTTTCAGTGGGTTATTGTTCCTCGGAGCGTCCCACATACCCCGGCCGATGTCCCCTATCCTCCGGGGATGCGTAAATGCATTTCCCCAATGGAAAAAAGTAAATAAGGACCACTCACGCGGCGCGACGGTCGCGCACGTTGGGCGTCAGTCGCTCGACGGTCTCGACGTTATGTGCGAACACGTCGAGCGGGCTGCGCGCGACACGCGACACGCTCTCGCGACTGCCGCCGAAGTCAGGCACCAAGCATTCGACCAGTATGTCCTTGTTGCTGGAAAACATTAATGGTTTTGTTTTACGGCCAATACGAGGGCTGCTATTTATGTACCCGGAACTGGCCACTTACAAGAACAATATTTAAAAAGTAATTACAACATTTGAAAATAGAACTCTTTGGTTGAAGAATACATTTTGTTTCATGTGACTGGCAATTATTTTTCCATTGTGGCGTCAATTTGAAAATTGCGTGTCTTCATTTGCCATGTATTTAACGCGTGAACATTTTCGTGCAATGATTTACTACGATTTTCGGCGTGGGCTAAATCAACAACAGTGCTTTATTCAACTCACCGCAACTTTTGGAGATGAAGCACCATCAAAAACCACTGATTATCACTGGTACAGTGAGTTTAATCGTGGGCGGTCTATGCTCACGGATGAAAATAAAGAAGGTCGCCCAAAAACAGCTGTTGTCCCACAAAATATAGATGCTGTGCGGGAACTAATAATGCGTGATCGTCATGTTACATATCGCGAGATAGAGGCGTCCTTAGGCATAAGTATGACGAGCATACATAAGATATTAGACGAACATTTGGCTGTAAAAAAAATATGTTCGCGTTGGATTCCGCACAACTTGACAATCGATCAAAAACGGGCTCGTGTCGATTGGTGCAAAAAAATTATAAAAAAATACAACCGTGGTACGTCAAAAGCCGTTTATAATATCTACACAGGTGATGAATCTTGGATCTATGCATATGACCCCGAAACTAAACAACAGTCAACGGTGTGGGTGTTCCAAGATGAGCCGAAACCAACAAAAGTTACTCGTGCAAAAAGTACTTTAAAGCAAATGGTCGCCTGTTTTTTTTGGAATTAATGGACATGTGGCTACAGTGCCATTAGAGAATCGTAAAACGGTTAATTCTGAATGGTATACGACCATTTGTTTACCAGAAGTCTTTGAAGAAATAAGAAAGGACAACCGACAACGATTTCTTTTTATTTCCATACGCGAAGAACAAATTACGTGGTCAACGTTTTTCGAGCTGCGAAGAGGCTGTTGATGCGTTCAAAATGCACGTTTTGGAGATACCTCAATCAGAATGGAAAAAGTGCTATGAAAATTGGTTCCAGCGTATGCAAAAGTGTGTCGATCATCGCGGCGAATATTTTGAAAAGCAATAAAACCATATTAAATGATATATGTTTGTTTCTTTTTTTAATTCCGGATACATAAATAGCAGCCCTCGTAAGATAGATGCATATTGCATATCCATCCATACTAATATTATAAATGCGCTAGTGTGTCTGTCTGTTACCTCTTCACGCCCAAACCGCTGAACCAATTTTGCTGGGTATGGAGATACTTAGAGTGCCGGGAAAGGACAATAGAAAGGACATAGGATACTTTATATCCCGGAAAAATGAACGGTTTCCACGCGATAAACGAATTTTGGCGCAACGGAGATGCGGGCGTCATATAGTAAAATATTTTTTACTAATTTGCGACTACAATGCAATGTAAAGATGCCTCTTCACAATGCTGGCCCACTAAAGGTCATCGCCATTGTGTAGACATTACCATCCTCCATCATACACGAGTCACCACTACCCAGGGGCCGTACCACGAAACCGTTTTGAGACTCAAACAATCGTACGAGAATGGGCGTTTTCACACTGCGACGGTAACGACACGACACGATACCACAGAATAGATAAGGGCCACCGCACATATAATACAATTTCAAGTTGGGCGACTATCGTACAAACTAAATTGCGTAGTGCCACAATTTAATTGGACAACTTCATCGTGTACGCTGCCAGCCGTAGACTTTTAGATTTAGTTGGTAACGGTATTGCTAGCCTAGCGACGTGCGTGTTAAAATGCGTAAAAAGCAAACTTTTATTGTGGCACTAATAAAACGAAGGCGAAAAGAAAGGAGAATATTTTGGGTGCATTCAATATTATGTGACAGAATATTAGAATTAGTACGATAGTCAGTTTGTGCGATAGTCGGCTTACTTGAAATTGTATAATATGTGCGGTGGTATATTCTGTGGTATTGTGTCGTGTCGTTATCGTGCAGTGTGCAAACGCACAATACCGCGTCCTGCTCTAACAAACGAGAAATGACGTTGTTAGATCAGGACGCGGCAATTTCAGCCGATTGTTTGAGTCTCAAAACGGTTTCGTAGTAGGCCTACAGTCTACACAAAGACTGTGGCTTGTAGTAGGCTAGCGTACCGTTGTGAAGTTGCATCTTAAAAATAACATACAAATAAACTGTCATTCTAATATTTTCACCTCAATAATTAATATTGATTTTCTAAAAAACACTTGAGACGCAACTGACTTATTATCACAATGCGCCATGAACGTGATCATGAATCATGCTGAAAGTTTGGATTAACTATTACTTACTTAACTATTACTTGGTCTTTATTTAACACGAAATTGCCTTGCTAAAGGCAATTTCGTTAGTTATTATTTATTGAAAATAAATAATATTTATATTAAGATTTATTTTCAATAATGCCTAATTTCAAGAAACTTCAGAATTTCCAAAATTTGCTAAAGGCAATTTCGAATTAAGTAAGTACAAATAAATTTAATAATAATTACCATTTTTTAATTTCATTTACTGTTTCGGCAATATGCGCGGAACCACCATCCGGTAAATCTGGAAACCAGTAGAAAATGCTTGTCATATCAAGATGATCATCAATCAATTTGTTGTAATATCAAGAACTAGGAATATTTTTTATGAACAACTTTGCTTCAAGTTCTAGTAAGCTTTTAATCAAACTAATTTTATATCTCTTCACAACCGTTAATGTGAGGCTACTGAACCAATTAGTTCCAGGAACATAGAATACTTACTTACTACTTTACTTTTATTAATTACTAGCTGTCCCGGCAAAGGTTGCTTTGCCACATTATATAAAGCACGACAGTATATTATAAGTCTATGATATAAAGTATTTCGCCCATATTATTTTATTGAAGTGACTAAATAAGTATGTCACCATGGCAACGTCCATCGCTATTCCGTAGCATGTAAACAATGGTCGCCGTGAGTCACGAGTTGTAATAATTTACAATTATTTATTCAACAAATGCACTTATCAATATATAAAGTACCCAGTAGCCGATTCTCAGACCTACTGAATATGCATATAAAATTTGGTTAAAATCAGTAAAGCCGTTTCAGAGGAGTTCGTGGACTAACATTGTGACACGAGAATTTTATATATAAGATGTAAATGTAATAATATTTTTTCATTAAGACCCAGGTAGCTCTGTTTTTGGTCAGTTATGAAGATACACTCACCGTCTCTGTCTACGGAAGTGAGAACTATATACCCTAAGCCCCACTGGTGTATGGCGTGTGCTGTGTTCTTTGGTTCATCAGGGTCGAGTGGTGGAGGCGCCCGCGACGTCTTTACGGAGCAGAACAGACAACCGCGGGTGCATGTATCACCCATGAGCTGAAAAATAAACTTATTAAAAAACAAACTACAGGTACCTAGCCTGGCTACCATTTTATAGTTTTGTCAATAATTTTGTGTGTAAAATCCACACAAACATTATTTAACGCTTCAACTCTTGTAATAACAATTGAAAGGCTATTGTGTCTCGTTTTTCCACGATCGAAGGATTTAAATGTCAGAATGTTTCTATCTCGTGACACTGTGATAGTGCAAAGCCAGTTCAGTACAAGGCTTCCTGACACTATGAATTTTTAGTTTTTTTATAATAAAATCTGCCTGTTAACCTCTTCACTTGATAATCATGTTCATATTAATATAGTAGTACTAAACAAAATTTTACAACTTAACCTACTAACTCCCAAGCGGTTGAATTCAACCGTGTAAACAATAGATTTAGATTGAATGATTAATCTCCAAGAAAATGTCAAAGGATTAAATTTTAAATGAAAGATCTCTTTAAATATATTTAAGACAGCTCCATATAGGATATGGAGGGGCAATTAAGGGGAATTAAGATTTCTTAATTCCTTTTAAAACTAAAAACATTACACAATATTATGTTGCAGGCATGATAAGCTTGAGTAATTATATTGTCCCAATAAACAGGCTCACCGCTCATCTAATCACTTCAAATTAAAAACCAAAGTTTATTCGACTTTATGACTAGCCTTGTGGTTTGGACTAAAGTTTTTAAATTAATTACACATAACACACAACAATCATTACTAACCAGTTATTCATGAACAGATTTGACAGAATGAACAATCACTGATAAAATGCATAAAGAACAATCTGACACTGGCAACATCAGTTGTCTCAACTGCTTGCGTGATTAATAATAATAATAATCATACATCACAGACATTACAAGCTGAGCATACAATACATTACCCTTCTCTTGACACATCTTTTATTTTTGTGTAGGTACTAATACATAAATAGCCTACAACAAAAAAATACATTAAGATAAAATAAATAAATAATAATAGCAAGATCCAACAGATTAATACCATAGTCCAAACCATAATAGTTATTAACCCATTGATTGTGACAAAACAAGACACAATAGCTTTTTCATTGTTATGGTGGCCGGATATGGCCGCTTGGGGCTTGATGAATTAATAATATACCATAATAGTAGCTGTAGATGTTCCATGCTTGCCACCGCTCCAGCATTCTCCGATGTTGGGACAGCGAGCCTCCTCACACACTGTGCTCAGTTTCAAGCCTCTCAACTGCTCCTTAAGGGCACTAAATTTTGCACCTGAAATAATGTTAATGTAAAGTAGACATTTTTTATTCTTAAGGGTTTAACGGTGTTCAAATTCAATATGAAGTAACTATAAAATGGTATATAGTACATATTTTTTTATTTATTATTATATTTTATGGTTTAAAAAGAATGTTTTATATTCAAAAGGCTTAATAGAATAATTATATATGTATAGCTCCCACACTGGTTTCGATGACAGTGGCCGGTTTCATTGAAACCAGGCCAGCTACGCAGGAGTAATTTTATAGTGCCCAAGTATGTGCGCAGTACACAAGAGCACTCTCTATTCCTTTACTCTCATAACCCAGTGGGACAGCAGACCGGCACGACCGGCGAGAGATCAGGTGCAGGACCGACTTTTTACATGCCCATCTGACGCATGGATCATCTTACTTGTCAGACAATCAGGTGATCAGCCTGCATTGTCCTAACCAAACTTGGAAATATCATGTTTCCAATGCGGGAATCGAACCCACAACCTCCGAGTCAAGAGCCGCGCTCTATACCACTGGACCACGGAGGCGTTAGAATAGTTATAATGTGTTACCAAATAAACTTATCTTGACTAGATTTCAATTTATTATGAAGCATTCAAATAACCTGTGGGAATAGATGTTTTCAGCCAGGGTGGTAACCTCAGTCTCTCCGAATCTCCCCTCTCCCTCTTAAGCTTACCCTCGTAGTCATCCCAGTTTTTCGGCCTGTCTTCAGATACAAAGTCAGCAAGGCCTGGGCCTTCCTTAAGTTTTTCTCTTATTGCATCTAACTTACTTGTATGGTTAAGCCTTTGGACCTTAAAAAATAAAATATGAAAGTAATAATTAACAAATATTTACTTACCAATACAATTATAGCCAGCAATTACTGTCTCGATTTAATTACAGCAACAAATTACGTAAAGATCTTAATGAAAACACGAATGATAACAAAAAAATTATGTACTTATGACGAAATTTGTTTTCTTTACCTCGAGACTTACTGATCCATAATATGTTTTAACTGAGTTTCTAAACATGTTCACTTCTAGTTTTTTAATTGTTGAGTAATTTTTCTTTGTTTTAACTTAAAAATTCTCTACAAAAAAGGAAAATTTTCAGAACATTGCGAATTGCGATTTCGATTGCCATGAAATATGAATATTGTTCAAAGTTTAAAATGTCACTCAAAGAGGATGTAAACTGTATACTACGTAACAAGAGGTCGGACTTAGAAGAAAAAAAATAAACATTCGTTATTTTTTTAATTTGAAACTAAACGAAAAAATTTTAAGTGCAAAACCTTTCACTCTAAACATATCAAAAATTAAAAAAAAATAAAATAAAAAGAAATGAGCTCAAATAAATGTTTTATTTCAATAAAAATTATTGTACATGGCTAAATAAATAGGCTAATAAGGTAAATTAAACAATAAAACAGATTTAATCCACAAGTTTTTGTTGATTTCTATTATTAAATATTATAATATTATTACAGTACAGTTTTATGTATTTTATTTATAAATATGATAGAATAGCTGTCTATGCTACTCTACTAACTACTTGATTAGCTTAAGCCATTATTCCACTTATCCTAGCGGCTAGCTAGGTTCCTAGGTAGGATCCTAGCTTCTAAATGTTGTTCCACGTCTTGACTAAATCGGAAACGATTTAGGATCTAGAAACCTAGCTAGGATAAGTGGAATAAGCGCTTTATACAGCAAACTGTATATAGGGAGGGGATTAAAGCTGCGCGTCCACCAGGTTGGAATATTGTCGTCATATACTTGTCAGGCGCAGAATGACGTTCCAGTACTTCTAGTGCAGTTCATAGTAGTCAGTACCATACATACAAAGCAACAAATCCGTCCACTGCGTACCTGCGCTCCGATTCCGATCCAGTGGACCGCGCCTTTATACATACACACTTTGTTTTGTTACACCCTGTATACGACAGCTGAAATCTATCGCGCGGGTTCAGGCCAGCTGCATACCACCTCACTTGATCAGAGGATTTTTCCTTGGTAGCCGTACCACTCATAATCCCATACCTTCCTTCTCCTAAAATCTCCTTGCTTTGAATCTCTTTGCTGCTTTCGTTCCCAAGCGGTCGCATGCGACCGCGAGAACAAAAGATTTCCTAGAATCCGCGATCGAGTTAACAGCTATTGCTTGCAGACTAAAATGTTGCAAACTAGCTGTATAGGGACCTAAAAATCTGAAATTAATGAAACATTTTTCATTTACTACAATATTTCCATACAGTTTACATAAATAATAGTAAGTATAGTAATTAATAACCTTATGTATAGTTACAATAAAACAATAATATACACATGATACACATTTCATCATTTTCCAAATTAACTGCATACTGATATACATTATAATAATTTCTATGAAATAATAATCTACCTTTTTTATATTAATATAGTTTAAGTTGTAAATTTTTGTACAATTATGCAAATAATACTACGACATACTTTGTATTAGAACATGGTATGATACCGTTATGTTTTGCTTCAATTTATCAATTTACGGTTACATTTACATTTTACAATGGCTTACCTTTCGTTTTTCAATAATTAATCCACATAATTTACAATTTTTGTATGAGTTGCTACAAATAATTTTCACAAAATGAAAATCGAACTTTGAGTTTTAAACTCCTTCTTCGTCTTTTTTCTCATGTAGTTATTCTTTATGGTCTTTTTTATCAGCCAATCACAGTCGATCTTGCAAAGATCAAGCACAGATTACCTATGTTATTGGGTCCAGTTGCTACGTTTAAATTTGGAACCCAATTTTTTTTTGTTCGGAAAGTTTCGTCCACCTGATGTCACTGTCCCGCACTGTCCCTTCTTTTCTTTTTCTTCTTTTTTGGCAACTTGACACAAAGGATGTGTATGTCGTGCCACAGACAAGGTAAAAAGGTAAGGAATATGGCGGGAAAACCATATTCCTCCTATTATATTTTTCATCATCGTTTTCATGTATCGTCAGGTCTAAAGTCTAGTCAAAGTCTAAGTAAAAGTCAATACAGTCAAGGAGTCAAGTCAGTCGATTCAATAAAAGAGCGGAAATATGAAAACATAACATTTCATTCGTAAGTACGATATTTTGCATTTAACATCTCTCAGTTTGCAGTAATATTGACTGTATGATTATCTAAGAATATTATTACACGAGGAATGATGTGTCAATTCGATTATTACAGCTGTTACGTAGTATACAGTTTACATCCTCTTTGATTACAGCGTAAAATAGTATTTAAAAAACATTGTTATTGTAGTAATACACAACCAAATTCTATAGGTCGTTATTTCAACAGCAAACCAAAGCTTATTATTACTCTTTGATTTTGTCGCGTTAAACGATTGCAAGGGTTGCCAGCGCTAGTGTTGGAGAATTGCCTAGAATTGTTATTTGTTACATGTTTATTAATTATTATTTTTACAAAAAATATTATAAGTTTTAATACTTAAAAATCATTCAAGAATAATATATTGAATTGTCAATTGTCATCCAACATGAACTTACATACTTCTTCAGATAACATAATATTATTATCTTTCTATTGTAAGATCAAAACATACTTTTAACTTACATTGTATGTTTTACATTCTATGATTTATAAAAAAGATAATAAAATAAATAACTATTTATTTTAGATTTCCAAAGGACTCCACAATTAGAAATTTATGGATTCAGTCAACAGGACGAGGCAACAGCTGGATTCCATCCAAATATGCAAAAATATACTCTATACACTTTGAAAAAAAAGTGTTTTAAAAAGAGAACTCAAAATAATATCTTGGAAAATTTCTCAGTGCCAACACTACACATTTGTACTGATCAGGTAAATGGGTTGTTTTCTTTTTATCATCTCCACCAGACGGCGCGACGGTAGACACTTCTAGATTTTCTATTGGTTCCCCACCGATCTGAAATTATCTGCGGGTTGGTTTCACTGACTACATATCGACGGGTGAAAGCAGAAGTGGCGTAACTTGAAAAACCCAACTTTACAGGAGAGCCAAAAAACTTTTTTAAAAATTCATAACTTCTATATTTATTAAGGTAGAAACTTAAAAATTGGAACGTATTTAAATTAATCTAAGACCCATACGAAGAGTTTGTTAAAATTTTTCTAAAGTTGATATTTCATTGATTTTTAACAAGTTACGACAAAAAATATTTCTATTTTATGCAGCAGAAATGTTGTATCTTTGAGAGGAAATGTATAGATAACATAAAAAAGCATAATTTTTTAAGCGACAGATCTGTCGTATTTCAAATATAACACGCCCCTACACATTGCATTTCGCCGTATCTTGTTTACTTAATTAAATTGCCTTACAACTTTTGGTTCAAGTGCAAAATCGGCGACAGACGTTGTGAAAATGAAATGCTGTATCTTAAACTAATTAATGAATTGTTTGTTTTAAATGAATGTCATTGTAACAAATTAAAAGAAATAATATGACTATATTATACTATTATTTGTTTATAACATAAGAAACTAAAGGAATGGAAATTTGTTTTATTAATCATTAATCAACATTGAAATATAATGAAAATTAATGTAATTTAACATTTATTTCTCTTGTTTTTTCTACTTTATAAAGGTTTAAGCCTTAATATTTTATTCATGCTCATGAATTTAAAGTTATTCTTTTTATTTTATAAGATATGGGGGCAAACGAGCACAAGGGTCACCTGATTGAAAGTAACTACCGTTGCCCATGGACACTAGCAACATGAGAAGGGCTGCTGGTGCGTTGCCGGCCTTACCCGGTACTAATACGCTATCTTTTTAAAGGTTTGCAGGTCGTATAGGTGCGATGCGAGCGGCCCTTCATTGTATACGATCCAAAGGGAGTAGTTGGTATTTGGCGCCCCTGCCCAGAGATGAGAAGCCCAACTTGCGCCTTGCAGAGTTATAGTCGTTGGTCCGGACTGAAATACTGTCTCGCTCTGTTAAGGACACCAAGCTTTTTTGAGGCTAACTTGGCCTCACCCTCTAGAGTCTAGATGACATCGGAACTGAACTTCGCTCGATATGCTTACACCAAGTATTTCAATGCTGGGGGAGAATGTTAAAGGGGTGCCCTGAAAACGAGGAGAATAAGAACGAATATGACCATTGGTAACTTTTTAGTGGTGAACGCGCAGACTTGTGTATTGGCGGGGTTGAATTGGAATAAGTAACGTCTACCCCTTTCAGATACTTTCTCCTGTGAATTCTCTATTTAGACACAACTTCATTTATAGGGAGTATATAGGGCAGCGCCTATACTATAATCCGCATAGCAATAAATGCCGTTGGTCTGTAACATGATCTGCTAAGAAACTTGTGACCCATTTGCATAAATTCTCGGGGAGCCCATATGATGGAAGCTTTGGTAGCAGCGCTTTTTGCCAAACCCGATCAAAGGCCTTTGCAATGTCCAAACTAACAGCCAGTGCCTCTCCCTTCGACTCAATCGCCTGAACCCAACAACGAGTTAGGTACGCCAAGAGATCACCAGCCAAGCGACTCTTTCGGAACCCGTACTGTTTGTCCCTGGCCGCCCAAGTATCGAAAGAGCTGGGTATTGATAATGGATTCCATAATCTTCGAGAAGACGGAGGTTATAGCGATTGGTACTGTAGCTGGAAGGATTTCAGTGGTCACCTATTTACACCAAGGCTGTTTTCCAAGAAGCCGGGACAATGGCAGAAGAGTAGGAGAACCGAAAAAGACGCGTTGAACAGGAGCCAACTCTGCAGCACACTTTTTTAACACAATAGGAGGGATTCCGTCAGGATAACTCTGATTTTGGATATCAAGGGAACGCAGGACTGAGCGCTGATGAAACTCCGACATGATGCTCGTGCATCGTGGAATGGTCGGCGTTTTCTATCCCCCGTCATCTAGGGTCGAGCTTGACGCAAAGAGCTTGCCCAGAAGATCGGTTTTGTATTTTGCGTCGTAGGCTAGCGATCCATTTTCTACTTGTAGGGATGGTAGGGATGGCTTGCAGAAATTGCCTTCAATAGCTTTGGCCAGTGACCATGTACGGGTTCCCGGAGGGAGTCTCGAGTCTCTCACAGACAGAGACATCTCTCTCTCTCTCTTGAAGGACCTAGAGGCAAGATTGTACTCCATTTTATATTATGTGTGTGTCCACGCATAGACCCGAAGGAGCTCAATATTTATTAACAACAACAATTATAGCTCAACAATATTTTTTATTGAACCATCAACAAAAAAAAATATTAGCAAATTTACATAAAAATAAATGAGTTGATATTGTTAAACGAAAATATACGGGATTTTATCTTTACAAACATGTAAAATCAACAAAATATGTATACAAGAATAAGTGTGTAGATGTCCAGAGCAATGCTCAGGGGAAAAAATTATACGTGGACATATACATGCAACATTTCACTATACGTCTTTAAGCTTCATTTAAGAATAAACGTGATCAGCTCCATTTAGAATAAACGTGCATTGATAAACACAAACACATTTTCTCAAATCGACGCTAACAATCTACTAAAAGGCGTTAAGAACGGCGTATGTGGTGCGCCGGCGAAGGTATCATACAGGGGCGGGAGGGAGATGAAATGGCGTTACTTATCTCTGTACTCATTACTTAAGTATATTCATTGGTTGTAAGTATAGGTTTAAGAATAAAATTATGTGTTAGAAATGTAATAACTTTCTCATACCTATAAAATTAGTATGAAATAAATTGTCGTATCTTTGTAAATGTTGTATTTTAGGCGACAAAAATGTCGTAACTCATTTAAACCAAACTAGAAAGTTAAAAAACCTGTGTCGTATCTTTTTCTAATTTCTCACGCATTGTCGTATCTATCTTTTATCCAAAAATTGCAGTTTTTCGTCTAGTTACGACAATTTTTTTTGAGGTCTGTGCTAAAAGGTGTTAAAAATCCATGGTCGTATCTTTACTAGAATTTATCGTAGGAAGACGAGATATAGACCATTCGACGCAGAATTTTTTTTTATATAACAATCAATTAAAAAGTGATTTTGGCCAAAATTCAAGTTACGCCACTTCCGCTTTCACCCGTCGATATTGGTTGTGTTTCTAAAAAATATCAGTGTACTGTCAAGTATGTCATAAATCAAAATATCTTAAACCTAAGCGATCATTGGCCTAAGCGATTAGGCCACTATACTGGTAATAGTTTAGGAACACGCTGTTAAAATAAAAACTTGTCAAAGTGACAACTGACAACTGAACGGCCTTGTGGCGGCCATGTTACTTTGGAACTTCTTCTACTTTTTATTGTTGGTGTGGTTTTTATTATTTTTTCCCAAATTGTGTTATTTGGGTTTTTGATGTTTATTATTGGTAAAATAATTGCCATTATATATCCGTGATCGTGCACAAGTGCAGGTAAGATGTTGTCAGAACCAAAATTTATAATTCCTGTGACATTTGGTGTGAATAACGATAAATAGGGCTATTTCTTCCGTGAGTTTTAACTAGAACATCGTTATAATAACTTTATTATCCTATTCATTGGAATATCATTGTGTCTTTTTCAAATTGAAATGTATCAAATTTTACATTATTTTGCCCAGTTTTGTAGTGATTGTTGATGGCATACCCATACGCCATCTAGTTACTAAAATGGAAGCTGTTTGACAATCAAATTAAAAAAATAAGAAAATGCCCCATTCTTTCATTCGAGTCATATTCGAGTACTTATTATTATCCACCTCTGGCGAAAACTATGTCCAGCTGTAGACTTCCAACATCACAGGAGCTGCGAGTTTCTTACGCCGGTTCTTCTCGCCGGGATAGTTCCCGAACCGGTGGTAGGCACCAGTATAGTATCAACGTTCTGAAAGTATTTGTTGCAAATCTATTCGGAAATAAGCGATCTTACACAGGTACGCACCGAAACAACCGTGTCCGGTGAGTACCTGTGTAAGACGGAAGGTAAGGTGCTTTCCCTTGCGACGCATCCACGCCGCAAGAACAGGACGCAGAGCCTGAGCAGTACGTTGACCGTACTGCTCAGGCTCTGCGTCCTACATGAGATTTACATAATATGGGATTCTACAAACTTCATAAGCAAGGAGAGCCTATAAGACCAGTAGTCTCATATGTAACTGCACCGGCATACAAGTTGGCCAAAAAAGCTAATATAATTTTTAAAAATCTGACAAAATTTCATCCAAAATATACAATATATGACAGTCTTGACTTAATAAATAAAATAAAAGATGTCAAAGTCTCAGAAAACGCAACTTTAGTGTCGTTCGATGTAAAAACCTATTTTCAAATATACCTGTGAAAGAATGTCTGAATATAATAGATGAAATTTTATGCACTTCACATTTAGATGCACAAGAGATTATAGATTGAAGGCTATTTTTAAGGTTTGCCTAGACCAAAATTATTTTATATACAATGGCAAGACTTACAAACAAACAGATGGACTAGCGATGGGCGGCCCTTTGTCTCCTCTGTGCGCAGATATTTTTATGGATGACCTAGAAACATCAATACTAAAATCTCCATATAGTGACCATATTGTTTATTGGTATAGATACGTTGATGACATAATATGCCTATGGAAAGGTGAACACTCGATTTTACTAGAATTTTTCAGTCACATTAATACATATAATAACAAAATACAAATGACTATAGAAATAGGGAATAAAACATTGAATTTTTTGGATTTAACAATAGATATAGAGCTTGGCCGACATAAATTTAATATTTTTACAAAACTTACGTACAGCGAAAACATCCTACACGCAAACTCATGCCATCCACATCAGCACAAGCATGTCGCATTCCATGCTTTTATACACCGGTTGCTGAAGGTACCTCTGGACCCAAAAGATTTCAGCATAGAGTTAGCTCTACATTATTTAGATACTATAAAAATCATCGCTGAAAATAATGGTTATAAAAAAAAATTGATAGACAAGATGTTAAAGAGAGCGAAGAAAAGAATGATTGAAAAAATGCTGTACGATCATAGAGAGGAGAAAGAAAAAGCAGGAAGTACATGGGTAAAAATCCCTTACATTGGTCCATTATCCTATAGATTCCAGAGAATTCTGCAAAACAAGGATACAAGGGTAGCGTTCTACACGACAGGTTCCCTCAAAAATATATTATGTAACAATAAGGACAAATATAACACCATGGATAGTAGTGGTATATATAAAATTACCTGCGATACATGTCAAGGAATATATATAGGCCAAACGGGTAGAAAATTTAAAACTAGAATTAAAGAACATTTAACAGCATGGAAGAAGAAAACAGACAGATCTACATATGCGGGACACCTAAATAATAATGACCATTTCTTTGATCCCGATCATTAAATATCTACACGTTTTACCAAAAAGCAGGAAGATGGATGCATTAGAAGCGCTGGAAATAAATAGACACAAGAAAAATAGAAATCTTCTTAACGATCAGACATGCCTCTCAAATTCTATATTATTACAGGATACATAACATTTTATTAGACATAATTTTATTTTAAGTTTGACATTTAATTTAGTATTAGAAATTTTACATAAAATTGACATTGGCATTACTTTGACATGATTTATATGAATTTATTATTTTATGACATTATTTATTTAACAATTGACATTTTATGAATTATTATTATGATATTATTATTTAGTAATTTTAGTTATAGGACATTTAAATCGAATTGTTGATCTATTTAATGTAATTATTGTTTTTTAATTGAATCTTTTGACTCAGTTTATATTAATTATGTTGCTATTTGAGTACAACTCCTATTTTAGTCATTAATTTATAAATATCAAAGGCTATACATTTAAAATTTAGTTTGTAATTTTTTGGTACAAGAAATTGTTTTTGGTCGAAAATTGTTCTAAATGGTAGAAATTTTTCATGATGCTGACAACCCTATTTTTGTTTACGAATTTTTAAAAATTACCTGCACTACACCTGATGATGATTTTATCGAAACCGGTCGTGTAAAACAAAATTGCAATAAAATAAATTAATAAAAGTGGAAAAAGTGTATAAAAAGTGTAAGTTATTACTGAGTACAGAGTCTGTTTGATTTGAAGTTCAATCTGTACTTTCTACAGACTTACGTTCAAACTTCAAGACGTCAAGATCAAGTCCTCCTTTGACTAGCTTTATATATTATCTGTGCCTTTGACAAGAAATTAAAAAAGTAAAAACTAAAAACAAAAAAAAATGTTTGTTGCAAGTGAACTCGTCGAATTTTAATTTTATTGAATTTTCCTTGTATTTCGATAAAATGTTATTTCTTCTCATGTAATATTATTGTAAATGTTTGCACGTTACAAAAAATCTAAATGTGTTTTTATTGCGTGAAAATAATTAAAACAATCTTTGATGTCGTGCTGAAAAGATGTACAATTTATACGGCCTTGAGTATGCAGCAGCTGTCCTGTAGCTAATAATTCAGAAAATAACCAAATTGATGGAATATAACATTGTTTTCCGAACAATACTTAAAATCCTTCAACATGAGGAACGTAGAGGCTCATATTATATTAGGAGACAAAATGGACGAAGCGGTTACGCATTATATCAATTCACAACCTCCAGAGGTAAGAATGAAATTCTGTTTAGATTGTTTACCTACTTACCAGTTACCACCATAACAAAATCATTTTTATATTGAATACACGTTTTGTAAGTTATGTGACAGTAATGTTGCTGTTTTAGGCTGTACATGTGGATGCTAATGCCTTGGCTCTGAACATACAAGACGACGGCGGAGGCCGAGTCGTCACGCTCATGCACCCACAGAATTTTCAGTCACAGATGTGCAGGTTTGTTGCTATTTTAAACCTTTGTTATTAGTTTAATAAACTGATTACAATGAGGAATACATACCTATAGACATTTAACATATAATTTTTTAATTTATCACCACTTCTATGATTGATGTCTTGTTAGCTTTTAATAATGGGTTTTATAATGGGTCAGCTATTTAGGCAAACAACAATTTAGAGCAAAAAAATCAGTTTGATGCTGAATTGTGTTAAGTATTTCAGTACTTATAACACCGCTATCCCCAACCCGCGGCCCGCCGGGACTTTATTTGTGGCCCACGTGATGTTAAACAATTTTGAAATTCTCGCCCACCAGCAAAATAACGTAAAGTATATGTGATAGTCGTTAAATTTTTTCCACTTTAAAATCGTTAATTTTGAAGAATATTATTTTTTAACCCTAAAAATTTTTTGCTGCGGGCTGCTACACCAAGACCAAAACATGTTTATGGCCCCCATGAAAAAAAGGTTGGGGACCACTGTTATAACATATTACAATCAGTAAGTGTCTAACACACTATGCCGAATTTCAGCGGCGGAAGTTCGGCTTGATTCCACCTGCTATGTATTTTTAATTACCGATGACACACCATGCTGAAATTCCGTTGTGTTATATTGTATGCAATTTACATTGCTGATGCAATCATGCGGAATTTCGGCTGCGGAACTTCAGCATGGTTTGTTTAGATACTTAGACATGTAGTTTGCATCCTCAGGCAGGTGTCAGTGGGAGAGCAGGTTAGCGATGGGCCGTGGGTGGAGGAGATACTGGATGCCGAGGGACGCCTCGCGGTGCTCATGGCCCACCTGGCGCAAAATGCCAGGGCTTCCCATCATCAGACACATGCTCATCAGAAGGTACAGTTTTTCTAAAACTACTGTAAAATAAAGTGATTTATAGTGATCATTATAAACATACAATTCTGCAAATTGTGAGTAATTTTAAACATATTATCATCATGTTTTGTAAACAACCAGTCTTTTATTTACAAGATTTTTAATTAATTTTGTATTTAACCCTTAACCACCTGTCATACGTCTCACAGACCCCGCTGATATTATTTTTACTAATATTTTTGCGCCGGAGTGTTGTATCGACTTGTTGGCTTTTATACCTTTTTCCTGCGCCCCTAGCTTTCGCCCAACAGCTTGGCGAAGTTAGGCGTGCATGCATTTATCTTATAAAGACTTGCGGGGGTCTGAGAGACCTCTGTCAGGAGGTTACGTAAGTTTTTTCGATTGTAATTTTTTTATTGTTTTGGAAATAATGGCTCTAAATTAAGTTCTTATTGAGCGTTGGTTGAACCAAGGCCTGACAGATGATGTAAACATACTGAACGACAAATACAGCGATGTGGAGCCGGTCAAAATTAATCATATTGTATTGGAAGATAGTTCATAGTGGAGTCTCTGATTCCGAATGTGAAGAGCCAAGTGTAGTGCAAAGAAGCTCTCCATCACAAAGAGATATTCCTTCGGAAAGTGACCAAGTATTTTCATTTGAGGATGATCTATCATTAGCCGAAATTCGATCTAGATCTAGGAACAATTATTATTTTGGCAAAAATCACTTAAGTTGGTCATCTGCTCTGCCTGAAATTGCGCTCTAGTGAACCTATCTGTCAGCTACATAGACTAAAGGTTGAAAGCAGTTACATGTTTATGAAGAAACTGGCTGAACAGTTTATGAGATCGCTTAGGAACGTGCCCTAAGCGATCATGCTGTGAAAGCAATGTGAAACTGTAATTTGATATGAAGAATCCTTCAGATAAACTTGATCCTCCAGTAATCCCATACTGCAGCACTGATGAAGAGTGATTGGCAGTTCGTAAAAACTGTTCCACTTACGAACATTTAAAAAAAAAGCATAAAACAAAACACATGTATTTTGAATGCACAGCTCCAATTTGCCTCAAATGCTTAGACAAGATCTGTCTTCACGGCCTTAAAAAACTCTAAGTTTGGAGCCTGCAATTTTGTAGAATTAGTAACTGTAATGAGTTTTAGTATTTTTTAAAAAGTTCCTTGTTAATTTATTTAAATTAAAAAACTTAAGAATAATTTCTTATCCATTTAATATATTTTTTTAGAAATTATTTTCTGAAAGTGTTAGTGGGTAAGCCAAAAACACAATATTGTACCAAATATGCTGTATTATTTGAAAAATATTGTTGAAATTCATGTTTTTTTTTTAAATAAAGAGTTTAATAGTGCCTAAATACAATTTTTATAATTAATATTAGTCTCCCCCCTTTTATTTATAGTTATCGTATGTTTTTTAGCCGGGGTCTCACAGACGTATGGCAGGTGGTTGTATGACAATTATATGTGGTAGGTGGTTAAGGGTTAAAATTATTCACAATTGCGTAATCAATGTGTACTGTGTAGGTAAATAAGTGATTTGATTAGATAACAAATAGCCAAAATTTTAACTGTACAACATGAACATCGTCTACAATATTTTTTCCACAAAAAACCTACTAGGTTATCCAATGTGGGTTTTATTTGTGCAAGTAAATCTATTAAGGACTATATGAGGGGAGACTAATAATGTATTTCTTAATATTTACAGATGTCCACAGTACGTAATGATGTTGATGGGAATGTTATGTTAGATTCACCGTATGGTCAAACTCTGGTAAGTGTAGGTACTTAAAATGTTAAATTTCTATGCAAATCATAATTTGTAAATAACTAGATGAATAACAACAAAATTCGTTCGGAAACCGTACATTTTTTCGGGATTAAAAGTATCTTATGTCCTTTCCTGGTTCTCAAAGTATCTCCATACCCAGCAAAATTGGTTCAGTGGTTTGGGCATGAAGTGGTAACAGACAGACACACTAGCGCATTTATAATATTAGTATGGATACATAGGATGTTATTATATGAGTTTTCTGGTTTCAACTAAATGGAATAAGTATCTAACCAAATAAAATAGAAAACTATTGTCCAAACATAGCATTGCCGGTTTTTTTAACAAGGTAGGATTTTAAAACCTTTTGAGTGAAAAAGCAGGACATTAGTATAATTATTGTGTAGCATCCCTTTAAAAAAATATAAATCATATGCACAGAATATTATTTAGTTTTGATTTAAAAATGCCTACATCCCTCCAAAATTGGGATACTGAAAGTCATATGCAGTGACAGACAAAAATATGTTGATGCTGTAGGAACAAAACCCAGATGCCATGACAGTGCAGGTGCCATCTCTGCCAACACTTCCACCACTGCAGGACATGAAACGATGCCCGGAAACCAACTGGTTTGAGAAAGACAAGACTGACCTTAAAGTAAGCTTAAGATTTAAGTTGCTTATAAAATTATATCCCCACATTAATATTTCTTTATGTATCATTATGGTCCAAAACCACAAGCTGAATCACAAAATTTCATTAAATTTTTATTGAAATTTTGTCATGTAATATAATGTTTTATTACCTGTCTCAAGCTTGGTATGTGTTGTATAAAAAATGGCTAAATTATATAATACTTTAAATTAAAAAATTCAAATGCTTATGTAAAGATAAGTTAAACTTTTGTACAATTTCCTTATATGTATATATTATTATGATAGTTATTATTATTTTTTTAAAACACTTTAAATTTCAGAACGATACTCAAATGTTAACGGGTCAAGCTGATGGAGTGTTAGAAATGTGTGCGGGTTCATCTCCCGGGCACAACAGACTGCACAGTAAAAAGAGTCTGCCACATAAGAAACGGATCTCTAAGAAACTGAAACGAAACAATGGAGGCAGCACCCCTCAACAGGTATGTATGTCATTTACCTCTGCATAATATATTGTATTAATGTATGTAGGTTGTAAATGTGTCAACCTATCTATTTATTATTAATAATCTATCTATATTTCGGGGGTTTCAAAAGTGGTATAGTAAGCCGAAAGGCTTAGGCCTTAGGCTATACCTAAACTATACTTCAACTATTTTAGAAATTTCGCCGAAAAAGTTTTTGCTTTTCCATAGTAAAAAGTCACGTGACCAACAACGTTTAATAATAATTAAATAAGAATAATTTTCTTTTTTGCGAATTTCCAAAGATGTAGAACAAAGGTTGTTCAGAATGACCCCCAGAGTCACCCCCTTTAAGCTTACTATACCACTTTTGAAACATATCGCTAATGACCGTTTCGACGATTTGTTGAAAAACCTGACAATTCCATTGATATGGCCGAAAAATGATTTTAATTCTGAAATATTTTCTAAAGATTTACTTAAAACCAAATTAAGAATATGAGCATAACACGGTACGAAACGCGCGAGAGGGCATTGACCCCGTACTAGTGCTTGAACGCCTCCACGTTCACCTGACATAACGGCGGCACCGTCATATGTCTGACCGATCAGTTTGTCTTTGCATCGATATTGTTCAAGAATATCGAGCAACTGAGTCGCTAATACAGTCGCAGTCCGGCTTTCGCTAACGTCGTAAAAACCTACAAATCTTTCTTCCAGACCATTTTCGGACAAATAACGAAATATAACAGACAACTGACTGACATTTGGGGTTTCGTCAATCATAACTTAAACGAATTTGGCATGGCTAATCTCACGTCTAATTCTTACGATACGCACGCCTACTTTCGATTCTTTTAAACTATATAATATTACAATCAAGCTAGCCCACTAACTTAATAAACAAAATTTTGCATATTACAATAATAACAGTACAAAATGAGTGCAAATGAGCGCGTAATATAATTGTTTAAGTGAATTGAAATGACAGCACGCGCCGGTCGGCCGCTGCAATTAGCTCTGTTGTGATTGGACGAAATCTTTTAAAGCGAAACATGCGAAACTAAACCTTAACACATGACAAATAAAGACTAGGTAGGCTATGTGGGATCGGCTTGTTGTTCGACAATATCGACGAGTCGTTTGCATGTAGTAGTAATGTGTATGTGTGCGTGAATTTCATACATTTCAAATGTTTGGATTCCCGATGTTTTGAGCGAGTTCCCCGGCCACCGCGCGGCCGCCGCACACTATGGAGCAGTACGTACGCGTTCTGAGTGCGATCGTAAAAACGGGTATGTGTGCGTTTGCGTGATTTTAAATACATGGCGAATTATTTTTATGAAATTGTAGGAAGCGGGGTAAGCTATAATTATTAATAATAAAAAATTTATATATTAAAATTGGCCAAGGTAAGCCGGTAGGAATCGTGTTCTATGGAGGCTTCGCCACTGCTACCTGATATTTGGGCCTTGGGGTATGACTCTTAACAGTCTTAACAAATTGTAATAAGATACGTAGAATAAACGCAGTAATTTGACGCGTAGGGTGGTATGGTCACTAAGTCACTACTCACTAGTTCACTACCACCGACGACCACTTATAAACTCGCGGACTATGACGGAGGTCATCTTGGAGGGTTAATTAATATTTCTAATAACAATACGAGATCAATTATTACCACTCAAAATGTTGACAATTCAAATTTCAATGCTCACTGCTCACACCAATGGTGACACATTTCTGATTTCACACAGCAAATACAACTATAAAAAACTCCTACGTACGAGGGCTGCTATTTATGTATCCGGAATTAAAAAAAGAAACAAACATATCATTTGATATGGTTTTATTGCTTTTCAAAATATTCGCCGCGATGATCGACACACTTTTGCATACGCTGGAACCAATTTTCATAGCACTTTTTCCATTCTGATTGAGGTATCTCCAAAACGTGCATTTTGAACGCATCAACAGCCTCTTCGCGGCTCGAAAAACGTTGACCACGTAATTTGTTCTTCGCGTATGGAAATAAAAAGAAATCGTTAGGTGCCAAATCAGGGCTGTACGGCGGATGACCAGTCAATTCGATCTTTTGACCCTCCAAAAACTGAGTTGTTTCAGCTGAGGTGTGACAACTAGCATTGTCGTGATGTAATATGATTCTGCGTTGTCGGTTGTCCTTTCTTATTTCTTCAAAGACTTCTGGTAAACAAATGGTCGTATACCATTCAGAATTAACCGTTTTACGATTCTCTAATGGCACTGTAGCCACATGTCCATTAATTCCAAAAAAACAGGCGACCATTTGCTTCAAAGTACTTTTTGCACGAGTAACTTTTGTTGGTTTCGGCTCATCTTGGAACACCCACACCGTTGACTGTTGTTTAGTTTCGGGGTCATATGCATAGATCCAAGATTCATCACCTGTGTAGATATTATAAACGGCTTTTGACGTACCACGGTTGTATTTTTTATCACTTTTTTGCACCAATCGACACGAGCCCGTTTTTGATCGATTGTCAAGTTGTGCGGAATCCAACGCGAACATATTTTTTTTACAGCCAAATGTTCGTGTAATATCTTATGTATGCTCGTCATACTTATGCCTAAGGATCTCGCGCCTCTATCTCGCGATATGTAACATGACGATCACGCATTATTAGTTCCCGCACAGCATCTATATTTTGTGGGACAACAGCTGTTTTTCGGCGACCTTCTTTATTTTCATCCGTGAGCATAGACCGCCCACGATTAAACTCACTGTACCAGTGGTAAACAGTGGTTTTTGATGGTGCTTAATCTCCAAAAGTTGCGGTGAGTTGAATAAAGCACTGTTGTTGATTTAGCCCACGCCGAAAATCGTAGTAAATCATTGCACGAAAATGTTCACGCGTTAAATCCATGGCAAATGAAGACACGCAATTTTCAAAATGACGCCACAATGGAAAAATAATTGACAGTCACATGAAACAAAATGTATTCTTCAACCAAAGAGTTCTATTTTCAAATGTTGTAATTACTTGTTAAATATTGTTCTTGTAAGTGGCCAGTTCCGGATACATAAATAGCAGCCCTCGTACAAGCGATACTGCGATTCAGGAGCACCTCAGCGAAATCTATTGAATATATCGTGTAACTAAAACTATATGAACAACAATCGGAGTTCGGACAAGCGATAGCGCCGACAGAGCGCCTCAATGACATATAGTGAAGACAATATAAAACTATTTTTTATACAATTTAAATTGGCACTAATTATAGTTTATCTACTAGGTGAAAAAGAGTGAAATTATTATTTTTAACAAAAAAATAAAACCGACTTCCAAGGTAAAAAGGTAAAAAAAAACAATAATAACATTCTTATAATATGAACTAAAAACTAAAAAGTATTAAATAATTTTCCTCTCTAAATGTGCCTGTTTCCGAATTCAGCTAAACCTCAACTATTTCTGTACTCAACCTTCATAATTTTGAAGTCGGTGCCAGTTCCATAAGTTTCAAATTTTCTGTCAAAGAAAATATAAAGATTCAGCTATATCTGGTACCGACTTCAAAATGATGAAGGTTGAGTACAGAAATAGTTGAGGTTTAGCTGAATTCGGAAAAAGGCACATTTAGAGAGGAAAATTAACTAATACTTTTTAGTTTTTAGTTCATATTATAAGAATGTTATTATTGTTTTTACCTTGGAAGTCGGTTTTAATTTTTTGTTAAAAATAATAGAGACATTGATTGGCTAGACTCTAGAGTAAGAATAAGACATATCACAATATGACGGCATATGTTCCGATTTTAACCTCGCATCCATGAAAATCTGCTTGAGTTTGCCTTAACCAGCGTGAACTCATTATTTTTTTCGTGAACAAATCTGAGAATTTAAATCAAATTTTTCAGGAACTCGTAGTAATAAACTGCGGTGAAGAGGGTCCACATGAGGAAATATTACCAGATACCTTTGCTACGCCTCCTACACATCAGGTATAATACTTTTCCTGCAAATTAAATAATCGGCCAAGCCAATCGCGCACGAAGGGTTCCAGTCCATTATAGAGCAAAATTAGGACAAAAAATGTGTTTTTTGTATGGGAGCCCCCATTAATTTTTTATTTTATTTTAATATTATTATTAAATATTAAAGTACACATATAACTAAGGACTTTGAGAAAAATTCAAGTACCTGTTGCCATCATTCATATTATAAAGCAAAAAAGGCAAAAAAGAATCACTTTTGTTGCATGGGATTAATTAATATTAAGTAATTTTATTTTGTTTTTAGTATTTTTTGTTGTAGCGGCAACAGATATACCTACATAATCTGTGAAAATTTCAACTCTAGCTATTACCGTTCTTGAGTTACAACCTGGAGACAGACAGACAGACATTGAAGTCTCAATAATAGGGTCCCGTTTTTACTTTTTACCCTTTGGGTACGGAACCCTAAAAAAGGAAAGAAATTAAAATATTAAAAATTATTTGTAATTTATAGTAATAGGCCTGGAGATAGTGACACAAAATTCTTGGTGATTTGTACCAGTATGGCGGTTTTACAGGGGTATAATTACGTAAAGGCAAAAAGGAAAATGATGGTCATAGCGCTCGCACTGGCAGCCCAAACGCGTGGGCGTTGATCGAACGTGTCGGATAAATAACGAATGTCGAACGATTTGTTAAACATTTTGTTTGTGAAAAAAAATAAGTAGGCGAAAGCGTAATGCCATACTTGTCGGGTGCGGCCTACAGCCCGCCATACCGACGCGAATACGGTAATTTTAATAAAAAAATTGAACCATTTGTACCAGGCTAATTTTTGCATAGCTAATCATCGTCGAGTAGCCATTCACGAAAATCACCTTGCCATACTTTTCCGACAGCGCCCAATGGCCGCCATACCACTGCAAAGGTGTAAGATTTTTTTCTCGCCGAACGATTTGTGCTAGTATAGCATTTAAATTTTTGGAAAGTGTTTGACAAAATATGACCGTTATTATTTTTCCCATACTTCTAGTAGGCGGAAAAAGTGCTGCCATACTTGAAATACTTATTTATTTGACACGTTTTAAAAATACGACTATAAGATACGTAAAATAATTTTTTACATGAATGACTATCGGACTTCAACAAAAAAATGATAAAAATTGGACGATTTGTACCAGTATGGCATTTGGATTTTTGGAAATTATACGATACAATGTTTGTCATATTTGTAGTAGACGGAAAAATTGGCGCCATACATGAAAAACCGTTTGAATTACGTATGAAATCTTAGGACTTTGAAAAAAATATTATTCACATTCGCTGCCTCCCACAGGTATGGCATTATCAGACTCCTATTTATGATCATACAGGGAACTGTTAAAAAAAGTTTCAGGGTGGTACAAATCGTTTGGCGAAAAAAAAAAACTTACACCTTTGCAGTGGTATGGCGTCCATTGGGCGCTGTCGGAAAAGTATGGCAAGGTGATTTTCGTGAATGGCTACTCGACGATGATTAGCTAAGCAAAAATTAGCCTGGTACAAATGGTTCAATTTTTTTATTAAAATTAACGTATTCGCGTCGGTATGGCGGGCTGTAGGCCGCACCCGACAAGTATGGCAATACGCTTTCGCCTACTTATTTTTTTTCGACTATCTGAAAATACAAGCATTTTTGTGGAACAAATCGTTCGACACTCGTTTTTTATCCGACACGTTCGATCAACGCCCACGCGTTTGGGCTGCCAGTGCGAGCGCTATGACCATTATTTTCCTTTTTGCCTTTACGTAATTATACCCCTGTAAAATCGCCATACTGGTACAAATCACCAAGAATTTTGTGTCACTATCTCCAGGCCTATAATATTTACGAATAATTAAATAAGTTTTTGGAAACATTTTTGCATGACAGAGATTCATCAGAATCACAGACTTTCTCATCTTCATTAGTTTTGACACTTTTATGCAATTTATATACAGCATTGTTTGTTAATTTAATTTTGTGGTTACAACAACTGTTTATATCTGTTTATACATTTGGTTGAATTTACAGCAATTGCTTATCCTCAGATGCGTCCGCTGCTGATCTGCCAGATTTGCGGGGAATTCTACGGGGAGGAGCAGCTCAAGTTCTACCATCACCTCAAGGAGCATTACGAACCCCACACCACCATAATCATCGAGAACCCTGTCCCCGATCTCAATATCGATAAGGTATGTTAGGCCGGGCGCGCACTAGCGGCCAAGCCACAGCTGCCAGGCTGAGGCGGCCATCGAGATAGCTACCTTAGTATGAAATCGCCATAGCCGCGACCTGGCCGCTAGTGCGCGCTTGGGCTTAATATTGGTGACACTATGTCACTTACTAAATTAAACATCTTGCATCATGTGGCTGTAGAATTTTGTGGTAAAAGTTTTTAAAGATTTTAAGTTTTAATTCAGAGATGTAAAATGGGTCAGAATGTTTATTAAATAAAACCTTTGCATTAGAACTTGTCTCCTGTCTCTGCTTAAAAACTGAAAATTACAATGTAAAAAATATTAAGTGAAAAAGCTGTTTTGTTTTTCAGATGAACACATGCATAGTAGACAATGTAGCAACGTTACCAGATTCAATCGTAGAGCTGTCACTAGAGAATACAGTTCCTAAAACTATATACCAGGATAGACATATTCTGTACAACGATAAAAGCCTTTATTCAAATAAATACAACATGAGTCTAGAGAAGGAAATTCAAGAGGCGAACAAAACGGACATATACAGCGAAGACTTGGAGAAACTCGGTCTATATACGTGTATAAAATGCAACAAATCCTTCAAGAAACAGAAGCAATGCGAAGCTCACATTAAGGAAGCACATTCAAACCATAACCAGAAGGTAGGTAAAGGAGTTTGCATAGCACATTTTAAAAAACACAGTTTTAGAGTTAAATGTGAAAATGGAACAAAAACAAAGATTTCTTAACCCTTTACTGCTTCTGCTGGATTAATGCGACAAATATTTTCGGGTCCATTTCGTCAGGGCAGCATATTTTCGACTAAAACGCCAGAACTCGTTTGATGCCTTTTTGACGTGACAACGTCTTATAATTCGATATGGGCTGCGCGCACGAAAAAACATGACGCAATATGCGGCGTTAACTCGCTCTGAGGCGTTCCATTTAAGGCTATGACGTTGTCACGTTCAACTATCGTCAGTAAACCGACTTTACAGACAACCGAGTTCGAGTTGAGTTCGAGTCGAGTTCGAGTTCGACACAAATCACTACTCTCCAACCGTCTTTTTTATATTTAATTACGCTTCTTCTCTTCTTCTATAAAAATGTGTTTATTTTAATTATGATTAGTGTGCCGGGTGCTGGGAGCACATTCAATTAAGGCTTCTTACAGACGAACGGCACTTGTCGACGGCATGCAGCGTCGACACGTTCCGTCGACAAGTGTCGTTCGTCTATAAGCGCTCTAATATGCAGTCGAACGGTTAAAGGGTTAACAGACTTTTTAAGATATTGTAGGATATAATAGTAACGATTGAGGTGAAACTGCCGCGACACCGCGACGTGTCCCTTCGCTCCGCTACAGTATGGTTACGCCGTGCGGTCTCACTGTAACTCCAATACTCGCAAGCTGCCACGCTTACTGTCGCTCTTATGTGGCTTTGTGTTCGTTTTGAATGTCGGGCTTGGCGAGACAAGTCTTCGAATTTGTCATTGAATATTGGAACGAAGTTCCATATCGCGCGTTGCGAAACGGGGCTAAACGGAAAAATTGAAACGACTCTTTTTGCTATAGTTATAAGTCGGGCGGCGTGCGCGTGTTTGTCTGTTTCTCTCTCTCTCTCTCTCTCATAGAAAGCAACTTCGTTCCATCTAGGTGTCCCTTGACACCTCTCAAGTGATTTTATATTTTTCCAGCTGGAGGACATGGGCGAGTTCAGCGAGACGGAGGACCTGATGGAGGGCATCCACGTGGCGGTGGAGGACCCCGACACGTACGACCTGCCGCACCTCGTCGTCGACAACGGCCACGTGCACCAGGAGCACGTGCGGACCTGGTGAGTAAGCGAAACGGTGGCGGCGACCGACTGAGATGGAGAACCTCACTTGCCAAAAATTGAACGGTGCTGCCTCTCTGGGAGCATTCGTGTGTCATGTAATGTTACAGAACCGAGCATTAGAATGTGCACTTGTAATGCTCGGTTCTGTAATAATGATTAAATGTGTGATATATTGATACAACTTGCAACATCAATAAGCTTTTATATAATATTATAAAATCTATAATTTTATATTATACGCGAACGTTCGTCGATCAGTATCGTAATGTAATGCTCAAAGTCGAATCTGTTACGTTACATTACACGCGAATGCTCCTGGTGAACAGACGATTAAGGTGCTCCCTACCTTAATCGTCTCTTTAGCATATTCAAGATTGCCTCCAACGTAATTTAGCTGATTGAGATTGTAAATCATCGTAAAAATTGCAGGTATATGCGGAGCGGGACGCCGACGATGTGCGAGTGCGGTGGCGTGGGGTACTGCGACGCGTGCACGCACGGTCACCCGCAGCTACTGGCGGGCGCGACGCACATAGAGGCGGCGCCCGTGACGTCACAGCCGCCGGTGACGTCACACGGCCCGCATCTTGCCGTGCACGCACCGCCCTCGCCGGATATGACGCACGCGCCGCTGCACGCGACTCACGCCGAGTCAATTTTGCCGCATTCGGTCTCACACGCCGCAGTCTCGCCGCATGCAGTGATGTCGAATGCGATTACGCATGCAGTGTCGTCGCATTCTACGATGCCGTCCAATGTGTCGCATAATCCTATTTCGTCGCTAGCGCCGTCCCTAGTTACCAATCAAAGGGTGATTCTTAAAGGTGAGCATTAGAATGAATAGAAACAAATAATGTTTATTAATACCCAAATGACAATGCTAAAAAAAACCCAGAGCGAACAGATACGGGATGTAGCTCAGAATTTCAGTAATATTAAGTGAAATAATTCTGTATATATTTCAACTTAAGATTTGATGGCTAAATAGAAGATATTGCTATTAGGATTTCGTCGGGGGTAGTTTTTTTTTACTTCTATACTAATATTATAAAGCGGAAGAGTTTGTTTGTGTGTTTGAACGCGCTAATCTCAGGAACTACTAATCCGACGAGCTTTTGCCCGCGGCTTCGCTCGCGTTAAGAAGTATTATTATATACAAACTTTTATCCCCTATTTGACCCCCTTGGGGTGGGAATTGATGAAAATCCTTTCTTAACGGATGCCTACGTCATAACATCTACCTGCATGCCAAATTTCAGTCCAGTGGTTTGGGCTGTGCGTTGATAGATCAACATGTCATCACAAGTCAGTCACCTTTGAGTTTTATATATATGTTACGCTCAAAGACCGAAATCGCTCAGTGAGCGAAAAAATAGCTCACAACGCGTTGTGGTCACAGTGAAACAGCCACGACGCGAAATTCGCGTCGTGGCTCTAATGAAAACGGCCACGACGCGTTCTGGCAATCACAAAAAGACCATAACGCGAATTTGTGTCGTGGCTGGGGTATGCTATTCGTTTTTCTTGATTTGTTCTTGATTAATTAATCGTCCAGAGGTATGGAAGATTATAAATTTATAATATTGAATTACCACGCATACTACAAAACATTTTTTCTTTTACTAAATCACTGCATAACGTGTTTATCATTATTATATTTTATAAAATATCTATAGTTCCGTACTATCCGTACTAATATTATTACTGTCTGTCTGTCTGTACGGATAGTTATATGGAACTTGATATTTTATAAATAATAATGATAATTTACACGTTATACAGTGATTTAGTAAAAGAAAAAATGTTTGTAGTATGCGTGGTAATTCAATATTATAAATTTATAATCTTCCATACCTCTGGATGATTAATTAATCAAGAACAAACCAAGAAAAACGAATAGCATACCAGCCACGACACGAATTTCGCGTTATGGTCTTTTTGTGATTGCCAGAACGCGTCGTGGTCGTTTTCATTAGAGCCACGACGCGAATTTCGCGTCGTGGCTGTTTCACTGTGACCACAACGCGTTGTGAGCTATTTTTTCGCTCACTGAGCGATTTCGGTCTTTGAGCGTAAAATATATAGATTATAAAAATTATTTCAGTGTTAGATAGCCCATTTATCGAGGGAGACTATAGGCTATATATTTTATCACGCTAAGAATAATAGAAGCGAAGAAATAGAGGAAAATGTGGAAAAAACGGAACGGACATATATTTGAAAGAGCTTATTTGAACGCGCTAATCTCAGGAACTACTGGTCCGATTTAAAAAAAAATTACAGTGTTAGATAGCCCATTTATCGAGGAAGGCTATATTTTATCACGCTAAAACTAATGGGAGCAAAGGAATAGAGGAACATGTGAAAAAAATGGGGGAAATTATTTGAAAGGGCTTATTTGAATGCGCAAATCTCAGGAACTACTAATCCGATTTGAAAAATTCTTTCAGTGTTAGATAGCCCATTAATCGAGGAAGGCTATAGGCTATATTTTATCACGCTAAGGCTAATAGAAGCGAAGAAATAGAGAAAAGTGTGGAAAAAACGGGGGAAATTATTTGAAAGGGCTTATTTGAACGCGGTAATCTCAAGAACTACTGGTCCGATTTGAAAAATTATTTCTACTTAGCAGGTGAATAGTGTTAGAATGCAGTTTATCTTTTATTGTTTTATAACAATAATTATAAATCTCCGTAATTAAAGTTCTCCATAAAAATAGGTAACTATTTAAGGTTGTATGATAAAAACATCGTTTATATTAACACAAAATATATTTTTAAACAGTTTACATTATAACATTATCTACAAATAATGTGACATTTTCTAACATAAGAGCGGGATGTAAAAAATCGGACTGATGTCTGGCCCACCCCAAAAAGATGAAGAATGATGAAAAAAATATTACATTTATTATCAGTGAACTTTAAACTATAGGAAGAGTAACTCCGTCAAAAAAAGTGCACCAAAAGGCTACAAAATGTGACCCGAATACATGTATACTTATGCATGTGTTCGGTACACATTTTTCGATATATACACGAGTGACATTCAACCAGGTTGACATGATAATTATTGTCAAACTCATTTTACAATTTGTTTACTTACTTTTTACGTAGCTTTTTACAAAATTTTCGTTGTTAAAATGCCTAAATGCCCTGTGAAATGGTGTAGAAGTCATACAGATACGACTTTTAATACAGGAATAACATGGGAATAACCTTTCAAGTTTCATCAGTAAGTGATTTTTTTTTAATTATGCTTAGGTAAAGTTCTTGTATTTTTCCGACCGAAAAACATGCCCAAAAGATGGTTTATTTAAGTTGGATGCCAGGGTATTTGCGTAAAATTAAGTTGGTCTCTTTGTGTTTGTCTTATTAAGTTTACATGTTATTGTAAAAATGCAATAATTAAAAAATAATATAATTACATTATAATTACAACATTTTTACAAAGTTGCCATGGATAGTGTTATGCAAGATGTAACAATTTAATCATAATTCATAAACGAGGGTCTGACTGACACCAGTATGGAGTATCTTATTTTTATAATGCCGTTCGTACTTCGTTTAGTAAGAAACGAACCGAATTGGATGCCGAGCCAGATTACTCGTTTATGTAGCATATACTTTAATAGTCATGATTAGGGAATGTGCTTTTTTACACGAATTATCATATTTAGACTGTGAATAACCAAGTTTTATTTTCCACATTTTTCCATATTTTAGGGTTTTACAAAGATAAGTCCATATTTAGCAAGAAAATGTCACAATCGTCCAAATATTCACTAAAATACAAAAAAAAAAAATACGTTCCCGCCACCATGCGGCTGCGTATTTCGTTCCTCTCGCGTTTTATATTATTATTTATTATATTTTTTCGGTATTCTGTTTTCACAGATTATTGAAGAAATAGAAAATAAAGTTTCAGCTATGCGGAAGGTCCTGTTACTGACATGGCTAAACAAAAACTGAAGTAAAAAAATATCGTTAATTGTGAGTTGTGACGTGCAGGGATCATTTAGCCAATATTAAGCGAACCCAAGACGATAATTTTTTTAAAATGAAATAAGGGGGCAAACGAGCAAACGGGTCACCTGATGGAAAGCAACTTCCGTCGCCCACGGATACTCGCAGCATCAGAAGAGCTGCAGGTGCGTTGCTGGCCTTTTAAGAGGGAATAGGGGAGGGCAGGGAAGGGAAAATGATAGGGGATTGGGCCTCCAGTAAACTCAATCACTCGGCGAAGCACAGCTCAAGCGCTATTTCACGCCGGTTTTCTGTAAGCCCGTGGTATTTCTCCGGTCGAGCCGGCCTGTTCGTGCCGAAGCACGGCTCTCCCACGTCAAATCATGCAGCATGACGTGCGTTACGTGCTGTCATGCTTACAATATTATGATCGGCATGTCATGCAAGTTGTACAATTAATACTGTCACATAATATGTTTATTCCCATACCAACTATGCATAGGCAAAGCCAGTATGGCATATTTCTGGCCTACCAAATATGCAGAGGCAAAGCCAGCATAGCACATTTCTGGCCTCTATCTCTTTGTTAATTGTCACGAGTGACTCTTTTCTTACCTATATCACTAAAACAATGTTTAATTTTTGGAATTTTATACTACACATTTTTTCCATATTTCTATTTAATACTCCATATTTTTCCATATTTTCGATTTTTTAGTCCATATTTTATGTACATATTTTGGATTTTTAGTGCATATTTTTCCGGGCCCTAGTCATGATATATTTTGTATGAGTAATGACCGAAAATTAAAGAGATTACGAAAATCTGCATTTGTACCGTAACTCGTAAGTTTTTTATTTCAATTCTGTAATTATTCTGTTATAATTTAGCACATATATTTTTGTAATCTGAAAACGTCTTGTCTAGGTGCTCTGGATAGTTTTAAATTCGTCCGAGTCGTACAAGGTTTGTTCAAAATTATTATATATTATTATTATCGACGATTTAAGGATCAGAGGAAAATGTTTGATTTTAAAATAATAATTATATACTCCTTTCTTCGTGATAGTAGATATGTTTGGTGTATACTGCATAATGCCATCCGCTTTGTTTCATAACTGTGACATTGACAATAACCGCGCAGGATGTCGTCCAGCGCGCAATATTATGATACGTTACCTGGGAAACGACCTTGGCGAGAATCTGAATTGTCATATTTTAGTGTTCGAAAAGGAGCCAAATTTAAAACGGTTGAAGTATGGGAGTTACATTTCCTGTAGTTTTGTTATTCGTAGCTTATTATATAGGCACAACTTCCCATAGTTCTTCTTCCATGTATGCAGGAGCAGTAATGCTCAAGTATGGCTCGTCGGCCATAAAATGTAGGTATGTATCGTCTTGCTCCTGACATGCCTGATTGTATTCCTCATCTAATCAATGTATTATTTTTTTGAATCCTGAGGCTCTTGTGGTTGAACGCGCTCCGAATATCTACATTTCATGTACACGTAAGAGAATGTCTCTTAGCTCGCTGCAATAGGAACGGGTGATTTTGACATGGTATGTTCCCAATGCAAACAAAATCAAATCCTCATGAGTTAGCCGAGGGAATACAATAAATGGAAAATAAAATCGAGTGCGTATAGACAATGTCCCAACTCACATAAGATGTAGAAAGTAGGTAATATGTGAGTAAACTGTTTGAAATATATTTTGTGTTACTTCAAATATTGTTTATAATAGATCGTTTTTATAACGGAGTATAGTTCTTGCAATCTACGAGTGCGCATCGCCCTTAGTTGTGTGAGTGACCATATCTATACACGCGTACATGGCTCGCTCGCTACTGACTGCTCCGTCAGGTACGCACACTAACGAAAATGTCTATTCACATTTCCAACTACAAATAAAGGCGACGCGCACTCGTAGATTGCAAGAACTATAACAATTATAAAACGATAATAGATGCACTGCATTCTAACTACAATTCAGCTACAAAATAACATAAATAAAAACAAATTAAAAATACCTCTGACGAAAAGTTAATAGCAATATCTTCCATGTAGCCATCAAATCTTATAATGAAATATATTATACAGAACTAGCTGTCCCGGCAAACGTTTCTTTGCCATATTTTATAAAGTATATCGCCCCGGGTATTATTTTATTGAATTAGTGACTAAATAATTAGTATGTCACCATGGCAACGTCCATCGCTATCCCGTGAGTCGTGACCCGCGTCGCATAAACAATGGTCGCTCTTTATAGACAAATAATTTGCAATAAAATAAAATTGCGACTATAATTAAAGATCTAAGCTATCCTATCTCTCGAGTTGGAAAAAAGCACACATTTAAAAAAAGAAAACATTAAAATCGGTTAAGTAGTTTAGGAATCCATCGCGGACAAACATCGTGACAGGAGATTTATATATATTAGATTTAGGGCGAAGCCAAACGAACGTAATTTGTGAGTTTTGAGTCGCAGAATTTCGGTTCGGCAGAATTCTGCTGCATTCAGTTTCATACAAAAGTCCTGTTTGATTCACACGAGCGTAATTTTGTGAGTCATGATTTGTATGAAACGATATTTACGCGGCAGAAATTCTCTCACTCTCGACGACAACTCACAACTCACAAATTACGCTCGTTTGGCTTCACCCTTAATGTCACTGAAATTCTGAGCTACGTCCTGTATATATGTCACCGTAAGAGTGTAAATACCGTTAGATTATAATCTATCTCGCGAGATTGTAAACGGTCGAAAGATTGTGAACCGCAACGTACTGCTTATAATTTAAAGTTTTATTATTCGGTAGATTGTAATTTATCGAAGTGAAACCGTCAAATTGTGAAACGGAACGCACCTCAGGCGCTGATTGGTTGAACGGTATATGCCCCGTGTCGCCTCGTTTGTTGATAAATCTAAACTAGCTTGCTACATATATTAATCTGTGATATAAACAAACAGTGTTTTGATATGGTTTTGATGATTATAAATTATTGATGTCCAATGTAAACAAACGGGCTTTGGGTGATTGTTAATTGATTTCGTGATTGTAGATATAATCGTAGAATTAGTCATATAAAATTGTTGCGGAAGTAAAATGAATCTGTTATTAACCAAAGAATAAGAATAAGAATTGTTTATTTGCAGAAAGTACTGTTACAAGAAGTAGTTTGAATGATAAAATATAATATAAGTTAGTGTTAGTCACCGAACAAAGCCTAAATTACATACATTTTCCGTGTTTTAATATATTAATATGCTCGTGAACCTATGTGATCTCATTTGATAACATTTACAATGTTGGATATTGATGTCACAATTCTTGAAGTGCATTAATTTTATTTGACTGACACCTGTGTTTCATTCCTAACTCTATGGTCACAGAACGGTCTACTGTAAGGCCGACCAATCAGGGACAGCCTTCGGACAGTTGACAATTTAACAATTTTAAGATTGTAATTTAACGGTTTCACTTCGATAGATTACAATCTACCGAATAATAATACGTTAAATTGTAAGCAGTACGTTGCGGTTCATAATCTTTCGACCGTTTACAATCTCGCGAGATAGATTATAATCTAACGCTATTTATAATCTTACGGTGACATATAAAAGCTCTGGGTTTTTTTTTCATATATATTTGATAGCACTGTCCTTTAAATATGAAACAATAATAAACCCTTATTTCCCAATTCTCTATAATAAAAGAAAACATAATTAGCTTCATAATGAAGATTTAATCGACCTGGTAATATAGTTAAATCACATATTATAAAACAATTGAAATTCAATTACAGAGGAGGTGCTACAGGGAATATTCGAAAGCGAGGTGCAAAACGAGGAGGTGAGAATGGTCACGGACAACATCATCGAATCCGACATCACGAAACGGACGGAATCGAGAGTTAAGTCTCGAAGGGACGCCAAGTCGAAGTGTAACTCGACCGAAAATAGGGTAAACTCGACTAATAATAATAATGGTGCCAACTCGAGTACGAATGTAACTAATTCAACTGTGAACGGGCCCAACACAACTGCGAATGAAACCAACTCAACTGAAAATGGCGCTAGCTCAAATGAGAACGGAGAAAAGAAGCCTAAGAAATACGAGTGCGCGTATTGCTCGCGTGTGTTTGACCACCGTAACAGTCTGTTGTACCACGTGCATATGCACAACGGCCGGCAACAAGTCTGCAGGGACTGCGGCAAAAGCTTCTACACTGCCAATGCTCTGAAGGTAAAAAAAAGTTTCTTGTTCTCTTGTCTTGAATAATGACCGATCTAGCCATAATAAAAAAAAAAAGACTTTACTGACTTCATGCAGCCAGTTTCGGTATGTGGATTCTAATGGCACCCTCAAGCTTGAACTACCAATGCGTTGCGTTATACAGAACACACGCAACGATGGAGCTGCGATCTTGTCGCAAATACAAAACTTAAAATTGACTGTTTAAGTGCTGCCGTGTGTAGTTCTCAACACACCTCAACGCAATGTAGCTTCGTTCTTACGGCAGTTTCTTTCAGGGTTCTGATTCAGAATGCCCAATTTGACTCGGATTCGGAATCTTCATCGCGCGACATCTAATAAACGCTTGCCGCGCTAATCGTTAACCAATAGCCGCGTACTGAATCCTCGGTCGGTCAAGACATGCCTCGACCGAGGCCAACGTACGCGCTGCCTCGCCCGAGCGTGCCGCGGCCCGAGCCTCGCGAGGCTGCTCGCTTGTTCAATACGCGGCTAATGAACGCATGGTAAAGTTTCTGAATCCGTGTTGAACGGGAATCGTCAATCGCCCTGCAGCCTGCAGGTAACCTAAGTAATATTATTTAACGAAATGATTGATCATTACAGATACACAAGCGAGTACACAGCGACTACCGGCCGTGCAAGTGCGAGGAGTGTGGCAAGGAGTTCAAGCAGTGGAGCGATCTCAAGTACCACAAGGCCTCCATACATTCCAATCAGGTTATAAATTATTATTTCTACTTTTTAACCCCCGGCAAAAAAGAGGTGTTATAAGTTTTTAACCCCCGACAAAAAAGAGTTATAATAAGTTTGACGTGTCAGTCTGTCTGTCTGTGGCATCGTAGCATCCAAACGAGGGAACCGATTTTGATCTAGTTTTTTTGTTTGAAAGCTGACATGATCGAGAGTGTTCTTAGCCATAGTTCATAATAATCAACCTGCTCAGTGCTGGAAAATCACCTGGATTCTATAGGAGCCGAGCTCAGTGTGAACATAAAGTGAAGGTTTTATGTTTGCGCTCATATAGACGGCCTCAGCTCTCATCCACGAGGACATTCATGGGTGGTATTCATTATTGGGATATGATACTGTGGATAGGAATTATTCTGTACTAAAACCAACACAAGTTTCATCCTTCGATCGCGGAAAAATGAGACACAATAGCCTTTCAATTGTTACCGCGGCCCAAATGGGCCGCGGTAACAAACCCCCGCCAAACAACTTTAAAAGTAATGAAATAATATTTACTGTCTTTAAGTTTAAATAATTCTTAAGTATTTCCTTAGTATAAAGTAATATTTTAGTCCATATATAAATTATTGTTGTCACAGTGTGTCGGGAGACCACGTGTATAGTTCAAGGGTTCACAGCGAACCAAATCAAGACAATCTGCGACTTGTCGATACATAATAATAATATGCAAGTCGCTGTTGTCGTAGTTTACTTGGCGGTCCCCCGACAGACCGTGACAACAATAATTAGGGCCGCGCCACACCGGAATGGCACCGGCGCGGCGAGCACTTTCAGTGTCATACGAGGGCGGGATGATAAGTAACTAGCCTTATACTTCTGCACTTAACTTTCCGTGATAAAATTAATTTTATTTTTCGGTATACTCTCTGTGAACCTCTATGCACTTACTTTATCTTAGTTCCAAAGCAGTAATGCCTTCTATAAAATGATTTTGTTCAAGGACTTCAAAATACTCCTCTACAGCGGCTATGAGTGCTATGACATCATCATTTGTGGCAAATTTCTGTCCAACCAAAAAAGTTTTGAGCTTCGGGAATAAATAGAAGCCTGATGGCGCTAGATCAGGCAAATAATGTGGGTGGGGTAGCAAATCATACTTTAATTCATTGATTTTCTTTAATTTTTTTTTTGATCGTGCATAAGCAATCGTGGCACTCAACAGGCCGGTAACTTTTTCATATTTAATTCCTCACTTTGGATATGTTGTATCCGACCTTTTGAGATGCTTATGTGTCTGCTATTTCAGATAATTTCAATCGTCGCCCGTCGGTCTGCTAAAACCCTAACATGTACTTTCACGACCATTTCCGGAGTTGTGACGCTTTTTGGACGTCCAGGGGGGCTTCATCTTTGATACATATACGACCGTGCTTAAACTCAGCTACCCAGTTTTTTGCTGTGGCATAAGAAGCAGATTCACCCAAAACATTTTTTAATTCATCATAGATATATTTTCCCTTTATCCCCTTCATATGAGGAAACTATCACCGGTCTTTGTTCAATTTTATCCATATTCAAAACAGTTGACGATTTTTTTTTCAAATGATAGAAAATCAATAAAATTTTCATGCCATCAAATTCAAATAATTTAAAACACAGGCGGCCAGAGACACAAATAAAAATAACATACATATTATTTTAATTTTAACATTTTAAATAGCAGAGGTTAGTTACTTCTCATCCCGCCCTCGTATGATTTTAAACTTTGTCATTGTAATTATTGTAATACATAGTATCTTCATTATTGTAATTTATTGTAATACATAGTATCGCTTGAGAAGTCTACGGCCGCCCGTGGCCGTTCGTGGCCGCTCGTGGCCGCTGGCGGCAGCGATTTCTCAAGTGATGCTATGTTTTACAATAATGAATATAAAGTTTAAAATCATATGACACTGAAAGTGCTCTCGCCTCGCCGCTGCCATTCCGGTGTGGCGCGGCCCTTATGTACTGACGATTTTTTTATCCGATCTTTTGTAAATTCAAGTGGGAATGTTGTTTCCTAATGCTCAATTTACACGGGTGACTAACGGGTCGATTTTAGTCGCGCGGCAAGTCACCAGTCGAATCGCCTGTCCAAGTCGAATCGCCACCCCATTTACACATTCTACAAAAATCGCTTGTGACTAGTGCCGACAAACTATGTATTTGCAGCAAGCGATCGCTTGCGACTGAGCGTTCACACGGTCGATTTTAGTCACCAGCCGCATGCGACCATTGGCCGCACGACTTTTGGGGCTTGCGGCTTTAGCCGCATGCGGCGTAGTCGAACTGCCATTTTTAGACGGTCGATTTTCGCCGTGTGGCGTAAATCGTGTGGCTTTAGTCACCCGTGTAAATCCAGCATAACCGGCTGCCTAGACGAGCAATTTTATTGTCAATATAACTAATAAAAGACGGTCAATAAAATTACGGAATACGTGATCATATTGATAGTAAAATTGCTCGCCTAGGCGGCGGGTTAGACAATGCTGTATAATATATTAGTGTAGAAGTGTACTAATTTCGCAAAGTTCTAAAGAAAGGGTCTATTCTTTAGTACAACATTGTTTAACCTGCCGCCTAGACGAGTAGTATTCTTTTTTTCCATTTGTATAACGAGGTTCTCCGCTTACAGAAAAACTTCAAGTGCGATTTCTGTGGCAAAGAGTTCGCGCGGCGGTACTCGCTCAACATCCATCGACGGATACACACGGGCGAGCGCAACTACAAGTGTGACTACTGCGCCATGACCTTCCGCGCCTCCTCCTACCGCCTCAGCCACATGCGCACGCACACAGGTCAGTCGCACGCACACAGCTCAACATCCATCGACGGATACACACGGGCGAGCGCAACTACAAGTGCTACTACTGCGCCATGACCTTCCGCGCCTCCTCCTACCGCCTCAGCCACATGCGCACGCACACAGGTCAGTCGCACGCACACAGCTCAACATCCATCGACGGATACACACGGGCGAGCGCAACTACAAGTGCTACTACTGCGCCATGACCTTCCGCGCCTCCTCCTACCGCCTCAGCCACATGCGCACGCACACAGGTCAGTCGCACGCACACAGCTCAACATCCACCGACGGATACACACGGGCGAGCGCAACTACAAGTGTGACTACTGCGCCATGACCTTCCGCGCCTCCTCCTACCGCCTCAGCCACATGCGCACGCACACAGGTCAGTCGCACGCACACAGCTCAACATCCACCGACGGTTACACACGGGCGAGCGCAACTACAAGTACTACTACTGCGCCATGACCTTCCGCGCCTCCTCCTACCGCCTCAGCCACATGCGCACGCACACAGGTCAGTCGCACGCACACAGCTCAACATCCATCGACGGATACACACGGGCGAGCGCAACTACAAGTGCTACTACTGCGCCATGACCTTCCGCGCCTCCTCCTACCGCCTCAGCCACATGCGCACGCACACAGGTCAGTCGCACGCACACAGCTCAACATCCATCGACGGATACACACGGGCGAGCGCAACTACAAGTGCTACTACTGCGCCATGACCTTCCGCGCCTCCTCCTACCGCCTCAGCCACATGCGCACGCACACAGGTCAGTCGCACGCACACAGCTCAACATCCACCGACGGATACACACGGGCGAGCGCAACTACAAGTGTGACTACTGCGCCATGACCTTCCGCGCCTCCTCCTACCGCCTCAGCCACATGCGCACGCACACAGGTCAGTCGCACGCACACAGCTCAACATCCACCGACGGATACACACGGGCGAGCACAACTACAAGTACTACTACTGCGCCATGACCTTCCGCGCCTCCTCCTACCGCCTCAGCCACATGCGCACGCACACAGGTCAGTCGCACGCACACAGCTCAACATCCACCGACGGTTTCACACGGGCGAGCGCAACTACAAGTACTACTACTGCGCCATGACCTTCCGCGCCTCCTCCTACCGCCTCAGCCACATGCGCACGCACACAGGTCAGTCGCACGCACACAGCTCAACATCCACCGACGGTTACACACGGGCGAGCGCAACTACAAGTACTACTACTGCGCCATGACCTTCCGCGCCTCCTCCTACCGCCTCAGCCACATGCGCACGCACACAGGTCAGTCGCACGCACACAGCTCAACATCCACCGACGGTTACACACGGGCGAGCGCAACTACAAGTACTACTACTGCGCCATGACCTTCCGCGCCTCCTCCTACCGTCTCAGCCACATGCGCACGCACAGTAGGTCAGTCGCTCACATAGAGCGCGCCAAACGAGTCCCGCAGACGCGTTGTTTAATATTGTGACATCGTTCATTATTAATTTCAAAGTACCCTTTTAAAAGTATACTTATTATTATTATCGTATTTTTTTCAAAGTATACTTTTAAAGTACCCCGCAAACCATCAAATTTGATTGACAAACATGTTTGACGTAGTTTACGTTTTCATCAAACAGCAGCGCAGACGAACAAATAGGCATCAAACAAGTTTGTCAAACAATTAGCTAGAATCGGTTTGAGATCATGAGATCTTGTTTGACAAATACGGCGGAACACGTTCAAACACGTTTGTCAAACGCTACGCCAATGAAATTATTCTTCAAACACGCCAAACACGTAGTTTGTTTGACAAACGCTTCAAACAAAGCTGTACACTATCAAACTGTTTGACAAACACGTAAAATTTGACAAACAATTTGATCGTTAGCGGGGTACTTAGGCTCATTCACATTTGTATCATACCAGATCAGATCTCCGATTAGATCTCCGTCGCAATCAACTATGCGTATCATAGTGTGGACGCCTATCATTCTGCCGATCATGCGCGTATTTGATACGACACGTATCAGATACTCGGTTAATAGCGATCGGGGCGTATCATGACACGTATCAGGGCCCGTACCACGAAACGGTTTTGAGACTCAAACAATCGTACGAGAATGTTGCGCCCTACTCTAACAAACGTGAAATGACGTTGTTAGAGCAGGACGCGGCATTCTCGTCCGATTGTTTGAGTCTCAAAACGGTTTCGTAGTAGGCCTACAGATACGCGCATGATCGGCAGAATGATCTAATAGGCGCCCACACTATGATACGCATACTTGATACTGCGCGATGATCGCGACGGAGATCTGATCGCGCAAATGATACAAATGTGGACGAGCCTTCAGGCGCTATGTATGTACCATCGAAAAATTAATTGATCCATAGGCTGTTCACAGACCTACGTCATTTGTTCGGATAGTATCAATTCAACTCGTGATCTATTGGCTGGGTTTGACGTAATGCGACCAAATAGGCTACTTGACCTAATTTTTTTCTTCATGCTAATCGCTTCATAATCATTCATTTTTACAAAAAAAACTAATATTTTCATATTTTACACAGTAGAAACCCATAAAAATGTTTATTGAAAAATATGCCTCTTAAATGGCGCCGAAAACACTGTCCGCCATAGTGTGACGTCATACGCTTTGCATTTTAAACTCACTTTATTGAAATTTTTTTAATGTGCTAAATGTACGAGTCTAAAAGTGCCTAAAAATTATAAAATAATTATATAAGAAATTAGAAATCATTTGTAATGTTGAAAACTTTTGGAGAAAAGTTTTGGCCATTTCATTTCCCGTCTACAATAAATGGAGATAATATATATAAAACTGATGTTTTATTTGAATTATTGAAGAAAATATATAATAGGCTTATTCTTATTATTTATGTACAAATAAACTTACATATAGCGAGCGCGATAAATAAAAGATATTAAATTTGTATGAGGATGACGTCACATCCCAATCGGAAGTACTGCAAAAGCGTTTTCGTCAGTACAATTCCTATTTTCATAAAATCATATTTTCAAATCGACTTTATTTATCAATCATAAGCTTTTATTTGATAATAAGGGTGAAATACGGTTTCCTAGGCCAAGTTCTACTAGAAATATGCATTTGTTCAATGAAATTGAATATAGGTCAAGTAGCCTATTACGCAGGGCCGCCAGATGCCTATGAATCAACTTTTCTGATTTTAGAATGAATTTTGAGTAAGACAGTAAAATTTTGTTCTGAAGGCCTGGTTTACATACAAAATACGAGAAACTCACAAGTCAAACGTGCTTAATTAAACTATAATATTTACAAAGCGTATCCTCCTCGTTACAAGATTTCGAAATCCCCTGTTTCTTTGTAAAACCGCAAAGTTTTTATGATTTTCATTTCTCATGAGATTTCTTTGCTTAGAATAGGTAAATAATTTTGGTGTTTTTTCAACTTTATGTGATAAATTTACAGCATTATTATTTACTTTTTCAGGGCACAAACCCCATCAGTGTCCTCATTGTGACAAGAGATTCGGCGTCGCGTTCGACCTGAGAAGGCACATCAAGGTACACGATAAACAGAGACTCAACGAGCCTAAAAGCAAATCCAAAGCGAAAGATACGAGTAGCACAGAAAAAGTAATTATGGAGGACGCCAAAACTGATAAGAAATCTTTCGAAGAGGGTGATTCCAAAAAAACAAGACTGCCTGTACTTAAGAGCCTTCTAGATAAGAAGCCAACGAAGAGCACCAAGAAAGTACCAAAGAAAGCCCCCAACGTGACGGTACAGGGCAAAGGGCAATTCAAGCTCGACAAAGACGACTTGAACATTAAAGAGGAGTACTTGAAGGATGTGTACGAGTATAAAGATGATACTCCCAAAAAAAATAATTATGCCGAAGAAAAGTCTAGGGACAAAAACTTTACAACGTTGCGACCTCTGTTTAAGAATCAAATGATTGAAGTGGAAATCGATAGGCCGGACTTCAGTAGGCAGACTACGGACGGGAAGTTACAAATTTATACCCAAGTGGAAAGAAAGGAGTTCACGGGACCTATTATATCCAATGCGGTGTCGTTATGTGATTTTAAAAACTTAGAACGTGAAGTGACTAGAGATAGGGGTGACTTGCACTCGGAAGCTGTGGAGAGTGGTTTCTTTGATCGGCTCACATCCTTTTACAATATACCCGCAGTATGAAGAGTGCGTAGAAGTTATTGTTAGTGAAATTTTATTAGTTAACTTACTAATAGTGGGTGTTGATAATATTTAATCTGTGATGGGGACATGCACGATAGTAATTCAGCTTTATTTTAGATACTCAGTCTGGACCAATGATCAAAGAGTTGTGTTTTGCTAGTCAGCTGTCAGTCGGAACTCGGAGGTATGAACAGTAAATATTATAACATTCCTGACATGTTACTACCAGTAGCAACAAACTTGTTGAGTCATCAGGGCACGTCGACGAAAAATATAATACACACTATAAATGTATACACTATAGTCTATATACAGTTAATGTAACATTTTGCAGCTGCCCCGAATTATTGGTTGTGAAATAAAAATCAATGTAAGTACCTAGTAACTTAACTACAACTCAACACCGAAACAAAAAGTACTTTAATAATTATGTTATAGAACAAGTTAAAGATTAAGTTATAACTTATAAATAATAATTATTCTAAAAAATTACCGAAACAAAAAGTAATTTTAAAATTTGCATAATATTTTTTGTCTAGGATAGTAAATTTTATCATGTTAAATGATTCACAGATTGACCCACTTCTAAAATTGCCTGTTTCGTTACTTGTGAGAACGTAGCTACAATGCTCTGTTGCGTTGCTGTTACCCTGCCGCAGAGGTGACGTTGAGCGCGTCGATGCAACGCGCCGGAGCAGTGTTGCCTCGCTCCTACTATGTATTAGGGGCCTTTCATACTCGCGGTTGGCAATAGTACGGGCACGTAGCGAACTCGTCGCGGACACGCGACGACATAAGTTCTGTGCTTTATAAACTCTTTGAAAACACGCGATGAAAAATGTTGCGTATCCGCCACGTGTGTGCGACGTCCTCGGTGCGCAGCCGCGGCGTGTATGCGACTTATGACGACGACAAAGTCTCAAATAAAAATAATAAATGATCGTTTCATAGTAAATGTTACTTAAGTCAGAATCACTGCCTGTAGTGTAGGTATTTATTGTTGGTGATATAAATTATTTATCAATTAAGGTGTAGTTATATTGTACAGTCTGATATTAGGTGCTTCATGTTCATGAAATGGTACCGAAACGAGAAGCGACGTGATTACAGTATTCATTATACGCTACCAAACTCGTTAAAATTTCATGTAATAGGAAATTACACAAACCATGAACACTAAAAAATCCTATTTGTTTTAATAAGAATTGAGATATAGTAGCACCTCCATCGTGGGTATCGCAGACACAATAGATTTTAATTGTTATGCGGCAGCCAGCTGCCGCTTGGGGATTGATGAGCTAAAATAAAATATGCATAATCAAATAAAAAAAAACGGGTAAAAGAAAATGCCCATAAATATGGAACAAAAACCCGGGATCGATTATAACGACTTATGTGGGGCATAGTAGAGTAAGCATACTGTATACCAATTACCAAATACGAAGTTCCTTTTTAAACAATCACCAAGTACTTACTTAAAAATATTGTTACTGAAATTGACTCTAATGGTCTACTTTGCTGTTCATAAATTATTTCAATCGATTATGGGTTGTTCTGGGCATGCTACTTTAAAAAAAAAATATTATACCAAAGTTTTTAAAAATATTGGGAAATAATACAATTTTTTCTACAAATAAGTTGAAATAACTTTTCACCTAATGTTCAATAATGGTGCTCGTGATTCGATATTAAACTGAAATGTAATATGTATTGTAATAAGTACACTTTTATCGTAAATATTATTATATTGTAAATATGTAACTTTTGATTAAATATTATAATATGTGCCTCATAATATTGTGATTTGTGACTGTAAGAACACTAAAAGGAAATATTTGGGACGTCGATTTCGAAAACTTGTATAATATTTGCAACAATTAATAACAATTGCGATTCCTGTTTATAAGACGTGTAATAGGAAAACATTGTGCCTAAGCAACATGGTCTTGCCGAAAGTTTTACCATTTACGTGTGTTTTGCTCAGTAATTAGCAATGTGAATTCATCTTATGGCTCTATATGCAACACACACCGGCAAAATTAGCGGAACATAGGTAAAAAGGGCCACAACTTGAATTCAAGTGGGTCGGGCTGTGTGAAATCCTTTTTTATAGTTTCTAAGTTCATTTAAGAAATAAAATATTGAACACAACTGGGAAGCTAACAGATTTTTATTGCAATTATGCCCTACTAAGTGTTTTTTGATGATTGACGTTGTAAGTGTTTCTGATAAGAATGGCGTTTTTAGCGGGGTGCAAGGTATGCCAGCTCATTTGATTGTTTGGTTTTTGGAAGAACACATTGCTTAGATGCTGCGACTGCTAGAGCTGTAACCACGATAGAGAAAGGTCACACCTACCGTTCTGTCAGTCAGGCCTTAGGTGTGTCGGCTTTCGTGGTCCATCGTAACTTTCAACGCTACAGAGAGACTGGATCTTACGTTTGGAGACGAGAACTAGGCAGATTTCGGGTGGCAATGGTTCAGGTCATCCTTACAAAACGGTCATCCGTTTTGTAAGGGTACAAGCCTTAAGAAATCGACCTCAAACTGCTTTGCAGAGACGAAACCTGTCGGAACAGGTCCGAGATGGACGTGTAAGTGATTGTAGAGTAAGAAGAAGAATCAAAGAAGTTAAATTAAACTCAAAAGTGCCAGCAAGGGCACCAAAACTTGAGAAAGGACCGCAAAGAGCCAGGCTAAGATTTGCGCGTGAACATCAAAATTTAACAAGTGAGTGAAATAGTGTGCTGTACAGTGATGGGAGCAAACTCTGTGTAAATTTTGTTCACAGGCGATAAAGAATGTGGATAAATCGTAAGGAACGCTATAGACCATCAAACTTAACGGACACAGTGGCCTATCATGCAGGCTTCGTAATGGTTTGGGGTGGCATATGATTTGGAGCCCGCACGGAGCTGATGATTGTTAATGATGGTACTTTGACAGTACAGGGCTATAGCACAAACATGAGAACTGCATGTTGTGCCTTTTACACAGTTTTAGGCAGTAACTTCAATTTTATGCGCGTCCATAGAGTAAAAAAATCGGGTATTATTACCTAAATGATGCTGGCGTAGCCCAGGTGGAGAGGTCAGCACGGTCTACGGATATGGATCCGATTGAGGACGTGTGGCACATCAATGGGTGAACGGTACGAGTTAAAACTCCAGCTCCAAAATGTGTTCAGAAGCTCGAGTTGGCGCTACTGGAGGAGTAGAAGAATATCCCACAGGAAATGATCGACAATCAAAATGCAAGCATGGAATGGCGTATCCAGACCCTCTTGAGATCCATAGAAGGCATTACGCGCTTTAAACATGGCATTTCTTAAGTAAAAATGAAGAATTTAACTTAAAAACTTACTACTGAAATTTCAAAGATTTTTCTTAATTTTTGATTTTTGCAGATTTTTTCTATTTTACACGTTTTTATGCCCTAAATTTATATATTTTATTTTTTAATCGTCAATTATTTAATAAATAAATAAATATATAAAAAACAGCGAATAATTTTCAAAAAAAATAAAATTTTGTTATGTTCCTCTAATTTTTCCGGTGTGTTTATTTGTTTCTTATTATGTATTCGTGAAACTCGCCTTAAAATCTAGACCCAATGTAATATAAATTATAATACAATCAAATTCTACAGTCGAACTATACAGTAGTTTGTAAAATGTTGTAAATACTTTCTGTTATCTGTACAGTCTGTTAAGCTGATAAAGATATTTAAGCTATCAAAAAAGTTTCTGCCTTGTGTAAAGGTGTTTCTTCATGAAGGTCTATGCCGGCCCACTCGTGGGCGTGGCAGTACTCTTGTGTGATATGTCTACAGTCTACACAATGGCGATAGCCTTTAGCGGGCCTGTTGTGTTACTTGACAATATTGACAGAATAGTATGAGAACATCTAAAGAAGCAGGTCGCAAACGATCAAATTTGTTTGACAAACACGTTTGATGTAATTTACGTTTTCATCAAACAGCAGCGGAGACGTACAAACGTGCATGTGGTCAAACACGTAGTTTGACAAACGCTTCAAACACAGCTGTACACTATCAACCTGTTTGACGAACACGTAAAATTTGACAAACAATTTGATCGTTTGCGGGGTACTTCATGACCAAAAAATGGTTTAAATATTTTTATTAGAAAGTGGGTGTGTAAAAATCTTATTATAATATATATAACATTCTCGTAATTATATATTATGAAAATCCACCGTTGTAAAAAAAAACTAAATTCAGGACATCAAAATGATGTTAGATAATAAAAGTCATTTTTACATTGACTCTGTTATGTTTTATTTTCTCCACAAAGTTTGAGCTTGGGCGTGATGAATGAAGTTATAGAGCGCGGAGAGTGGCGCAGCTGAAGGATGAAAGCAAAATTTTCGATTGTTTAATTCATTTTTAGTTTTCCGTACCAAAAGGGTAAAAACGGGACCTATTACTAAGACTTCGATGTCTGTCCGTCTGTCTGTCACCAGGCTGTAATTCATGAACCGCTATAGCTAGACTTCTGAAATTTTCACAGATTGTGTATCTATAACAACAAATACTGAAAACAAAAAAAAAATATTTAAGGGGGGCTCCCATACAACAAATGTGATTTTTTTGTTATTTTTTGCTTTTAATCAATTAGGCAAAAGGCAAAACATAGGCAACTGAAATGTTCACAAAATACTTAATTGTATTTTTACTTTAATAATTAAATAATTAAGGGGAGCTCCCATACAAAAAATACAATTTTTAGCCAATTTTTGCTCTGTAATGGCACGGAACCCTTCGTGAGCGAGTCCGACTCGCACTTGGCCGATTATTATATTTAAGTACTAGAAAATAAGCCTCGAATAGTTTCATTTTCAAAAGATAGATACTTACTACATCATATTTACAAGGGTCTGACTTAGCGAAAACACGATCTTAAAATTTTCTCGATAGAAAAAAATTACAAAGACTCGAATTTTACATTGCCAAAACCGTGCATTAAGACCGGGCTGCCAAAAATATCAAACCACGCTAGCCCCGCCTACACTTCCCGCTATCCTCCAATCGTGATATTTAATGATTCCATAAATCGTGCCCACATGAATAATTGTACTTTGCGCTGCAGCTAATAGTGAACAATATCGCGTAACAACGGTTCCCGCATTATAGCACGAAAGTAAAGGTCGTAAGTCCCAAAAATGTTTTTGATGATTATTGATTGCTTATAAATTAAATACAATACCACAGAATATATATTACTTGTACCAAACAATACTAATATTTCCTTTCGCCCTACGAATAATAAAGCTTTCGCGATTATTTTATAAATTGTGTGATTGTAGTAGTGCAAGTTATTTAATGCTTCAAGTCCCAAGTGGTCGCATCAGGGATGCGAGTTGCGACCGCGATAACAATAGAAATCCATTGTGTTTCGTTTTTTCCACGATTGAGGGATGATAGTAACTCAATAAGTGTAACAGATAAGTAGGTATTTGTTGAAAAGCCCAGAAATATGCATAATTTCGAAAAATACAGGATGCCCCCCCTCGTGGCCCCTCGGTACGCCCATTCGAAGAATTTCTAGTGACTTAGCGACTATCGGTTTATTTCTTTTTTTCTTTTCACTTGATCCATTGGAGGTCAATTTTCTATATTTACCTATTGTTCTTTACTCTTTCCAAAAAATAAGGTAGGTAACCTTCTTAAAATTATATGTTTGGATTAGAGACAAACGTCTGACTTTTTATAATGATGTGTGTCTATGAAATATTTCAGTCTAGCAGATTCAGTCTTTGCGTAAATTTTTTGCACAGATTGTAGTTTGAAATCGTTGTTTGAATATTTTGAACTAAATAATATCAATGTTAGAAATATATTAATGTATAAAATTTATCTTATCTATGAAAATTTTTTCGAACTCGTTAAAGCTGATAGAAAACTTACAATAAAAACTTAAAGCAATTATTATTCAGACATTGGGTAGTTTACAGGCAGGGGTGCAAAATTTTGGCAAAAAAACTTTAAGATAAAAAATTAATACTAAGTAAATTAACTGAAAAAATTGGGTTTAAAAACTGAAACCTATTTAGTTTTTGAACACAATTTTGACCGATATTTCGCAATAAAGGTGTACTTTTATTTATTATACTTTTTATTTTTTTATTTATATACTTTATTTATACTTTTTACTTCAGTTTTATCCAAAAATTATATCATACATAATAAACAAACTCTTTATGTTATATAAATATACGATTTTAAAGCAAAGATAATAGATATGTTACGCTCAAAGACCGAAATCGCTCAGTGAGCGAAAAAATAGCTCACAACGCGTTGTGGTCACAGTGAAACAGCCACGACGCGAAATTCGCGTCGTGGCTCTAATGAAAACGGCCACGACGCGTTCGGGCTTTTAAAAATTTATAATCTTCCATACCTCTGGACGATTAATTAATCAAGAACAAATCAAGAAAAACGTATAGCATATCAGCCACGACACGAATTTCGCGTTATGGTCTTTTTGTGATTGCCAGAACGCGTCGTGGCCGTTTTCATTAGAGCCACTACGCGAATTTCGCGTCGTGGCTGTTTCACTGTGACCACAACGCGTTGTGAGCTATTTTTTCGCTCACTGAGCGATTTCGGTCTTTGAGCGTAACAGATATACAAAAAATTTTTTTTCACGACTAAAGGGATGATTGCTAGAAGGAATGAAAAATTAATTATAATATAATCATAAATCATGAAAAAACATTAAAAACATTTATTTTATCAAATGAAACACAATTAGTTAGGCCAGAATGGTTAAATCTGCAAATTAAAATAGAAAAATATTTTCACCCCTAAAATAAAAAAAGCGCGATACGCGCGTATTTTTAAAGTAGAGGGCTTAACGTACTTAATCCCAAATTTTCATCCAAATCGATGGAGGTTCAACGAAATCGGAGGTTGCACCTGATTTTTGCCTTCATTAGCTGCACTAATAGTGTGTCGTCCGTCGCGTTCCGTCCGTATTTTGTATGCGTTTGAAACGCGGCGGAATTTACGCCGGCGTAATTCGGCCTAGTGTATTTAGACACAAATATTTAGAGAATTTCCGCTTACAAAGTAGGATTCACCAAATTCAGTATTTCCAAACATTCGCTGGTTTCCGGTTGATGGCGAGCCAAGAATTCCGACCATTTCCCCTGCTCTGGCATAATGTTCGGACTTTATAGTTCGACCACGTGGTTGTAATTATGTATACAACAACATTTATGTTCAGTATTAACTCCATAATTTGAGGGTAGAACGAGAAAATAGGTTATTTATACACTAGTGTAAACATTTGTGGCTTCAAACCTACCTACCTATAGTGCCGTAAATAGTTTTTTTGCGCCCTGTGCGAGCTTTTATAACTGCGCGCTTGTTTTTTTAACCGACTTCCAAAAAGGAGGAGTTTATTATGGCCAGGTCTGGCAATTTTTGCGCCCCCCAGAGTCTGCGCCCTGTGCCTGGGCACCGGTGGCACCGCCCTATTTACGGCACTGCCTACCTGTACCTAGGTACATAGAGTTTGTACTTTGTTATATTAATTATACATAAATAATAAAGTATACTGTATATTAATACACGCTTTATTTTAGCTTCACTTGTAACTAAATAATAAATAATTATATTGTATGTAAGAAAATCTTGGAGTCTTAATTTGACCCACTTCCCGGCCTTCGATGAGGATGAAATTTTGCACACGCTTTGAGTACCGATGACAATACATAACTAGCTAAGATGGCGGACAGGCTTTTTGAATTTCAAATACACCCCCATGATAATATCATATAAAAGGATTTGCTGACAGGAATACGAAAAAATAGGGTATCAAATAAAAGGATTTGCTGACAGGAATACGAAAAAAATAGTCACGTAACTTGAATCCAACATGGCGGACATCTAAGATGGCGGATGAGCTTAGTGCGTGTTAAAAGCGTGTTTTTTAGTTTTTTAAACTATTAATTATTTTTATTCTGACGTTACACGTTGTACCGATTAAATATATTAAGCTCTCGTTTAAATAAAAAATAGCGGTCAAGTGCGTACAAATATTTTTAAGTAAGATTATAATACTTATTATATTGTTTGTTGGATGAACCTATAAACTATTAGTATAGTTTGTTGTTATAGCGGCACTCAGGGCCCCCGCTACCATATGTGCAATGCACACGGACGCCATCCTCTAGGGGCGCCAAATCGCCATCTTTAGGGGCGCCAAAACCAAGGACCCAAAAATTTGCCTAAAAGGGCGCCTAAATCCTTTTTTTTACACACAGGCTCAGTGGTGTCAATAACATTGGCTACTGGATACCTATAATAATAAAAATAAATTAAAAAATTTAACTGTATAAAATTGTAGCCAAAGAGGATTCCTATACATATTATAAAACAAAATCGCTTTTTTTTCCTCATGTCCCTTTGTAGCCTAGCAAACGAATGATTCTGGTTGGAAATGTCGAAAGCAGAAATTATGACTACGCCACTTTGTTTGGACTAGTTAGGAGATAAACATACTAAAATTCCTTGTAGGAAGTGTAGGAAACTAGTCCAAACAAAGTGGCGTAGTCATAATTTCTGCTTTCGACTTTTCCAAGCACACCCCCATTTCGGGCATTCGTTTACTAGGCTATTGTTCCCTTTAATCTTTAAAACTACGCAACGGATTTTGATGATTCTTTCAGTGTTAGTTAGCCCATTTTTCGAGGAAGGCTATATTTTATCACGCTAAGACTAATAGGAGCGAAGAAATAGAGGAAAATGTGGAAAAAAAGGAGAAAATTATTTGAAAGGGCTAACTTGAACGCGCTAATCTCAGGAACTACTGGTCCGATTTGAAAAATTCTTTCAGTGTTAGATAGCCCATTTATTGAGGAAGGCTATAGGCTATATTTTATCGCGCTAAGACTAATAGGAGAATGTGGAAAAAACGGAGGACATTATTTGAAAGGGCTTATCTCGCGAACTACTGGAGCAATTTTAATGTTATTTGGCACAGATAAGAAGTAGACCACGTGAAGGCTATCGGTTTTAATCATTTTTAGTGGCTATATATTTTATACCCATGCGACGCCGGGGCGGGTTGCTAGTAATATACTAAGTAACATTGATTGCAGTAGCTATCACGGTTAACGGTTTTAGAACTTTTGGTGTAACCATTAATTATATTTTAACCGACTTCCAAAAAGGAGGAGGTTATAATATGTTCGTCTGTATATTTTTTTTGTATGTTCAAGTTTCAACCATAATAACTTCGCCGTTTGTGGACCGATTTTCATGGTTATTTTGTTGTTGTACGGTATCGGAATTTTGTACCACGTTCAGAAGAGTGATGATCTGATGATGGGATCCATGAGGAATCGAGGGGACTCCTTGAAATTTGTAACGAAACATAATATAGTGATTTCAATTTTTTCTGAAGCGTTTGAGGTAAATGCTACCAAAAAGTAAGACTTCGCACCAGGTAACGAAGGTAACGAACATAACTTTTGAATCCTTATAGATACGGTTCGGGGATTTCGGCGTTGTTTAAACAACTAAAGGCATAAGCCAACACATCAATTTGATTGATCATCATCATCATCACAACCATAATAATTATACCATGGGTCATCAAACTATGACCCATTTACCTATTGATACTTTTCGTGATATTTTGCATCGAAGCAGATGTTTTTGATGATTATTTCGCGAGTATAAAAGTGGTGAGCTGATGATGGGATCTATGAGCATATTGAGCAATCGAGGGAACTCCTTGAAATTTATCAAAAAATTCATAGTGGTTAAAATGTTGTTTCTAGTAACTTAAACAATTGTTACGAATAGGAGAAAATTCATACTAAGATCAGGTGTGTCTTGTCCAAAGGCACTGAACAGAACTCCTGAACCTTTAAAGATAGAAGTTTGGAAATTGCTGCATCGCTTAGCTATAACTGCAAGCATTTACCACAATTTTGCTTACAGTAATATAATATGGATAGTTAATATTCGTAGTGGATATCTAAGCATAAAGCCTTGTCTTATATAATTAAAAAGATTGTTTTTTTTTAACAAAAAATTGAACCCGACTTCCAAGGAAAAAACAATATTCTTAAAATTACCTAAAAAGTATGAAGTATAATCTTTGCATAGAGCCTGGTATGTAACTAAAAAGGGTAAAATGAATTATTTTTTAACAAAAAATTGAACCCGACTTCCAAGGAAAAAACAATATTCTTAAAATGACCTAAAAAGTATGAAGTAGGTAATTCTCATTCTTCATTAGTGCCGTTTTTTTACCTACTCCATTTTCATTCGTTTGAAGTCGGTACCAGCCCAGAACTGAGATACTTGATGTAGAACTTAGCCAGTACCGAGTACTGACTACAATAGAATGAAAATTATTGAGTACAGAAGTTGTTGAGATTTATTCGAATTTTGAAAACGGCACTATATGAAGAATGATAATTATTTCATACTTTTTAGGTCATTTTAAGAGTATTATTTTTTCCTTGGAAGTGGGGTTCAATAATTTTTTGTTAAAAATATTATTATTATTATTAGATCCCGCTATCGATTGCCTTAATGAACCCTATAGATAATACGCCTATAAAGTACAGCTGGTACCTATGTTATGATTTATGACCAAGAAAAATAATAAAATTTTTGGAATCGATTGGAATTTAGCAGTGTGTCATGACGTATTACTAGTAAATGGAACAAAGCAATATACTTATATACATTGCTGGTAAGGTATTGCCATATAAGGAAAGATAAAACATAGAGGTGTTAACGCGTCAGTGGCCGTGCGGCGTACGTGAGGTTATTTTAGACATCCCAGCCAAAATTAGTGCGGCTAAACCTGTATATTATCTTAAAAAGTAAACACCAGTTTAAATTAAGAACGACGGTTACGCACGCGCGTGGGCTTGTGGCAGATTCATAGCGGCCATGTTTGTTTACGTTTTAGAGGGAATTCGGAGGTATTTGTTTTCTAACGTTCGATTTAGTGGAAATTCACTACAAACGCTGACAGACGTCTTGTTATTTTCAACTCTTTCGAGTGCATTTGGTGCAAATAACTTTTGTTTAATATACATTTCGCCTGCCTATATGCTGCTGATTATACATTGCACCTGCCTAGAGGAAGGCTATAGCCTTCCTCGATAAATCTAACTCTGAAACATATAGCCTATAGGCTATATTTTCTCACGCTAATACTAATATGAGCGAAGAAATAGAGGAAAGTGTGGAAAAAACGGGAAAAATTATTTGAAATGGCTTATTTGAACGCACTAATCTCAGGAACTACAGGTCCAATTTAAATTATTATTATTTTTAACAAAAAATTAAAACCGACTTCCAAGGTAAAAACAATAATAACATTAATATGAACTAAAAAGTATTAAATAATTTTTACTATCTAATAGTGCCTTTTTCCGAATTCGGCTAAACCTCAACTATTTCTGTACTCAATCTTCATTATTTTGAAGTCGGTACCAGATAGCTGAATCTTCAGTCCTCTGACAGAATATTTAAAATTTTTTGAACTGGCACCGACTTCAAAATTATTAAGATTGAGTACAGAAATAGTTGAGGTTTAGCCGAATTCGGAAAAAGGCACTATTAGATAGTAAAAATTATTTAATACTTTTTAGTTCATATTAATGTTATTATTGTTTTTACCTTGGAAGTCAGTTTTAATTTTTTGTTAAAAATAATAATAATTTCACTCTTTTTAGTTACACTAAAAACACTCTCTTTAGTTAAACCTTCGCGTATATTTTACGTATTTTATTACAATTTGTTAAGTGTTGAGATTTGTAAACTTTATAGTTTCTAAGAAAATTTAGTTCCGCAATTCAACAACAGATGTCGTTGTTAAGCGTCTGCATCGCGGTATCGCTTACTCGACGGCATTTTTTTTTTTTTTTTAATCTACTTTTGGTCCAGGGGGTTTTTGTCATTGACATGTCAACCCCATCGTATCCGCCTTAACGAAATTCACTCATCAACTTACTTATTAACTAATTCGCTACAATAATTTTTTCTTCTCGCTCACACTCACTGGTTGTCTTAATTGATATTACGCCAGAGGGATTAACGTCCCAGGGTAACCCTACAGAACCATAAGACCAGTTTTAGGCGTAAGACGTAGACGTCTTTTCTTTACATTAAGAGTCACAACTCACACTCACAAAATAATATATTATCAGTGAAGTGAACAGTAGTTAGTAAAGTATTCGATCTGTATAATATAAAGTAGTAAAATATTCGATCTGTCGTTTGCCGCCACGCGCCGCCCGCGCGACACCGTCGCCTCTGTAGCGCCGACCGCCCGTGTATTAAACAAACAGGTGTTGTTATGTAACAATACATAATTATTATTACGAGTTAGTATATCCATACCTATGCCTTGCAGTACTACTATCTATTCTGTGCCATGAGACATTGGTGACCTTAACACGACGTGGTAATGATGATGATGACGATGATGATGATTATGATTATGATGATGAATATTAATTGCATAGTAGCATATGCTTTCTGTTCTTAAAACAACGCCGAAACTCCCAAACGTGTATCTATAAGGAGTCAGGAGTTCTCTCAGCATCTTCGAAATCATGGTATACCTTGACCCAATATTTGACTTTTTGGTAGCATATTCTTAGTACACTTCACATAAAACCAAAATCACCATATGTTTCCATATAAATTTCGAGGAGTTCCCTCGATTACTCATGGATCCCATCATCAGGTCACCACTTTTGTGAACATGGTACCAAATTGGAGTGAAACCTAATACAAGAAAACAAAAATTTCGAAAATCGGTTCACAAACGGCGGAGTAATCGTTGAACATACAAAAATAAAAAAATAAAAAAAAATAAAAAAAAAATATCCACAGCCGAACATATAACCTCCTCGTTTTTTGGAAGTCGGTTAAAAAAATCATTCAGTGTTATATGGCCTATTTATCGAGGAAGGCTATAGGCTATATTTTTGAATATTTATAAATTCGGGGCTGCGAATAGGTAAAGCATAATATACTTGTGAGGTAGTCAATTGAGATATTTTCTAGCTCGCTTATCTTTCATTAATGGTATATGGAGCTGTGTGCAAATACTAACAAATACTACTCCTGAGTACTACTAAGTAACCGGCACTCAGTCAATTTGTTTATTATGTTTATAGTTTACGTTAAATGAAAATTATTACGGCATACGATTTATAGTTACTAGGAAAAGTCGAATGACTCAGGTTGAATATTTTGACAGTTGGAGTTCTAAGTAAAGTAAGTTTTATAGTAAAATATTATGTTTTGGTTACCTGAAGTAAACACTAGGTTCGCGCAATTAATTTTGTCCATATTTTTGGGCATTCACAGAGAGACTGTTCCAGCTGTCGAAATGGGGTGGAGACCCAATTCGTCCTGCCCGCCGTCCTGGCCCTGAGAGCCACCTTTTTGGCCTCCATCTGAACAAGCAGAGGAAGCGGAGTTAAGTTGATCAGGGCCTCGAGGTGAGCGGTGGGTGTTGACGAGAGTGCACCCGTGATTATTAGACATGCCAGTCTCTCTACGCTGTTTAGACTTTTATTACAGTTTACTTGTTCAGCCTTTTTATGCCACACTACGCAGCCATATGTGGTAATCGGTCTCACTACGGCTGTATATAGCCATAGCATTGCCTTCGGCCGAATACCCCATTTAGAACTGACAAGCTTCCAACAGGAACCCAGAGCACATCTAGCCTCACCACAAAACCTCTTAAACTTAAAACTCTAGATTTTTTTATTATAAAATAAGGAAGCAAACGAGCTAACGGGTCACCACTCACCTGATGGAAAGCAACTACCGCCGCCCATGGACACTCGCAACATCAGAAGAGCTGCAGATGCGTTGCCGGCATTTAAAAAATATTAATCGAAACTTACCATTATCGGGCTTACTCATTGCTTATACTCCTTCCAGCCTTGACTACGTACTTTGATTAATGAACAAGCGTGGCGGAATGTATATAAACTTTATAGAAAACAGTTCTGTTCTGTTACGTTGACTCACCCCGCGTGATCAGGCGCGGGTGCAACATTCACGACCCCATAAAAGGCAACACCCAAACAGCATTATAATATGTCGTATTATTGAGAAAAGTTTTAAGTATTATGTATTACTCCACAATCCACATATCACATTAATTAGAATGCATTGTGCCTTGGCCGTATACTTGTTAAACAATAATAGCTCCCACACCGGTTTCGGTGACAGTTTCCGTATTCATTGAAACCGGGCCAGCTACGCAGGAGTAATTTTATAGTGCCCAAGTGTGTGTGCAATACACAAGAGCACTCTTTATTCCTTTACTCTCATAGCCCAGTGGGACGGACGACAGAAACGACTGGCGAGAGATCAGGCGCAGGATCGACTTTTTACATGCCCATCCGACGTATGGAACATCTTACTTTTTAGACAATCAGGTGATCAGCCTGCATTGTCCTAACCAAACTTGGAAATAACATGTTTCCAACGCAGGAATCGAACCCACAACCTCCGAGCCAAGAGCCGCGCTCTATACCTACCACTAGACCGCGGAGGCGAGTATACAGTATACTTGTTACAAGAAGTATTAATTAATAACAGAAATCAAGTTGAAAAGTATATTCACACTACGTCCGTCTTAATGACATGACATGGTCAAGTTCTGTACTCTGTAGAGAGAGGTCTTGTAGAGTTTGGTCAAATATCTAACCGTACAAATGTACGGTTAGAGATTTGACCAAACTCTACAAAACCACTAAAATTAGTGCGTTACAAATGTGGCTACTCGCTCGAAATGAAGTCTGATATTACTTAAGGCGGGATTATCGGCGACTGACATTTTAGAATTTGAGACAAACTAGCTCAATAGATGGCGCTCGAAAGGTACATATTTACATATCAAGCCGTAGTCGATTTTAGTAGTTTCAGAAATAATGTGATCACGTGGTAAACTCGACATAGAGAGTAATGATTAACAGAGAGGCCATGTTCATAACTTATGCATAACTTGATAAACGAAATCTTTAATGAATTTTGTATTATAATAAAATGATGTATTTATAGATATTTGAATATGATGTTTGTTCTGTACTCACGAACATAAAAAAGTATTTCCTCATAATAAATACATATACAAATTACAATGTATAACAAAATAAAGTATTACCCATAAATAGTTCATCGCAAATGTTCATGATATTGGCGTATTTTCCATATAAACATTGGAATTCAAAAGCAAATATTTTAACGCTGCTACTTTCACAGTGAACTTTATATAAGAGACACATACACATCCCAAAGTATTAATACCGAAGTAGATTTAAAATTCGGTAAAGTAGATTCAAAAGTTCTTAACTATAATAAAACAGCTCGCTTACTGCTGGGAAATAGGGAGCTTATTTTATGACCTCAATGAGATTCTTGTGCTTGGGTTTATAGCAATAGTGTAGCCTCTTGATGATCACTTATATCACCTGGAATCAATATACCTAACACCCTCCACAAGTTCAAAAACGATAACTCTACTTGCAGTAAAGGTAACGTTTTTGTTTTCATTATAATTATAATAATAATAATATATTCATTAAGCTTATGCAGATCATATTCATATTTTCTTTGTCATTTAAAATTTTTAGGAATCTGTTCCCAAAAGAGATATCCGTCTGTCTGTCTCCAGGGTGTATATCAAGTAATCTCGGTAGCTAGAGAACTTAAATTTTCAAGAATATTTTATTATTTTTGCTGTCACCAATCACCATAACAACAAAATATAGAAACAAGATATTTAAATGAATAATTAAGAAGTCTGAAATATATTCAAAACAAAAATACAATTTTTAGGCCTTTTCTGCTCGACATTAATAATGACAACCGGTAGCGGGTAGGTGTTTGAAATATTTACGAAATGTGTATCTTATTAAATTTAAACTTTAATTATAATCTAAACTAATATTAGAATAGTCTGTCTCTTACCTTTTCATGCCGAACCATTTTTTATGAAATTTGGTGAAGAACGGACGAAGGATACTTTTTGGTCCGGAAAAAAATTACGGTTCCTGTACATTGCATCAAAGTGAGTAAAGAATTAATAATTGCATAAATGCAATCTCTTTAGTTTTTACTTTTAAATGCCGTCGCGATTTTCATTCATAAAATATATTTTTTTGATAAAATCAAATAAGGTTTTAGGGCATTTCATTTCGATCACATTATTTTTCTTAAAGAATTTAGAATCCTTAGTTATTTCCTCCCGAGGTGCACCAAAATCATGGTGTAGTACTTTTAAATGCAGTCGCGATTTTTGTTCATAAAATATATATTTTTTGATAAAATCAAATAAGGTTTTAGGGCATTTCATTTCGATCACATTACTTTTTCTTAAATAATGTAGAATCCTTAGTTATTTCCTCCCGAGGTGCACCAAAATCATGGTGTAGGTATCTACAAAATATCTAGATCTATCCGCATGATAATATTATTTTTACGATTTCTTGTGCAGATTTTATTACTCCAGTGCTAAGATGTAATAATTCTTTCTATTGCTATGGATTGGACATATCATATATCATTTTACAATGTTTTGACATGTATACGTAAAAATCTGTCTCTGTGTTGCGGTAATCTGTACTTACATTGTTTTCTGACTAGCTGTAATGTTTACATTTTTTGACTTTCAAACCTACCAAAACCGTAAAAATGATCGTTTGGTGAATACGAGTATAAATTATCGAATAGCATCTTATTAGGTAGTCTCTCGCCAAATAATTTAGGTTACAAAGCAATATTGTAGTATTTGTAAACCAAAAATGTTGACTAGGTTCCGGAATAAAACCCAGTCTACTGACCACTGCCCAAGACGTCAAATTACGGCGCTATTTTGTACTGGTATTCCACTAGTATTAGATAAGTATGACGTATTATAATTACATTACAAGAAATACGTATTCGACAATTCACTGGCAAATATTTCGAAACGAATCAACGGTATGGGACCACGGCGATTCTAGACGTAAAGAGCTGCCAGTATACTGGGATATATTTGTGAACATACTCTAGGTTTTCTATGATAGACAATCAGCCTCTGACACACAGATTTGACTGATGTCATTTATTTATTTTCCATCAAGTGCCTGTGGATTTTTTGTACCAAATATTCATGATCAGGCGTTGCTCTCACATATCAACAGATTGTTCAAATTTGTAAACAAAGCGATTTATCTTTATAATTGGTATATTTTATCAAAAACGAAGCTAATGGGTGCCTCCGGAATCATGATTGAAACATTTTGGCGTAAAAATATTTATTCCTGTATTTGTTTTCGCTGAATTCTAGAAGAAATAAAATTTTGAAAGGATTATTTTTAATGCACATTTTTTTAGTGGTAAATGGATTTAAATCAAAATTTTAAGCTGACCCTAACCTTGGTAAGGAACGTAACTAACTTACAAAAAATGTTTGAATGCTTATAATTACTTGTGGTCAAAGTTCTAGTGAAAATAAAAACACGAAATTTTACTAATCCTCGTTGTATGCGGCCTTAAATGAATAATTTTAATTTGTGTAATTTCTCCACTGCCAAAATTTTGTAAACCGTGAAGCTATTAAGTAAATAGTATAATAATTATAACTATTAAGTTTTTAAAGCCAGTTATTTACAAAAATCGGATACAAACTGATTTTATTAACCGACTTCCAAAAAACGAGGAGGTTATATGTTCGGCTATGGATATTTTTTTTTTTTGTATGTTCAACGATTACTCCGCCGTTTGTGAACCGATTTTCGAAATTTTTGTTTTGTTGTATTAGGTTTCACTCCAATTTGGTACCATGTTCACAAAAGTGGTGACCTGATGATGGGATCCAGGAGTAATCGAGAGAACTCCTCGAAATTTATATGGAAACATATGGTAATTTTAGTTTTATGTGAAGTGTACTAAGAATATGCTACCAAAAAGTCAAATATTGGGTCAAGGTATACCATGGTTTCGAAGATGCTGAGAGAACTCCTGACTCCTTATAGATACACGTTTGGGAGTTTCGGCGTTGTTTTAAGAACAGAAAGCATATTATACTACCACGCGATTAAAATTCATCATCATCATCATCATCATCATCATCATCATCATCATCATCATCATCATCATCATCATCATCATCATCATCATCGTCATCATCATCATTACCACGTCGTGTTAAGGTCACCAATGTCTCATGGCACAAAATAGGTAATAGTACAACTTACAAGGCATAGTTATGGATACAATAATAATAATTATGTACATAACAACACCAATTATTATTAATATAGGCTGTTTATACACGGCGGTCGGTGCGGCGTCGCCGCACGCCGCCGCGCGCCGCGCGGCGTGTGCGTAAACATCGCGGCATTGCGTCGTACCTATTCAAGTTCTAATGTCAGGTAATGCCGCGCTGCGAGCATTTTGAGTGTCATAATATGATTTTAAACTTTATCTTCATTAATGTAGTACAATATAGTATCGCTTGAGAAAGGCGCAGGCGGCCGCGAGGCCGGCTTTCCAAGTTTCTCATGCGATAGTACTATGTATTACAATAATGAAGGTAAAGATTAATATCATAATATTATTATGACACTGAAAATATACTCGCCGCGCCGCTGGGTGTGATTCGGCTCATTCTTCGATCGCGGATTCTTGGAAATCCATTGTTCTGGCGGCCGCTTTGGAGTTGAAGCGTTAAATTGTTAAATTACCTAGCACGCATAGGGTTGTGTTCACTTAGATTTTTTTAAATGTATTATTTAAATTTATCTACCTGATATTTGGGCCTTGGGGTATTACAAATTGTAATAAGATACGTAGAATAAACGCAGTAATTCGACGCGTAGGGTGGTATGGTCACTAAGTCACTACTCACTAGTTCACTACCACCGACGACCACTTATAAACTAAGCGGACTATGACGGAGGTCATCTTGGAGGGTTAATTAATATTTCTAATAACAATACGAGATCAATAATTACCACTCAAAATGTTGACAATTCAAATTTCAATGCTTACTTCTCACACCAATGGTGACACATTTCTGATTTCACACAGCCAATACAACTATATAAAACTCCTACGTACAAGCGATACTGCGATTCAGGAGCACCTCAGCGAAACCTAATGAATACATCGTGTAACTAAAACTATATGAACAACAATCGGAGTTGGGACAAGCGATAGCGCCGACAGAGCGCCTCAATGACATATAGTGAAGACAATGTAAAACTATTTTTTATACAATGTAAATTGGCACTAATTATAGTTTATCTACTAGGTAACTAAAAAGAGTGAAATTATTATTTTTAACAAAAAATTAAAACCGACTTCCAAGGTAAAAACAATAATAACATTCTTATAATATGAACTAAAAACTAAAAAGTATTAAATAATTTTCCTCTCTAAATGTGCCTTTTTCCGAATTCAGCTAAACCTCAACTATTTCTGTACTCAACCTTCATAATTTTGAAGTCGGTGCCAGTTCCATAAGTTTCAAATTTTATGTCAAAGAAAATATAAAGATTCCGCTATATCTGGTACCGACTTCAAAATGATGAAGGTTGAGTACAGATAGAAATAGTTGAGGTTTAGCTGAATTCGGAAAAAGGCACATTTAGAGAGGAAAATTATTTATCAGCAGCATTGTGTCAGAACAATATCTAATATATACTCAATTAAAATTCTCGTATCACAACTCACAGTGTTTGTGCGCGAACACCTCTAAAACGGCTCAACCGATTTAAATGAAATTTTGTATATGTACTTACTTCTACAGTCGTTAGGCCTGAGAATAGGTTTTATCTACTTTTTATATTGATACTAGAAATAATTTATATGGCAAAACAATGTTTGCCGAGTCAGCTAGTGATGTAAGTAATGAAAATAGGAATTCGTTATTACATAGATAGTTACGAAATTAACATTTACTAATCCTATTGTCAGTTGTCATGACATCACTGTTCTGTGTGGTTCTGTTATCTATACTAACATTATAAATGCGAAAGTATCTCTGTCTGTCTGTCTCGCTTTCACGCCAAAACTACCGAACCGATTGTAATGAAAGTACACAGATAGTCTAAAGCCTGAGAAAGGACATAGGCTACTTTTTAACTGGAAAAAATAGTTGTAAGGGGGTGAAAATGCGTAAAGTTCAAATTAAGTTAGTTCCAAAAATTTCATAATAGATGGCGCCGTGCCGTCTCCTACGCCGTGCCGCCTTGACGCTTGCTCAAATGTCTTTCTATAAGAGGTGGTATCATCTTGCATTAATTTTTCGATTTTTTCGATTGTTTTTGTCCTGTTATTAAATAACTCAGTATGCAGTAATATATGCAGTGACGTAACCTTAAACCTATCAATGACAAATAGTTTATGGGTAAAGTTGTGTATTGTGTAATTGGGGGGCTAAATATACTTTATTTGGCATAAATAAAGTTTAATTTAAAAAATGAAATAGTTTATGTGCACACTGCACAGCTGTTTTTGGGTGTTTTGATTTAAGGGGCACTAGGGCTTTTTATAAGAGCTTTTGACACCAATTTTGTTGACATCGCGCGCTATTAACTGAAGTCCACGCGGACTAATAATAATTGTAAACGTAAAGAAAGCAGAGAAAGAAAACTATTGTGGATAGTTTTCTACAATCTACATACGAGGGCTGCTATTTATGTATCCGGAATTAAAAAAGAAACAAACATATATCATTTAATATGGTTTTATTGCTTTTCAAAATATTCGCCGCGATGATCGACACACTTTTGCATACGCTGGAACCAATTTTTAATAGCACTTCTTCCATTCTGATTGAGGTATCTCCAAAACGTGCATTTTGAACGCATCAACAGCCTCTTCGCGGCTCGAAAAACGTTGACCACGTAATTTGTTCTTCGCGTATGGAAATAAAAAGAAATCGTTAGGTGCCAAATCAGGGCTGTACGGCGGATGACCAGTCAATTCGATCTTTTGACCCTCCAAAAACTGAGTTGTTTCAGCTGAGGTGTGACAGCTAGCATTGTCGTGATGTAATATGATTCTGCGTTGTCGGTTGTCCTTTCTTACTTCTTCAAAGACTTCTGGTAAACAAATGGTCGTATACCATTCAGAATTAACCGTTTTACGATTCTCTAATGGCACTGTAGCCACATGTCCATTAATTCTAAAAAAACAGGCGACCATTTGCTTCAAATTACTTTTTAACCGACTTCCAAAAAACGAGGAGGTTATATGTTCGGCTGTGGATATTTTTATTTTTTTATTTTTGTATGTTCGACGATTACGCCGTTTGTGAACCGATTGTCGAATTTTTTGTTTTGTTGTATTAGGTTTCACTCCAATTTGGTACCATGTTCACAAAAGTGGTGACCTGATGATGGGATCCATGAGTAATCGAGGGAACTCCTCGAAATTTATATCGAAACATATAGTGATTTTGGTTTTATGTGAAGTGTACTAAGAATACGCTACCAAAAAGTCAAATATTGGGTCAAGGTGGTTTCGAAGATGCTGAGAGAACTCCTGACTCCTTATAGATACACGTTTGGGAGTTTCGGCGTTGTTTTAAGAACAGAAAGCATAAACTACTATGCAATTCATATTCATCATCATAATCATCATCATCATCATCGTCATCATCATCATTATCACGTCGTGTTAAGGCCACCAATGTCTCATGGCACAGAATAGATAATAGTTCAAGGCATAGGTATGGATATACTAATAATAATAATTATGTACTGTATAACAACACATATTTGTTTTTAATACACGGCGGTCGGCGTCGCCGCGCCGCGCCGCCGCGCGGCGCGTGGCGGCAGAAGACAGAATATCGAATACTTTACTAACTACTTTATATACAGATCGAATACTTTACTACTTTATAAAATTTTAATAGACAAATAGAATTAAAATAAAGTTATTTTAAAAAGAGCATTTAAACAAAACAAAGTCATTAAGTGTCTTTTTAATTAGTTATACTTATTAATCGATAGATGGTGCACTAAGTACCTATCGATTTGAATTCTTGATTACAAGAACAGCTGTCAATAATTATGATAATATTAAATATTATGTTACGCTACATCCTATGCAAGTTTGTACAATTTTTTATCTGATAGATCCTTCGATCGTGGAAAAACGAGACACAATAGCCTTTCTATTGTTATCGCAATCGCCGGTGACCGCTTCGGGCTTGAAGTATTAAAATTGTTAAATTACTTAGCACAATATGTTCACTACACTGATAATATTATATTATTTTGTGTGAGTTGTGACTCTTAACAAATTGTAATAAGATACGTAAAATATACGCGAAGATTTACCTACTAATGTAACTAAAAAGAGTGAACTTATTATTATTTTTAACAAAAAATTAAAACCGACTTCCAAGGTAAAAACAATAATAACATTAATATGAACCAAAAAGTATTAAATAATTTTTACTATCTAATAGTGCCTTTTTCCGAATTCGGCTAAACCTCAACTATTTCTGTACTCAATCTTCATTATTTTGAAGTCGGTGCCAGTTCCAAAAATTTTAAATATTCTGTCAGAGGACTGAAGATTCAGCTATCTGGTACCGACTTCAAAATAATGAAGATTGAGTACAGAAATAGTTGAGGTTTAGCCGAATTCGGAAAAAGGCACTATTAGATAGTAAAAATTATTTAATACTTTTTAGTAATAATAATTGCACGAGTAACTTTTGTTGGTTTCGGCTCATCTTGGAACACCCACACCGTTGACTGTTGTTTAGTTTCGGGGTCATATGCATAGATCCAAGATTCATCACCTGTGTAGATATTATAAACGGCTTTTGACGTACCACGGTTGTATTTTTTATCATTTTTTTGCACTAATCGACACGAGCCCGTTTTTGATCGATTGTCAAGTTGTGCGGAATCCAACGCGAACATATTTTTACAGCCAAATGTTCGTGTAATATCTTATGTATGCTCGTTATACTTATGCCTAAGGACGCCTCTATCTCGCGATATGTAAGATGACGATCACGCATTATTAGTTCCCGCACAGCATCTATATTTTGTGGGACAACAGCTGTTTTTGGGCGACCTTCTTTATTTTCATCCGTGAGCATAGACCGCCCACGATTAAACTCACTTTACCAGTGATAAACAGTGGTTTTTGATGGTGCTTCATCTCCAAAAGTTGCGGTGAGTTGAATAAAGCACTGTTGTTGATTTAGCCCACGCCGAAAATCGTAGTAAATCATTGCACGAAAATGTTCACGCGTTAAATCCATGGCAAATGAAGACACGCAATTTTCAAAATGACGCCACAATGGAAAAATAATTGACAGTCACATGAAACAAAATGTATTCTTCAACCAAAGAGTTCTATTTTCAAATGTTGTAATTACTTTTTAAATATTGTTCTTGTAAGTGGCCAGTTCCGGATACATAAATAGCAGCCCTCGTAATAATTTAGCCTTGACACGTGGAAATCGCCTTGTCATCATGACTACATTGAGTCTGATATCATGTTTGGAAATTGGAAAACATACTTAAACCATCTTAACCTGTTGTAAATTACTTTAATAAACTCTAAACAATTTCTTATCAACTTTTCGATCACAATGTCTGCTATCTTCTAAAAGTCGATTCACAAGCAGACTAGATATTGTAGCCTTTAGCGTTTAGTGGCCAGATTAATTATCTGGCCACTAAACGCTAAAGGCTCGTATTCACTTTGATTAGTAAACTAATAAGTAAGTGCCGGTGATTAGTAATCAGGAGAAAGCGTGTGTGGACAGCGACTGATTCTAGCAAGTTCTTTATTTTGTCCTAATCACTAATCATTTGCACTCGCATTTATCAAAGTGAATACAGGTCCTTACGGCAATTCACCTGCAGCTCCTCTGATATTGCAAGTGTCCATGGATGTCGGTAGTTGCTTTCCATCTGTTGAGCCGTTTGCTCGTTTGCCCCCTTATTTTATAAAAAAAACCTATGTAAGGCGATAAGGTCCTTGCAGTAAAATGTAGCTTTAAGCTTATGTCCTTTTTTGAGCTTATAACGGTGGTCTATTCCGTATCTGTTCGTAATTTCACCAAAATTGGTTCAGTACTTATAGATAAGATTGTTGAGCGTCATAGGCATTAAAATAGTAAAATTGGTACCCCAATTCTCTACTACATAATTCTAGTGCTACATTAGTGCACTTTTGTTCCTTGTTAGAAATAGGTCAAATAGATCGAGTCCTACTGGCTACTACTCCTACAAAACTATAAAATAAAAATAAAAAACTCATAAGCGTTGAAACCGACTACATTGAACAGAGAAATAAACTGCATTCATGTTGCATTAAAAGTTGAGTGGTTTGTTGTTTGTCGGTCAGCCAATCACATGACCTATCATAGGATTAAATCATCGCTACACCAAATTAACCAATAGTCATTAACGACACGGATTTGTTACATTTTAATTTGAAAAAAAAAAAACAGTCATCTTTAGGGTTCCCTACCACTAGGATAAAATAGCTGATGTGAAAAATGTCAGCTGTCTGTGTGTTGGACTATCATGATATTATAATTTGTTGTCGCCACTTACTTACAATGTATTAAGAGTTAAAATAATAATTTATTATCATAATTCATAATGAATTACCTAATTTTGAGTTTTGAGTTGCTTAACACGATATAAATCTTTGAGACTTGCCTTATGGGTCATAGCTAAGTATTAGATAAATAGGTGCAATAATGGGTATTTACTGTTATTGTCGGTGTAATGGCTACACACAATTATTAATAGCTGCTGTTTTGTTATTGTCGGTAACAACATCATCACGGGGCCCATCGCGGGCGTGTTCGACTCGCACTTGGCCGTTTTTTGCCATCATGGTGTCACCGGGTAAATCCTAAAGCCGGCTGTACACTCTCGCCGAGACACAGCGAGGCGGCCCGAGTGCGAGAGTGTAAATGGGTGCGCTCGCCTCGTCTCGCCTGTCTCGGACCCTCTCGGTCCGTTGTCGGTATTTTGCGCCCGAGACAAAGGGTCTCGCGAGGAAAACGAGCGCACTACTGTACACTCTCGCGTCTTTCAGTACTAGTCCCGCCATTGGACAGTGTAGAACAGAAAAATAACAATAATAAACGACATTATCAGTCATTATCTGTGAGAAATAAAATTAATTATGATTATAAATCTTTGGATTACAATGATATCTTTCGATACATGGTGAATGGTGAATGGTCGTTTTCGTCCATCTTGTCTGAGTTCTTAACTGCGATTGAACCAAGCGAGAATGTACATGATCGCACTCGGGCAAGGGGCTCTCGCACGAGACTCTCGCCCGAGAGCTCTCGGCGAGAGTGTACAGCGGTCATAAATCATAGGCCATCACTTACGTAATTCGAGCGCATTAGACACGCGCGTCATTGGACGACGGGCAACCGAAAAACCTTCGTTCAGCCTTGACTACGGGACTCAAAAAGTGCGGGAACTATACTGCCGTCCACTAACTAAAAGGCAGTTAAGCCACAGTTGGCCATTTTTCACTTTTTAATGTGGTCTTCTTCTCTACCTTTTGGTTTAAGAATATTTTTTCTACGATTAATAGTTTTAGAGATACAGAAGATTGCTGAGCAGTTATAACACATACATTTTGTTACTTCCTTAATTAAAAAGCAGCTAAGCCACAATACTTCTCTAGAAAGACGTTAAGATACTGTAAGACAAATTGTTATATACAAATTTTTCTTAATTTACTTAACTAATACTACGTTATCTAGTCAATCTTAGCTAAAAAGCAGCCAAGCGCCTTTAACTACCTTCATGTGCTGTGTCATACTACACTAGAAAGCAGTTATATGCCAATTACTGCTTTTAAGTTAGGGATTGAAATTAGTATTAGCTAAGTATCAATCACTAGATAGCAGCTAAGCGACAATGCCAGACTAAATAGCAGTAAAACCACAGTAAAACGCTTGTGATTTTCGTTCGCGTTTGAACAGTTTATACTTCCTTTTCACTTCGTGTGCTCGTGGCGGACGGATAATCCATGGAAATCATACCATAAAAGGGGTTTTCACTTGCATCAGATCGGGTAGTTCAGATTTTTTATATGTTGTATGTATTGAGGTGGTAATAACAATTGTAATTTTTCGACCTCGAAAACCCTCCGGAACATTGTAAAATTCATGAGAAACCATGAAATTTTTGATCAGTTTTCAGTTTTTGCCATTTTTTACCACCAATGACATGTTTAATGGTAGAAGCCACCAGAAATTACTTTAAAGTAGACTAAATTTTCAATAAAATGAGAATAGTTGGGCCTCGATAAACTGAATAGTTTCAAAGATACAGCTGTTCAAATGTTTGCAATTTTTTTTTACAGTTTTATCAAGTTCTCGTGTATATTATGGTCAATTATTGTTCTATTAATTGACGGCATAATTCATATTATACGTTATTAAAAAAAGACAATTTTTTCAACTAAACGAGACCAATTTGGTCTATTAAAATCTGATAGTTCCCTAGCTACAGCTGTTCAAAGCTGCTGAGGTGAGTAAACAAAATGAAATACGATTTATGAAATAAGCATTATAATAATAATTAGAGTATAACAAAATTTAAAGACTGTGTTATACATATTAACTTTGCATATGGCGGTTGAAGTTGAGGTCGTTACAGGAGTTTTATTATTAGTTTTTCCTGTATGTACAGGAAAAACTAATAATAAAACTTGATGGATGATCCTCTAAATCGACAGTACATCGTTTAGGAGCTTGCTTCGGTAGCATTTCGTCATCGACCAGCTCAGGAAGGTTGAAATCGTCATCTGATGGAATCAAAATTGCAGGAAATCATGTTTAGCAGGGTTTTTTTATTTATGTAATTTGGGGCCGTCTATGGGCTATTTGCCCATATCCTTTTTTAGCTATCTTTGTATAACAAAGTTTAGCAGGGGTTGAGGAGCTGGTGGTTTCGTCATCAGTTGAGGAATGAGGCCTCTAGTGCTCCGCATCTAGCCACAATCGAGTGGGTTCTTCTTATTTCCAAGCCACATCTTATCCAACAAAAATTTAAGAATCGTAACTGTTCAAAATTATGAATAATATCGTTGGTTTATTATTATCAAAAAATATATTATATATAATATTCACCTGGTGGTATGTTCGCAGAGAGTGAAATGTTGCAGCATTGCTGGTTGGAGGCAATCTGGCGAGGATTATAATGCTTATTTCATAAGTAGTATTCCATTTTGTTTACTCACCTCAGCATATTTGAACAGCTATAGCTAGGCAACTATCAGATTTTAATAGACCAAATTGGTCTCGCTTTGTTGAAAAATTTGCCTTCCTTAATGACGTACATATTATATTATGAATTTATGCCATCAAATAGATCAATAATTGACCACATACACGAGAATTTGTAAAAACTGAAAAAAATTTTTTTTGGAAATTTTGCAAACTATTAAGTTTATCGAAACCGAACTATTCTCATTTTGTTGCAAATTTAGTCCACTTTAAAATAATTTCTGGTGACTTCTACCATTACATCAGAACTACCCCAATCCCCATTTTATGCAAACCAAAATGTACCAATTCCATGAACTAGGACGTGCGGCGCGTATCTTGCTTTTTGGCGCCATATATTTACGAGAATGGCGCAAAATAGACAAAGGTGAGTTGATTTGTTGAGTTGATGTTGTTCTTGAATTTGACCTAAGTTCAAAAACGATACTGACATGGTTTGAGTAATTTTATAAAATAATTTTAATATAATTTGTCCCATAATCATGGTGATCTCATTACTTAATAAGATTTGTAAAAGTTTGTTTTGTTTTTCTTTCTATATAAGTATTTATTGTTTTGTTAATAATAAGCTTTTTGATAAGTTTTAACAGATGTTCTTTTTTAATAAATAAAGTTCTGATTTTCCTAAGATAGTTTTTAACTTCTCAACTTTTTACCCGGAAGTGCTTACTTAAAATATTAGTGATCGAAGCTTAAAAGGCAGTTAATTGCGAGCGAGATGTCTATAACTGCCTTCTAGTTAAGCACTAGGGGAACCAGTATAAAAATATATTTTACATTACCGAGCTTAAAAGCATTTAAAATCCCGTTACTGCTTTTTTGTAAGCAAAGTCACAGTCCAAGGCCTAGCTACCTAGGCTAAAAGACTGTTAAAATCCTTTAACTGCTTTATAGCTAATTATATTTTGTCAACTTTAACTATAAATACAAGACGTGGCAGCTACAAGAAATTGCTTTGCTATAAAGCAGTTAAGGTATGGTTAGCGGCCTTATAGTGCAGGATATTATGTAAAAATGAAAAAAATTGCTTAGCTTGCAGTTAGAAAATGAAATAAAATTTAATAAATAAATATGAATAAAATATATCAGATATTGTGCACAAATACTATGCCTACATATATAACTTGCAACCTTGTTCCTAAGTAGCATACATTTCAAGAGACATCAATCCCCACTTATTTTGGCGTTTTCTCGAAAAATACTTTTTGGGCTTAGCTGCCTTTTAGTTAGTGGACGGCAGTATAGGTGGCAGCACATGCAAGCTAACCATAGTACCATCGAAGAAATTGATTCATAGGAAGTTGACAGACCTACGTCATTTGCTCGAATTGTGTCAATTCAATGTAAATTGTAATTCGTAAAATTGTTCTCGAGTCTCGACGTACGAGTACACTTGACCAGTTTTTAACCCCCTACAAAAAGAGGGGTGTTATAAGTTTGACGTGTCTATCTGTCTGTCTGTCTGTCTGTCTGTTTGTCTGTCTGTGTGTGTATCTGTCCGTGGCATCGTAGCATCCAAACGGGCGGACCGATTTTGATCTAGTTTCTTTTGTTTGAAAGCTGACATGATCGAGAGTGTTCTTAACTATAGTTCATCATCATCAGCCTGCTCATTGCTGAAATATCACGGTTTATCTGGTTCGTGGAAGGCCGTTAGCAACTTGCAGTTGTTTGATGAGTTATATATTTTACATTATGGTTCGCGCTATTTATGAATTACATACACATTAATGGAATGTTTACCTGGTGCTGCATCATCGCCTGGTAATCAATAGGATATCCAGCTCCTCACCAATATAGAGCATAGGTTTCGTGTTTGGGCTCTTTTTAATTGTGACGATCAGTAAGACGTAGATAAACAGTAAATATTTGCATGCTACTGCTATAGAATCACCTGGATTCTGGAGCCGAGCTTCGTATTCAAATTGGAGGTTTCATTTTGGGCTCATATTGACGGGCTCATCCAAGAGGACATTCATAGACGGTATTCTTTGCATAATATTGTGCACTATAACCAACAAAAGTTTAAAAAGCATGAAATAAAATTAAATTAAGAAATTAAAAAAAAAACCCCGGCAAAAAAACTTTAAAAAGGATTGAAATAATATTTACTGACTTTAAGTTTATTCCTAAAAGTAGTAATATTTTAGTCCATAACTGTTGTCAAGTGTCGGGGGACCGCTAAAGTACAATATGTTAGATTTCACATAACGTTAGGTATAGTTTAAGGGTCAGTTCACAGCGAACCGAATCGAGACAATCAGCTTGACGATACAAAAGCAAAAGTCGCTGTTGTCGTAGTTTACTTGGCGGTCCCCCGACAGACCGTGACAACAGCTGTTATGGACTAAAATATCTCTCTCTTACGAATAAACTTAAAGTCAGTAAATAATATTTCATTCCTTTTTAAAGTTTTTTGCCGGGGGTTTTTTTTTATTTCTTAATTTGTTTAATCTTTTATTTAAATTAAATTGGAATTAAGATTAAAATCAATTATAAACGTAAAACGGAAGCCGTCGTACTTCGTAGCATAGAACATAAGAAGTGCACATTGCCTAGTGCGCCCTTACTGCATGCGGGTCCACACAATACTACTTTCAAGGGCCACTTTTGTTAAAGTTACAGAATATATTATGTGTGTGTGGGTGTAGTGGGGTGGGAAAAAAAAAGAAAAAAAAATGTAGGCTCAGCGACTTTAATTTTTTTTCCAAACAGTTGCTCATTACAGCTTACTGTACAAATAGACAGACAGATAAAAAAACTAACTACTAACACAAATTAAAAGTTTTGATAATAAATATATTATTGTTTTGGTTTCATACCAACTACCGAATGATAATATAATACGGACTAGCATCTTCTTCTAGAATTTTCACTATCTCCTAAATTCTTGAATGGTTAAAATTATACTTTAAATACATATGTAATTTTATTTTTTCATATAAAAAAAAAATAATAACACAATATAATATTTAGAACTTATTGTTATGACATCATCATCTTCACGTTTAAACAATTTACCTAATACAGTAATAATATTTTATGTTCCCACGAGATTTTCGGTATCTTTGGTTTATTGTTTGGGAATAAACGTGGGTTTTACCTTTTAATTTTTCTTACGGTACATACCTACATCCGGATCATAATCGTAGTTCTGTCATCACAGACTAACGATCTAGAGCCGCTATCCCCAACCCGCGGCCCGCGGGCCTCATGCGGTCCGCCGGGACTTTATTTGTGGCCCGCGTGATATTAAAAATTTTTGAAATTCACGCCCACCGGCAAAATAACGTAAAGTCTACGTGATAGTCGTTACATTTTTTTCACCTTAAAATCATTAATTTTGAAGAATGTTATTTTTTAACCCTAAAAATTTTTTGTTGCGGCCCGCGACACCAAGACCAAAACATGGTTGTGGCTCGCATGAAAAAAAGGTTGGGGACCACTGATCTAGAGTCTAGAATTTGTTGCAGTCCAAGTTGCAGACTTTGCGCTACTACCTTTTAGCATATAATAATTTTATTCATACCTACAAAGTAGGCACCCATTTAATATTATAATAATTTATTGTATTCCAAAAACTACGTGGGTCACACTGAAAGTGTTTAGAACTAGCTAGTTAGAAACATTACTAAAGAAAACTTTTTTTGAATGACAATTTTAGAACTCTCTGGTAACATAATGCGGTATATTTCATTCATTTGTCATTTGTTTTGGCGAATTGGTGGCAAATCTAAAACTCTTGTTACACGTGAAAATGAACTTAACGCGAGAAAATTTTCAGTAAATGATTTTTTGTGACTTTCGTTAGAAACATTACTAAAGAAAACTTTTTTTGAATGACAATTTTAGAACTCTCTGGTAACATAATGCGGTATATTTCATTCATTTGTCATTTGTTTTGGCGAATTGGTGGCAAATCTAAAACTCTTGTTACACGTGAAAATGAACTTAACGCGAGAAAATTTTCAGTAAATGATTTTTTGTGACTTTCGTTGTGGGCTTGCTCAATAACAAAGCTTTGATAGGCTGCTATTACCACTTCATAATGAAGCCCCATCTCGTGCCACTATTTACAATTGGTTTAACGAGTTTAAGCATGGACGTAGCAATCACAGTGATGATCCGCGTGAGGGACGTCCTTTAACAGCGACTACTGAAGTTAACATTTGTGTTGTGCGACGCATGATAGAGGATGATAAAAGAATAACCTATTAGCAGATGCGGGCAAGCCTAGGCATTGCTATGAGTTAAGTTCAAAAAATATTACATGAACATTTCGGCGTCAGGAAGCTTTGTACCAGATGCATTCCCCATTCTTCAATCGACGACCATTTGCGAAAGTTGTGCTAGAAGATGGAAGGACAGTTACTACAGATAGTACAATCATTTGGTGCTCAAAAAGAGGGTTACCTGGAAAGTTTTCCGGGAGTTTTGAAAATTGGTGGTTTTATAGATTTCGACGTGCTCTTTTCGAATTTTCACTTTGCCACCTCGTATCTTCGCCGCTCGCGCCGCTATATTGGAAAAATGGCGCTCAAATACAGTTTTTTGAGAATAACTCCGTTCCAACTCATTTTACGATAAAAATAGTTAAGTAATACATTAAACTAGAGAAAATTTCCTACACTTTATGTAGTAACCGTTTTATTGTAAAATCAATAGTTCCAGCGTACGAGACCCGCAAAGTTCACTCCAACACGCGTTTTGGCCAAATAACTCATTTCCACACCACCATCAGGCGGAGTAAGTGGCGCGGTTTTTTTTTGTGGTATCCCCAGTAGACCCAATCTGGGTACACGGTAGTGCACCCGCCGAATCGAGCCAAGCGAAGCGCAAGGGCACTACCTACCTTTTCTCCTAGTGTTTCGCCCTTTTTTTTAACCTTCATAGAATTGGTTTCCGTTGTAGAAGATAGTTCATATTTTCAGGATATGGATGTTATCAATAAACTTATTAAGCATACAAAGTCCCAATTGAATAGTTCTTATACTTTAGATTTTATTGATATCTAAATTACCCCCCTACTAAACTTGTTTTACGGCATATAACCAAATTTCGGCGTACGTTAGATATCAATATAATACAAAGTATTAGACCTATTCAATTGTGACTTTGTATTTTTAATAAGTCTATTATTGACATCATATCCTGAAAAAATGAACTATCTGCTACAACGGAAACTAATTCTATGAAGGTTCAAAAAAACGGCGAAACACTTCGAGAAAAGGTAGGTAGTGCCCTTGCGCTTCGCTTGGCTCGACTCGGCGGGTGCACTACCGCACCACCCAGATTGGGTCTACTGGGGATACCATAAAAAAAAAAACCGCGCCACTTACTCCGCCTCATGGTGGTGTGCAAATGAGTTATTTGGCCAAAACGCGTGTTGGAGTGAACTTTGCGGCTCTTGTACGCTGAAACTACAAAAAAACGGTTACTACATAAAGTGTAGGAAATTTTCTCTAGTTTAATGTGTTATATAACTATTTTTGTCGTAAAATGAGTTGGAACGGAGTTATTCTCAAAAAACTGTCTTTGAGCGCCATTTTTCCAATATGGCGGCGCGAGCGGCACAGATACGAGGTGGCAAAGTGAAAATTCAAAAAGAGCTCGTCGAAATCTATAAAATCACCAATTTTCAAAACTCCCGGAAAACTTTTTGTAAGAATGGTATGTCAATCGCTGTTTGCCTGTTGTCTTGGAAAAATTTCGGCAGCAGCGCCCTCTAAGCACTCCTTTACCACGACAACACTTCAGCGCACTCCGCAAGACGGACTGTTGAATATTTGACCATGGCAGGTGTCGAGATATTGAGTCATACGCCATACAGTCAGAACCTGGGGCTCTGTGACTTTAATTTATTCCCAAGAAATAAAGATAAATTCGAGGTATTCGCTTTACGAGCCCTGAAGATGCGATGAAAGTGTACGAAAACGTCTATGGCGTGAGACCCCTAAGGAAGACTGGGCCTAGTGCTTTTCTCGGTGGTTTCATCAAATGTGACGATGTGTACAGAGGAACGGAGATTACTTCTAAAAACGATAAAAGTATTGGCAACTTTCTACATTAAGCCGTTTTTCACTTTCTAAACATTTTCAGTGTTACCCTAGTAATAATAAATACAAACATAGACTTAGTGTTGCTGGGAATCCCCGGTCGTTCTATGATGAGCCTCGCTGTACACTTAAGACCTTATATAAAAGAAATTATAAAGAAGTATAAAGACAACGATATCATTTTATATTAAAGCAAAATTTGAAAAAAAAAAACCGGATATAAGAGTGTATTTATAGTTTATAGTGTCTAAGTGTGTGCGCAGTACACAAGATAGAGAAGAAAGCATAACTCTATATCGTGGGACGGATGAACGACACGCAAGAGATCAGGCGTAGGACCGACTTATTAAATTTCGCCCATTTTGACGCATGGATCTAGAACAGTTTGTTTGAAGTTTGTAGTCGACGCGTGCTGTCGGCAATTAGTGTCGTTTGTCTGTAACTTCTAAAATATTTTTTTTTCTAAATAGCGGCTGATTCTCTGTGTTAAACATGCAATCATATAAAAATTAATCCAATGATCAAGGATATAAAAATCTGCTGTCAAAAATTGCCGTCAGATTCTGGTAGATCTATAGTTACATAATTTAAGGGCCGCGACACACCTAACCTAACCGGAATGGCAGCGGCGAGGCGAGCACTTTCAGTGTTATACGATTTTAAACGTTATCTTCATTATTGTAATACATATTACAATAATGTAAACATAGAATCGCTTGAGAAATCGCCGCTGCCGGCGGCCGCCAGCTTTCACGAGCGCCCACGAGCGGCCACGAGCGGCCACGAGCGGCCACGGGCGGCCGTAGACTTCTCAAGCTATACTATGTATTACAATAATGAAGATAAAGTTTAAAATCATATAATACTGAAAGTGCTCGCCTCGCAGCTGCCATTCCGGTGCAGCGCAGCCCTAAGAGTAATATTGTCCTACAAATGAAACAGTCCATATTTTAGGACCATCAATTCAAAGTGTGAAATCCTTTCTATCTCTGTTAGCTACCACTTTCGAGATTTTTCGCAAATAAAAATGTTGTTCGTCTTATCAAAATGTAGCTACTCACAAAAAATTAGCTTGATAGTAATAAAAAAATTTGTTCTAGGTATCCCACTCTAGTACTTATATCGGATTTA